>CAWUFW010003536.1:162500-1362500 GCA_963921515.1 Calotriton arnoldi
GGCATACATAAATGAAGTGCGGGGGTCTGTTGCAGACCCCGGGCCCACCACCTCCCTAGGGCTTTAAAGAGTTGGGCCTGGGGACCGCAACCCCCCCAGGGCCGGCTCCTGCAATGTCCCAGGGTGCCCACCCCCGGACATTGCTGTTTGCTATGGCAGGGAAACCTGTTCTCGCGTCAACGAAGCAAAGCAGAATTGCTTTTGGGCAAGGGGAGCTGCATGTCAGCAGCTCCCCTTGTCGAAAAGCAATGCCGGCTCCCGCAAGAGGCGGGGAGCCGGCAGGGAATGTGGGGGCATTGGGGCTCCCCCCACGGTCCCCAACTTGAGGGCCGGCCCGGAGGATGGGGTCCCCAGGGCCAGAAGTGGCCCGGGAGGGGGGCCACTCGGCCCCCATCCCCTTTATATATATATATATTTTTTTTTTAAAGGAAGGCCGGCCCCGGGGGATGGGGTCCTTGGGGCCAAAATTGGCTTTAGGAGGGGGGCCACGCAGCCCCCCTCACCCCCTAAAAATCCAGGCTGGGCAGGCCCCAGGGGATGGGATCCCCTGGGCCAGAAGTGGCCCAGGGGAGGGTGTCACATGGCCCCCCTCCCGGCAAAAATAAAAAAAAAGAGGCGAGGCCCTAGGGGATGGGGTCCCCGGGGCCAATAGTGGCCCAGGGAAGGGGGGCCGTGTAGCCCCCTTCCCGTTTTTTTTAAAATAAAAAAATGCTTAGGCCCTGGGGGATGGGGTCCCCAGGGCCCAAAAAATGTTGAGAAGGGGGGCCACACAGCCCCCCTTCTAACAAAAGTAAAACAAAACAGAAGCCAGCATCTCGCCGGAGGCCCCGCCCCCTCCCTGCACCACTCTGCAAACGCTCCTCCTGGTGCATTTTGGGTTGGGGGAGGAAGTCCCCTAGAATCTTATGGGTCCTTAGGGGCCAACTAGCCCACCAGGTACCTCCAGTAAGCCCCACACAGTGGGATTGCTGAGAGGTGGTCCGAGGCCACGCCTCTTTTTACACCACTCTGCAAACGCGCCTCTTGGCGCATTGCTCGTGGGGCAATGAGGTCCTCTTGTGTTCTGAGGACCTCAGGACTAAAGTGGACTTCATCCCCCGAGTGCGCCAGGAGTCACGTTTGCAGAGTGGTGTAAAAAGGGGGCATGGCCTTTGAGCACTCTCAGCAATCCAGCTGTATGGGGCTTACTGGAGGTAACAGGAGGGCTAGTTGGCCCCCAGGGACCCTCAGGAGGAAAGGCGACTTCATCCCCGAACCAAGAGCGCGCCAGGAGGCGCGTTTGCAGAGTGGTGGAGAAAGGGGGCACGGCCTGTGTCCACCTCTCAGCAATCCCACTGTGTGGGGCTTACTGGAGGTAAGAGGTAGGCTAGTTGGCCCCTAAGGACCACCAGCAGCGAAGGGGACTTCAATCCCCATCCAAGAGTGCACCAGGGAGCTCGTTTGCAGAGTGGTGGGCAAAGGGGGTCGTGGCCTGCTATGAGAACTTAGCAATCCTGTTGTGTGGGACTTATTGGAGGTAATAGGAGGGGTAGTTGGCCCTCAAGGATGTCCTTGGGGGCCAACTACCCCTCTTGTTACCTCCAGTAAGTCCCACACAGTGGGATTGCTAAGACGTCTTCGGAGGCCATGCCCCCTTTTCTCCCCCACTCTGCAAACGCGCCTCCTGGCAGACTACGGGATGGGGATGAAGTCCAATTTACTCCTGAGGGACTTTGGGGGCCAAGAAGCCCTCCTGGTACCTCCTGTAAGTCCTAAGCAGCGGAATTCCTGAGCGCTGGTCAGAGGACCAGCAACCTTTCACAACCACCCTGCAAACGCGACTACTAGTTAAAGAAGTGTTTGCAATGTAATAGGTTTTGCATTTGCGAGAGTTAGAGCTATTGGTGTTGTAAATGTAAAAGTTTTTTACTAATGTTTTTTGGAGTGGAGTGGATGTGCATTGTGTGTAGTGGAATTATGTGGTAAGTTGTGCAGTGAAATTATGTGGATAGAAAGTATGTGGTATTTATTTTATAGGAATTATGTAGAGTGGGATTATGTGTTATGGAGAGTAATTATGTGGTATGGTAGTCTGTGCTGTGAAATGGTAACCTCAGGTTTAGTCTTCCTCATTTCCATAGAAGCTCAACTATGAACTCAGTGAGACAAAAAAAGAAGGAATCACTGAGGAGCACTTGTGGACCTAGTTAGAGGTATGAGCAGGGCCACTGGAATTATGCGACTGTTTGGCTGCACCGACTTTCGCACAGTTATACATTTTCCGCATTAGCCATATAATTAATCATCTGCTCCCTAATCTGCAGATTTGAACAAAAAAAGCCTTGTTTTTAGCTCAAACGGCTCAAATGTTACCAAAAATGCAGCGACAAGTGTTACAGCGTGGTGGAAGGCCCTGTGCAAACCTAGAATGGTCACCTGTTACTTATTGCTAAATGTGGGTGTTAAATTGGTACTAATGGTGTGCAAGCCACTCTTGCTTCCTTCTGCGCCTCTCTTGCCTCTTTCTGCATTTGTGTTGCTTCTTTATGCACATTTCTTTCTTTTTCTGCACTTCTCTTGCCTCTTTCTGTAAATCTCTTCTACTTTCTGCACCTCTGTTGTCTCTTTCTGCACCTCTGTTGCTTCTTTCAGCAATTCTCTTGCCTCTTTCTGCACTTCTCTTGCTTCCTTCCACACCTCTGTTGCTTCTTTCAGCAATTCTCTCTTTTCTTTTTTTTTTTTGTCCTCATTAGCCTCAGATTGCCTTCCACGACACCTCCATCCAAATCCACTCTTTCCCCGTGCCGGAACAAAAGCTTCTGATATTGCCATGCTCATCCGAGACCTGCCAATTGCACTTTAATAGCCATTTTTCGCTTACCTTCGACTCTCCCCGCTATATGCAACCCTCAAAGATACCAACAAGGAGATGATACGAAGTTTTTTGGGAATGACATGTGCTTTATATTGAGGTCTGGTTAGACATAATCATTGGACATTCCCTACCTGTCCTTATCCCTATCCTGCCTCTCCAGCCATTCCCTCACCGGAAGCCAAAAGGCGTACTTTCTCCTTTCCAGGGAGATTGCATCCAAGCTAAAAGTATATTCCAAGGATGATCTCCACTCTATGTACGGAGGAGGATTTGGGCAGATCCACTTTTTACACAATTCTCTTCGTGCCAGCAACATAGCATAAAAAATTAATTTTTGCTTATCTCTGACTAATTCATTAGCTCCATTATCCATACCAAAGAAAACCAGGAGAGGGCTTACCAGAATCTGTATTTTCAAGATCTCAGCCAAAGCCTTGGTTACCTCTCCCCAAAATACCTGAATCCTTGGGCACCTTAAGAACATATGCATATCATCTGCCATCTTCAAACCGCATTTGGGACACGCCACCTCTCCTTTGTTCCCAATTTTTGACAGCTTATATGGAGTCCAATACACTCTGTAAATAGAGAAAAGGTGGTTTCTCCTTAAATAGGCGGGCTTAATCACTTTATAAAGTGTAGAAAAGGATACTTGCCATAATTTGTCCAGCGTCGCTCCTGGCAAGTCAGTCCCCACACCTCCTGTGGCAAAGTGAACTCTCCTTCCACTTCTTCCATCATCCGCCAGTACCAATATGATGTTTCTTTTTTCTTTGGACCATCGAAAATCAAAGTTTCTTCTAACTCATTGGCACCACCTATGTTATTCTCTAATGCTTGAAACCAACTCTGGATTTGTAGGTATTTGAATCTAGATACTCGGGGGCAGATTTACAAGCCCATTGCGACACTTTTACGCCACTGTTGCGTCACTTTTGTGACGAAGCGGCGGCGTAAACCATGCGCCACGTTGCGACTTATTTACAACGTGACGCATCTAGGCAGATGCGTCACGTCGTAAAGCACTGCGCCACATGAAACCTGCGTCAGGTTTCATGTGGGTGTTCCGTCGCAGTGTGGGCGTTCCGTCGGAGGAAAGCCTCGGAAAAATGACGCAGTGAAATCTACAAGATTTCACTTAGTCACTTTTCCGCCGCCGCTGCGTCAATACCTTGCGCCTGCTTGAAGCAGGCGTAAGGCGTGACGCAGCATGTTGGAGATAGGCCGGGTTGGAACAGTGCTGGAGTTGCATCGCGCCCGCGCCACGACTCTCGCACTCCGCCAACCTTACGCCGGCAGATACGTCACGCATCTGCCTATCCGTGCGCCAGGGCGCGCCGCATTGTAAATGCGGCGCATCCATGGTGGCGCACGGGTAGTTGTGCGTGACGCATCTTTCTTGGCGCATCCCTGCGGATTTGCAGGGATGCGCCAGAAGTTGTAAATCTGCCCCCAAATTGTTCGTTTTGAGTCGCAGATCTTCCCACGAAATCAGCAGTCTCCCCTCTAATAAGTCCTTCCACCTTTCTATTCCCGCCTTCCTTAATGACCCTGCCAATTTATCCTTCGTCCAAGCGGGCGATCCAGGTGAGTCCCAAATAGGGGCCATATTGCTATAATATAGCCATTTCAGTCTCCTTCTAATCCTGTACCATGTTTCTGCCAACCCTCTAAGGATTTTCAATCTAACCTTTTAAAAAAATCTTGGATCTGCATACTTCATCATGAAACCCGAAGCCCCTCCTTCTACACCTTTTAGCAATCCGGTAAACAGTTTCCCGATTTCCGATTCTGAAGGTCTGTCCAAAAGCATCCTGCTGTTTTTGAGCTGAAAAGCCCATGTATATAACTGCAAATCTGGAAGAGCCAAACCCCATTTTTCCCTCCTCCTTCGCAGTTTTCTCCACGAAATACAGGGTCCTTTTGCTGCCCAGATAAATGATCCAATCTTGCCCTGTAGCTTCATGAGCCCTACTTCTTTAAAAGGTAGAGGTCTGTACCTCTCTTGCGTCTTTGTGTACCTCTCCTACCTCTTTCTGCACCCCTCTTGCCTCTTTTTGCACCTCTGTTGGTTCTTTCTTCACTGCTCTTGCTTCTTTCTACACCTCACTTGCCTCTTTCTGCACTTCTCTTCCTTCTTTCTACACCTCTGTTGCCTCTTTCTGCACTTCTCTTGCTTGTTTCTGCACCTCTCTTGCATCTTTCTGCATCTCTGTTGCCTCTTTCTGCACTTCACTTGCTTCTTTCTGTGCCTCTCTTGCCTCTTTCGGCATCTCTGTTGCTTCTTTCTGCACTTCTCTTGCCTCTTTCTGCACACACAGGGCTACTTTTAAGCTGATGTCAGGCTCAGCAGTGCACACATGCAAGTGCAGAAAAGGGCTGCTGGCCTCTAAACTGCCATGCCCTATTATATGCTAGGGACTTAGAGGTAGTTTTAATCCCCCTGCCCTATTATGTACTAGGGCCTTACAGGGGAGGTCATGCCAATCACAGGGGTACCCCAACCCATAGTGTACCGTAGTGTATGTAGGTGTTTTCACTGTATTCTAAGTGTCTTTCAGCATAGTAGTGGCTCCGGGCCTGGTTAGTCAGAGTCAGTTACCACCAGTACCAGTCAGCAAAAAGTTGGGGGCACAGGATGACTTTGCAACAGGCCTCTTTCTGCACCTCTGTTGGTTCTTTCTGCATTTCTCTTGCTTCTTTCTGCACCTTTCTTCGTCTTTCTGCACATGTCCTACCTCAGTAGGCATAGTTAGAAATTAGCATTTAAAAAACCTTAGAAATTCACTGAAAAAACCATAGGTTTCAGGGATGTTATAGTTAGAAATTAGCATTTAAAAAACCTTTGAAATTCACTGAAAAAACCATAGGTTTCAGGGACGTTATAGTTAGAAATTAGCATTTCAAAAACCTTAGAAATTCACTGAAAAAACCACAGGTTTCAGGGACGTTATAGTTAGTTGGACATTTCACTTGTACAAAACCAGAGAAATTCGGCCGTTATAGTTAGTTGAGCTAACTCTAACTCGCGCCCCCGCAATGCACTGCTGATGACGTCACATATTACATCATTCATGACATGGTCAGTGACATCACTGATGATATCACTGATGACATCTCAAATGACATCACTGATGACATCATCCAGTGACTGTGTGTTTCTGTAAAGTTTAAATATGTTTTATATATATAAATGCCAAGGTGTATTTCGTTTTTCACTATTGCAATGCTACCTGGTCCCATTGGACAGAATGGGGAGTTTGCTTATAACGTCTTATAAACATAACTACCCGTTGGAACAAGTTAGGAAAATAAAGTTTAGTATGCCTGAACTCAGAATGTTAAAATGCATCTTTTAGTGCGGGTGAATTTTACATTCTGCGTTTGAAAATACCACTTTTAGAAAGTAGGTATTTTTTTGCTTAGCCATCCAGTGTGCCTCTGCTAGGTTTGTGTATTGCATGTCTGGCTTTTGGATGACAGGGACTGGGGAGGAGCAGTGGCTCCAGAGCGCCTGATGAGTCAGGGCTGGGCTGAATTGACCTGGGCTGCATTTAGAGTAGGGGGAAGAAATTTCCTTTCACCTGAATGGGCCTGGTCTGCCAAGGACAATGCTGTCTCCACTTCCTGCCAGGAAGCTGCACCAGAGAGGACCAAGCCGGTTTTGACCAAGCACAGGGCTTTTCTGCCACCAGAGAACAAAGGATTTGGTAGTATGAATATTGGTGCCCAGACCCCAGAACTTTAGATCATTTCTGGGAATCAAGAGGAACCTTTGCCAAGGAGAAGAGCCAGAGAAGCTGAGGAGGAATACTGCCCCTGTGCTGTTTGCTGTCTGGGTTTGGCCGGCAGTGGCTACTTGCTGCCAAGGAAAGGAGAAAAGGACTTTGCTGTTTGCTGTGTCCCCTGCTTGAAGAAGATCTCCAAGGGCTTGAAACTGAGCTTGCCTCCTGTTCTGAAGTCTCAAGGACACAAAGACTTCAACACCAGCTCCCCTGGACTGCCTTGCTGGGAGTTCTGACCTGCAAAGGGGTGCCTGCTGTTGTTTTGGACCTCTAGAGACTGTTTTCCGCTGGGAGCTGGAAAAGTAACGCCACTTCGAGAAGCGAGGCGCATCCGCACCTGTTTCTGACGCATCGCCGAAGAAATCTTCGCAGCGCCTACGCCCAGCTCGAGAAATCGCGGCATGCCGCATCGAGTGCACCAATCTCCGAAGTCCGAGATCACCACACTGATTTCGACGCAAGGCCTGCCGTGCGGCTGCAAGAGTTCACGCATCATTCCAGATCGTCGCATCACATCAAGGTGCCAAGTTTGTCACATCGTTGGGGGACGCAGTAAGAAACCGACGCATCACCTCCCCGCGCAGTAAGAAACCAACGCATCACCTCCTCTCCGGTAAGGAACCGACGCATCACCTCCCCTGAGTGTAAGGAACTGACGCATCACCTTCCCTCCGGCCCATTTTGTTTGTTTGCGTGACGCATCCAAGGTACTTTGTGTGAAAGTGTCACATCTGCAATTTGCTTTGAACTGAACTATTTCTACCATCTGAAAGTCATATTTTTATTACTATATTGTGGATTTTTGTCGTTTGGTCTTGTTTTGGTTTAGTTAAAGATTACTTATTTTTGTAAATTGGTGTGGTGTCCATTTGTAGTGTTTTCACTGTATTACTGTATGTGTTCACAAATGCTTTACACAGTGCCTCTGAGATAAGCCTGTCTGCTCGTGCCAAGCTACCAAGGGGGTGAGTAGGGGTTATTTTAGAAGTGTATCCCCCTTACCCTGACTGGAAGCAAGGGTCCCTATTTGGACAAAGGTACCTACCTCTGCCAACTAGAGACCCCCATTTCTAACAGTATGTGTATCTATATGTATGTATATATATATGTATGTATATCTATGTATGTATATGTATGTATATCTATGTATGTATATATATGTATGTATATATGTATGTATATGTCTGTATCTATGTATATGTGTATATGTATGTATATATTTATGTATATATGTATTTAGATGTATATATATGTATTTATATGTATGTATATGTATGTATATATGTATGTATATGTATATATGTATGTATGTACATATGTATGTGTATATATGTGTGTATATATGTATGTATATATATGTGTGTATACATGTATGTATATATATGTATATATGTATGTATATGTATATATGTTTATATGTATATATATGTATATGTTTATATCTATGTATATATTTGTGTATATTTGTATATGTTTATATGTATGTATATATATGTTTATATGTATGTATATATATGTGTATATGTCTGTATATATGTGTATATGTATGTATATATGTGTATATGTATGTATACATATATATGTATACATGTATATGCTTATATGTATATATATGTATACATATATATGTATATATATGTATCTATATGTATATGTATGTATATGTATGTATGAACAAGGACTTCCGCCTGAAACCCGTTAAGCCAATATGACGCGATTGAGAAGTGTGAGCTGTTCCTGCTGTGGCCCCCACCTTTAGGGGCTAACCTTCAATGTGGGCGCCCCCCTGAGGGCAACCTTTTTTTGATGGATGAATTGCGGCTGGCTCGGCCGCGGGGGCGAACCACCGTGTCACACGGATCTGTGGCGCTTTGAAATGCTGAGTGTCAATTACAGAACTGAAGGCTCATTCGTGGGGACTTGGTATTTCAGCAACTTCAGTCACAGCCTTTCAATCGACCCACTTGGTTTTTTAAATAGAGTTTGATTTGGACTCACAGCATACCCACTGAGGTGTTAATTTTGGTGTATGAACTGCTAATACCAGGATGCATTGAGGCAGTGGCCTTTCATGGCACGCCCATTAGGGCAGGATTTAATGAATAGCAGGAGTCCTACATCACTTTTGCTGTGTTTCTTTACTAATAGCTTGTGAACAAGGACTTCCGTCTGAAACGCGTTAAGCCAATATGACGCGATTGAGAAGTGTGAGCTGTTCCTGCTGTGGCCCCCACCTTTAGGGGCTAACTTTCAGTGTGGGCGCCCCCCTGAGGGCAACCTTTTTTTGATGGATATGTATGTATATATGTATATGTATATATATATATGTATGTATATATATATGTATATGTATTTATATATATGTATATGTATGTATATATGTATGTATATATATGTATATATATATGTATGTATGTATGTATATATATGTATGTATATGTATATGTATGTATATATATATATATATATATATATATGTACATGTATGTATGTATATGTGTTAGAAATGGGATCTCTGGTTGGCTAAGGCTTGCGCCAAAGCCAGGCAGAGACCACCACTCCAGTCAGGGCAAGGGAGTTGCACGCCAAAGATAACCCCTGCTCACCCCCTTGGTAGCTTGGCACGAGCAGTCAGGCTTATCCCGGAGGCAATGTGTAAAGCGTTTGCGCACGCACACAGCAACAACATACCAGGCACACCACAAAAAGGAACTCCACACAAGGTTATATATAAAAATAGCCTTTGTATTCTCATAACACATTAGAATAGTAATCACATAATGTACATGGTGCCAACTGGCACTGGGCAATATCTACAAGGGATTATTTACACATGACAGGGCCACGTGGGCCACTGTCAGAACCATCACTTAGTAAAGATAATAAATGTAGAACATATCATAAACGTACAACCAGTAATCACTGGTAACCACTGTACTCAGCATCAGCCTGTAACATAAACCACATTATGCACAGTATCAAATTAGGCGCAAAATACCTTATACGCCAACCTCATAAGCCTAAACACATTAGACCCTAACCTCCTAAGCATAACTCACATTAGGGGCATTAGGGGCATAACTCACAGTAGAGAATAACTCACAACCTAAACGCATTAGGGAATAATAACCTCACAAGCATAAACACATTATGCAAAACCTCATAATCATGAAAGTATATTAGAGGTATAAACAGGGTGCGTAAATCATAGTAAATGCATCACATTTCCTAGCACCACATATTAGGACACAAATCACATTAGCACATAACCTCACAGTAGAAACCATAGTAGAGGCATAAATCACATTTAGGGCTTGGCGCCCTATTAACCTCACATTCCCCTGGGCCAACTGGCTATCTCAAAAAGGGGCTCAAATGCCCTATGTCCAAGAGTCAGGGCACGCTGCCAATGCAGCAGAATCCAGGCGCGCATTTGCGCAGACCTAAACGTAGCAGCTGGCACTAAGTGCTACGCAGCTGTGAAGAAGGGGGCAAAAGGAGTGCATCTCACTCCTAACTGCAGAAAGACATGTCCCCCAAAGAAAGAATAGCCTAAACCATGGGTACTCACAAACTTTCTCTCGGGGGCCAAATTTACAGTGTGGTTTGTGGCCGAGGGCCGCACCGGTGGGGGCGGGGTCAGTGGGGGAGGGGGGCGGGGCTAGAGCAAAAAAAAAACTGTGACCATGAGGTTGAACACATGCCCCTGCAGCGGACGCCTTCGTCCACTGAGCCACCAGACCCGGCCTACACACATCTTTCTCTCTCTCTCTCTCTCTCTCTCTCTGTCTCCCTCCCTCTCTCTCTATCTCTCCCTCTCTTTATCTCTCCCTCCCTCCTTCTGTCGCCCTCCCTCTGTCGCCCTCCCTCTGTCACCCTCTGTGTCTCCGTCCCTCTGTGTCTCCGTCCCTCTGTGTCTCCGTCCCTCTGTGTCTCCATCCCTCTGTCTCCCTCTCTCTCTGACTCCCTCTCTCTCTATCTCCCTCTCTCTCTGTCTCCCTCTCTCTCTGTCTCCCTCTCTCTCCCTCCCTCTCTCTGTCTCCCTCTCTCTCTGTCTCCCTCTCTCTCTCTCTCTGTCTCTCTGTCTCCCTCTCTCTCTGTCTCTCTGTCTCCCTCTCTCTCTGTCTCCCTGTCTACCTCTCTCTCTGTCTCCCTGTCTCCCTGTCTCCATCCATCTGTCTCCCTCCCTGTATGTCTCCCTCCCTGTATGTCTCCCTCCCTGTATGTCTCCCTCTCTGTCTCCCTCTCTGTCTCCCTCTCTATGTCTCCCTCTCTATGTCTCCCTCTGTCTGTCTCCCTCTGTCTGTCTCCCTTTGACTCCATCCCTCTGTCTCCCCCTGACTCCCTCCCTCTGTCTCCCCCTGACTCCCTCCCTCTGTCTCCCCCTGACTCCCTCCCTCTGTCTCCCTCTGCCTCCCTCCCTCTGTCTCCCTCCCTCTGTCGCCCTCTGTCTCCCTCCCTCTGTCTCCCTCCCTCTGCCTCCCTCCCTCTGCCTCCCTCCCTCTGTCTCCCTCTGCCTCCCTCCCTCTGCCTCCCTCCCTCCCTCTGTCTCCCTCCCTCTGTCGCCCTCCTCCCTCTGTCTGTCTCCCTCTGTCTGTCGCCCTCCCTCTGTCGCCCTCTGTCTCCGTCCCTCTGTCTCCGTCCCTCTGTCTCCGTCCCTCTGTCTCCGTCCCTCTGTGTCTCCGTCCCTCTGTGTCTCCGTCCCTCTGTGTCTCCCTCTCTCTCTGTCTCCCTCTCTCTCTGTCTCCCTGTCTCCCTCTCCCTCTCTGTCTCCCTCTCTCTCTGTCTCCCTGTCTCTCTGTCTCCCTGTCTCTCTCTGTCTCCCTGTCTCCCTCTCTCTCTCTCTGTCTCCCTGTCTCCCTCTCTCTCTGTCTCCCTGTCTCCCTCTCTCTCTCTGTCTCCCTGTCTCCCTGTCTCTATCCCTCTGTCTCCCTCCCTGTATGTCTCCCTCCCTGTATGTCTCCCTCCCTGTATGTCTCCCTCCCTGTATGTCTCCCTCTCTATCTCCCTCTCTATCTCCCTCTCTGTCTCCCTCTCTATGTCTCCCTCTGTCTGTCTCCCTCTGTCTTTCTCTCTCCCCCTGACTCCCTCCCTCTGTCTCCCCCTGACTCCCTCCCTCTGTCTCCCCCTGACTCCCTCCCTCTGTCTCCCTCTGCCTCCCTCCCTCTGTCTCCCTCCCTCTGTCTCCCTCCCTCTCCGTCTCCCTCTCTGTCTCTCTGCCTCTTTGTCTCTGTCTGTCTCAGTCTCTGCCTCTTTGTCTCTGTCTGTCTCCGTCTCTGCCTCTTTGTCTCTGTCTGTCTCAGTCTCTGCCTCTATCTGTCTGTCTGTCCCTGTCTCTGTCCCCGTCTCCCTCCCTCTGTCTCCCTTTCCGTCTCTCTGTCTCTGCCTCTATCTGTCTGTCCCTGTCTCTGTCTGTCCCTGTCTCTGTCCCCATCTCCTTCCCTCTGTCTCCCTTTCCGTCTCTCTGTCTATGTCTGTCTCTGCCTCTATCTGTCTGTCTGTCCCTGTCTCTGTCTGTCCCTGTCCCCGTCTCCCTCCCTCTGTCTCCCTTTCTGTCTCTCTGTCTCTGTCTGTCTCTGCCTCTATCTGTCTGCCCCTGTCCCTGCCTCTATATGTCTCTGTCTGTCCCTGTCCGTCTCTGTCTCCCTCCCTCTCTCTCTCTGTCTCCCTCTCTATCTCTCTCTATCTCCCTCTCTCCCTCCCTCTCTCCCTCTCTCTGTCTCCCTCTGTCTCACTCACTGTGTCTGTCTCCCTCTCTCTCTGTCTCCCTCTCTCTGTCTCCCTCTGTCTGTCTCCCTCTGTCTCCCTCTCTCTGTCTCCCTCTGTCTCCCTCTCTCTGTCTCCCTCTCTCTGTCTCCCTCTCTATCCCCCTCTGTCTCCCCCTGACTCCCTCTGTCTCCCTCTGTCTCTGTTTCCCTCCCTCCCTCTCCCTCCCTCCGTCTGTCTCCCTCCGTCTGTCTCCCTCTATCTTCTCCCTCCCTCCCTCTCTCCCTCTCTCTCTCTGTCTCCCTGTCTCCCTCTCTCTCGGTTTCCCTCCACCCGTCTCCCTCTATCTTCTCCCTCCCTCTGTCTGTCTCCCTCTGTCGCCCTCCTCCCTCTGTCTGTCTCCCTCTGTCTCCCTCTGTCTGTCTCCCTTCCTCTGTCTCCCTCTATCTGTCGCCCTCTGTCTGTCTCCCTTCCTCTGTCTGTCTCCCTCCTTCTGTCTCCCTCCCTCTGTCACCTCACCCCGCGCGTGTGGCAGCCCGTGCTGAGACTTCCCGGGCACACACACAGCCGCACCGAGTACTTCACAGATCTTTAAAAGACCATTTATTTGTTAATGAGGCTTTGTTGTATTTCACCTCTTCTTAGCGCCCCTGAATCTCCACTCTGACTATTGCTGGACTCGCCCGGCCCCCATAGAGCAGAGTGTCGCGGAGTCCACGCTGCTGCGGCGGTGTTTGCTGACACTTTAAAAAAATAATAAAAAAAAACAGGTACAATATCTGCAAGGTCCGCGGGCCGCCAAGGAAGGCTTGCCGGGCCGCTGGCGGCCCGCGGGCCGTACTATGAGTAACCGTGGCCTAAACGGTGCAGCTGCCCACTACTTGCTGGGCAGCTGGGAATATTAAAATGAGGCCTGGACACTCCTGGTGCCCTTTGAACAATATGCCAAACGTTGCAGCTGCCCGCGCTGGGACGGCGCAGCTGTGAATCAGGGAAAGGGCCCCGGCACCACTGTGCCCTCAGAGTCCACTGGGCTTTTAATTACTCTTGTCCCCATCGTTGCAGTTGCCCACTGTCAAGCGGGGCAACTGGGACCATCTCGGCGAGGAGGCACGGCACCACGGTGCCCTCTGGCCCACACAGGGCTTTTAAATCTAATTAGCCCCATCGTTGGAGCAGCCCCCCTCCCCGCACAGGGACTCCTGATTTCAACAAAGACGGCCTCACTCACCGGACTCTCCTGCGGCATGCGGGACTCTCTCTCAGCGTACGGGAACCCCGCTGATGATCCGGGACCGGCACTCAGCTCTCCTCTCCCGAACGTACTGCGGCTGCCCACGGGGCATTACTCGGTCGCGGCCTGCTCCGGCCGCCTCTCCCCTTCACCCGGGCCCCCTCCTGGGACCCGGGACTTCTCAATGGAGCGCGTGGAGGCGGGGTAGGCTCCCGTCCTCTCTGGCACGTCCCGGCACGGGGTAGGCTCCCGCCCGTGTTTCCCAATGCCACTCACGCTTCCGGCCTCTTCCGCTTCCGTCCGCAGGCCCCGCCCACAACCAGGAGGGCCGCGGATCGCGGCAGAGATCTTCTCCTTCTGGCAGTAATGAGGGGTAGGCTCCCTCTTGAAGCAAAGAAAATGGCGGGCATAAGGCGGGGTGGGCACCCGCCGTTTTCAATATGTAAAACGCGGGGTAGGCTCCCGCTCGTCGGCACAATGCGGGGTGGGCACCCGCTTCTTCTCCCCTCCATCAGGGGGAATCCCCACATCGGGATTCCCTCGGGGAAAGAATGCAGCTCAGCGCTGCGGAGCCCTCGTGCTCCTTCTCAGGATCAAATTAAAAACATAGCGCTCCCAGGGCGCTAGAAGCAAGACAGGGCATCAGAATATAGCGCTCCCAAGGCGCTTAAGTCCTGCAAGAGTTCCAGGGGCATAGCTGGGCCCAGGGAGGCCAGCACACAGGGCCCTCCAGCAGGGAGGCAGCCCCCATGGCGGTTCCTCCTGGGCCCCAGCAGCAGCAAGCCCCCGCATGTTTTGGATCAGGTACAGAACAGAACTGAACATTTTCATGGGGTCACAGCCCCTTCTTTTATACACATATTTCCCTTTGTGTCACAGCACAGGGCTTGGGGATACCAGTCAGAACTGGTATAGGGGGGATTTGGAGCACTTTGTTTTGGGCAAGCTCCTCTTCCCTTTCAGAGTGTAGGCTAGGGACATCAGACGCACCACAGGAGGTGGAGCCAGCATTGTAGAGGGAAGGCACAGCCCTATTCAGGTCCCAGGTGCAACTCCTCCCACCCATCTACATGGAGATCTCTCCATTCAATCCTGCGCTGACTCACCCTGCCCCTCCTGGAGCCACACACACCTCCCAGCCCCTGTCACTCACAAGCCAGACATGCAATTCACATCCGGCAGGCAGACACAGAGCACACAGAAATGCCAACTTCTAAAAGTGGCATTTCTACACCAGCCATAATAAATCTGCGCACACCATTGCGCAGCATTTATTCTCACGAATTCACACATACTAAACTTGACCACACTGCTCCTCTCATACCAGGAATTACCACTGACACACTCATCCTCAATGCATTCCTATGGGAGGGCAGGCCAGTCTCACCACACACGCACACAGCGCGCACGCACTTTACACTGGACCACAGTGCTAAAGTGCCCAGAGACTTAAAACTACTAACATACAAGGCAAAAAGTTTAGGGGTGAACCTGCCAAAAAAGGGCCAAGTCCAACAATATGTATATATATGTATATGTATGTAGATATATGTATGTATGTATATATTATATATATATATATATATATATATATATATATATATGTTGCACATTGGTCTCCCCCGACTCCGCTTTGTGTTTGGATGCATGTCAACAGGCGGCTGCGTCAGTGGAGACTTTCCGTTATCATGCTCATTACGGTTGGCCTCGGATGCAGGTGACTGAAGCTATTCTGAGCCCTTGGGGAGTCCGGGCATGAAATCGCTGTATTAGTTTAAAGGCGGTGAACGAGTAAAATGGGTGAAGCAACGGATATTATCCTTCAGAAAGACGCCGCAGCAACGAGTCTGCGCTTCTATGCCTGTGTTTATCAGGACTAATACACGATCTTCAATGTCGACACAGGCGATGCCTCCAAGCGATGCCTCCAAGCTTTGGAGTGACATTCCTAAGGCATTATGGGAGGAGTAGTCCCGGCCTGTGTATTATAAGACTAATAACATTGAGGCTCGAATTGTGCTTTTGGGGTGTGGCAATTATTTGTGCATTTCAACACCTATATGTTTGAGTTAATATGCGGCATGTTTCTAGTTAATATCTCCAATTCAAAAAGGTTTCTAACACTGATATTGCACACTAGCACAGCTGTTTACCATTTTTCATATTGAGCCTGACAAGATTTTACGAGCACTCCCCGAAGGTGCTTTTAAGTGCAGTGTAATTTCAACGTAATGTAGCATGTCTCCCTCAAAATTGTAGTTTTAAGCAGGGCGATTGCTACACATCTTTTAACCATGTGACCAGCGCAATGGTTTCTTATACAATGGCCTACGGTGATTATTGGGGAATACTAGGTTCAAAATAACATGAAGGCATTTATTTTTCAGTGTCAGTGTTGAAGTATAAATTATTGTATGTAAAACAATGGTTCGGTTCTTGCACTATGCACTTTATTTTTAAAATATTATTTGATGCACTAGGTATCATATAGTTGCCGATATTAACAGCCATCATGTACATTATATTAATGTAACTCAGTATTCATTCACTGTTTTTAAGATAATTCAAATGTAATATTTAAATTTCCGATGCCATGAACTTTGTCTATGTCTATGATTTTAAAATGTATATAGGCTGTTACCAAAATGGCGCACACTAGACTGAGGAAGGCTGCTGTGTCAGCTGATATGCGTCTCTCTATGCTGGGTCAGAGAAGGCTCATTTAATAAAAAGGCCTTAACCCAAACAGCCCTCATGTGCGTGCTCTTTTCCAGAAGTGGAGTAGGGGTTTTTCTTGTTTGATATATGTATATATATGTATGTATATATATATATGTATATGTATATATATGTGTATATATACGTATGTATATACACGTATATATGTAAATATGTATGTATATATATATACGTATGCATATATATGTATGTATATATATATGTATATATATATATGTATGTATGGATATATGTATGTATGGATATATGTATGCATATATATATGCGTATATATGTATGCATATGTATGTATGCCTATTTATGTATATATATATGCATATATATATGTATGCATATATATATATATATGTGTATATGTATGCATATACCATATAATACGATGGTACAGATACATAGACGACTTGCTCATTATTTGGAAAGGCTCGGAGATTGGGGCCCAGCAATTTATTGAGCAAATTAATGAGAATAATCTAAATTTGAAATTTACAGGCCAGTTAAGTCGTGAGGCAATTTGCTTTCTTGATGTCGAAATTTTGATAAAAACACACAGCTGCACACCAGACTGCACAGGAAGGCGACGGCAGGTAACTCGCTGCTACATGCAGCGAGTCATCATCCAGCACATCTGATCCGCAGCATCCCCTTTGGGGAGATGCTGCGTTTTAGAAGAATTTGTAGCTCTGATGAAGATTGCATTAGAGCGCAGACTGAATGCCGTACCAGATTTATCACACGAGGTTACACCCCTAGTGTAGTGGACAAAGCCATGCCAAAGCAAATGAGCAGGGCAGATCACAGGCACTGGCTAGTAAAACACTTAATGATAACTTACCAGAGACTGTACAGCCCTCAAGACTCATTCTGACGTATAGTAATCAACATCAAATTATCAGAAAAATTGTCAATAAGAACTGGGCACTAGTAAGAAATGATACTGTGCTGGGGGACAGATTAACAAGGTCCCCCAATTTAACATTCAGAAAAGCACGCTCAATGAGCGACTCATTAGTCACAAGCAGTCCTGAAGTATCACAAAATACAACTTGGTTGACGGTCAGTAAAGGCTTTATCAAATGTGCAGTTTGCAAAGCATGCAAACATGGAGTGAGCAAGACAGAGTACACCACACCGTTCAAGAGCAGGCCAATAAAGATTGACAAAAAACTTACCTGCAAGACTGAGTTTGCGGTGTATGTGCTGGAGTGTCCTTGTGGCCTGCGCTATGTGGGCAGCACGAGGCTGCAGGTCCACAAGAGGATACTCCAGCACATATGTGCAATCAATAATGGGGATACGTCGTATCCTGTGGCCGACACTTTGATGAATTGCATGCTAAAAAATCAAGTGAGTTACGCTATTTTGTGGTCGACTCGATTCCACCGTTAAGGAGAGGTGGTGATCGTGAAGATCTTTTGAGAAAACTGGAAACGAAATATATTTTAGAAATGGATACAAAAACACCAAATGGGCTAAATTCCAGTGAGGATTTTTATACGCATCTGTAAAATGTAATTTCCTCAACTGTTAAATAGAATGCACCCATACTTTCATGCTGCTGCTACCTTATGAGATGTTTTTAGATTTTCCATTTTTATATGTTGGCATAATTTTTGCACATTAGGGTTTTATAGGGATTTTTAAAGAGACACTTTTTATGCACTAGCACTTTATTCTAAGACTTGGTTTACAGGAACAATTGCCCACTTGGGCTTTATTGTGTGTTGTTTACTCAGGGTACTGTAACATTGTTTACAGTTTACTATTGTGCAATATGATATTTGATACTGAGTTGCTGCCACATCTATTAAGATGTAAAAAAGTCAATATTTTTACTTTTTTAAGGCTTAAGCATTTTTTAACAACTGTACATATATTTATAATCATGTATTTATGTGTTATTTCAGTTGTAGTATCTCCTTTAATTGGCATCCCTTCTAATGAGGGCGTCATTATGGGTTGGTTTTACCAGGTATTTATTTTCAGGTTAATCAGAGAACCTAAGTGATATTTATATCTTTATTACTTTGCGTCATTTTGCACATTGTTAGATAAAAAGAACAGCTATGTTAAAAACAATTTGCAACACCAAAAAATGTTTTTTCCATGTCTATGATGAAGAGCTATTTTGATTGAGTACTGTCACTTCAAAATGTGGAGAGTGTACCTGGTAACGTGTCATGTGATCAAGGTCCCACGAGGATCGAAACGCGTAATGTCGGCGGTGCTGGGCATACAATAAAGAAAAGAGCACTGCAATTTTGGGTTCGCTTCGTCTTTTCTATGATTGGAAGTCAGAGACGAGTTTACAGTATATATATATGTATATATATATATATGTATGTATGGATATATGTATGTATGGATATATGTATGCATATATATGCGTATGTATGTATGCCTATGTATGTATATATGTATGCATATATATATGTATGCATATATATATATATATGTGTATATGTATGCATATACATGTTTATATGTATGCATATATATTGAGTACTGTCACTTCAAAATGTGTAGAGTGTACCTGGTAACGTGTCATGTGATCAAGGTCCCACGAGGATCGAAACGCGTAATGTCGGCGGTGCTGGGCATACAATAAAGAAAAAAGAGCACTGCAATTTTGGGTTCGCTTCGTCTTTTCTATGATTGGAAGTCAGAGACGAGTTTACAGTATATATATATACATATATACATGTTTATATGTATGCATATATATATATGTATGCATATATGTGTGTATATGTATATATGTGGATCTATATATATACCAAACTTTCCATAGGAAAAGCATTTTATGTTTGTTAATAACTTTGGCGCCGCTTGACAAATCTTCACGAAATTGTCACAAAACTTCCCCTTTTTGGTTTAGCCACTGCATTAAAGTATCGGGGTGATCCGTCAAGTGGGGGTCATGTCTATGGGGATTTTTCACTTTTTTGAACATGTGTACAGACCGAACCGCTGAACAGAATTACACCACATTTGGCAGAAAGCTAGATGTCGGTCCAGAAAGTGTGCTTTTTGTGATTTGGTGTAAATCCATTCAGTATTTTCAGAGATATTTAAGTTTTAAAAATATAGATCTCTGGGAACCCAACAGCCTACTTAAACCCTACTGAAATTTGATTGGCTGCCAACACTTCAACCAGGAAGCGTTGGCAGCCATCTTGGGACCAAAATACATGATAGCACCCCACTGAAATGCATTATAGTGAATGGCAGGTTTTGAGGGTCACCAAAAGGAGGACGTATAAAGGGTGATAATAGATTTTAGTTACAATAGAAATCATTTGTTGATGGTATCATACTAATTGTAGGAATTGTGGTGTGTTCTAAGATGATTTTACCCTGTGGAAAAGCCTTCTGCTGTGATTTCAAGAATCATGCTTGAGAGAAAACGGTTTTCTCATGATTTCCCCTATAGAGGTTATGGAAGGTGCTCCAGAAGCTAAAATGAGAGCATATTTTCTGGTAATTCACACTATCTTTCTCAGCCATATGAAAATGAAGTCTGACAGTTGATTCCCTTGTGTTCTACTGCAGCCTCCCAGACTGTTCTAAAGAACAACTAGAGCGCTAACAGTGTTACCAATGACAAAAGTATAGCACACCTGAATCTATGTTGATTGAATCAAACTGGTAAAACTTAAAACATTTAATTTAGAAAGGAACACAATGAGGGGGTTCAGTTTGTCATATAAATTATAGTTAGTGCTGTAGAAAGAAAAATTGGGACACATTTTAAGTGAGTTTTCAAATATCTTCCTCTTCTATTTCATTAAAACATTCTAACGTGCACACTGAAACATGCACTTTCAACACATTCACACATGCAGACTGAAACATCACTTTCAACACCAGCAGTAGACTGCCAGTTAACTCCCTGGCGATCAGCAGTTTTACTGCAGTCTTTTAATGAGCAACTAGAGTGCTAGCATTCTGAATTTATGCTAAAGGTGTGGCACATATGAATGCCATCTTGATGGAATCAAAGTAGAAAACTGAAAGCATTTTCTACTGAGGATCAGAGTAAATGATGAATTTAGTGAGCTCCATAACAAATAAGTCTCCCAAGATGGCCACCGGAGAAAAAAGAGCCCAAATATAACACAAATATCACCCAAATGTAGCCCAGTGACAGAAGTGTGCAAAACACTTAATTCTTTAATTTTTGTTTGCAGTTTTATATAGCGGAGACTTGACCCAAAGGTATAGGAGTGTTTTACATGAGCATCAGTTACATTACACAAGGGCACATTCATTTTGATTTTAGGCATGGGGAGATTGAGGGATTTGCAAAGAATCACAGAATGTCGAGCTGATGCCGAAATTCAAACCTGGTTTCCCAGTCTGCAGCTCTGGCTGTAACGCTACATCCTCTCCCTTAAGTGTAACATATAATCAACTGATCAACTGGATAAAAAAAACACATAAAGATAGCAAATTATTTAAAAGTGTTTTGTTGCTATTTGAGAACTCAGAAAATATGTCCTTATTTTAGTTGTTTAGAGCACTAACCATAATTTCCATGGGAATAAGATCCTGTCATGGAGGAGGGTGCAGAGGCAACAAGTTGACCATGCTGTGCAGGCAGGAGGGGCAGCGGCAGCACAACGGACCATGGAGGTCAGGGAAAAGGGGGGCAGGGGTAAAAAACCAACCATGCAGGTACATGCAAGAGAGGCTGTGGCAATATAAATGACCATTGAGGGCAGAAGGAAGAGGCAGTGACAGTACAGCCATACATCAAAATATATATAGGGGCCCCCTTCAAATGTGAATAAAAGGCATAGGACCAGGGGGAAAAGACACAACAAGTGGAGAAAGTAATATAGGTAGGTAGGACCCCTTTTCTTACAGTACAGCCATACATGCCAACAGACCCAATTCAGGCAGGAGACTCCCAATGTTTTTAAGCCAAGGCAACCTTTATTTTTATTTGTCTCCTGCCTAAAATCTCTTTTTCAATGTAAGTCAATGGGTAAAATCAATTCCCCAGGTTTTTTTTCAATATCTCCCTCTTTTCCAAGTTCAAAATGTTGGCAAGTTGGGTACATTGGACCACGGAGGGCAGGAGGAATGGGGTAGGGACACGGGCTCAGATAAGAGAGGGCAGGAGTGAGATGGTCAGGGGCACCAAACTAACCTTACAGGGCAGGTGTCAGGGGTTGCAGCAGCACAATACATCACAAGGGTAAGTGGGACGGCAATGCAGCAAACGGACCATGGAAAGCAATAGGGAGGGAATATGGATAACAGAACAGAGGGAAAAGAGGCAAGGGCAGTAAGCTGACCATAGCGGACAGACAGGAGGGACAGTTGCAGCATAACAAACCATGAAGGGCAGGAGGGAGGGGCAGGGGAACGATAGCGGACCAAACCAGGCAGGAGGGAAGGGATAGGGGTCTGCACATGGAAAACTGAGGGCAGGGCAGGAGCAGCAAGTTGACCATGGAAGGCAGGTTTGATGTGCACTGGAAGCACAACCCACCATTGAGGGCAACAATGAGACTACAATGGCATACACAGAGACAACGGAGGGAAGGTGGGAGGGGGTCAGGGGCAGCAAGCTGACCACACAGGGCAGGTGGGAGGGGCTGTTGCAGCACAGAAGACCATGCATGGCAAGTTTAAGGGTTAGTGGCAGCACAATGGCCATAGTGGGCTAGAGGGAGGGGTCAGAGGCATGCACAAAAGACCATGGAGGACAGAAGGGAGGAGTAGGGGCTGGACACAGACAAAAGAAGGCAGGGGAAGGGACTTCACAACATACCATGTGAGGCAGACAGGAGGAGCAGTTGCAGCACAACAGAGCATGGAGTGTAGAAGGGAGTGGCAGCAAAATGGACCATGGAGGGAGGGGCAGGTGGGAGGGGATAGGAGCATGGAACTTGGACAGGCAGGGTGGAGGTGGCATGGGCAGTCGACAGCCATCTGACCATGCTAGGCAGGCGGGAGGGGCAGTGGCAGCTCAACAGAACACTCAGAGTAGATAGGAGGGTGGCAGGTCCATAGAATATGGTGGGCAGAAAGGAGGAAGCAGGGGCATAGCATACAGACATCGGAGGGCAGGTGGAAGGAGAGTAGGGACAGCAAGCTAAGCACAACAGCTAAGCAGGAGGACAATAATGCTGCAAAGAATTGGGGAACGGAGGGCAGGAGGAGTGGGTAAGGACATTGAGCTGAATGGAAGGTAGTGGCATCACATCGGACCATGCAGGCAGGAGGGAGGGGCTGGTGCATGGACTCAGACAACAGAGGGTAGGAAGGAGGTGGATGGGGTAGCAAGCTAACTTTTTAGGGCAGAAAGGAAGGGCAGTGGCAGAACAACTGCCACACACGGCTGTAATGAGGGAGCAGGGTTATGGACATGGACAATGGATGGCAACAAGGAGGGGGGCAGGAGCAGCAAGCTTGAGTAGGGGCAGCACAATGCCAGGCCCTGCGTTCAACCCTACCCCCACTGTGCATTGCGATGGGCATCTTACTTCACGTTAAAAAAACCTTAGAAATTCACTGAAAAAAACAAAGGTTACAGGGATGTTATAGTTAGGTTCAGATTTCACTCGTACAAAACCAGTGAAATTCAGCAGTTATAGTTAGCTGAGCTAACTATAACTTGTGCCCCACAATGCACTGCTTATGACCTCACATATTACGTCACTCATGACACGGTCATTGACATCACTGATGACATCTCAAATGACATCACTGATGACATCATCCACAAAATCACCAACGCACCCACTCACACCCCATAGAACCTTTCATACTCCCACTCACCCATTCACAGGCCCATACCAGTACTTACAAACTCATTCACTAGTTCATAGATCTACACACAAATTTACTCACTCACCCATACAGCCAGTCATGCGCCGACTCACTCACTAATACAGCCACTGACATATACGCTCATCAATCAATCAATCACAGTTTGTAAAGCACGGCTACTCACCAGTGAGGGTCTCAAGGCGTGGATGGTGCAGCGGATCAGACTAAGTGCTGAGTTTATCTGAAGAGCCAGGTCTTGAGGTCCTTCCTGAATTGCGTCAGCGAGAGTGATTTCCTGAGGTGGAGGGGCATGGTGTTCCATGTCTTGGAGGCGAGGTAGGAGAAGGATATTCCTCCAGTTCTGGTCTTGACGTTTCGTGGGACGGTATCCAGGGAAAGCTGGGCAGAGCGGAGGTGTCTGTTGGGTGCGTGGAATGAGAGGTGGTGATTCAGGTATGTGGGTCCGGCGTTGTGAAAGGCCTTGTATGCATGGGTGAGGAGTTTGAAGGTTATTCTTCTGTCTTCTGTCGACTCGGAGCTAGTAGAGGTTGCAGAGATGTACTGATACAGCCACTCACACACTTAGAGCTTAGACCATAGAGCTACTCACACACCTACTCACTCACCCATAGTGTTACACACACACACCCACTTACTTACTCATACATACACTAACACGTACTCACTCACACATGGTCACTGTCACAAGCACACACTTACCCATACAGCCACTCTCATATTCACTCACTCACCCATAGTCACTCATATACCCCATCACTCACCTATACTGCCTTTCACATACTCAGTTACCCACCCATATATCACTGACACATCCACTCACTCACCCACACAGCCATACACACACTCACTCACCTTTAAAGCCCCTCACACACACACCTCACTAACCCATACAGTCACTGACTCACCCACTCACTCATCCATACAGGCAGTCACACACCCCTTCACCCACCCACACAGACACTCATACAGGTACTCAGACAACCAATCACTCACCTATACAGTCACTCACATACCCAATCACACACCCATACAGCAACTTAGACACCAACTGACCGACTGATACAAACATTCACACAACCAGTCACTCACCCATAGGTTCACTGAGACACCTAATCACTGACTTATACAGTCAGTCACACACCCACTGAATCATCCAAACAGTCACTCTTGCACCCACTGAGTCACCAATACACCTTGGTATATATATTTAACCCTCATAAACTTTAAAAAAAACAGTCACTGGATAATTTCATCAGTGATGTCACTGACCATGCCATGAATGATGTAAAATGTGAGGTCATAAGCAGTGCATTGCAGGGCGCGAGTTATAGTTAGCTCAGCTAACTATAACTGCTTGAGTGAAATCTGAGCCTAACTATAATGTCCCTGTAACCTTTTTTTTCAGTTACTATATGTATTTCTGCATATATATGTATATATGTCCCAAAGTTTGCCCCTGAGCTTGAAGACGCAACTCCACAGAGGAACAGGTAACCCCTTTTATTTATCAAAACCGGCTCACTTTCCCAACTGGTTCGCCGTCCCTTACGCGTTTCGATGCTCCTGCATCTTAATCATAGGGAAAGGGGAAAGGCAGAAACACGGAACAGACTACAATGTCATTTTCCCTTTTTAAATGCAGCCACCCTCCAATGCGTGGTATGCTGGGTATTGTAGTCCTCAATTACTTCCTTCGGTGGAATCCGTGTAATTGTCATTATTAAAACCCCCAATTCTGCTTTAACAATGTTGAAAGCCCTCCCGTGGGCTTCAGGAAAATGCTCCGGTTTTCAATATGCATGCTGGAAACTGGCTGCCGTTTTTCAAACAACCACACAGACCTGTTTCAATTAGCCAGGCGGTGCAATCTCCCACGGCTGAGGCTGCCGTGTAACAACATGTCCCATAGTTTGCCCCTGAGCTTGAAGACGCAACTCCACAGAGGAACGCGTAAGGGACGGCGAACCAGTTGGGAAAGTGAGCCGGTTTTGATAAATAAAAGGGTTTACCTGTTCCTCTGTGGAGTTGCGTCTCCACATTGTTAAAGCAGAATTGGGGGTTTTAATAATGACAATTACACGGATTCCACCGAAGGAAGTAATTGAGGACTACAATACCCAGCATACCACGCATTGGAGGGTGGCTGCATTTAAAAAGGGAAAATGACATTGTAGTCTGTTCCGTGTTTCTGCCTTTCCCCTTTCCCTATGATTAAGATGCAGGAGCATCGAAACGCGTAAGGGACGGCGAACCAGTTGGGAAAGTGAGCCGGTTTTGATAAATAAAAGGGTTTACCTGTTCCTCTGTGGAGTTGCGTCTTCAAGCTCAGGGGCAAACTTTGGGACATGTTGTTACACGGCAGCCTCGGCCGTGGGAGATTGCACCGCCTGGCTAATTGAAACAGGTCTGTGTGGTTGTTTGAAAAACGGCAGCCAGTTTCCAGCATGGAGGAATTAATATTGAAAACCGGAGCATTTTCCTGAAGCCCACCGGAGGGCTTTCAACATTGTTAAAGCAGAATTGGGGGTTTTAATAATGACAATTACACGGATTCCACCGAAGGAAGTAATTGAGGACTACAATACCCAGCATACCATGCATTGGAGGGTGGCTGCATTTAAAAAGGGAAAATGACATTGTAGTCTGTTCCGTGTTTCTGCCTTTCCCCTTTCCCTATGATTAAGATGCAGGAGCATCGAAACGCGTAAGGGACGGCGAACCAGTTGGGAAAGTGAGCCGGTTTTGATAAATAAAAGGGTTTACCTGTTCCTCTGTGGAGTTGCATCTTCAAGCTCAGGGGCAAACTTTGGGACAGAAAGTAATATAGGTAGGTAGGACCCCTTTTCTTACAGTACAGCCATACATGCCAACAGACCCAATTCAGGCAGGAGACTCCCAATGTTTTTAAGCCAAGACAACCTTTATTTTTATTTGTCTCCTGCCTAAAATCTCTTTTTCAATGTAAGTCAATGGGTAAAATCAATTCCCCAGGTTTTTTTTCAATATCTCCCTCTTTTCCAAGTTCAAAATGTTGGCAAGTTGGGTACATTGGACCACGGAGGGCAGGAGGAATGGGGTAGGGACACGGGCTCAGATAAGAGAGGGCAGGAGTGAGATGGGCAGGGGCACCAAACTAACCTTACAGGGCAGGTGTCAGGGGTTGCAGCAGCACAATACATCACAAGGGTAAGTGGGACGGCAATGCAGCAAACGGACCATGGAAAGCAATAGGGAGGGAATATGGATAACAGAACAGAGGGAAAAGAGGCAAGGGCAGTAAGTTGACCATAGCGGACAGACAGGAGGGACAGTTGCAGCATAACAACACACACACATTGAAGTACACATGTAAATGTACATTTATATTCATGTATGTATGTTTATATATTTTATATATATTGCATACTTTCTCATTATGAGGTAAGCAGTTTGAGCATTTTGCCATGAATAATCATCTTTCCAGTCTTAGATGGATGTTGGTTCATATTCTGTGTGATTAGTGATGGAGAATATTTTATTAAAGCAGTGTATTGTGGCAGGTTTTTTATTACCAAACCAGAACTGTTACAGATCTTTACCTCTGCAGATTTTCAGTTGTTACACCCAGTGTAGACCAAGAATGTGTGCCCAATTCTAATAATGTGCTCTATCTCATGCCGAGGCAGAGAGTTTGTACCTGTAATGAAGAGGCCTCAGAACTGAAAGATGGAGCAGCAATGTCAAATCTATTTTTTTTTTTAAGTTGGCACATGAGCCGGCCTTTGGAATTGTTGCATTACTAAATTCATGGCCACTATTCTAGAATGCAATAGTGTGCTTCAGTGCACCTAGCACATATCCAGACTGTGCACCCATTTATGAAAATAATGTTCTTCCTGTGCAGGTGCCTACTCAGACAGTTCAGACCAGCACTGACAAGAGCATAGAAGTGAAAAATGGAGCTGTAGTTTTCAAACTCCCTCTCTGTTTTCTGTTTAAGTCTGGCGTTAGCCAAGACCTTTAGAATTTACCAAAATTATATGTATAATATACTTACTTTAAGGGGCTTTCAGCCAGCTCTCTTCATCCATTGGTCAGTTGTTGTGCCATCCACATTTTGATTCTGCCCACTACAGCATACAGCATGGGGCAGTAGGTCAACCTCCTTAAACCACTGATTAACTTCACCTGACTGACTGCATTTTGCTTTTTCACAATGACCACATTTGCACACAATGTACTTCCCTTCAATGGCAGTGTTTTTGTTTTTACGTTATAATTACTGTAGTGTTGACTTTGTGTTTAGAGCCTGATGTGATAGCAGGACCCTTTTGATGTAACCAAGGCACATTCTAGGCTTATCCTTTCCTGTTTCCTGCCAATGGTGTTTGTTGTAAATTGCTTTTGGAGTGCCTATTGTTTATCTGACTACTGCTATTTCATACCATAACAGATCGTGTCCATTTGAAACTGTTCTGTATTAAGTTATTCTTTCTTTCTTTCTTTCTTTCTTTCTTTCTTTCTTTCTTTCTTTCTTTCTTTAAAGGCAAGAGGCTAGCATCCAATGCCAGACCGGTTAGCTTTTGTAAGATGTGTTAGCCAAGTCCTTTTGTTTTTACTAAAATTATGTATATAACATAGTTATTTACAGGGGTTTTCAGTCAGACTTCATCCATTGGTCTGTGGTTGTGTCATTCACATTTGTCAAGGGGCAATGCGTCAACCCACTTCAGCCATTGGTTAACTTCACTATGGGTTATAGCATGTTGCCCTTTCAGAAGGATCACATCTGCATGCAAAGTAATTCCCTTCAGTGCCAGGGAGTACTATGGTAATGTGGCATTTTTTTAGACCGAAATACATTTTTGCCTTCAGCCAATGTGTTATATTGCATTGATGAGAGTCTGGAAGGTTCCCGAACATAAGGTTTTGCATGCAAAAAACAAAACAAAAAAATGTCCAATAGACTGGCAGCCAACGCCAGACCTATTGGCTTTGCCAGTGTTTTTTTTTTAACTGCTGAGCAGACAATCATGCCTTTGTAGAGGGTCAGAGGACATCCTGCCCACCCACAGCCTGTGCTGTCAATGCAAGTATCTCTGGATCCCAGGCGTAGCTCCTCCTTTGGAGCGGAGGAGGGCCACCCACTTGAAATCCCCCCAAAGATGAAAAATAAAATGGTAGTTCATCACCATTTTATTTTTCATCTCCTGTCCCGAGCCGAGCGTCAGGACGGGCGCGGGCCGCTGCTCATTGACAGCAGCAGTGAGGAGGGTGGGCTGTTTAATGCACTTTTTAAAGTGCGCATGTCTTTTTAGCTGGCCATCTTGAGATGGCCAGCCACACATATGCACTTTAAACCTCTCAACCCAGCTCTCTTAAGACAGCCGGGTTGAGAGTCAGTGCAGGCCTCCAGTGCGCTGTGGAGTGCCGAGTGAGGCTGCTCCCTCCAATCAGGGTGCTGCTCACATGCTGCATGTGAGCAGTGCCAGGATTGGGCAAGGGAGTTCTGGCATCCGGTTCCAGTTCCAAGAGGTCTGGAGCAAGGATGTCACGTTAGGTAAGTTTTATTTTTATTATTTTTTGTTATATTATTTTGCACACGTGCGCCCCCGCCCTACCCCAGTAGATGCCTCCCACCACTGCTGGATCCTTCTCCAATATGAGTGCCCTACGAGTGCAAAATGTGGGACCAAACGCCTCCAATGCTTCCAGCACAGCGGTATTCTTGCTTTCTTTTTTCTTGCTTTCATTCTTTCATTCTTGTCTTCTGTCTTTTCTACTTTTCTCTTTCTTTTTCTTTCTTTCCTCCTTTCTTTCTTTTCTTTTTTCTTTATTTCATTCTGTCTTGCATTCTTTCCTTCTTTCTTTCTTCCTTTCCTTCTCTTTTCTCTTTCCTGATTACTTTCTTTTGTTTCTTTCCTTCTTAATTTATTTCATGCATTCTTTCTTTCTTTTCTTCTGTCTTTCTTTTTTCGTCATGCCTTGTATTTTTCGTTCTTTCTTTTTTGTTGCCTTCTTTCCTTCCTTTTTTGTTGCCTTCTTTCCTTTTTTCTTTTCTCCTTTCTGACTTGCTTTTTGCCTTCATTCATTTTACTTTCTTTCTTGCCTTTGTTTTTCCTTTCTCTTTATTCCTTCCTTCATTTCTTTCTTCCTTTTTTCTTTCATTCCTTATTTCTCACCTTATTTCCTTCCTTCCTTCCTTCCTCCCTTCCTCCCTCCCTCCCTCTGTTTAAAGTCTGTGTTAGCCAAGACCTTTTGTTTTTACTAAAATTATGTATATAACTTATAGGGACTTTCAGCCAGACTTCATCCATTCGTCTGTAGTTGTGTCGTTCACAAGCCATGGGGTAATGCGTCAATCCACTTCAGCCATTTTCTGACTTGACTTCACTAGAAATTACAGCATGTTGCTTTTTCAGAAGGATCTCATCAACACACAAAGTAGTTCCCTTCAGTGCCCAGGAGTACTATGGTAATGTCTGCTTTTTTGAGACCAAAAAAACATTTTGCCTTCATCTAATGTTGAACAATAAAGTGTTGCAAAAACCATGAAAAAACAAATCAAAGATTGCCAAAAGGCTGGCAGCCAACGGCAGACCTATTGGCTTTCGGAATGCTTTTTTTTAACTGCTGCCACAACCATGCCTTCATAGAGGGTCAGAGCTCAGCCTACCCAACCACAGCCTGTGCTGTCAATTCACGTAGCTCTGCATCTTTCTGCAATATGAAAGTGCCCTCGCAGTGCAAAATGTGAAACCAAACACCTCCTGTGCTCCCCTCAACAGTGGTAATCTAGCCTCAGGATTATTGAGGTTATGTGTCATTTTGTGTGTACGTCTCATTATTAGGAATAGCTGGCACTTCAAGTAAAGAAAATCTGCAGGTTTATTGTGAAAACAAACTATGTATGTAACTATTCCTTACATACCAAATAAAAATGTATAGTTTGCATAGCACATGTATAGTTTGCTTAAAGCACATGCCCCCTCACTGCCTGTGATGTCATTATGTTTTTACTCACTGCTGAGAAAGTTAATAAAACGTAAACTTCTCACACTTTATAAATCTATTTCAATCAGTCAACTTTGCTGTTCCGTGACATTTGAGTCTTTCATTTATTACGAATCTATTTTTCTGCCAATGATTCTGAACAGAGCTCCTTTGACATCTTTGTTTCTAAGACTGTAGATTAGGGGATTTAGCATTGGAGTCACAACACTATAAAAGAGAGTGGCCATTTTGTCCTGATGCAGTGAGTGACTTGATCCGGGTCTCATGTACATAAAAATGATTGTGCCATAGAATAAAGAAACGACCGTGATATGGGATGCGCAGGTTGAGAAAGCTTTTTGCCTCCCATCGGCCGAGTGGATTTTGAGGATGGTGGATATGATGCGAATATAAGTAATCAGGATTAAGAAAAAGGGGATCATGACCACCACTATTGCGCAGAGAAATATTACGGTCTTGTTCATGGAAGAGTCGGTGCATGCCATGCCCAGCACAGCTGGCACTTCGCAGAAGAAATGGTCAATTTTATTTGGCCCGCAGTAGGTCAACTGCAATGCAAAAACAGTATGGATTAATGAATTTATAATTCCACCAAACCAGGAACATGCTGCCAACTTAATGCACACTGTCCTGTCCATGATGTTGGTGTAATGCAATGGTTTACATATGGCTACATAGCGATCATAGGCCATTGATAACAGAAGATAACACTCTGTCCCACCCAAAGAAAGATGAATACACAATTGTGCCATACATCCATTGAATGAAATGCTTTTTTTCTGCACTAGGAAGTTTTCCAGCATTTTTGGGACAATGCTTGATGTGTACCAGATATCCAGGAAGGACAAGTTGCTTAGGAAAAAGTACATAGGGGTTTGAAGATGGTGGTCCATTCTGCTCAACAGGATGATGAAAGTATTTCCAATTAGAGTTATCATGTAGACGATCAAGAATACCACGAAGAGAACAACCTGTATTTTGGGGTGGTTGGAAAGTCCCAGCAGAATAAATTCAGTCACAGTAGTTTGATTCTGCCCTTCCATTGTTCACTGGATTCTGTATCTGGTGAGATAAAATTAAAATGTTGTTTTAATTGAAACTAAATGTACTACTGTCCTAAAAGATAAAGCAGGCATTTAGTTTCTGCAGAATGGTTTCATAAAGCCTTACTTTATTAAAAGTTCATTTAGAGGCAACATAATTGTTCTGAATAGGAGAATACCGAGCTTGATCAGAGTAATAAAATTACCACTCATCTTTCACATGTGAAACTCTACATTTTCTTCTTGACTGTACCCTTTGTTTGTCAACCAATGACGTTACTGCTCTATAGAGCAAATGTAATTGTTCTTCTATTGCAGTTACCCACAATCCCATCCAGTACTGTGAAAAACGTTCCTGCAGACGTCAACCTTTCACTGTGCTGTGTCACTCAGCATGAGGAGCAGTATTGGATTATAGGTATAGCAGTGGCGGCTCCCCCATTGGGGCGTGGGGGCGTCGCCCCACTGCTTTCTCGCGGTGCGAGAAGGCAGAAACATAAACGGTAAAAACTACCATTTATGTTTCTGCCTTCTCGCATTGCGAGAAAGCAGAAGTGCCTCTGTGCCTGGTTGGGGGTGGGCGGTCCTGCTCGAGGGCAGGGGGGAGTGGCTTGCCCACTGTTGTGGGTACTGACTGTTTGGTCGGCCCTGGAGCCGACCAAACAGTCAGTACTCACAACAGTAGATAAGCCACTCCCCCCCTGCCCTCGAGCAGGACTGCCCACTCTCCCTTTTTCTCTATGAAGAGAAAATGTCCCGGCTGGGGCGCTCGCCTGCTGTGCCTATCAGCGTTGTGATTGGCTTGCGTTGCGTAGGGGAGGGAAGCTGCCTGCTGGCTGCTTCCTGCTTCCTGCAGCAGGAACACGCGGACCCACCAGTACAGCGTGGCCGGCCTGGAGCGGAGGCGGTGCGGTACCCCGGCACTCAGGTACGTTTTATTTTAATTAATTGTTTTATTAATTATTCCCCACCCGTGACCCTCTTCCCCCCCCCCTCGAGCATGCCGGCCGCCGCGGAGTCTATTATTGATTTTGCTAAATGATAATTATGAGTATAAGCCTGGCCTTAATAACCGGTGCAGTCATGTGCGGCAGGCAGCTAAATTACCGGCAGTAATGATGACAGATCCGCGGGGTACTTGTTAGGACATCAAATACTTTACTTCTGGGAGATGGGCATAAAAGCCTTTCTGGAATATCAAAAACTGATTTATATTTTGTGTTCGTGGGAGCGGCGGGGCGCTTTATAGAGGAGTACTTTTTTTGTATACGAGCAGGGAAGTGTCAAACAGGATTCATGTATGTGGACCAGTGTTGTGTGTGTTTGTAGAGATTTGGTTGTGGCTAGATTGCTTGAAACCAGAGTGTGATGGGAAAGTGGCGTGGAGAAACAGTTGGTACAGTGCTAGACAGCACGACGTGCAGTTGATTTAATATAACATTTGACAGATCTATATAGTCACACACATTTCCCATTCGAGGCACAAAGGAGTCGCCCAAAATCAACCAATGTGCGATCAAGTAATGATGCCGAGATTAATAACATCTGTTTCTGAATTTCAAAGTCGGCGATTTTAACCACAAGGTTCAATTTACTCCATGGCGGCATGTGACTTGCATAACTTTTTTCTGAGAAACTGCACATGTGAATATAGCATAACGGAACCATACACACGTGTCGTCATATGAAACGATGCATGTGACATTCGAAATCCTCTTGCTGGTAGATAATGGTTGTATTGTGTTGGGCCTTCTGGGTTGGACCCTGCACCTCTATAGAGCAGTTCGATGCCTTCCGGGGCCTGTTAATTATTGCAGCAGTTAATACTGCAGTTATACAATTTACATGTGATCTAAAGACCAGCTTTTGCTATTACACAATTTACGAGTCCTCAGTTTATCGACATCAGAAGGATGAAATATCGAGCAGGGCTTGCCATGGTTCACACTAATCATCAATGAACATATAATTAAATAAGTCCACTCTTACTGTGGGGACTCCTCTCCAGCTAACAGATGCTTTTTGTGGGGTCACGATGAGGTAAATTCTGACAGGTTCAATCCGCTTGCAAGAGGGGTCCGTCGTACCAGAGACTCTTCTTTCAGCCCCTCCGGCTCTCTCTGCTTTTACAAATGTTTTGTTTGCCATAATAAGCAGCCTCGAAAGATGACGCAGCATTGTTATTGGGCGTGTGTGAAAACGTTACATATATTTTTTTCGGAAGTGATTTTGCATTTTAATTTGACTCATTTAGAAAAAGATGAATGATTAGGGTTTTCTTTTTATTTTAAAGAAAGGAGTTGTTGCAACAGAAACGCTGGACCATCATACAAAATGTTTGTGAAATCGTAACCTGCAACGGGATCATTGTCACTAGGCTCCACGTAACGCACATACTGTAAGTTCAAGGAGAAAGCAGCTGGGCGGTATACCCAGGGCCAGAGGTTAAGTACAGGTATATTTACTCATCACACGCAAAGTTGTGAGAGAAAAGTGGTTAGACACATTAAAAGGGCGCTTTGTGAGTCCCCGTCGCATGTGGAAGGGAGGCAGGTTTTATTACAAGACCGCAGGCTTCAGACTATTTTGCTTTCTCTCTTTAATAGTCCTGAAATTACTGCAAAGTATAAATGGACTATAAATATTAACTACCTCCTACAATAAATCAGAGTGTCAGGCTTGACAGAAAAATATTAAAAACACAAGGTGTAAAGAAAGGGAAACTTCCACTGAAAGGGAAGTGGCAGGAGAAGTGCCCTTTACGTACTGTGAACAGTGCATTCATTGTACGGTTTTATTTGTGTTGCTTCGATCACACGTTTGAAAACCCACGCGAGGACACGTGCTTATAAATCCGACACAGTTGGTACTTCAATGGACGTCAAGAGGTGGTCGCAGCTGCTACCACCCTCTTGCCCTTGCTACTCCTGGTCTCGGGTGTCAAAGAGGTCAGTGGCGGGCACAGAAAGCAAGCAGGGCACTTTCAGATGTTTACTTTGTTGTTTCCATACCTTGCCCTTTGCCTAACCCCACAGGGGGCAGACGACTGGCTACTGATGGGACAAGCTGACAAACCAGTGATGTCATCAGGGGTCAAAGGGTGCGTGATGTTACTTCCTCTACCCCAGGGAATTTGGTGAATTGACGTCGGCACGCTCAATTAATGCAACATCAGGGACAGGTTCGAAAGGTATGGAAATAAAAGAAATCCGTTTGCCAAGCGTAAATTAAGCCTGCGGATGGGTGCGGTTTACAGCATGTGTGCATGTCGCATAATCTACGGATGCGATAACAAACCAACATATATGTATGACGCTCCTATACAATGGTGATTTATACGCCTATTAATCATACATGTACGCAATAGTCACAATCATGAGTAGAGTCAGAACTATTGTACAAATGCACCTTTTAACTGCAATATTATTTACTGGTGAATAAATGCATTTGCATTGCTTCCCGTGTGCCTCTGTCGCTCCTCAGAGCATACTCAATATTTGCATGTATATGTGCATAATATGTATTTCTTGTGCATGTTCAGCACACATCACACAAGTAACACACGCAGATTCCATGACTAATTACTATTTCAACTCATGTCCAATTCAGGCATGTGTACTTTATCAATATATGCTGGCGTACTCATGTTTTGTGATAGAAAAAAACTTTGTGACTGTCCGGACTTCTGTGTGAGTGGGCAATGAAAAACATGTTGCATGCTGCTGTGCGTGCTTCAGACCATGCATAGAATCGAAATGCAGTAGGTGTGCAAAACTATAAATGAAGCAAACATATTTAGGCAAAATTCATATTTTGGTCATTTTATTAACCAAGTAGACAGGTCTCTGTTCAGGTTATAGGGGTGGACATAACCTTAGCCGCAGTCGTTGTCAAGGCCTCCCATCTTGCAGGTCAGATGTCGGCCTGACCGAGCAGGTTCAGTCCACTGAGAGTTAGGTGATCTGACAACCTGTCTACAGTTTGCGGCACAGCCATGTGGTGGGTGCAGACAGATTTGAAACAAGCTGTCATGGTTCAGAAAGTCATGGATGGGGGCAGATATTCTAAGTGCTATTATTGCTCTATTAACCTTCCTGCTTCCTCAAATTTGCTTGAAAATGCACCATTATCCACTCTTTTTTTCAAATTTTTCTCGGGGGGGTCCCCACCCGAACCTCCTGTTGGTTGTTCGGGCTCGCTCACTGCACTCGCTCGCCCCGGTGCAGTATGCCAATAATTTTACGCTCACCACTTTCAAATGTCACCAGCCGCCACTGAGGTATAGTCCATTTAACTTGTTATTTCAGATTGTACTTTATAACATAGCATAAGGACATTTATTGAGTAATGGGGAGCAATAACATTGAACAGAAAGTTTCCAATTTTTCCATAGTTCTAATATATTACCTGCACGTACAGCAACAATCTCAAAAGCCCGATATACATTTGTTACAAAAAGACTTCTGTTGCAAAGTCTTCATTCCAAACAACAGGAGCAGACATTTTCCTACATATGTTAAACAAAAACTCAGTAGTAGTGAAGTTCTTTTCTGTAACAACCAACACGTTTCGATGTTCTAAATAGGTGCTTCTCCAGGGGTTAAAAATTAAGAAGAAGAAACTATATGTACTTTTTCCATTCCCAATCCAAAAGCCTTTTAATTACAGCCGAGCAGAACAAGACAATCAAGAATTGCTGAATTAGATCCATGTTGAGTCTGTGGCTGAGCCCTAACAGAAGAAACAATAATATTAATCTTCAAGGTCGCCTATGATGCGGTTAATGCAAGAACTCTGATAAATCGAACAGACCAGTCCATACAGCTCTGTACAATATCCGACGAGTCATGTTAATTCATAATTTCTAGATTCCAATTAGCATCTTGGATCAGTATAGTATTTTTCAGCATACAATGCCCTCTTTATGAAGCCAGTTGAAATCGATTAATGGTTTTGCTTGTAAAAGTGCTTTTTAACTTATTAATAAATAACTCCTATTATTTTTTGTTTCTGCTAACAAATACATTCCCCCAAAGCAATCTGTAGGCTAAACGTGACAAATGGGAAACATCCATGAAAAGGGGCTCTCCAGGATGTTCCATCAAAGAGCGTTTTATCCCATATGTTGAGTGCTTTCCCCAGGTGAATTCGTACCATACCTATTTTGCTAAACCAGTAAAGCCTCAGTTTTCTCCCCCCTCCCTTCACAGTGATATCTGCCTTGAATATGTCCTTATAGTGTATCCTAATTGATAGGAAGTGAGGGCAGAATTGGAAGTAGGTGTGGGGCTTAGATAGCACCAAACCCAATCTGTTGGGACTTGACAATGACATGGGCGGCTGCTCCACTATGGCGGAGTAGCGTCGCCTCACTGCCCGCAGAGGCAAACGAAAAATAAAATGATCTTAATGCAGATCATTTTATTTTTCATCCTGTGTCTGAGTCTTGGAAGGCGGGGCCACAGCACTGCAGCAGGGGAGGAGGAGTGGTGGGCCCTGCTGTCAGTGTGCATGAGGGTTTGGCCGGCCGTCTCAGGCCAAACAGCATGCACACACAGAGCCAAACACCCACACATTCTCTCACACAGACATGGGCACACACACACACACTCTCTCTCGCTCTCTCTCTCTCACTCTCAAACAGGAAGACACAAACATCCACAAAGTCTTATACACATACACTCTCAGACAAACACATACAAAAGTGGGCATCAGTACCAGTCCACCCTCCATTAGTCTACTGCAGGCAGGCTCCCACCTCCCGAATGACTGCAGCATGGAGCGCAATGCCGGGAGTGACACAGGTTTGATCTGTCTTAGTCACAGAGCAGTGTCACTTCTGGTGTTGCATTCTGTGCTACAGCCATTTGGCAGGACAGAGAACCTGTCTGTAGTAGAGAAATTGGCGGCAAACTGATATGGTAACTGCCAGGACAAGGGTAAAAAAGCACAGGAGCAGGCATGACAGCAAGTCTAGGAGCACTCACTGGTACAGCATGAGTTTCTGACTCCTCCAGTTCAAATGTGTACAATATTTGGGGGGGCGCTAGAGAGCCCGACACAAGATGGCTGCAGATTAGTGCTGCTCTGTGGACCGGGGAACCATATCCGACTAAAATCTGCAATACCGGAACCAGCAGCCACCAAGAACAGTGCCACTAGCGTGGCAAAACGTGGAGAATCGGAAGAGTCGGGTTGCCAGGACCAATACCACAAAATGGTGGAGCACCGCTGAGATGCCGACGGGCCTGCATGATGGCACAGTGATGCAAAATGGCGGCCACCATCAGATCTGCGGAGAGACCCTGAGGGCTTAACTATGTCTCCACCCTGCAGTTAACGTAGCCCCCGATGGAGGAGAACTGAGCTGCTAGCGAGCTGTGCCCCGCCGCCCGCTGCGGTGAGTGGTGTATGTTGGCCCAGCGGGTGGCTTGGAGGGTGCTGGAGACGTGGGCAGCTGCTGGGATGCTTGGGGTGAGCTGCGGCAGGGACTTGCTGAGGAGCTGGGCATGCTGCGCGGTAGCAGTGAGGAGAGAGCTGTGGGCCGGTCGTGCCGCCCAAAACCATCCCATTGAGGGGCACACCGATCTGGAGGTGAGGAGCTTGCCTGGGGTGCGCCCGCTGAGCGTCCACCGTGATGAGGGCCTGGGCGCCGGCTACGCGCCCTTGTAGGTGGGTGTCGGCAAGCACTGTTATCGGGGCCTTGGACTGCCGGCCACTGCCTGTACAGCTGTTTGGCAGGATTTGGTGGTGGGCAGATCCGCTGTGTAGTGCTGGATAGCCCGCCATAGCACTCCGACCCCCGCAGTACCCCGGCAGGGGAAGGAACAGTGGGGGTAAGTCTAGCCGCAGTACACCATGAGCAACAAAACCCACAAGTGTGCATCTATCTACATGAGGGGATAGTGAGGAACATGCAGCCTTGGTGGGCATCCCCCCTTCGACAAATACGCAGAACACCCCATACATAAACGCTGTGCATTTATAGGAACCATCAGTCTACAATGGCACATCATGGGCAAAACTGACAAACAGCAGTCCCGCCTCACCTTAGAGGCCAAGCGAGCGGCCAAACCAAGCAGAGAGGAGCTGTCTGACTCAGAACAGGAGGCTCAACCCCATGGCTCTGCGACGCTGGCATCCACACTGGCGGCAATGCAGCAGGGTCTTCAATCAATTGACGGCAAAATTGGCACTCTTAATCTATGTATCGACCACATGGCGGCTAAGCTGGATAAACAGTCGTCCAGAGTAACGGAGGCAGAGCAACGCATATCTGCGGCTGAAGACAAGCTTCACAACACCCAAGAGAAATGCCTAAATATGGAGAAGGTTCTAGCATTAATTCAAGCCAAAAATTAGGACCTTGAAGCGAGATCCGAACTGAACAATCTACGGATCAGGGGGGTCCCTGACTCCACCAACACCAGCGCGATGGAGCTCTATGTGGAGAGCTTGCTGAAGGAGATCTTTGGAGCCGAGCGGTTCTCCGAAGTGCTGGTGGTCAAAACAGCACATAGATTGCTGATGATGAGGCTACCCCCAGCACCCCTCCGCGTCCCATCATATCGCCCTTCTAAATTACTGTGACCTTGACGCAGTGCTTCGCCAATCCAGGGAACGTCAGGAGATCCGTCTCACACATACACAATGGCGCAGAGTCTAGGCAGAAAGTAAGGGACCTGCATGCTGTTCCATCACTCCTGCTGACATAGAATGTTAGGGGGCTCAATAACCCGAAAAAGATTAGACAAGTGCTAGCCTACCTAGATAGGCATAGGATACAAATAGCGCTGTTGCAGGAGACGCACCATAGGGGTAGAGCTGCAGAGGTAGCAGATGCAAAATGGGCGGGCTACCGCATGGCCTCTTCTACTTTACCTATGCAAGGGGGGTTATGATATTGATCATGAAGGAGGTCCCATTTGAGGCAACACACGCGGAGATCGATGAGCAAGGCCGATACGTGATAGTACAGGGCATACTCTGTGGCACAATGTTGACTATAATTAATACCTACGGCCCCAATGTGGATGATCCAGACTTTTACTCATGCATTATTCGCAAGCTGCAGGCTCTGCCGCCCTCAGAAATTATATGGGGCGGGGACCTGACCTTATACTTGAACTCGAGTTTAGACAGATCTGCTACGGGGAAGTGGCGGGGAAACAGTCTGCGCAGACGATGCATAGTGAAATGGACGATTTTGGCCTCCTCGACATTTGGAGACTCCCGAGCTGGAGGGAGGGGACGTACATCTCATTGGTCCATGGATCCTGGTCCCGCTTTGATTACTGGTTAGAAACAAGGGAGGTGAAAACATGGGTGCATGTCATTGGACGTATGCCCAAAACATTATCAGACCATGCACCAGTGATGTTGGCGCTGTCTATCCCGACGCATGTCCTTCAACAGTTCCAGTGGCGCCTACACCCCATGGCACTACTGGACCCAGTATTTAAGGATACGGTAAGGAAAGCTATAGTGGAATACTTCGCCATAAATATAGATTCAGTTGACAGTGCTGGGGTCCTCTGGGAAGCATTTAAAGCCAATATCTGGGGGGTATGCATGGGAATGCACACAGGAATCTTGCGGGACATCCGCACCCAATTACAGAAACTGGAGGATGACTTGCAGAAGTTAGAATGGGAATATGAGTCTGACCCTAAGGCAAGCACCCTAGCAAACAAAAGGGACCAGATCTCTGAATACAAGGCTGCCACAGAGCGGGAGACATGGCACCTCTCCAGAAGGCATGTGGCCAGGGCATTTGGGGAAGCTGGCAGACCGGGGCGTCACCTGGCCATGTCATTGAGAGATCCATAGGCGCAAACACATGTGACGAATGTGGATGGACCCAATGGTACGCCGTCCATTGGTTTGGAATTCTCTGCTTTCTATGCTCATCTATATAGCTCCCGCGAGGGAGCGTCAGAGGCTGAGATCTCAGGCTATCTAGATATCACCCTGGCCTGGTTGTCTCAGGGCCAGAGAGAATACCTAACCCAACCCATTACAGAGGTGGAAATTAAAGAAATTATAAGAGCGCTACCTAACAACAAGGCCCCGGGCCTGGATGGCCTTTCAGGTGAATTTTATAGAGAATACGCAGACCTCCTAGCTCCGCACTTGCTTACGATGTTTGAAGAAGCATATGCTAAGCAAATGCTACCCCCGTCACTTAGGGAGGACCTCTTGATAACGCTCCTAAAACCCGGCAAGCCCTTGAATCAATGCTCCTATTATCAGCCGCTGTAGCTAATTAACATAGACACGAAAATACTAGCCAAAATATTGGCGTCCAGACTACAGCTACGGCTCACTAACCTAATCCTACCAGATCAGTCTGGGTTCATTCCCACCCATTCAACAGCGCAGAATCTCCGTACCATATTCGCGCTCTTTCATCAGCTTGACCCCTCCTTGAAAGCTGCGGCGGTCCTGCTGGAAGCTGCGAAAGCGTTTGGTTTAATGGAATGGACCTGCATGTTCACTATCCTGCTCAGGATGGGTGTGCCTCCAGCCTTTCTTCGATGAGTGCACTTATTATATACCACACCTGAAGCTCGGCTAAGGGTGAATGAGGTCACATTCAAGGCAATACGTATACACAGGGGCACGAGACAGGGCTGCCCACTGTCACCAATCCTATTCACTCTGGTGCTGGAGCCTCCGGCGTGTGTAATATGTTAGCACCACAGGGCGGCTGCATTACGTTTTCGTCTCTGATCACTAGCGATTTCCAATGTATGCGGACGATATGGCCATTTACATCCGAGACCCCGAGATTTACCTGGATTCGATCATCCGAGATTATATTTGTTTTGAGCGGTTTTTGGGCCAAAGCATAAATTGGTCAAAGTCCTTTGTTGTGCCCCTCACCGCCGGCATGTTGCCATGTGAGCTGAAATTTCCTCTGGTGTGGCACAGTGATCCAGTAAATTATTTGGAGGTCTGGATTCACAGGGACCCTGTGGGGGTGGTTTGTTATAATTACGATAGGGCGATCTCCCTCTAGAAGAGCGGGTCCGGAGATGTTCTCATCTGCCACTCTCCCTGGCTGACTGTGCTTCTATCACGAAAATGATACTTTTACTAAAAGTTCTCTATTTATTCAATACGATACCGATTACACTCACACAGGGGTTTTTCCACATGCTTGACTCCCTATTAATTTGGCTGACCTGTTCAGTCAAACAGCTGAGAATTGCTTGGCAGACGCTTACTCTTCCGTTCGAACAGGGGGGCTTCGCTGCCCCAGATATGCTGTTATATTTCTTATGCACTCAGGCTCAGTATGCACATTATTGTGTCTCTCCCCCAGGCTTTACACCACACCTAGCAATTGAACAGGACGCTGTGTACCCCATGCCACTCAGAGCCTTGATTCCACATGCCCTGGAGTGTAACAGGTTCACAGAAATCTCCACCATCCACATCACCGATAGGGCATTGCGGAAGCTAGGTCACAGGGCTAATAGAAATCCACTATATGCGAAGGCACTACCATTAACTTACCACCCAGCAATATCGATCACGGCGAAACCCAAGGCATAAAGTTTACTAGCCACGGCAAAGCTGAATACAATGGGTGACGTATTCCTGGATGGGCAATTTATCGAGTGGACAGCCATGGCCCGATGGGAGTACAGCTCCCCTCTGCTTCACTTCACATACCTATGGCTGTGAGCGTCTATGTGTGAACTATACCCACAATTTCCAGTGGAGCCCTTGGCTCTGTCCGCACTACAGATTCTTCTGTCCACATCAACTAGACAGAAACTCGCCACCAGGTTATATAATGCATCCCAACTAGATGAAGCTCAGTCCCGTAAATCCATAGGCGACAAATGGAATGATGTTCTGAACACACCCCTTACCCAAGCAGAATGGGTGTTTTGCCGCGCACAAACTGGGGAGCTCACCTCGAATGGGAACTTATGCATTATTTACTTTAAGTTTCTCCATCAGATGTACTACACACCATTTAGGCTCCGGAGATATGGCCTTAGGGTGGATGATACTTGCAGCAGATGCGGTTTCCCTGGGGCTGACTCTACACATTTGGCTTGGGGTTGTCCCCGGATACTCTAGTACTGGGAGTGGGTTACACGCGTCCTTACTGAGGTGGTGGTAGAAACAGTTCATTGTAATCCTAAGGTGTGTCTGCTGGGCTACGTGAAGACATTGAAACCTGAAAACCGTAAGCTAGTGGCGGTCAGTCTGCTACTGGCTAAGAGAGGCTTTTCTAAAAAATTGGGGTCAAAGGACATACCCTAAGCTGGAAGGTTGGTATTGAGACATGGCATACTGTAGAGACCAACTAAAAACGTATGCGGAGGAATTGCCGAGCGCCTCTAGACCGAGAGACTTTTGGGCACCGATCACTGCGTACCTCCTTGAGCTACCGGAGGAACCTCCGGATGACCAAACATGGTGATGTAATAAGAGAAGTAATACAGGTTGTGATGGTACTGCGTACATTTGTATGGCATGTCAATTGTGAATGTATGAGCAACAGTAGGCAATGCTGTTATTAGCATGGTTATGTTGAGTTTATCTGAAATGCAATAAAAAAATGTGTACAATATTTGTGAAAGTCTACAGCAGCAGTAACTCCTCCTTAGTCCTTTGCAACTTGAACCAGAAAGTAATACATAGGTATGTAAAGAGACTACTACCTATGATCAGCCCACTCCCCAGGGCCAGTGTGCTCAGTCCTTAACTCTTGATACTAGATGGCACTCTGCTGACCCTGCCCTTGGTGACAGCAGTGAGTTCCCTATGCAGGCAAGACTAAAGTGACTAAAACCCGGTCATGTTCCACATATGATGTAACTATCATGGCCCGTGCTTCAAGGGTGATAGAGTCCTTCTCCTAGCAAATGTGTAGTTACATACCCACCAAAAAAACACATGCGAACAAAACTTGCCATGTGGATTTTAAATCACATGGCAAGACCTTGTGCTGCTTAGCTGCTTGTGTATTTCCACCATGCTTCTCTCACATCCCATAGAGGGTGAGGCTGCACCCCTCAGGCCCTTACATGCCAGCCACCACTTATTTTAGAAGAGCTTAGAAAAAGGTCCAAGCTCCTCCACAGAAAAAGAGCTTGTATCTTTTGCCCAATATCCTTTTGAACCTTTTCATTCCTCAATGATGTTTAAGCCTCTGAACATCCCTAAGAAAGGATTGTTGGCTTCATTGACATGTAGATAGGTATTTCTTTCAATCTCATTTTTTTTAGATCAGCATGTACATGTTGAAAATGGCTAGGCACAGAAGAGAACCTCGAGGGTTGTAACATGGGATAAGAGTAATGCCAGACATAAGAGTCAAGTCTGATTGGGAATACTTAAACCACTTGAGGACAGTGCAGGCATTCAAAGGCAGCAGAGGGAACAATCATATCCAACATTGCTGACAGAATAATGAGAATGAAGAGGGAACCAACATCAGCTCTGGCTATACTGTAATCGCAGATGACAACTGGAATAGTTTCAGCTCAGTCACTAAGGCAGTGTCTGGAATAGCAGGAATTTAGGATGTAATTGAGTCTTGAGTAGATTGAAGTTGGAAAGCCATCCATTTCTCCAAGATTATCAACATTCTGGGGAGCCAGCTAGTTGGTCTGTAAGTGGATAAGGCCAAGTTGTCTAGTGGGGGTTTCTTGAGCAAAGGGATGATAATAGTGTTTCAGGGATATTGGGACATCAGTCATTGAATAATTAAGGAATTACCCATGAGGGCAACTAATCAAGCCAAGATGTGGGCAAATTAATTGCCAGAGAGTGAGGGAATGGATTTTTTAAGGAGGGGGTATTAGCATATCAGTATACACTCGCACACTTCTTCAAAAATATTGGTCATAATTGATGTCTTAGTTGGACGAGGGTCAGTAGTTTCACAAAAGTGCTTGTTCCGTCTATTCCTAAAAAACTAGAAAATTATAGTCTTAAATATGTCATCACACAACCTCTTCTGAGCACTATTTAGTTGGTATATGTTTGTGTATCATGTTGCAGGAGAACTAGAATGGGATAAGTTCACAGTGTCCTATGTTTATGGTAAAGGTGACATGTTGGTTCATGATGGTGGTGCATTACATTGTCTGGCCATCTGCATCCCTACTCTACATGAGTGTCTCCATCAAATGTGCAGTGGCTTGACACCTTCATATCCAGCCGGTCGGTGTCACCCGCATTCTTCTGTCCTTCGGCAACTGCATCTAACATCCCTTTGGAGTGACTATGATGGTGCTCAACAAATGTCACCTCTTAGCCAGTATTGTTTTTGTCTTTTTTTTACATTTTCCTAATTGTTGTCTATAGGTTTGGGTCGAGATTCACACCTCCTCTCATTGTGTCCAACTATTCTGGTCAAATTATGTCTGTCTTGTCCTTATGCCTCACCATACTATTCAACTCTGCCATTCCCATGAGTTGTTTGCCTTTTGCAGTTTCCTCCTGACTGCAGGGACATCTTAAGGATTTTGGGGGCCCTGGGCCAAGCGTATTTTGGGGTGCCCTGTGTGGATAAGCTTTGAATTAATGATCACGTTTCAGCTCTCTAGTGTCCTCCTTGGGCAGATCACAAACAGTGCACAGACACACTGGTTCAAATGCTAAATGTGTTTATAGTTAATATTCAGGTATAGTGATGTATGTTTTCAATATGGTAACACAGTAGAAGCTCACTAATACTACTGAAAATAATCACTGTCACATCCTCCCATTTCTCATATGTGAGATCCTGGTTGGATCTAAAAGAAACATTTTTTATGGATGTTGCATGAAACAAAAACAACATTTGTCTGCAAAATGTCTGTAATAGACTCTCACACATTATCCAGATTTAAAAAAAATGAAAGGAAAACGCTATTTGCAGCAATCTGTTTAAGAATTATTCATGGTCATTAAGGCAAGACTCTCTACAGAACAGTGCTGGCTCTATCAGGGGGCACCCTGAAAGACGGGGGCCCTGGGCCGGAGCCCACTGTGCCTATGCCTTAAAACGTCTCTGCCTGACTGCCATCTTTTTTGAGGTACTTGGAACCTTATATTTATTAATACCATTAATTAGGAATGTGGCTATGTAGAGGCATCACCCTCTCTTTCCTTGTCTGAAAAGTCCCTATGGCTGCACCAGGTGCTTGACATGTTGCTGTGCCATTGAATCTCTGATCTAGCACACATCAGGGATCCTCAAAAATCTTCTACGATCTGACACACACAAACCAGCAACAGGATAGCAAGTTAGCCTACATACAAAGTGAGAAAAGTGTTTTAAGACAAATCATCGGTGCACAAGTCCCATCTGAGATCCCTACTACCACTCCTGGTGCTCTCCATTTTTATGACAAGTCAAAAAGATTGAAGTAATTCTTAGATGCTCTTATAGTGCACTTTTGATTTTGACTTGTGCAAATAACCCAAGATAGATCTATAGTTGGTTAATGGATAAGCTGTCTTATTAGTGCCATCTCAACCCAAAACTCCCCACTCTCAAAGCTTGTCTTGACGATTTTGTTAGGAGCATTTGGTGAACGTTTGAGTAACTTAATTTTGAGTACACTTTGGAGTAGACTGTGATATTCAGGAGGAGTTTCATGAAGCCATATGTACAAAAGAAAGTGTTTGCAATTTTCAAATACCGAAATTGTAGAAATCGCTATTAGGGAATTTGAAAAATTAAATGTACGTAGGAGTGTATTCCACTAATAGAGATTTCTACAAATTCGCAATTGCAAATAGGACATTTCCTATTTGGGAATCGCGAAATTGCGATTTCCATATAAGAAATTTCACTTAGGAAAAGTCACATTCTGAGCAAAGAATGATGATGTAAGAACTAGGAAGTTTAGAAATACAGGATGTGGCCACAACCCAGGAGCCTAGGAAGGCGCTGGAAGCAAGGAGTGCTCCTGTCTGACTACTGACATTGGAATCCTAATTCCTGGAGAACAACTTGTCCAAGGAAGATGGGGCAAAGGACTCTGGCAACAGGAAGCGCAAAGTCAAATTCTCAGAGAAGGAGCTGGAACTTCTAACCAAACAATGTGTGGTACACATGGTCCAGGTCTTTGGGAAGGCATCATTTACTGTTCCAGAGGGCTAGAAAAACAAAATATGGAACAGCATCCTGGATAAAGTCCACTCCCTTTGTGTCATCAAGAGGACTTTACCAGGATTCAGGAATCGCTGGTATGAACTAACATCTTGCACCAAAGAGAAGGTGGCCAGCAAGATAACTGAGGCTCATGGCACTGTCAGGATTGGGTACTCCTCAGGGTCCGGATGAAGCAATAATGGTTCCACCCCCTGACATCCCCATACTCCAATTATATATAACAGAGAAATAGGGCGATCAGGTGAGGGATAGGAAGGGATAGGAACAGCTGGGATGAGAATCTGAAAAAAGAGAATAACAATAATGAGTAACAGGTGTTGAATCTTCACTACTCTCAATAAATCTCGCTACTTTTTTCCACATATACCTTTTGTCTCATGCAGCCGTTATTCAAATGGCCCAGTAAGGGCTTCACATGAGGGTAGGTTGTTCGTCGAAAAACCTCTCGATATCCTATAATCAGGCGCAAGAAGTTTATCGCACAATGACACAACCCCTCTCTTCTAAAGGAACAACCCAAAACAGAAAACAAGGTTTCCCCCTTCCCGTAAGCTTAGACACCACTGCGGTTACAGCACCGCAACCCACAGAGAGAAGGTGTTTGAAAATAACGAAAGGGAAAGAAAAAGGCTTCCACGGTTTAGTACACCGCCGCCTTAGGAGTCAACACCAATAGTAATACACAAAGTAAGCTCACGGTTATTAGGCTTCCGCGGTTTAGCACACCGCCGCCTTCACCGCGTGAGTCCGCTCACCTGACCTCCACCGATCAGGCTAGATGCAAAAGAACTTGAAAAACTCTCCCGAGTCTTTCCCGGATTAGGATCTCCGTCCAGCAACGACGGGCTTCCACGGTATGGTACACCGCCGCCTGCGCCGTGCTCGTGAAAATGATGAATATCCTCCAGTCGGTGAAGACCCCGCAGCACACCTCGATGCTGCCGCCGTACACCAGGAAAGTAACCTCTTCCCTGTCAATAGAATTACGCACGCTGGTTGTGCGCTCGATGCGTCGTCTTATAGACGCGTGACTCCGCCCTCTCCCTGGGCCTCATGGGAGTTGTAGGAATCAACAGCTAGGTAGGCGCTACACGGCCCGACTCCTGACAGTAGGCCCCCTTTCCAGCGCCTCCTAGACCCTGGTTTGCCGGGACACCGACGGTAAAATGCGGCTACCGCCGCAGGAGCATGGACGTTGACACACGGCTCCCAGGAATCGTCCTCCGAGGTGTACCCCTTCCAGGATACCAGATACCACAGTCTGCCCCTGCGATACTGCGCGTCCAGGATCCTTCTCACTTCGTACTCCAACCCGCCCTCACAGGAGACCGGAGGTGGCGACCGCCTCCTAGCTTCCCTAGCTGGCTTCAAGAGGCTGCAGTGGAAAACCGGATGGATACGGAGACTGGCAGGCAACCGTAGCTTGAAAGCCACCGGGTTCACCTGACGTACCACTCTATATGGACCAATATACTTGGGGTGGAACACACTGCGCATCTTAAACTTGATATTTTTAGTAGACAACCAAACCCTGTCTCCCACCTGATACACAGGACCATCGATTCGGTGTCTGTCCTCCCACTTCTTATACAGCAACTTAGCCTCCACCAGGTGTTTCCTGGTTTTCCTGTGGATAGCCCGTAGTGTCTTCATATGAGCTAGAACAGATGGTTGGTCGGCTAGGTCTGCTGGTAGATCAATGGGCAGAGTCTTTGCGCTGTATCCGAAAGTCGCCTCGAATGGTGAGACTCCGATAGAACTGTGCAGAGCGTTGTTGTAGGCTAACTCCGCCATCCATAGCAACGACACCCATGAGTCCTGTGCCTCCATGGCGTAACAGCGCAGATATTTCTTCAGGGTCTGGTTTAATCTTTCGGTTTGTCCATCGGTTTGAGGGTGGAAACTCGTTGAAACAGCCGATTCAATCTGCAGGGCCTTACACCACGACTTCCAGAAACTGGCGATAAATTGGGGGCCCCTATCTGACACGATCACTTTGGGCAATCCATGTAGTCTGAATACTCTGTCCATCAATAAGTGTGCGGTTTGGCCGGCTGTCGGGAGGTTTTTGCACGGTATGAAATGGCCTGTTTTGGTCAGGCTATCCACCACTACCAAGATGGCTGAATATCCTTGATCCACAGGCAGCCCTGTGATGAAATCCATGCTCATGTGTTGCCAGGGTAGGTGTGGAGTGGGCATCGGCCTAAGTTTTCCTTTTTCCCAGAGGAATCGCTCTTGCATCTGGCACAGACCTCGCATTGCGCAACCCAAGCACGCACATCAGATACCAACGATTTCCACCAAAAGTGCCGTTGTACCAGATCGATGGTTTTACGGATTCCTGGATGCCCGGCCAAAGGAGACACATGGCACCATTCATATGCGGCTTTCTGTAGGGTTTTATTGGAAAGGTACAGTTTGCCGTTCTGGAAAGGCAAGCCTTGTTTTATGCTCCGAGCTTCGTCTTCCTGGGCCCATCTCTCCCACCTCTCAGTGGATTTATTTTTCTTCACGTCTGCCAGGAATCGCTCCACTCGCATTACACAGATGACCTTGGCTGGATCTATGATGGCTTCAGGGATGCAGGCTGGTTTCTCTACCACAGATTCCTGTCTAGAAAGGGAGTCGGCCTTACGATTGTCAGTGCCCGGCCGGAAGGTAATGACAAAATCATATTCCGCAAAAAACAGGGTCCATCTCATTTGCCTCTGTGTAAGATGACGGGCCGTCTTCATGTATTGTAAATTGCGGTGGTCAGAATACACCGTGATCGGATATCGTGCTCCCATCAGGTAATGCCTCCATTCCTGGAAGGCCTTTTTGATTGCTAACAGTTCCTTCTCAGCAATAGTGTAGTTCTTCTCTGTTGCACTTAGCTTCTTGGAGAGGTAGGCCACTGGGTGGAGTTGTCCGGTGTCTTTATCCCTCTGAGACAATACGGCTCCGATGGCTTCATCTGATGCGTCGGCTTCTACGATAAATGGAGCCCCCATTGCCGGATGTGTTAGTACAGGGGCGGTGGTAAACGCCTTCTTCAAATGACAAAAAGCCGCAGATGCCTCAGGTGTCCATACAAAGGGAACCCCTTTGCGAAGCAGCCGGGTGATAGGGACAGCTACCTGTGAGAAGTTCATGATGAATCTGCGGTAGTAATTAGCGAAACCCAAGAAACACTGAACATCCCTATTGCACGTTGGAATGGGCCACTGCAATACGGCTTGTATCTTGCGTTCCGCCATACTCAATCCGTTCGGACACAGAATCACCCCTAGAAACTCCACCTCACGAACCCCAAACTCACACTTGCTAAGTTTGCAGAACAGATGGTGCTCTCGCAGCCTCTCCAAGACCCACTTGACATGACGGTGATGTATATCGACCGACACAGAGTATATGAGGATGTCATCGATATACACTACCACAAAGTGGTCCACAAATTCTTTTAGAACGTCATTCAAGAAATACTGGAAAGCCGCCGGAGCGTTGCACAGCCCGAACGGCATCACAGTATACTCATACAACCCATATCTCGTTTTAAACGCTGTCTTCCATTCGTCACCTTCTCTGATGCGCACCAAATGGTACGCCCCTCTCAAGTCTAATCTGGTATAGATGGTAGCTTCACGCACCTGATCTAACAGAACTGGTATCAGCGGCAAAGGGTAGCGATTACGAACGGTGATCTTATTCAGCGCTCTGTAATCGCAACACGCTCTAAGCTCTCCGTTCGCTTTCGATATAAAGAAAAGAGGGGAAGCTGCAGGAGATCGTGAGGGTCGAATGAAACCTATATCTAGGAAATGGTCCAGGTATTTTCTAAGATGTTGGGTTTCTGGCTCTGATAACGCATAAACTCTACATGCTGGAATGGTGGCTCCCTCAATCAGATCAATTTGACAGTCGTACGCCCGATGTGGTGGGATTTGTTCGGCCTGAGTCTTACTAAACACTTCTTCAAACTGCGTGTACTCTTCTGGTAATACGACCTCCTTCTCTGCCGCTGTGGCTGCGCAAAATGGGTGTAACAAAGCGGCAGCTCGAGACTCGTACCCCTGTAAACAGTGTTCCTCACATTCCCTAGACAAGAACTTAATGGTCTTATGTCTCCAATCTACCGTAGGGTTATGACACCACAACCATGGCATGCCCAATATTACCTCATACTGGGGGCTTCTATGATATTCAATGAGATGTTCTCCACATGTTGTCTAACTCCATCATCTATGGAGATTATTAAGGTCTCAGTTTGTTCTGTAACTAGACCTGATTTGAGCGGCTTCCCATCCACCGCGAACACTTCCTCAGGGGTCTCACGAGTTACCTTACCGATAGCTAGTCGCCTCACCAACCCGCCATCAATAAAATTCCCCGTGGCCCCCGAATCTAGCATGGCTAACACCTGGTGTACCTGATGCTGAGTTTCTAGTCCCACCGCCACCAATATGTGGGATTCGGTGTCCCTAACTATGGTACTCGACAACGACGGTATTTTCCACTCTCGTTCTCCCAATCCAAGAGGAGGAGGCTCCACTGACAAACCTGACCCATTGCTCAACACCGACACCGCTGCTTTCTTATTCCGGTACAATGATCCTGGTGCCTTTGGTTTTGAGGGACACTCACGTACAAAGTGTCCTCTTTTCCCACAATACATGCACAACCCTTGTATACGTCGGCTCTCTCTCTCACTCCGCGAAAGTGGTGCTCGGATGGCTCCCACTTCCATGGGTTCGCTGTGATTCTCGGTGGTAACAGCCTCCTTCCTGGAGGTCTTGTCTGACCTGTAAAACATTCTCTCCCCTCTAGACCTTTCGCTACTTCTCTCATACATCCTACCATCCAACCGTAAGGACAAACTGATGAGATCAGCACAGGAACCAGGCTGGGGATCTATTTGGGCAATAACATCCTTGAGTTCTTCACGCAACCCCTGATAGAAAAGAGACATTCTCTTTTCCTCGGGCCACGCAGCTTCAGCCACCAAACGATTGAAGGAAGTGAGGTACGTGACCAAATCATGCTTTCCTTGTCGCAGCTCAAGGAGTTCCCGATCCGCACTGAAAGTAGTAGTTCGTCTGTCGAACACATGTTCAAACGCGGATCGGAACGCTTCCCAATCCGACAACACCGGGTCATTGTTCCTTACCAAAGGAACTGCCCAATTGGCGGCATCGCCGATCATGTATGAGATTGCAAAAGCCACTCTAGAGTGGTTATTTGGAAATGATGAAGGCCTGCAGGAGAAATGAAGCAACACCTGTGTAAGAAAGACCTGGATCTTCTGCGGATCCCCTGCATACCTCTCTGGGCTCGCCAATGGTATAGGAGGAGGAACCGTAACCTGTATTTGTGGGGTGCTAGAGACCGTTGCATCAAAAGGGTTTCTAGCCAGCCTGTCTACCCTTTCTCTCAAAGCCGCTGTTTCTAACCTGGAAGCCGCAAGTTCCTGTTGCACTAACGCCAGGGCCTGTACCACATCGTCTAGGGACGCCATCTATTGCTACCCCCGGACCGGGAGGGGTATCGTATCTTAGGTGCGTAATTCTGTCAGGATTGGGTACTCCTCAGGGTCCGGATGAAGCAATAATGGTTCCACCCCTGACATCCCCATACTCCAATTATATATATAACAGAGAAATAGGGCGATCAGGTGAGGGATAGGAAGGGATAGGAACAGCTGGGATGAGAATCTGAAAAAGAGAATAACAATAATGAGTAACAGGTGTTGAATCTTCACTACTCTCAATAAATCTCGCTACTTTTTTCCACATATACCTTTTGTCTCAAGCAGCCGTTATTCAAGTGGCCCAGTAAGGGCTTCACATGAGGGTAGGTTGTTCGTCGAAAAACCTCTCGATATCCTATAATCAGCCGCAAGAAGTTTATCGCACAATGACACAACCCCTCTCTTCTAAAGGAACAACCCAAAACAGAAAACAAGGTTTCCCCCTTCCCGTAAGCTTAGACACCACTGCGGTTACAGCACCGCAACCCACAGAGAGAAGGTGTTTGAAAATAACGAAAGGGAAAGAAAAAGGCTTCCACGGTTTAGTACACCGCCGCCTTAGGAGTCAACACCAATTGTAATACACAAAGTAAGCTCACGGTTATTAGGCTTCCGCGGTTTAGCACACCGCCGCCTTCACCGCGTGGAGTCAGCTCACCTGACCTCCACCGATCAGGCTAGATTCAAAAGAACTTGAAAAACTCTCCCGAGTCTTTCCAGAATTAGGATCTCCGTCCAGCAACGACGGGCTTCCACGGTATGGTACACCGCCGCCTGCGCCGTGCTCGTGAAAATGATGAATATCCTCCAGTCGGTGAAGACCCCGCAGCACACCTCGATGCTGCCGCCGTACACCAGGAAAGTAACCTCTTCCCTGTCAATAGAATTACGCACGCTGGTTGTGCGCTCAATGCGTCGTCTTATAGACGCGTGACTCCGCCCTCTCCCTGGGCCTCATGGGAGTTGTAGGAATCAACAGCTAGGTAGGCGCTACACGGCCCGACTCCTGACAGGCACAGGTGGTAAACCCTCCCCCTCCAATGGAATCACTGATTGAGGGGACACTTGAACCTGAAAGTGTGGTGGGATTGCCAGACATTGACACCTCTAATCCTGCAGGCTCCAGCCAAGGTAAGTCATTTACCCTTTAATTACTTACCATAACATATTGTTTGTAAGTCCTCAAGTACAACATCTTAGCTAACACAACTCCAGTGAGATGTTTGCTGTACTTTGGCCATGCATTATGGGAGTTGTAGTAAATATAATTTACATGGTGTACTGTGTGCTGATAAATACACTACACATATCTATATATTAGCTACATGCCACTAACACTTAAATCACAGTTTACAACAATATTGTGAATAAACATTAATCATTTATTTACAATAACTATATACATACATTTTCACAGAACACACCCAGGACATGTCTGAAACTATTGAGGCTGACAAAGCTATTGACACACATGCATAGAAATAAAGGACAGCACAATTGCAACTCCTACGCCCATTACTTCAACTCCAAATACTCGGAGAGGAAACGTTCCACCACTACCAGACTTTGAGGAAGGTGATGAAGAGCTTTCCCACAGCAGGAACACAATTACATCTTACACCGTAGAGTCCAACACGCAACAGTCCACCATCATAATGTCTCTGATGACATGGCAGACAATTCTCCTTTGTTTGGTGGCCTGGAGAAATTGATCATCTCAGTACAGAGTCTGCAAGCCAAACAGATAATAACTGTTAATAGGCACTGCAAAGCATGTCAAAGTCAATGCTGCAATTGCAGAAAGGTCAAGACCATTGGATTGCTGCCATGGAGAAGGAGAAACGTCTGCAAAGATGCAGGCACAGGCAGCACATGGCACGCTATGATGCCTTTACTAAATCGATCAATCGATTGGCAGGAGCCACGACCACTCTTGCCAGGAGAACTGTCAATATACAAAATAACATGGGACACTGCTTCCAATATGTTGTCAGTGAGCTGGTACAAGTGACCACAGCCCTTGAAAACATACAGACAGACAACCTGTCTCTTCCTAACATTTTGCCGCCACCTGAGAGTGTAGACGGCTCTAGCCTTAGTGCCACATCTGTGCCAGAAAGATGCTATACCAGGCGGACATGCCATAACACATCAAGAACAGACATATCCCAAGTCCTACTGAAAAGGCAACCAACACCAGAGGCCATAAAATGTGAATTTTGTAGACACTCAGAATTATGAAGCTATTATGCTACTTTGTGTTTCTATACTTTGTTACTTTGTTGACACAATAGTACACTCTCTGTGGATACAGTTGATGATGAAGATTTACATTGTTGCAACCTGAATAAAAGATGGTCTTTCAGTCATGCACAAAACCTTACCATCCCGTGTGTTGTCTATTTATTATATGTGCTCATTGTTCTTACCTTAAAAATTGTTGTTGGTGATCTCTGTACATCAAGCTCGACCCTCTGCTGCACGTGTCCCGTCCTGCTGAATTTGTGGTGGTGGTAGCTCCGAATCTGAATCTGGCTCAATGATGATGTTGTGCAGACCCTTCCTCATGGCTATGTTGTAGAGAATGGCACATGTGGCAATGATTTTACTACATGTCTCAGATCTGTAAAGCAGTGCACCACCAGTTTTGTGGAGACATCTGAATCTAGACTTCAGTATACTAAAGGTATGCCCTTTTATTAATGTTGTGTTCTTATGTAACCTGTTGTACTGCCTTTCACTTCTTGTTATAGGATTCAAGTATGGTGTCAGTATCCAAGGGTGCAAAGGCATATGCACTGTCTCTTTAAATAGTATGAGAATGAGAAACTATTAGGTCACATTACAAACACACTTTTGGACCCTGTATGAATTGAGTTTGCAATTCTCTTACCAAGTAAAAAGCCATCGCCAAAGTCACTGTGAGACAGATGGTTATGCATTCCACGGTGGCAGAGCATAAAGGAGTTGTGTGTTGCCTGGGAATCTAGCTACAAAGTCAGTTATGATGCATGAGGCATCACACACTAGCTGCACATTGAGTGAATGGGTGCTTTTCCTATTTCTATAGATGAATTCATTTGCAGAGGGGTGACATATGGCAATATATGTGCCATCAACACAGTCAATTACATTGGGAAACTGTGCTACCCTCTAAAACATTAATTTAGGTTTTTGGAAATATTGGGGAGTATTTGGAAAACATATATATTGGTTAGCTTTGCTAACTATGATGTCCAGAAACCTATGAAAAAAACATGGAAAATGTGCTTTTTGACACTCCCCCTGCTACGTCTATGACTCCCTGGTAATTGCTAGAAGTCAAAAGGTGTAGACAACACAATACCTGCACATGTGGTGGGATTGCATTGCTTCTGACTGTCTGTAGCTGAGGTTGTAACTCAGAAATTAATTCCAGAATTACCTCTTTAGTGAGTCTGTACTTCTCAACTATCTCCTCAGTCTATTAAAAAAGGGTGACCCTCACCATAAATATCCTCTCCTGTCTCCTCCTCCTCCTTCTCTGCCTACCAGCCAAAATCCTCACCCTCTTTGCCAAGACATACAGAGCTGCCATTCTGAAAGAGCCAGGTGCATTTTAGGTGACTTTTTATAGTTTGCACTGTTATATTCCATACAGGTACCCTAATATAGGCTCAGGTAACATAGTAACCCTTTACCTATATTCTTCCCTACATTACATACATAACGGTTCTTAGGGACTGACCTTTTACCTAGATACGACACTGCATTCAGAACGCGGGATTTTCCCTGGCAAAAACCTCATACATTATGCATGAGGATTCTTGGAAGCACAGCAGGGCTAACACCTCCTGTATAATATCTATGTACATAGTTCATTCCCAACGTCATCCTAAATCCGACAAAGTAATACAGCGAGGTAGAACCCCCGGGAGACCTATGGGTATATATACATCACATCTTGCTAAGATAGGCAGAGGAGACCAGGACTTCCTGGCCGACACACTGACCGAAGATGCTGAGGTTCCTGCATGCAGATACTCCAGCTCGCAGTGGTCTAACATCCCTTGCGGGGTGTCCAACTTGAGACCAGGAAGGGGTCCCACAGTCTCTCAATCCAGGTAATGGGGTTGACTTTATCCTAGAGGGATTCTTGGCTCAACACCTACACACATGCTAGGTACACTTAGGTACATCTAGATAGGAAGGCATCGTAGGAGTACGCACTTTTATTATCATGTATTTTATATATTCGTATGTATTCATGATTATTGCAAGATGGTAGAACTCTATCATCCTTTTCCTTTCATAGTGCTTCTAATCATTTATATCTGTTACTGTCTAGTGGTTGTTGCAGCTCATCTATTTTACACTAGAATAACAACTGTTCAATAAATGCTTATTGGAAAACGTCCAGACCGTTTATTCTGTGTATCTCTCTGAGACTATGTGAGCACGAGTGACTGAGCGAAAAGTAGTACACTGTTTCCAGGGTCCTGAGGGATCAGGGTTGTCATGTTCGAAGGTTGCCAAGAACTATTCTCTCCTTGGTAAGAGGAGATTCTAGTGGCACTGTGAGCTAGCTGATACAGAAGGCCAACATACCTGGTGGGGGTGTTTAGAATCCGTCTGACACCAGTCCTACAGTGTATGTTTTCCGAATGCGCAGATCCTGTATACGTTTTTATAGGAACGTGGGTCCCTTGCTCACTTTGCCACTGGATTCAAGCTAGCCTGGCTGATGAGGGCTGTTAGCCAGAAACCGGTCCCAGGATGCTTGTTTCCGGTTCAGGGAAGACCCGGCTTGGCAGTTCGGGCTGGACTGTTCCCATGAGGCATAGGGTCAAGACTGATTTGCATATAGCTGGGTCTGAACTGAGGTGGCGAAGTGAGCTAAAGAATGATGATGGATTCAACCCAGATCTGTGACTGGGGGTGAGTGTCTGAAAAGTTTCAGCACTCCGTCCATCATCTACTTGTGTTTGCTTTGTTTGCCCTAAGTTGGCAGGATATGCCCAGACGTGAGTCCCTTGCTCAATTTGCCATTGGATTCAAGCTAGCCTGGCTGGTGAGGGCTGTTAGCCCGAAACCGGTCCCAGGGTGCTTGGTTCAGGGAAGACCTGGCTTGGCAGTTTGGGCTGGACTGTTCCCATGAGGCACAGGGTCAGGACTGATTTGCATATAGCTGGGTCTGAACTGAGGTGGCAAAGTGAGCTAAAGAATGATGATGGATTCAACCCAGTTCTGTGACTGGGGGTGAGTGTCTGAAAAGTTTCAGCACTCCGTCCATCATCTACTTGTGTTTGCAAAGCAAGACTTGGACAGGCTAGTCCCTCATTTTCACTGGCCCCATATGTCTGAAGACACCAAAGAGTTATGTCACTCCTGTTTCACTTGCCAAGCCAGTGGCGTCAGGTGCACTACAAAGGACCCCTTAATTCTACTTCCAGTGGTTCCCTTTGAGACGGTAGGGTTAGACATTTTAGGCCCCTAAACCCTCCAACAGCATCTGGATACATTTATAACCTAGTGGTGGTGGACCATGCCACTAGGTATCCAGAGGTTATTCCCCTTAGAACCCCTACAGCTCCTGTAGAGGCCAGGGCCCTCCTGGGAATCTTTTCCAGGCTGGGTTTCCCTAAGGAGGTCTTAACAGAGAGAGGTACAAACTTTGGGGCTTATTTACAAGCCCCTTGCGCCACCCGTACGTCATTTTTCCCATGTTAAAAATTACGCAAAAGTGGCGCAAGGGGCTTGTAAATAAGCCCCTTCATGTCTAGTTATATCACTGCAATGTGGAAAGAGTGTGGAGCAAACTGCAAGTTTACCACACTCTACCATCCACAGTGCAATGGGCTTGTTGTAAGGTTTAACAAGACCCTCAAGGGTATGATCATGGGGCTCCCAGAAAAGCTTAGGTGAAAAATGGGATGTCTTACTACCCTGCCTTCTCTTTGCCTACAGAGAGGTTTCACAGAAAGGGATTGGTTACAGCCCATTTGAACTTCTGTTTGGACATCCAGTTAGGGGTCCATTGTGTCTGGTTAAGAAGGGCTGGGAGCAACCTCTCACACCTCCTAAACAGGATATTGTGGACTATGTCATTGGCCTGAGTTCACATATGGCTGAGTCCATGAAGAAGGCAAGCAAAAACTTGAGGCCAGCCAAGAGCTTCAGAAAGCTTGGCATGACCAAAAGGCTGTACTGACTTTATCAGCCAGGTCAGAAAGTGTGGGTGTTGGAACCTTTTGCCCCAGCAGCTCTCCATGACAAGTGGAGTATCCCCCACACAATCCTTGAGAAAATAGGTGAGGTCACCTATTTGGTTGACCTAGCTACTCCAAGAAGTCCCCACAGGATTTTTTAATGTGAACCGCCTCAAACCTTTTGTTGACAGGACTGACATGAGCTTGCTCATGGCCACTGATGAGGGACAGGAGGAAGAGAGTGACCCTCTCCCTGATCTCCTCTCTCAGGACTCTGCTGATGGGTCAGCTGGTGAAATAGCCTTGGCAGGCAGCCTCACTGACCAGCAACAAGCTGATTGCAGGAAAGTCCTCAATCAGTTTACCCACAAGTTCTCTCTGACTCACAGTCAAACCAGTTGGTGTACCCATGAAGTGGACACAGGTGACAGTCTGCCTGTGAAAAGTAAAATCTACAGACAGCCTGACCATGTCAGAGACTGCATCTTGACTGAGGTCCAAAAGATGCTGGAGTTGGTGGTCATTGAGCCTTAGGATAGCCCCTGGGCTAGTCCAGTAGTCCTTGTGCCAAAACCTCACACCAAAGATGGTAAGAGAAAGATGAGGTTTTGTGTAGACTACAGAGGCCTCAATGCAGTCACTAGTATTGATGCCCATCCAATTCCAAGGGCAGATGTGCTTATTGATACTCTGGCCTCAGCCAAGTATCTGAGTACATTTGACCTGAGTGCAGACTACTGGAAAATCAGACTTGCTGAGGATGCCAAGCCTAAAACAGAATTTTCAACCCCTAGTGGGCATTATCAATTTATTGTGATGGCTTTTGGTCTGAAACATGCACCTCCCACATTTCAGAGGCTGGTGAACAAAGTCCTAACAGGTCTGGATATGATATTGCTGTCTTTGTTCCACCTGGGAGGATCACCTGGTCCATCTCAGAAATGTTTTAGAGACCTTGCAAAAGGCAGGCCTCACTATCAAGGCCACAAAGTGCCAGATAGGGCAGAGTGAGGTTGTGTTCAGGTTCACCTGGTAGGTGGAGGCCAAGTTAAACCACTGGAGAGCAAAACCCAGCCCTTACAGACTGTATTGCTCCCACTACCCTGACTCAGGTCACTTGGTATGTTTTAATTACAGCCTTGGAGCACTATTTTCTTATATGTCTTTCTCCTGCCTGCTGTTGCAGCAGGAAACGCTCTCCCGCAATGCTTATTCTTTTTTATGTACTCAGCATGGCACGCCTCGGCTAACATACTGGCAGCCATGACTTTCTTTTGTTATTTGTGGTGCCGAACGCAGCTGCATGCTTTTTTTTCTGTTTATTTACTTTTGTTGCAATGGCAGCACCCGTGCTTTAGCTTTAAATATCCAAAAATTTGCATTTTTTTCTATTTCTTTACTTTTTAAACATTTGCGGCACCCGCGATGATGTTTAAAGCTAAAGCGTGGGTGCCGCCATTGTAACATAAGTAATGAAATAGAAAAAAAAAGTTTGCTGCCACCATTTTGTTTTCTCTTTGTTTACTTTTGTTACAATCGCGGCACTCGTGCTTTAGCTTTAAACATCTTAAGCTAAAGCGCAAGTGCCGCGATTGGTTCAAAAGTAAAGAAATACATTATTTTTTTAAATTTCTTTACTTTTGAAGCAATCGCGGCACCCGCTTAGGATGTTTAAAGCTAAAGCGTGAAAGCAATAGATCTCGCACTACTGAAAGTTTGAGCTGTTGGTGTTGCATTATTATTTGCAACGCCAATAGCTCAAACTTACAGTAATGTGAGACCTATTGCATTGCAAATGCTTGTTTTAGGTTTCGCCTGCGCAGCGCTTGACTGTGCTTGTGAAATATATTGTATTTCACATAAATCTTAAAAGGGGCTTACATCCCACCCTTGCTTTTTATTGGTTTGTGCGCTTGCCACCTACTTTTCTTACATTTCTATTGGTTGTAGCATACTATTTCCAGTTGTTCTTCGTGTGTTTTGTCTTATCAGTTTGCCACGGCCCAAGTACTCCTTTTCATCTGTGGAACTTCTTTTTTGCTTTCCAAACGCACTCAGCCAACGGCTGTAAATTATGTCCTTATCTTGTTTGTATTTCTCTTTGCTGGTTTCACTTTTTGTGCATGTGTCTGAAGTTCCTCAACCCCGCTCTACTCGTGTAATGTCTGTTTTTCCCACCCCCTCTCACTTGTGTGCTGTTTATTCACGTCCCCTCCCTTGTCTTTCTGTAATTATTGCCCCCACTCCTCATCAGCCTGGCGCTGGCAATCTGTGTGGCGCATCTTATCACACTGGTTGGGGTTACAAAGGAGGCAGAAGGGCGCTTGCGACCAGTTATGGTCAGCACTAGGTCCTGGCGGCTCTGCAGACTTAAGTCAAGGTTTAGCTTGGCCAGCAGCCGGGTGGCCCATGCCTGCTTGTGTTTGGCGCTCTGAGTAAGAAGCTCTTCTTTGGCCGCGCGCTCCTCCTCGGGCAACATGCACCGTTTGCGCTATTTTAGGTAGGCACTTTACGGGCATACCAGTTGAACCAGGTGTAGGCCAGCACGTGCACGTGCAGCAGCATGGGTTTATGCATGGGTGGTACCCATCCATAGCCTATAGTGCTGCAAGATGTGATGTTTCTGCAATATTTTCTTTTCTTTTGAGACATGGAGAACCCAGAAGAGGGTCAATACTTAAATGCTGGAATGCAAATGTGCATTTTATTTGCAGCCACATTAAGTGAGGGTTCACCCAATTACCTCGTATGGGAAAGAGAAAATGCCATATTTTTATTTTCTATGAAAGAGATGGAGTGTGACCACTCTCCAACATGTGCAACCTTGGGATGTTAGTCAAGTTTAAATCGTCAGTCCAGTGTTTTTGATGCAGCATTGACCCGCTCTTGCTTCCCTTTGTCCCATTGGCCAGATTTTGTGTGACTTGTCCTGGCCTCGCCCAACCAACTGTTACTTCATCGTGCCATTTTTGAGCTAGGTACGTGGATCATTTTCGAACTTGCCACGCTCTGCTAGTGCAGTCACATAGAGGCGGCAGGTGTCATTGTGACTTCCTTTGTTCTGTGCAACAAAGTAGAATAATGCTTTATTGGCACAATTAAATTCATAAGTACAGCAAAGCGCAAGTGTATACAGTTTTTCTTTTACCTTTCCACTGTGTATCAAGAGGATTCTGGGTCTTTGTTTTGGGCCCCAATGTCTGTCGGTGATGACATAACCTATGACTCTGTGCAGTGTGACAACTTACAACAAAAAACAGCTTATTATCAATCACATATGGTTTATACTGGAATGTTTTTGGGTTGCCGGCTGACATGTCTTTACACTTACATACCTTTCACCTACTCTCAGACACCGCTCACCCTGCACACTCACCCACCATTTACTCTGTACAATCACCCTGACATTGCACTGGCAGTCAGATACTGCTCACCCATCACTCACACAGTGCTGACTCTGCACTCACACACCATTGACATACCTCTCACCCAACACTCACATTCCTCTCATCCTCCACCCACACCTCTCATCTTGAACTCAAACCGCTCATCCTGCACTTAAACTATTGACATACCACTCACCCTATACTCGCACACCACTTACCTTGTACAGAGTAACATCTCTCACCCTGTACACCCACACAATTCTCATTCTGCACTGAACACACATCAATCGCCATGCTTTGAGGCACTTTCACCCTGCACTCAGACACTTATCAACCACTCACCCTGCACAGAGAGCTCTCACACCATTCTTCCTGCACTCATACACTGCTCCCACACCTCTTAATTTATCGTTCATCCCATGGACGAAGCCTAATGCCTTTACCAATACTTGTTTTATTTGGGGGGCCCAGGTTCCCAGCCCGCTCTTCTTCTAGGAGCCAGCCATTTTGCTTTTATAGGTGGGTGCCCCGATGCCCACCTGGGGCACCCACAATTTAGGGGGTCACTGGGGGCCATAAAGGGAGCCCCAAGGTCCCCGGCCCAGCCTGCTCCCCAGCCAGCATCATAGTCAGTGCTGGCGGGAGCCGACACCTTTCCTTTGCTCTGGCCTTGGCAGGAGCAGCATATGTTTACTGCTCCCGCTGGGCAGGAGCAAAGTGGGATTCTCTGACCAGAAGAGTGCGTCAGAGTATGCCTGCACTATTCCGGGCAGGGAACCACAGTGTCCCAGGGCGGACACTGTTATGGATACCCGGGGCCCATACCATGTTGGGGAAGGGGGTGTGTGGGCCCCCACCCCTTCTTTTGGAAAATTGGCCCCAGGGGACTGGGTCTCGGGGGCCCAAAAGTAGCTTGAGGAGTGGGGCTGCATGCCCTCTCCCCTTTTTTAAGGAAATCTGCCCCAGAGGATGTGGTTCCTGGGGCCCATGGTGGCTTGGGGAGGGGGACTGCATGCCCCCCTCCCAATTATTTACTAAGCGGTCATGGGGGATGGGATCCCTGGGGCCCACTAGTGGCTGGAGGAGGGGCAGCCGCATGCTCTCCTCCGCTGTATTTTATATTCAGCCCTGTGTGATGGAGCTCATTAGTTGCTCCAGGTGGGGGGCCACATGTCCATCTCCCCTTATTTTAGCATTTGGGCCCGGAGATGGGGTCTTTGAGGCTCAGCAGTGGCTCAGGGAGTGGAGGCCCCCTAACGCCCTCAACCCCAAATATTTAATATTAATGATCTCCAGGCCCTGGCCCACCCTGGGGGTCAAATTCATAAAACAGAAAATGCTGGTTGGTGTTTTTTCCGTTATTTTTTTTTTTTGCTACGATTCCGCTGGAGTCTCACAGGATCAAGGCAGCCAATAAGAGCGCTTGCTCAATCCGGAGGCTTATTCCCATGAGAGAAAGTTGGTCCAAGGGAAAAAAAGCCCCCTAGGCCAATCAGAATGCTTTATTCTTTTAAACTGGGTGCAAGGGACTCTTGCGAGAGTCCCTCAAACCGAACTGTCCAGCTCTACATAAAATTTCTGATCCCTAATGTATAAAATATTACTGGACAGATTTACACCAAATCACAAAAGGCATGCTTTCTGGACCAAGATCTTGCTTCCTGCCACATTTGGTGTAATTCAGTTGAGCACTTTTTGCGGAAGCGCTGCTTAAAAAAAGTCAATGGAAAATGCATGGGAGTTTCGTATTTTGGGACCCCCCCCTTTTTCTCAGCCCCCACTTGATGGATCACCCCGAAACTTTCCAAGAAGAAACCAATCAAAAAAGAGAACTTGTGGAACATTTCGTGAAGATTCGTCTAAGCACCAAAGTTATAGGCAAACTAAAGAAGCCATTTCCTATGGAAATGCAAACCTAACTATAACTATCCAATGACATATATATATAGATATATGTATTCGTTCCAACGTCTGCTTGAAAATTTAACACAGACTCCAGCACGCTCGGGGTTGCTCAAATGCGTGTTTATTCAGGCTACATACTGGTAGGTGACGCGTTGCAACTGCCTCAGCGGTCTTCTTCAAACCTAAAGTCGCCGCCATTTTTTTCCTTTTTTTATACTTGTGAAATACTTAAAGTGACAGTGCAACATTAGCAGCAAAATAATACACTTTAAAACATAAAGTGACAGTGCAACAAAGTTTCTCCTAACGTGACAGTTGCAATCGATATTAACAAACATTGTCAATGTTTTTGTCATATAATGCTCAATAATTTAGGCAACTAAAACCCGCAATAAAATCACAAGTTTTACACCTATTTAAGCAATAAATATACTTAAAACAATTTAGGCAATCAAACAATGTTCAATCTTTAGGCAAGTGCCTTACTAATGGCCAACGTATTTGTGCCCCATCATCTCGGGGCTAATCATCTGCCATTAATAATCCTTATATGCAAATGTCACTTAATTTATAAAGTGAAAAGTGCCTTGTGCAAATAGCGCCTCATTGTTCCACATTATGAAATAAAAACGTGAAACTAACTCATACTGTCTTGTGGATTGTTACCTGCCTTGTTATGTTGGCCTAGGCCTGGCTGCCATGCTGCTTTTCTTTGCGCACGTTACACTGAGCCGGGCCTCCCTCGCCCTTTGCTCGTGCCAAGTTCTTTTGCACTGTCTGCATTTTCTGTTGTTCACCTTTTTGGGCTCCGTCTGCACAAACATGTACAAGGTCGCATAACAATGTATTTTGGTTCTTCCTGATATGGCCAGTCTCGCGCACCCAGACATAACATTAGGTGCAATTGCCATGAAGAATTTGGTATGCTTTTAATACTGTGGTTTACTAGCGCTTAACACACTTGGAGAAATCCCTTTCAGTGAGAAGAGCTATGATGTCCTGCTGATGTAATTCTGCATCTAGAGACTGAGGTATGGGGGTTCGCTAGTCAAAGCCCAGAGGTCTTCTATTATTATAATAAACTATCTTACTGCAAGGGAGGGTGGTAATGTTATTTATACGTTTATCCACTGAGCTCTGAGATGCTTTCCCCGTTTGTATTCTATGGAATTGTAACCATGCTGCTTATATTAGTCATATGCATTATGCTATTAGTACTGACACGTGTACTGTACATTAGAGCACGTAAGTTGGAATAAACATTTTAACCTATCCAGTGTCTCTTCCTACGCACCTTGTGGACGAGTACGAGTGAGTGACGAAAGAGTGTTCTTGCTTCTGCGAGTCCTGAGATAAAGATACCGTGTTCTGGGTTGTCCAAACATTAGTACTTGGGTGCTAATGGGATGCTAAGCTAGTTGGGTTGGGGTTTTTGGGTGCTACGGTATATGGTGGCAAACCACTGTATTCCGGGGTCCCATTTTCCTGTGCATAGCTCTGTGTATGTGCAGAAACCTTATGACATGGCGCGACCACCGTGGGGCGGCTTATCTGCGGAGCGCTTGAGTAGTACTTGTGCTTGTCCACAAACCCCTCGCGTACGCTTCCGGAGGCGTATGTGACGGTGATACCTCCTATATTGAATGTTTTATAGGTTCTTTCAAGCTTGATATTATTAAAAAGGTTAGTTAACAGACCCATTTTTGTGCTCCCTGTTAGGTTGTCGGATATTATTGTTTAGTCATGGCTGGTGTGGCGATTGCTGCACATAGTCGAGGAGCACTCCGAGACCACTTACGGGTGTATGGAGTGCCTGATACAGGGATCGATTTGGTCTTTGTGGTTCAAGCCGATCCGGCTTACCACTTTGAGGTGTTTTACACTTGGATCACTTTTGAAGCGGTGGAGGCAGATGATAATCTGTTTCATGAATATAAACCCACCGTTATTCCTGCCTGCCTATCGACCCTATACCACTCTTGAAGTACCTCTCACGGCTTGGCAGCACCGTGTTTGGTTTAATGGCGCCCTACCACAACCAACTACCGCAGTTCGTTTAGGCCCCTTGTCAATTCAGGGGGCCACTTGGCCTGTATTGGCCGGGTATACCCCGCATCCAAATTATCTGGCATTACCGCTTGCGGAACTGCGCACTATGCATACCGAGGTGAGTACGAGTGCATCGAGCCCTAGTGACATACGTTACAGGTAGTCTACATGGAGCTGCTCCTGTAGTCGCAGGCCAACCAGCTATAGCCGCTGGAGTGACCATAAGTCCTGTCATGGTAAATTCTGTGATGGGCAAACGTCCACAAAATAAGGACGACTATCCTTACTGGCTTGCAGAAAAGTTCGATCAGATAGAAGCAGTGTTTCCCCATACATCCCCAGTAGATAAACACCGCATCCTCACGATAAGTTTGTCAAAAGACATAATCCCGATTTGACATCATGTGAAAACTGGGGTAAGGTATTCGCAGCAGTTTATTCAAAATGTTTTGGAACTCCTTCCATGACGGTTCTACCCTCTGTAATTAAAAAGTACAGGATGAACATGGCCCTGAAGCGGCTGTGGAATTAGGGATGAGACTAGTGGGAGTGTTTGATGTAGTAGCTGAGCTGATCCTTGGAAATGTCAAGGGCGATGCTATGAACTTTCAAGTAGCGAATGCTTTGGCTTTGGTCCCAGAGTTGGACAGGCCCCGCGAATTACCGAAAATTATTGCCCGGGCTTATAAAACAATTGGAAGAAATAGCCTGGGCAACAAGCCTTTGTAAAAATGCAAACTCAATCGCAAACACAAGTTACACAAACAAAAAGTGCATCTGAGAAAGATGATAAACCGGTCTTCACTAAAAAGAGTTGGAGACAGAAAAAACAGGGTAAGCAACAAAAGAAGCCGGGGTCGAGAGGCGCTTCCCCAGTTTCGGTTTCTTCTGAACGTACTTATGATTTACGTGATAGGTCAAGGATTAAATCACCAGAAAGGTTTCAGAGCTCTGATACGCGTTCTCCTCGTTCTTCACAGGCCCAGACGTCGTCACAGGCTGGTGGAGGAGGGACGGCAAGATAGAGGAAGGGGCCGAGAGGCTCCCCAGGAGCGAGACCAACCTCGACAACAAGTCAGAGGAAAGCAGAAGACTTTCATCTTCCTCGACCGCAATTTCAGAAGAAAAAAGTTGCCGCTGTCACAGCGAAATATGCCTCAGACCGTGAGAACGAGACTCCAGAATTGGACGTGGGCAGTGACCCTCCTAGACAGCGCCGCGGAAGTTACCATAGTGCGGGAGGCGCTACGTCCTCATATGGAGCGACAGCAACTGAAACATTCGTTACTGTAGAGACAGCTGACACGAGAGTGGCACCCCCTGACAGACTATATAATATAGTCATACAAATTGAAGGTGACATACCGCGTGAAATAAAAGGGATTTTTGGGAAAATCTAACCTCTTCATATGACATTTTGTTAGCAGAGGTGGATTGGCCACCCCATTCGTTTTAGCTGCACATAAAGGAGAGGAGGTAATCCTTCCAAGCTTCTCACGGCATGTCCCAAAAGACAAAGCTGAAGCACTTGCAGCTGAGTGGGCTGTGTACCTGGCACCAGCGTTATACCGCAACCATGTGGGATGGGATGAAGAATCACCTCCTCATGCAATACCTTTGCGGTCACTACCGCAGCCACAACCCCAATATCCCATCAAACGGCAGGCAAAAGGCCCCGTCTCCGAAATTCTGACACAGTTGGAATATCAGGGAGTAATTGAACCATGCGTATCACCTATGAACAATCCCCTTTTCGTGGTTTCTAAACCCGATGGATCGTCACCGCTTAGTTTTGGATTACCGGCATTTAAATACTCATTGTCGGAACTTTGCGGTGCAGAATACACACAGTTCTGCGCTTGTAGACAGTCTTGTTCGTAAAAATACAAAACGACACTTGACCTTTCAAACGGTTTCTACACGCACAACCTAGCCCCGGAGAGTGGTCAATGGACCGCATTCACTTCCGGTGGTAAATTATTCCAGTTCCGGCGTTTACCCATGGGCTACAAAATAGTCCGGGTATATTCCCGCCCGTGTTGTTTCTTTGTTAAATGACATTGATCAAGACGCATGTTCGTACGTAGATGACATCTATCTGACGGACGACGAATTATTTCAGCATTTGTCCCGTGTGGACCGCATTATTCTTGAATTTGCGGAGCAGGGTTACAAATTTAACTTTGCTAAGTCACACATTGCTGAATTTACCGTTCTGTTCTTGGGCTATGAGCTCAACAACGAAGGTAAGGGCTTAGCCCCCATTTCTTGGAAAAATGTGCACATCTGTGCCCCCAAACACACTGAAGAAACTTCAGTCTTTGCTGGAGTTTCTTGAATTTCGAGCGTACCTACATTCCCGAATATGCCCAGCGTATCAAGCCTTTGTATGCTCTGATACAGCCTACTTATTCAAGGTCTTGCTGGCTGCCTGAGCATACCTCAATTCTGCAGTCTTTGCAGACAGACCTATTGGAGTCTAAATATCTTTTGACTCGTGACAACCACACAAACCTGGTGATTAGAATAATTCCGGGGCGGTGGGATTCACATACTTAACCTTTAATGAAGGTGATACAGTACCCATCGCATACAAGTCACATCTGTACACTTCCGCTGAATTGCGCTTTACCTCTGTCGAAAAAGTTCTAACTGCAGTGCAAATGGCGATTCTAAAAGAACGCGCACTGGCACAGGAAAGCGAATTCTGGTGGTAACACCCTGTCCTGCCCTAGAGGCAGTAACAAAGGCAAGTGTACCGAACTCAAAAGCAATGCATCCCCGTTGGATACAATGGGCTACATCCTTGACTTCTTCGGACGTCACTTTTGTTTTTGATTCTTCTCTTCAGACTCAGGAGTTTTTGCAGTATGAATTCGTTCATCCTCCTCCTTTGTTTTTACTACCGCTTGAGGATTACAAATGTGTGATCTACACCGATGGTTCGGCGCAACCGGCCACTGGGTCCAAGCACGCTTATTCAGCTGCATGTGCTATTGTTGCGGGTTCCTTTGTAGATGGAAAGTTCAAATCCTCTGTAGTGCATACTCGCACACTTGGAGATAGTACCGCACAATTGGCCGAGCTGCATGCATTGCTACTTGCGCTTGAGTTCGCTTCTCAGGATGAGACCACTCTTATTGTATGTGATTCTTTTTACTGTGTACAATCTTACAATGACAATCTGTTTTTCTGGTCGAAAAACGACTACAAGGACGCAAAGGGAGCACAATTAAGCATAAAATGCTTTGGGTTCGAGTGGCAGAAATGCAACAACGTCTGCCCCTCACACAGGTGGTTCACACCTTAGGCCATCAGCGGGTGGGCGCACACGCTATTGGTAACGATCTGGCAGATGAAGCTGCCCGTTCAGCAGTAGATCACGTGTTCAGTAGCAGCGGTTACCAGGTCCATGTCGAAAATAGACCCTGTTATATTAGCAGCTATTGCTGCAACCAAGGAAGGTAATAATTACCCTACAGGTTTCCCTTCCAAGTATTCTTACACATTAAGTCCCAATCAGGTTCCTTATGTAACTATACCTGACGTTGGAGATCGGCTGATCCCCAACGCGGACCGCAGGAGTGCCTTGATATCAGCTGCACACGAAGGCATGGCTTCGGCTCATGCAGGTGTGTCAGCTACAGTTTCCATCTTGCAGCAGCGTTATTGGTGGCGTGGATTGTATAAAGACACCCGTGCTTTTGTGCTTTCTTGCGATGTTTGTCAACAGATTAAGCCTTCCACGGTAACACGTCCACCACAAACCCCGCTCTGCATTGCTAACAGACCCTTTGGGTGTGTTTACTTGGATCACTGCGGTCCATTCTCATCAGACACTGCCTATAAATACATCTTAGTGGCAGTGGACTCGTGCACACGGTTTCTCTGGGTCTGGCCACAACGGAGTGCTGACGCCCGAAATGTAATCAGGGATTTGCGTGTCTTTGTGGGAATTTTCGCATGCGGCACCTTCCATTCGGACCAAGGTCCAGCGTTTGCCTCTAGGGCTTACAAGGATGCAATGGCTTCGGCTTGGGGTGCGGGTGAAATTTTCGTCTCCGTATAGGCCTGAGGGCAACTCTATCGTTGAACGAATGAACCGTGACTTAAAGCAATCCTTAACAGCTAGGGTTATAGGTACTGGCAGGAACTGGCTGGCCCATTTGTATACCGTTCAGCGTGCACTTAATAATCTCCCTAGAAGACCTCTGGGTGGGCGGACCCCATACGAAATGCTCTTTGGCATAAGAATGTTTGTGCCTGACCTTGAGGGTCCAGACATCGCGGCGCAATCCGCCAAGTTTGATGTAGATAACCATTCTGCTATGTTACAGGACTTACAAGAAGCCCGAGACAAACTTGCAACTACACATTTGCCTTCAGCCACAGATCCTGCGTTGCAGATTCCGGTAGCCGGCTGGCTTCCAAAGGTTGGAGAACTGGTTCGAGAAAAGGTTGAAAACAAAAAGAATTCGGCCCCTCTTTTCGTGCACCGGTTCCAGTTCTGGGCTTGAAGGGAACACGTACAGTCATTTTACCACCGCTTCCTGGTCGCAAGGAGAACAGATACATCTCAGTGGAAAATGTCAAGCTACAGCGCCTGGCCGATCCTGAATAGTGTCACACCAGCGGTCTCTTGTCCTGCCATTTATCGGACATATGTTCGTGGCCCATCTACACGAACGGTCGCTGATGCTGTAATTGAGATGGTTGATTTGCCTGAAACTACAATTGATCCCCAACTCTCCACCAACATCGACGAGGACGAGTATACTTATCCTGCATCTGAATCGGTGGCACATCAACCAATATACGCCACTAAGCCAGACTCGTTATTCCTTTGATTCGGATTCCACATCTTCAAAAGTTCCATCCAAGTTCAGTATTTTTATATCCTGGTTTAGAGACAATTTTTGATTCCACCCTGGACATACATCTGGTTGGTACTTTTCTTGATATTTTTGTTCATGTCCATTGGCTTTGTCACAGTGTTTTTCTACTAATTAATGGTCACTATTTACCTGAACGTTCTGCTGTAGACTATGTTTCTGGAACTTTGGCTCCTCATTCCTCGTCTCACATCATGAAGCGTGACCACACATTTGTGAACATTTCAGCTTTCCCAGTTGCTGATGGCATCGTATGGGATGCAGTGAATTATCAAATCCATGGTCCGACGGAAATTATTAATGTACCTAATGTCCTTCGTGTTTCAATGGGTGATGTAGTACAAAATAATATTCATTCTGATGATTGGGATGTGCATGCCGTTGAAGCATTGTTTGCCGATTTAAAATATTATGCATCTTTTAATGCTGAAGATCTATATATGAATTCTGCTAATTATGCCGATTTGTATTGTTACCAACATTGGGGTAATCATTTTCTCCATAAGCCCAGTGCCCTGCGTAGTTCTGTTAACTATACCCAATGGGAACATTGTCCAAACCCCTTGCCAGGTAGCTCTCAAACTCTTCGAAATAAGTTTAATTATTTTACTGATTTTAATCGATCAAACCCTGCATCCTATTATTTTAGACTTAATACCACATCAACTCAGAAAATTATGTTGACACACACCAAATTGCTTTATTCGGGTTCCTTTTTAAGTGCCCTAGCTGTGGGTGGTTATGAGTACTGGGATAATACAGTGGATTTAAAATCTATTTGGGGCTCCAAGCCATGGCAGGTACAGGGAACCGAGGCATTACACCGTGCTTGCCTCATCCCTACACAAATTATGTAACTCAATGTCTCCATCTATCAGACTACATGTTGGGGCTTAGCAACCACTAAACAATTGAATACTCCATCAATACCATCCCTGTCGAGTTTTCCCAATGAAAGCTCACGATTCAATATGTCCCTCGTGTCCCTGCAGGCTCTGTTACAAAATAATTCAGTATAATGTTTCTGAGCTAGTTCAGTCACCCTGGTTGGTATGGCCTACATCATCAAATGCATGTCAAATGCGTTTTCACGACTCAGGAGCTAATTACACACAGGATAGGCCTGATCCGAGATTTACTGATTCCCGTACTGTCACTACATATTCTGTTGGTAAATTATGCAAACAATGGCTGCAACATTCGTCCCTTGATTCTGTTAAACAACATTTGTCCCTCCTTTCAGGCAATATTGATCTGTCCGACTTTGTTTTGGGACCTCGTGGTCCCCGACCTAAAAGATTCATTTATGAAACATATAATGAACTCTGGAAGCTATCACAAATGGAAGCTGCTTCCCGTCTTCGGGAAATAGATCAAGCAAATTTGGAAAAGGTGCTTGCTGTTGTTGACAATAGTATTAATACCCTGTCTTCTCGCATTTATACTTTGGAGAATATTGTGTCCTCTGTTGTTGATATTGTACAAGATGATGTTTCTGTGTTATATCATGGTCAGAATCAATTGCGTTCGGTTATGCAGTTTGCATGGACTTTACAAACGCTCAAGTTAGGTAAAGTTCCTTGGCATTTTTGAACACCTCTGCCTTGTTTCTACCTTTTAACTTAACTGACAAACAGCAATTTATGTCCATGAAAGATGCAACTTACACTCTATTACATATCGAAAAGATGGATCCTTTGCCGTTCTCTGTTGCAGAACTCGATTCTGCTGTATGGCTAGTTCATGGGGTTATCGCTTTACCTTTTTCCTTGTTTGAATTTGACTCGTGCATGAAACATTATCCTGTGGGCCGTTACCGGCCCTTGGGCAGTGCTTTCCTGCATGAACTCTGGTCCTTGCCTTTCATGTATAAATGCCTTCGGGACGGCAAGGAAGTCTTTCTCACGGGGAGTACTGCGACTCGACTATGGGTCATTCGCTCATTTGTAAACACATTAAATTGCATGGCTCATGTAGCGTTTCCGCTCCTAATCTTGCTTGTGTGCTGAAGGGTATTCCTGCTCCTGTTATTTCACCTACTTTCACTCTCCTTTCCAATGGTAGTTATTTACTTTTAAATAACGAAAACTGTTGTGGCCTGCAAGCTGGCATTCCTTACATTGTAACAGTTTCGCACAGGGTTGTCTGCTGCAAAAATGTGCTTTTTCCTCCCCCTCATGGCAAGGTTGATATCTCTATTTGGCCTTCCATCCCTACCATGGAAGCAGATTTCAATAGACTGAGCAGAATAAAGGCACTATTATTAAGCGAGGAAGTTATGCTCACGTCCGCCCGGGAGACATTCATTCTCCAGGTGGCGAGTACCCACAGTGAAATACAGGCCCTTTTAAACACTAATCTCCCCCAACATTTTGGGGAGTTAATACATCGTATTTTTAAAGCATCTAACACTGAAGGCCTAGTACACTTTTTTAAGGTCGTGGGGTCGGGCTTGGTGTCCTCCTTCCAAACTATTTTTGGTGCCATCCCGGCTTTCATACATTCTATTTTTCCAGTGTCTTTGGCGGTTTCCCATTGATCCTCGCTTTAGCGGCTGGTGTCTTGCTCTTAATTTGCTTTCTGCGCAATGGCTGCTCCCGATGGGACCTGCTCGATCCAGAACGCCTCCAGCTGCTCCGTGAGCGCCTTTTGGCCGGTTTTGGTGTCTTGCCATTGGCGACACTGAGTGTGTCATATACTCTTTCATTTCGCTTTGCGTATTTCACTTGCGTGCAACCTGTGATGACTTGTGTCCGCTGTCCTTTCACCTGGACTCTGGATTATTGCCTCTCCAATTCGTCATTGTCTGTTCCGGATTTTGTTCAGTTGATGGGTCCCTTAGAGGCCCATGAGCAGGACTGTTCCGTTGCTGGCTGTATGGCGCGTGCGGCTGCACTGGGGATTTTGGCGCAATGGGATATCTGGGCGGCTGCCCAGGATCTCCTACAACGAGCTGTTTCAATTATCACGCAAGCTGTCCCGCATTGCTTCTGGATGCTCCCTTAGTTGAGGAGCATTCCTGCTCTTTGATCTCATGGATTGGATGGCAGCTATGTTTTTGACAATTCCAATGATGAACTCCTGGAGGGTATGGCTTTTCTCTGCACTTACACTTTCATGGATTGACCTGCCCTTCGCCGTTTGGGCGCTCCCTGTGCTCCAGCGGCTGTGTTTGTCCTCTGATGGGCCTCTGTCCTGGCCGCTGGACTGACCAGGGGAGGGTGTCTTGTGGATTGTTACCTGCCTTGTTATGTTGGCCTAGGCCTGGCTGCCATGCTGCTTTTCTTTGCGCACGTTACACTGAGCCGGGCCTCCCTCGCCCTTTGCTCGTGCCAAGTTCTTTTGCACTGTCTGCATTTTCTGTTGTTCACCTTTTTGGGCTCCGTCTGCACAAACATGTACAAGGTCGCATAACAATGTATTTTGGTTCTTCCTGATATGGCCAGTCTCGCGCACCCAGACATAACATTAGGTGCAATTGCCATGAAGAATTTGGTATGCTTTTAATACTGTGGTTTACTAGCGCTTAACACACTTGGAGAAATCCCTTTCAGTGAGAAGAGCTATGATGTCCTGCTGATGTAATTCTGCATCTAGAGACTGAGGTATGGGGGTTCGCTAGTCAAAGCCCAGAGGTCTTCTATTATTATAATAAACTATCTTACTGCAAGGGGAGGGTGGTAATGTTATTTATACGTTTATCCACTGAGCTCTGAGATGCTTTCCCGTTTGTATTCTATGGAATTGTAACCATGCTGCTTATATTAGTCATATGCATTATGCTATTAGTACTGACACGTGTACTGTACATTAGAGCACGTAAGTTGGAATAAACATTTTAACCTATCCAGTGTCTCTTCCTACGCACCTTGTGGACGAGTACGAGTGAGTGACGAAAGAGTGTTCTTGCTTCTGCGAGTCCTGAGATAAAGATACTGTGTTCTGGGTTGTCCAAACATTAGTACTTGGGTGCTAATGGGATGCTAAGCTAGTTGGGTTGGGGTTTTTGGGTGCTACGGTATATGGTGGCAAACCACTGTATTCCGGGGTCCCATTTTCCTGTGCATAGCTCTGTGTATGTGCAGAAACCTTATGACAATACAGGATATATCTACAGGTACTCTGAGAAGCACCCACTGTAGCTTATTCCACTCTGTTCATTGAGGGCAAGTGCTTTTATACTTTCAATTCTTGACAAGGCTATTCACACCCTAACTAAAGTGCTTTGTGCTACACATCCAAGTGCGACAATACAATTAAAATATTGACATGGAGTGGCTACAAATTAGTAATTCATAAACTTAATCAGCTGTTCTCCCCACAGAGAGAGACAACTACATGATTAAAAACCTCTGAACAATGTATAGTTAAGAAAACATAAGAAGAAGAGTTGTACTCCTCATCTCATCACACGGGTACGGTTTCTGTTATACTTATACAACATAGATCACAGGTGTACATGTATTCTTCAGTATTGTGTCCATACGGACTCTTACTATTGAATCTAAGAATATATCGCGATTCAAGCTGCCTCAGGCATCTCTCTCTGTTCCCCTCTCGTAATCTTTGTTGCACTTGATCAATCACACATTATTTTAGACCTTCCAGCTTACCACCATGAAAATCGTGGAAGTGACTGGCCATGTGGTATGCCTGATCGTTGTTATTAATGGCTCGAATGTGCTGTAGGATACATTGGTGCACTGGTAAAATTGTACTACCTATGTACATTTTAAAACAACTGCATCTTAAAATATACACCACAAATTGACTTTTACACGTTAGAGGCTTCATGATTTGCCACTTTTTATTGGAAAATGGAAAGGGTACCTCCGTAGTATTCTCTCCATACTTGCACGCCTTGCATTTGTGGCATTTCCTGAAGCCTCTACTCTCCCCAAGCCATGTTGTTTGTTGTGGGGTACCTGGCATATTGGTGACCCAAGCCTGCCACAACGATCTTGCTTTGCGAAACGTAATAAGTGGCCCATTACCCAACTTTTGGCCCAAAATTGCGTCTCCCCGTAGTACATGCCAGTGCTTTTGCATGATACACCTTATGTCCTTGTGCTGTCTGTTGTACCCTGTGATGAAACGGAATTGTGGTTTCACTTCTGCAGTCGCACAGTTCACAGCAGGTTTCCCAAAAATCAACTGATCCCTGGGCCTTGCATCTGCTTTGATTCTAGCTACTTTCAAGACCGATGGGCTATATCCTCTCTGTTTGAATCGCTTATCTAGCTCTTCCTGCGCCTGATGTAATTGCTTAGGGCAGCTACAATTACGTTTCATCCGTAGATTTTCAGCATAAAGTATGCTGTTCACCAGTTTCGGAGGGTGGAAACTTTGGGCATGGAGAATAGTATTCCCTGCCGTCTTTTTCCTAAATGTTTTGGTGTTGATCTCTCCACCCTCACTGTACACTGTCAAATCCAGGAATTGGACCTCTTCTCTGCTTATGTGCGATGTAAACTTAAGATTTAAATCATTGATGTTAATACGATCAATAAATGACAACAGAAGCTACATCACCTCGCCAGATGATAAAAAGGTAAGTCAATATAACGGGTCCATAGGACCACGTTATCTGACAACTCTTTGGCAAATTCAACAGCTAGCACCTGCTCCTCCCACCAGCCCATATGCAAATCAGCATAGCTGGGTGCGAAGCAGGTGCCCATTGCTGTCCCTTGAAGCTGTTGAAATAGGTCCTTACCAAATAGGAAAATATTGCTCTTAAGGCACCATTGTAGCATATCAATCAGCATTTCTGTATGTCGGAACAATGTGAGGGGGCGTGTTTTTAAATAATGACGCACCGCCCTGACGCCCTGCTCATGCACAATACTAGTGTATAGTGAGGAGACATCTAATGTTAACATAATGTAACTCTCTATATATATATTAAGCTCCAAACTTGTCCCAAGGCGAGGATGCACTCAGGCGGCAGCTATTCACTAATAGAGCAACATTCACATTTCAGGCAGCCTGACGCGTTTCAGAAATAAATTCCTTATTCATAGGCTTGGTTTCACAAAGTTCGCAGCGTTTCCTGCCACACCTTTATTTAATCAGATGCCTTCCAATAGGCTATTCCAACGAGCAATCCCCCACGGTATTGTGGGATTCGTAGTGCGTGCATCCTACCCAAACAGGTGCTGCGTTCTTAGGATCCCCATCGATAGCCCTCCAATGGGCCCCGAAATGTGCATAGTTTTAATCCTCAGGGCTGCTGCCCCATTAAGGAACTCAACATGATTCCAGCTCCATGGCCCTGCTTACGATCAATTCGGTGGTGCAGTCCTCCACGGCTGGGCCGCCATGATTATACTAAGCTCCAAACTTGCCCCAAGGCGAGGATGCACTCAGCGGGCAGCTATTCACCAATAGACCAACATTCACATTTCAGGCAGCCTGACGCATTTCGGAAATAAATTCCTTATTCATAGGCTTGGTTTCACAAAGTTTGCAGCATTTCCTGCCACACCTTTATTTAATCAGATGCCTTCCAATAGGCTACTCCAATGAGCAATCCCCCATGGTATTGTGGGATTCGTAGTGCGTGCATCCTACCCAAATGGGTGCTGCGTTCTTGGGATCCCCATCGGTAGCCCTCCACGCACTACGAATCCCACAATACCATGGGGATTGCTCATTGGAGTAGCCTATTGGAAGGCATCTGATTAAATGAAGGTGTGGCAGGAAACGCTGCGAACTTTGTGAAACCAAGCCTATGAATAATCAGGCTGCCTATATATATATATATATATTTTTTTTACCTTGCATGGTAAAGGCATCTGTGTGGTAAAGGCATTGCGTTGTAAAGGCTGTTTCCTGTCCAGAGGCTTAGCCAATATCTAAGTCTCTATATTGATCAGACATATGGGTCAATAAGTGGAACATTTGGTCGGTGCCTATCAGGCTTAAGTATAACTAAGACTGTGGCTCCCCGGAGGTTGCAGAGCATGTAACCAGTATGGAGAGCTTCTTCTAAGGCTGAAAGCCTGCGGGAGTTAAGAGAGAGGAATGTTTTTTGGGAAATTCTAAGGAGAGCCCTTTAGGTCCACGCGTCTTTCTTGTCTGCATTCCATTTATTGCTTCTTGTATTTGTTCTGTCTTTAGAGGAAAGTTCCACTCAAGTCGGTCTCCTCGCGTAGTGATCGTACTACCAAGTCTTTTATAAAGGGCTATTCAGTCTTGCTTATCAGTGGGAATTGCGTTCTCTATTGGTTCCTGTAACTTCTGGAGAATGCGTTAACAGTCTAGAGTGTTTTCATGAACGGACCTCCCTAGGTGTCCCGCATTTCAGTAACTACCCTGGCCTCCATTTCTTTATTACCCAGCCAATACAGCAGTTTACTAGCTTATAGTCCTGCTCCATTTATCCTACTTTGCTAAGCCACACTGGCTGGTCTGATGAATTTAACCGTACACTGTCTAGTCATCTTGTGCTGATGCTTTCTGTTTTTCGAGGGTACCAGTTGTCTTCTCTAGGGATGCAACCTCACGTTCTCTTTACCAACCTTCTCCCATTAGGAAGGACATGGCTTACCCTCGGATGACACATTTAAAGGCCTCACATAGAGTAATCATATAGGGCACCATGACCGGGTATAATTTAAAGAAGCCCATAGTCTCCTCTTAGAGGAATGCCGTAAAATCATCGTTCAGCAACCACCAAGAGTTTATAAACCAGATTCTGCGTGGCCTCTTTTTTGAGCAGCAGAGACATATCTATATAGGTGAGTGATCCGGGGAGGATGTACGCACCAGCAACACCAGTCAGTTCGTGAGAATGAGTGATGGAAGGCAGAATAGTATGTGTGGTCCCTTCCTCGCGAGTCCCACATTCGCACTGGGGTTTGCACTGGGATTGAAATTATCCAGGTTCCTCGTAATGACAACACCGGTGGCTGATTCACAAAGCGTTTTCCTAAGGTGAATCTGAATTGTGCAGAGAAAAAGTAAGAATTTGTGTTTGAATAGAGTGTGTCATGATTCACAAACCATGTTACACGCATAAATGGAATCTATAGGATCTACAGAATAATGTATGTACATTCTCAGTGGAATGTCACATCGATGATCGGGGAAATGTTATGCAAAACTTATTACCACTTTGGTGCTCCAATGTTCTACATTTGCAATTCCTTTCCACCCTCCCCTGCACCCCCAACTGGCACAAAATTTGACCTAGGGACAGTGGTACAGAAAATGTGAGAAAGTATACCAATATGTCAAACATTTCCCACCACACGTGGCAAAGAGCTACACTGAAACAAAAACTATTTTTATTGAATTGAAAAGACAAATCGTCAAATTCCACAAATCTAGCCCTGTGTAGGATATTTGCACATAGGGTTAGAAAACCAGTAAAAGCAAGACATATGTGGAAGCCTGATTCTTAAAAGTATTAATATGGGTAATTTATGGGTTGTAGGCTGATGTCCTATATGTGTGTCTTGTGGTGGAGTAGCTGCTATATTTATTAATTAATGGTTCTTATAAGTCCCTGCAGTGTCACTTCCGGTTACTTAATGCGCTGGTGAACGAGAATGCTGTCATGAGGCCAGCTTCACGTGCAGCATGTTCTGTATCATTTGATCTTGGCCCTGGAACTAAAATAAATAAGCAGCCAGTACTTATTTTGTAAAGAAATAAGTGCCAGGGCCCTTGTCAGGAGACCACAGCAGCTTGCACCACCCATTGCACTACTAATGGCAATTCAGACTTTTTAAACATTAAAAATGACTAATACCTGCCACCCCAGCTATTTGTATAGCTTTGGGTAGCAGGTATTAGTCATTTTTAATGTATATAGAATTATTAAACAACTGTTGTTGTGTTTATCACAAAATTAGCAAACAGCGCCACCATGTGGCTGGCTGTCATAAGCCCCAGTGTTGACAATTAAGTGGCGGTGCCGATCACTGGAAACCACCGGCTCAAATTAAGCAGTGTAAGCAGCTTGTGTGCATCTACCTGGTGATCGCTACTTACACTATGCCAGAAAGGCTTGTGAACTAGCGAAATACTCCCAAATTATGACCTAGTGGAGAAGTAAATTATAAGCGTGTTGTCGATTTTTCTCAGTATGCATGGAGAGAGCATGGACATTCACTTGACTTCACTTTTGTTTTTAACTTTGATTCGCATCGAAAATATATGTTTCTTTAAATACAATGTGCAAACATATCAAACTCATTGCAAGACAGCATTTCACTTTTGAACAGGTATGATTTTAAAATATAATGAAAACGGGCCTTACCTTTAATTCACCCAAATTGTATTCATTTGCTTGGGGTGCACTTGATTTTTGGTCCTCAGAAGTCATTTGTAGATCGCTGAAGTTTTTTAGTTCCACACTAACTTTTCTACACAATGTTTTTACTTTTTTTTGTCTTTTGAATTATTGAAGACCCTAAAACGGAAAAAGTAAATTGAGTGACGAAAAGTTAACGGGAATGGTGTCCTAAAATTTGAATACAATTTTGGAGTTAAGGGACTGAAAACTATTTTGTAACATGTGGGTGATGGCGGGAATTTTTACGCTGGTTGGTTTTCTCCAATATACTATGTCACATTTAATAAAACAATGAATGTTTGCTCGAATATGTTTTATTTGAAAAGTGAGTATTCTTAGGTGATAATCTGAATTCGCTTCTGCTGTTGCCTAGGTCGTATGGTAAAATTATTTCAATTGTATGGTCAAATGAGAGTATGTGCTGTGTCTGTAGATGACCACGAGGTTGTTTCTCCTGTACTTCCGTCTACAGTGGATGTATAATTCAATTGTTTTCATTTCATAACTTTAAGATTGTTGTCAATAACCACCCCAGCTACTCTCATAGCACAAATCAGTGAGTGACATAGCTATGGTTTTGACTCTCAAAGTTCAAGAGAATTCGTTCTTTGGCTGATAGTCATTCTTAAAGTGCTTTTACTTGGAGGAATTAATGCTAAAAAGTTACAATTTTCCAGCATACCTACATCATTTGCATGTGGTTAACTGCTGTCTAGCCTGATGTAAGTACACACGATGTTGCAGACTGAGGTTATGAAATTAGCACTTTACACAAACTATATAACCCAACTCGATTTGATCAATCTAAGAACCCTCAAGTCGACCTAAGAAGCAAATCCTTTTGCTTTAAAGAACTGTCACCCACCAGGAGTACCCCTTGGCGACATGCTTCATCATAGAGTTCCTTCCTGTTTCGTTGCGGAATGGGGTGTGCTGTAACTGAGAGATGCACGGGAGTACTTTGTTGGAAAAGGAATAGGGGAGTGAGTGGGGATAGGGTTACTCTTTAAAATGCCTGATAGCCCTAACGTTTAAATCTGTGCGACAGCCGGTATGATTAAAAACAGGAAAAGTTAGTAAGTCCCGGGGCTCTAGTTACCCTTACTTCCTCTTAGGGTCAACATGTTTCTGCCACTTATGTTCCCAAAAATGTCTGGCTTTCGTCAGGACCAATTATACTACCACAAACCACATCCTTTCCATAATGCTGATGCTAGTAAATTTACCATACATACATCAAGCACACCTAAGCCACCTACTTGGTGTCTGTAAATTGGTATATTTTAAGGCACTTAATAGGGCTCCATAGGTACATGGAGGAGAGGCATAGAACCCCTCCTGGCCTGCTCGCCTAAAGCACGGGTGGAGATATTTTAGGCGAACAGGCCAGGCGGGGACCTTGGAGTTAAAGATTAACCCTAACCCACTCACTACCCTGTTCCTTTTCCAAAAAAGTGCCCCCGTGCATCTCACAGGATGTAGCACGCCCTGTTCCTGTTTGGCCAACGTGGCCAATTGGATGCGAGAGAACTGCGTCAAACTCAGCACAGACAAAACCTAGATCCTGATCTTCGGCAGTAAGAGCTCCCCCTGGGACTCCTGGTGGCAACCCGACTTAGGACCCACAGTCACCCACACAGACCACGCCACAAACCTCAGCATCATCCTTGATGACAAACTCTTGATGAGCAAACAGGTCAACACTGTGATTGCATCCTGCTACCACATCCTTAAAATGCTTCGCAAGATCTTCAAATGGCTCCCAACGCACACAAGACACATGATCACCTAGGCCCTCATCACCAGCAGACTCCACTCTGGCAATGCATTCTTCATCTGTATCTCAAACCAACTCACACAAAGACTCCAGACCATCCAAAACACCGCTATAAGACTCATGTTAAATGTCCCCAGAAGCGCCCACATTACTTACTACCTCAATCAACTACACTGGCTAGAAACTTTGCAAATACAAACTGCTCATCCAGACCTACAAAGCCCTCCACAGCACAGGACCAGCGTACTCCAATGACTGACTCCAACTCTACCAACCCTATACACAGCTATGCACCACCTCGCTTTCCCTTGCACAAATCCCCCACATCTGCAGAAGCATGACAGGAGGAAGCATTTTCTTTTTCATCGCCGCCAAAACTGGGAACAAACTCCCTCTACACATCAGAACTGCCACTCCACTCCTCAACTTCTGCAAGAAATTTAAGACCCAGCTGTTCAACTAGGAACACCATATGGTCTCTGCTCCTGCTCCAATGCCGGATACTCTCACGGTGATAAGCTCCGCCATACAAATCTACATAGCATAACATTTAATCTTAACACCGGCATGGTATGTGTTTTCACTTTTCCTCTTATCACACATAACAAAATGCCCACCAGTATAATGCTTTCTGTTGACATGCTCTTTTCAAAGAACTCTGAAGTCTTTTGCAACATACAAGGCTCTCCCTGCCTGTGATACCGCAGGCCTATTAATTTACGGATCTGTCATTGTTTTGAGTGTAACGGTTTTTACTGGCACATGCGATGACATTAGGTCAAAGGGGTGATTTCAATATTCATATTAGGGGATGGAAATGGGATAGTGCTAGATGTAGTTGTATTGATTTGTCAATTAGGATGTATGATGACCTTATGCTGACAATGCAATAGTCACTGTGCATTTTATTATAGAAGACCCCGATAATGGATGTGAGCCAGTCTGGTTTGCTCTTACTCTTTGGAAGCAGAACTGCGTTGGTCTGTATATTGATTAAGACTTAGAATATTTTCATCTGAGACTTGACTTCATGTCAGACTCTTTGCTGCATGTGTTCAAGCCTTATACTAATTCCCTATATTGATTCATCATGCATTTTTGACTTGCTATTATTTTTGCCTTCTATACTTCACTTTAATTATTTAATAAATATTCATGGTTTCAAAACTTTTAGAATGCTCAAGTCCCTTCTTGATTCAGAACTTATTTAATTGACTATGCTGATTAAATTGCTGTTAATCTGTTGTCTGATACAACACATTGCCTCATCTGTTCTTGAGGTTAACACCGTCTCCAATCCTGTGTAGACACTTTATCTTAGATTTAACCAATAAGATAGAATCAACAATAGGCCTGGGTAGACTTTGCGGAATTTCACTCTGCGAAATTACGCAGAGTTCCATAAATACTCTGCGAGATTCCACAGAGTTCTGCCAATGGGCAGAAAATGCATGCCACACTGCTTGCGCTCTGATTTTATTTCGGCATGAACGGCACCACGTGGTACGCGAACGTGCAGACATTTCAACTTATGACCAGCAGTTCATAATACATGTCAGCGTTGAGCCTTAACCCACTAAGACATCTACATTCACAAACAACACTCAGGAAAATGCAAAAAAAGTACTTTAAACCCAGGCCCACAGCTCTCCCAAAAACAATAAAACTTCGTCCCTTAGAAAAAACTAAAAACGATAATGCAAAAAAGGCCCCTACTTCTGCTAATGGCCACCCACATCAAATTAAGTAAAAAATTTAAGAAGGAACGAAATAGGTAAAAAATACTGGTGCATGCCCTCCATCATACAACAAACTTATCCAAAAGTTCAGCTTAGCTGCAAAGCAGCACCATGCCTTGTATGACACTTTCAATCAGTACAAGGTAACCCGCTGAACGCTGGGAGTTTTAAGTTAATACTTACAAAGCTAAAATGCAGAATTACAGGTTCCGGAGTTCAAAGTGCACTAAGCTAAAATGCCAGAACTGGTTTAAGGCGTCACACTTGACATGGGGCCCCTTAGCAGGTGTGACGGAGCACAACAGAGGAAGCATGCATAGAGCTCATATATTATAGCCAGTAACAGAGCAGGACACACACATACATTCCACCATACACACAGGTACAGCTCGTAGTATTTGGGCAAGCTTCCATCACACACATATGAAGTACAGCATGGGCAGCAACAGTATAATCTTCATTCCCATGCAGAGCTGATGCAGGACAGCAATAGTACTAGCTTCTAATGCATATACAACAGGTGCAGAATGCCGTAGGCTTGAGGAAAGGAGAAGCCACTGTTACTTTTTCTTTCCTATCTCGTGTGTAATTTGCTAAATTACCATACTCAGTGATTTTGTGGATTATATTTGTTTTGGAAGTCAGGGAAACTATTCTTGTGCATAGAATCATTTATTTCTCAAAATTATTCATTTAAGACGTTGATATGCCTTACTCTGAATATTCTCAGTCCCCATCCCAAAGTTGCACTGAAGAGTAAACACGCACATAGCGGGATAAATATATATAAAGGTTTTCCCCCAAAAGAAGCAAAAGGCATCCTCATAATAATAAAAATGTCCGCTTAAAAATAGCAATCTCATCAAGACCATGAATGACCGTCAATGCCACACCATAATTACATGAATTTGTAAATGCATCATGAGGCTACAAAAGGTTTTGGCCTTTAAAAGAGGCAAGGTGAAATGTAATGATCTGGTTAAAGCATAACTAGCTCACAGATAGTGCAAATAGAAACTGGAAGTCCCCAAAACAATCCTAGGTGTAAATGACAACCAAGTAGCTGTGGCAATAACTGAACCCGGAGTGGCTGGTGGGCTTTGAAATACAAATCTGTCCAGAGCTCCAAAATAAAAGTGGTCCCCATTTGGGAATTGGTAGTAAAAAAATGGTAAATCAAGTGTTGTGTTCTTACTTGAATTTCCTTGTTATTATGCATTGCGTTGTATGCATTCCAGAATAGAGTACTGTGTATGTCATGTAGAATGTTAAGTGAAGCAGTGAGGCGTTAGAAGAAGAAGACTGGCTTGCAAGCCGGACGTATATCTTGCTCCTGACAATAAACAAGTACTTCACTTTACAACGTGTACTGTACTCAACAAATTGGCGACGATCTGTCAGGAGCTGAACCCACGAAAGATTCTACATTCTTTGTTTTTCTCTACAATACCTTCAAGAAAAGGATTTTATCAAATTATCTCGAACACGTCAGTACCGGCTTATTATTATTTTTTTTACTTCAAGGCAAGTTACTTTACTGTTTGATGCATCGGACGGATTGAAGCATTTTTGGTTACTCCCTAGAAAGAAATATTCTTACGGAAAAGAATCTACGAAACCTTTCCTACGGAACCTTTCCTTTTCATACGGAGCTGTTTTATAACTCGGATTGTATTTCTGCACTTCGACTTTACGTGAGTTGGTCCTGAGTTTTTATTTGGGTGTACTATCGGCTTTTACCCTTACGACGAAGTTGTTTACCTTCAACCTTCACTTCGTCGGTTTAACGGCCATCATTCCTCGCTCCATCTTCCTTATGGACGTCACAAGGGAACCTGGAACCATCTTTCGAACACCGTGAGTGCTCGGGTATCGGAATTTCTTCTGGGACCTTCGAACGCCTTGTGAGTTCCGACGCAATACGCATTGTGTGTCCTTCCTAAGGTCACCAACGTAACCTTGTGCGTATGCGTACGTGCCTCCATTTTATTTTCTTCTCTCGTCAATTTCACATTACAGAAGCAGGGGCAACCGGGTAACATCTCACCGTTGTTGATGCCATTGCGCACACATGTAAGTTTTTGCTTCATATCATTATACTGCCAGTTCTACGGACTTAAACGTTTTTAAGTCATTTTGCCAGTCCTACGGATTTCTGGTCTTGGAGTCTTCTTGCGGATTAATCTAGGCATTTTGCTTGAAGCATACGCACCTTGCCTTACGATTATCCTTGGTATCATCGAGTATTGCTACATGGAATATGTACTGCTACAAGGATTAAGTACTTATTTTTCATCCCACAAGTTCAACACCTTCTACTAACATTGAGAATATGTACTGCTACAAGGAATAAGTATTGCTTATTGCTTATCCTGCAATTTCAACTACAGTAATTATTATTATTATTATTTTTTTTTTTCATCTTACCTTTCTCTTCTTTATTAATTATTTTGGCACTATTGCGATGGCAACCCAAAATTTTTCAATCCAAAATCCACATGCCTTTTGGGTTACTGGTTCAGAACCCTCCACTCAAATGGAGCGAGTGGAAAGACTATTTTTAAATTACATTGCAGCTATTGATGAATCTGAAAAAATGGTTGCGGCACAAAAGAAGCGCATTTTACTACATTCATTAGGTCCTTATGGTTTGAAAATTTACAAGCAAATGTCTAAAATGCCCGTGGTTGGAGATTCTAACATTTTTCTTGCAGCTTTAAAGGATCTTGATAGCTATTTTGCCCCTAAAGTGTGTATCGGCATTATACGTTACTAATTCTTTCAGCGTAAACAACTTGAAGGTGAAACTGTTGACCAGTATGTAGCTGAACTGAAGAAACTTGCTCTTGATTGTAAGTTTGGGGATCTATTAGAGGATTTAATAAGAGATCAAGTAGTCATGCACTCTAACAACCAAGCTGTACAAGATCGCTTATGGGTGAATGGCGACTCTCCTTTAGTTGATATCATAAGTATTGCACGTAAAGGGGAAATGTCGGGCAGGTGTGCTAAAGAGTTAAAAGATGAATGTAGAAACTCAAATGTTGTTGCTAAAGTTTTTAACAAATCAATTCAAAGGCTACCATATAGACCATCATCTCAACCTAAAACTTCGACTATGGGTAAATTCAAGTGTTACCGGTGTGACAGCAAGGAGCATTGGGCTGATAGTAAGTCGTGTCCCGCTCTTAAACAGAAATGTACCAATTGTGGGATTATGGGCCATTATGCAAAGGCATGTAGAAGAAAGAAGGTTGGTGTTAAGTGTGTACTTGAGGATAATTTTTCTGAGGAAAATTACGACAGGAATTTTGATGATGATAATACTGACATGAATTTAGCTGAGAGGTTAATTCTCAACATTGATGATAATACTATTATGAACAAACCAGAATGTTTATTAAGCATTGGTCGCATAGAGATAAAAAAAATTGCTGACTCTGGGTCACCATATACAATCATCAATGAGCATTTATGGAATAGCAAATTCGTAAATAGAGTTGGTGATACATTACTTGAATCTGACATTCATCCTCAGGGATATTCTGGTGAAACAATTGAAATGTTGGGGTACAGATGGTTTACCTTCAGGTTCAAGGGAGAAGCACTCGCGCCAAGTTATACATTGCAAAAAAAGGTCCACCTGTTTTAGGTTGGTTAGACCAAGGTAAACTACATATTGTACTTGATCCTAACAGTGAAGATCAAGTTAAAGTAATAGATGATGGTACATTTACTGCTAGTACTATGTCCACCTTGTTCCCTGAAGTTTTCAGCAAAGTGTTAGGCAATCTTAAAAATTTTGAACACCGTATTGTTGTTAAAGAGGGTGCTATTCCTAAAATCCATAAGTGTAGGAATATACCTATTATGCTGAGAGATGAAGTAACTGCTGAACTGAACAAATTGGTAGCCACAGATGTAATAGAACCTATCCATGGTTCAGAGTGGATTTCTCCATTGGTAGTAGCGCGACGTAGCAATGGAAAAATCCGCTATGTGTGGATTTACGCCATCTCAACGATAATATAGTAATTGATCGTTTTCCATTGCCTAAGATCAATGAAATGATCAGTAGTCTCAAGGGTGCGAAAGTCTTTTCAACAGTCGATTTGTCATCGGCGTATCATCAAATTTCTCTAACACCTGAATCGAGAAATTAACAGCCTTTATTACTCCCATAGGCTGTTTTCAATTCAAAAGGATGCCATTTGGACTAGCGTCCGCCGCTGCAGTTTTCCAAAGATTAATGTTTAATTTATTCAACAAAACTGCTGGTAACAGGTTCTTCCAAGATGACATTCTTATCTTTGGTGAAAATAAATCTAGTCATGATGTTGTACTTAAAAATGTAATGAGCACTTTGAGAGAAAATGGTCTCACGGTGGAATTGTCTAAATGCAAATTTGCTGCTGAAAAAGTTTCATATCTGGGACATGAAATTAGTTTTGAAGGGGTGAGACCTAAAACAACCTTAGTCAATGCCATTAAAGAAGCACCCACTCCCACCAATAAAGATGAGTTGAGGTCTTTCATAGGATTGGTGGAATATTGCTCTAAATGTATTCCTCATTTTGCTGAAAAATGCTTTAATATGAGACAATTGTTAAAGAATAGAATCAAATTTGAATGGTCCAAAGCATGTCATGATGAATTTATCTTTCTCACCACGATCATTGACAAAGTTCAGGCATTGGAAGGTTTTGATCCTAATCTAGACAGTTTTATAACCACTGATGCCAGCGGTAAAGGGCTGGGGGCTGTATTGTCACAAAAAGATGCAACAGGTAAAGAAGTTATTATCTCTTTTGCGTCTAGAGCCTTAACCCCCACTGAGACACGGTACCCAGCAATTGAAAGGGAGGCCTTAGCTTGTGCTTGGTCTCTTAATCATTTTAGAGCCTTTGTGTGGGAAAACCAGTCACAATATTTTCCGACCATAAGCCTCTTGTCAAACTATTAACAACTGAAGGTACGGTCAATGCTTCTGCCAGGATTGCCAGATTGTCCGTTCGAATGCAGGATTTTATCCACAAAGTGGTGTACTTACCTGGTAAAGATAATGTACTGGCAGACTGTTTATCAAGGTTACCTCTCAAGTTAGAAGATTGTGAAGATGACATGTGTGAAAATTTTCAAGTTGCATTTGTTCATGGTGATGGTGGTTGTGCTGTAAGCAAGGAAGAGTGGGCACTTGAGTGTGCTAAGGACGAATTGCTTAAATCAGTTATGGTATGCATCCGTGATAATTGGGCTAGTAAATCCAAACTTAATGAAAAATTAAGACCCTTTTGGGAAGTCAGATCTGAACTTAGTATCGAGAATGACACTATTCTCAGGGGTGAGAGAATCATACCTCCTTCTGGGTTACGAAAATCTATTATCCAATTGTGCCATGAAGGCCATTTCGGCATTGTTCGAACAAAGAATGTAGTACGTGATTTATTTTGGTGGCCTGGAGTTGATGTAGAGGTAGAGAGGTATGTAAGGAATTGTATGAGTTGTTCCACTGCTGATAAAACCTTACAAACTCTGCGTCCTCCCATGTTGGAACATGTGCCGCCTCAATGTCCTTGGGATTCTGTTGCTGTGGATTTGTTTGGTCCAGTTGGGAATGACCAGAAATATGTCATAGTTTTGTTGGATCTTTTCTCTAAATGGCCTGTTGTAGAAGTGGTAGATGCCATTAATACAGATGTTGTTTTGGAATTTCTCGATAAAACTTTTACTTTGGAGGGTTTACCAAGAACTATTTTGAGTGACAATGGTGTTCAGTTTTTGTCTCGTGCTGCCAAAGATTATTTTGTGAAGGTGGGTATTGTTCATAAGACTACCTCCTTATATAATCCCAGCGGGAATGGTGTTGTAGAAAGATTTAACCGTGTGATCAAAGGTGTTATCCAGGCTGCATGTAATTCAAGATTGAATTGGGTGACACAATTGCACAAGGCAGTATGGGCGTACAGAGTTACCAAGAATGATTATACAGGTCTGTCACCCTTTGTGATGATGAGAGGGCGAAGACCCAGGTCCAAATTTAACCCTGTTTGGTTATATAGTTCCACTTTGTGTCATTGGTCTCCTTCCTCAGTCCGCAGTAAATTAATCGATCATCATGCCAAGGTCAAGTCTTATTGTGATGAGAAACGTGGAGCTAAAAGTGTGAAGGTTGATGTTGGTGATTGGGTTCGCATAAAGAAACCAGGAAAAGTCAAAAAAGGTGAAAGTCAATTTTTGCCCCGGAGGAAGTTGTGGAAGTTCTTAATAATGCTGTAAGGGTTAAAGGTGGTAAGGTGTGGAATATGCACAGCGTTGCTTTGACTTCCAAGTTATTTGGATGTGGAGAATCTTCTCAGCAATCTATTCCTGGAAATTTTCATTGGTTGGATTTTGATCTTACTGGAGAAAGTGAATGTAAGGATACTGAAGAAGTCATGAATGATAGTGACGATGCTGGGAAAAACAGGGTGAGTGTTGGTACTGATTCATGTGTTACAGCTGAGAATAATAGTGTGGGTGCTGGTTCTTGTGTAACTGCTCAGAATAGTAACGATATTAATCAACCATCTGCAAGCTCAGAGGAGGTAACGTCAGAGCAGGTTATTTCCTCTCGGAGTTGCGAAGAGAGTGTCATTGGAAGAACAAGGAGACCTCCTAAATGGTTGTCTGATTATGTACATGATGGAATAATGTCTCGGATTTCTAATACTTCTGAGTGAATTGTCATTGTATTGTAATGAATAATCTTCCTTTGTTTTTTTAAAAACTTCTTTTAGTTTTTAGATAGGACCTGTTATGTATTAGATAGGTTTTGTTTTTATCATTATAAGAACGGGGATGTGTTGTGTTCTTACTTGAATTTCCTTGTTATTATGCATTGCGTTGTATGCATTCCAGAATAGAGTACTGTGTATGTCATGTAGAATGTTAAGTGAAGCAGTGAGGCGTTAGAAGAAGAAGACTGGCTTGCAAGCCGGACGTGTATCTTGCTCCTGACAATAAACAAGTACTTCACTTTACAACGTGTACTGTACTCAACATCAAGCAATTCTAATTTTTTTAAGAAATGCTGGCTGGGTGGTCTGTGAGAGGCTGGAAACTGCGTTTATTTGTACTTCCTGCTGGCAATATTTGTGGTAATATTGGTGAAATGCAGCAGTGGAATTACCCTGTTACTCCCCATTAAAATACATAAAAACAGGGGCGTGGCTAGGTCAGCCATCATGGCGGACATCTGCTAGGCGAGCTTGGCCCCATCGAGCCCTTGAATCCGCCAAAATCCTACTAATTCCCTAAAGAGGCGGATCATCAACTGGTGGATCCGGCATAGTAATCCGGTCTCCACGACCTGGCGCTGGAGATGCAGCATTTTGTACTGCGGAGTGACCTCAAGTGTTGCGCGGCTGCCCAGCGGGCAGGGGACGCCGTGGCGCCAGTTGCGGCCTATCGGGGCAGGCCTGAGCGGGGCTGGCTGGAGCTCCCGTAGGAGGGCTGCAGGCCGATTGGAGCTTTACAGATTGGGCCTGTGGGGCCACGTCTCCTACGCTGCTGGGCAGCTGTGGGAGAGGCGGGGCCCGGCGGAGGCCAGAGCGGGCCGCGCTGCTTCCAGGAGGGCCTCGCTGTATGGCACCGGCCCGGGCGGCGACACATCCAACACCAGCTGGGGCCTGCCGTGCCCCTTGGAGCCTGCGGCACGGGATGGTGCTCACTCACTCGGGGCGGGCTGCAGCCGCATCCGTGGGCTGGCGTAGCCCCATCAGGACAAGAGGACTCCTGCAGGGGGCCGAGGGGACACCCCGCCTGGCTCTCCACGAGGCCCGCCATTCTTATGTAGTCAGTCTGTGGCTCCAATCCTGACCGCTCATGGGGGCGCCTGCTACTGTCTCCTGGAGCGCCCACATATCTACGGCAAGGTAGGCCCGCAGTGCGGGGACTGATTTCTTTGTGACCCAAGGTGCTGCAAAGTGAACCCCCATGAGGAGTTGAGGGGATTTGGAGCTGTACTTGGGACCCGGGCCTTGGCGGTGGTGTGGCGCGGGGCCCCTTGGCCTGGGGGGGCCTGATGCCTGCGGCCAGTCTCCTCCCCAGGCGTGCGCAGTGGAGCACGTGGCGGCCCTGGGGTCTACAGCAACAGGAGCATACCAGGGGGGGTGCTGTGGGTCGGAGGTCCGGCGAACGCGGTCCCTGTAGGGGGCCCGTTTTGCGGTCTGTCCCCGGACTGCGAAGGTGGTCGGGCTAGGCCCAGTGCGGCTTGTGGCCTGGGGTGGGCTGATTCCGTGAGGCCTGGCCCGCTGTGGTTCCACCTGACAGATTCTCTGAGCTCCCAGAGAGAGACCTGACATGCTGTGGACCCACCGGTGGTGCGCGTAGGGAGAGTGATGCCGAGATCCTGAACCAGCCCTTGGCGCATCATGGCACAGGATAAGCCCAGTAGCCCGGCCGTGAAACAAAGCACCATCGATCAGTTCACTTCCGCCCCGGGTGGCACCGGAGGTGCGGAGGGTGGGAGCCCGGTTCCAGACAATGCTGCCCTGCTGGCCGCGATCACCCAGGCCAGAGACACATTGGATGCTAGGATCAGCGCTGTGTGATCAGAGGTCTCATTTTTGAGACAGGACCTCAGGAAGGCCGTTGACCGTATTACTGAAACCGAAACCAGGGTCTCTTCAGTAGAAGATACTGTGGCCACGCTACAACAAAAAGTCAATAAACTCACGGTGGTGGCGCAGGAGCTGGCCTCCCGGGTGGAAGACCGCTCATGGCGAAATAACATCCGCCTAATTGGCTTTCCGGAGGGTTGTGAGGGTTCCTCCATGGAACACTTCTTCGCACAATGGCTTAAATCTATCATGCCGGATGACTCCCTATCCCCCTGCTTTGTGGTGGAGCGTGCCCACCGTGCACTGACTCAGAGCCCCCCCCTCCGGGAGAACACCCCCGTCCCATCATAGCCAAATTATTGAACTATATGGACCGGGACACCATTCTCCAATTTGCCAGGGGGCACAAAGAGAAGCTGGTCTACAACTTTCACACCATCATGCTTTTCCCCGACTATACTTGGCTGGTCCAGCAGCAGCACCAATTCTTCACCGCGGCTAAGCGCAAGCTTCGTGAGCTCAACATTCAGTATATGTTATTGTATCCAGCCCGCATGCGGGTTATCTACAAGTCCAAATCTCTGTTATTCGACACTCCAGAGGCCATTTTCGCCTGGACACACGAGACAGTTCACCTTAATCCGCACACCCTGCCTCCGCCAGAGTCTGACTCTTCTCAAGGTACCCAGAGATCACGGCCGAAAAAGTTCACTTCTAAGAGGCGGCACAGATCGTGATCCAATTGGCGATCTCAAGTGCAAGAGGATGAGTCCTAACTGCTGGGAGGATGCTGTGGACTGGCTGACACAATCTTTGGTCATGGTTATATTTCTCATTCGACGATGGTGGTCTGCCCTAGGTTCATCATTTGGTTCGGTGGTCTGAAACTAACACCCCCTCCATGTTCTGAACAATTCAGTTTGAGGACCATTGGAAGTTGGGGAACCATTGGCGATGGCTCTCTGGGGTCCCCGGTTGGGGCCCTGAAAGCTTTATTGCTGCGACAGATACTTCAGGTTTGGGAAAGTATAGTGGTGGGGGGAAGTGGGCGTCGTTACTAGGTTGACTTGTACAAATGTTTGCACAGTTCACGCACAGGCACATAATCACAGTCGCTCCTCCGCAAAGGCCTCACTGCTGGCATCCCACTTGATAATCAGATGGCCACACAGACCGCTAATGCTCACATGGAAGGGCTTAACATCATGACCTGGAATGTGCGGGGGGTCCTGGACAAAATCAAACGTGGTGCCGTCCTGCGACAGGCCAAACGTTTGGAGGTAGATGTGCTCCTCCTTCAGGAGACCCATATGCTGGGCAATAAAGTCCCTTGTCTTGCTCGCTTTGGCTACAACCAGGTATATCACTCGGATTTTGTTCGTGGGTCCCGCGGGACTGCTATCCTTATACACTGTCGAGTTCCATTCCTTATGTCCAAAACATGGCCGGACCGTGGTGAGCGCTACACCATCGTGACAGGCACATTACATGGGGAATGACTGTCATTGGGCAGCTTTTATGCCCTGCCTCCCCTGGGGTAGGCGTTTATGGAAAGGGTTACGAGCTTGTGGGGGGAACTCCCAGGAGACTCTGTGATGGGGGCGACTGGAACGATATCATGGCACCGATCGACCAGTGGCGGGAGGCAGGCCCCGGCCCACACACCGGGGATTCCAAATTACATCTGCTGGTCACAACCCTGGGGTGGGCAGACTCATGGCGAGTGTATCACCCCATGGACCTGGGCTTCACATATCTCTCTGCGGTGTATGGCTCCCTTTCCAGATTAGACTACTTATTTCTCCCACGCACGTACATTCACAGGGCCTCAGCTGTCTCCATCCTGCCCGGGGCCTCACAAACCATTTTTCTATTACTTTAAAGCTGCTCATAGGTCCCCATAGACCCCCCTTCAGATGGCGCACATCACCCTGGCATCTGCGTGACCCTACATATCACGCTGTTATCCGGCAGGGAATTACAAACTACTTAGACTCAAATGCCACCACTGCCCCTTCATGTACAATCCTATGGGAAGCCCTTAAACCCACAACCTGAGGGATAGATATTAGCTATCACAACGGGGAAAAGCACTGACGCCTGGCGCAGGTGGTAGATCTAGAAAATCGCCAACAAGACCTGGAGACCAGGGTGGGGGGGGGGCACGGACCCGGAGGCAAAGCGTTGCCTTCTCCTCGCCCAACAACAACTTCATCAGTTGCTGGCTGATGAATCCCGCGATATTTTGTTAGCGACACAGTCTAGAATTTATCAATGGGGAGATAAATCGAGTAAGCTGCTTCACCGCCTGTGCCAGGAGATGCATGCACCTACCCCGGTGCCTGTGCTGCGAGGCGCGGAGGGCACTCTGTACAACTCCCCCGACTCAGTCGCTCAGGCATTTGCAGCATACTATGCGTCTCTATGCCAAAAGGGAGATCATCTCATCGGACCAAATAGGAGAATTCCTGAGAGCTATCCCACCCAGGGCCCTACCAGACCATGTCCATGACCAACTTGACGCCCCGTTCACCCTGGAGGAGCTCGGTATGGCCCTAACGGGCATACATCCAATTCGTGCTCCAGGTCCCAATGTGTTCCCGAGTGACTTCCTATGATCTCCTATGTCCCTCCTGGGTCCCCAACTCCTAAATGTACTGCAAGAAGCCCTGGAGCAGCGGATTCTCCCTCCGGACTGGCGCCATGCGGAGATTGTGGTTTTCCAAAAACCAGGGCATCCTCCGGAGGAGTCGTCCTCATACCGCCCCATTTCTTTGCTAAACTTTGAGGCGAATTTGCTGGGCAAAGTCCTTGCTGACTGCCTCTGTACGCATATCCACGAGTTGATCCATCCTGATCAGGCAGGCTTCATGCCTGGCAGATCCACTAGGCACAACATTAGGCTAGTCCATAACACCATTGCGAAGGCCCCTGATCTTGGGCGTCCTACAGCCCTCCTGTTGGCTGATATTGACAAGGCATTTGATTCTCTGAGTTGGGACTATTTTTTCCAGCTTCTCCGAGCTCTCAACTTCAGCCAGCTTTTCCTTGCATATATTCAGCTTCTCTATACCGATATCTCGGCCTTCGTCCGAGTAGCGGGCACATGGTCCGGACGGTTCCCAATCCGCAAGGGCATGAGACAGGGTTGTCCGCTTTCCCCACTGTTATTTGCCCTGGCCATAGAGCCCCTGGCCACATGGGTGAGGCGGGACCCCCTGGTGCGGGGATTTGACTGGTCAGCCGAGACATCGGACAGAATTGCATTATATGCGGACAACGTGCTGTTTTTTCTCGCGGATCCGAGTTTCTCCGGCCCAAGAATTCTACAAATTCTCTGTGTGTTCGGGGAAACGTCAGGTCTAGGTACCAATCCATCGAAGTCGGTGCTGTTCCCTGTCTGCGGGGATCAGGGGAGAGGAACATGGCCCGCGCACTTATCTCACGCCACATAGGGTTTTAAATATCTCGGCGTATTTATCTTCCCAAATCCGCTAATATCATGATCCCATAACATTCACCCACTGCTATCCCGTATTCGGGATGAAACGAGGGGTTGGTCCCCCCTACCTCTATCCTTGTATGGTAGATCGGCCATTTGTAAAATGGTGTCCCTACCACGTATATTATACCAGATTCAGAACTACCCTTATGAGATCCCCCAATCGTGGTTCTGACAGGAAAAATGCGCTTCTTAACCATTTTCTTTGGGACGTGGGGCGGTCAGGGTCACCCTTCGAACCTGCACACAATCGACATACTGCGGCGGCATTGCAGCAGCGGACATTTATGCGTACTATGCCGCCTCCCATCTCCTATACATAAGTGAATGGTGGTACAGCTTGCATACGGACCCGGCTTTCATGGTAGAGCGGTGGGCAATGGGTACTGAGTCTCTTCTGGATCTTCTCTATAGTCAGCTAAACTTAGACCACCTGCCCCCGGCGTGCAGAGTGGTTATACAAATTTGGCGGCACATGGTGAAGGCGATGGGATAGAAAGGCCGCCTGACGCAGACGACTCCATTGTGGCAGGGAACATACCTCCGGGCAGTGGCCACACTGCCGGGCTTCCATGGGTGGGACTTGATTGGTATATCGACGCTAGGCGACATAATACGGGGCACAGTCCTTAAATCCTTCCTACAGCTCCAATTTTACAGGTACCTACAGCTTCGACATGCACTAACCCCAATGATCTGCCCCTTGGAAGAGTTGCCAGAATTCCATCCTTTGGTGGGCCGTTTGCTGATGGGGGACCTGTGGGGCACATAAAATCTGCCAGATTTACCAAACCTTAGTCACACATAATTACACGACTTTAAATGCAAAACGTTTGGAGTGGGAGGAAGATATTCGAGAACTCACAGATGATGACTGGACGGAGACGCTGGCAAGTCCACGAGGGGCAGCAATAGCAACATGTTACCAATTAATCCAGTTCAAATATGTGCATAGATCTTACTACACCCGGTCTCGGCTCTGGCGTATGGGAGTTATTCAGTCCCCTGTCTGTCTCAGGTGCAATGAAGAGGGGACCTTTTTCCAGACGGTGCGGAGTTGCAAAGCTCTCCAGCCATATTGGTGTTAGGTTGCTACTTGCCTGGAGAGGGTCTTATCCTGGCATCTTTCTCCTGAACCTAAACTATTTTACGGGCTTCAAACTGCAGTTTGGTTTGTTTACCATCTGCTTTTCCCATGCTGCTGTCACTTTCGCTCCTCAGTCTATGCTTCCATGTGGTAGCCTGTTGTGGGCAGCTATTGGGGTCTCATATATGTGATTTCCCTGCCAATGTTCCTTTTATTTCTTTCCCTTCACTCTGATTGTGGCTCTTGAATTAATTTCCCCCTTTTGTCCACTCCGCTCTCGTATTATGGCGTGCGTTCACCCATGCACTGGTGTGGTACCTTCACCTCGATGGATTGCAATGCGGCTTCTCTTTGCGTCTGCTTGTGGTCCTGTCCGCTTCCCAGGGTCTCATGTGTTGGGCCTATTATGTCGGCATCACTTTCCACTTGTAATGCGCCTGCCTCCGCTTTTCGTCCTCAGCGTACAGGCCTATGTTCGTCGCTCTGTTCCGGCCTGCTATTAAGTCGTCCATGCACCCCGGGCTCTCAGTCTGCCATGGCGGCGGGGAAAGGGGTACGCGCTCTTTACTGCAGGCCCTCGCGTCTTCTTAGCCTCTTGTCTATCCCTGGGCTGCCAAGCAGTATCGCAAGTGGGGTGCAGTGTGGATCGCTCAGCACGGCCGCCGTGGCCACCACAAATGGCCTCTTACTCACGGTTTGGCAGCTTTCTGATTCTCAGCGACGGAGATTCCGCGGCTGCTGGATCCCTTTATCTGTATGGGGCAGCTGTTGCTGCTCTTCCGGAGTGCTCGTCGCGGCCGCCTCCAGGTAGGCAGTGTTTCTCCTTACAGCCGTACCTTCCTTCTCTCCGTAGCTCTGGATGTAGCCAGGCTCACAGCGCTGCCGCCATTTTGAGGTCAGGCGGAGCTCAGCACCGGGGGCCGCAGTTCGCTGTCCCACGGCCGTCGCAGTCGATTCTGTTTCGCTCTCAAGCTGCCTTCGATGTTCCGATTGCTGTCCGCACGTCGTTTTAAACAATTTTCGGGCATTTAAGACAGGATTTTAGTGTGTATTGGTTCTGAGCCGCAAGAGCCTCACGCAAGTGCGGCCATCTTGCTTGTGCACCCTCTAGCGCCCCCCCGAAAATGTTACATCATTAATAACCAAATTAAATTTCAAATATAATTATTTTGAATATATTAAATCAAATGAAAGTTATTTTTCCGAAGTTGGGAGATATGGAGCTGTTAGTTTCCTTTTGTTTCCCCCTTTCCGCTTATAAAGTCCTCTCCCCTGTATTAAAGGGAGCAAGGGGAAAACCTAGACGATAGTCATTGATGTCAGGAGTGTCTTCAACATACACTGTGTGCAAGGGTGGGCTATCAATTGATGCTACGGGGCTCTGAGCTAATGGCTGATGGGTCCACTGCATCAAAGTATTTGGGGCTGGTGCCTTGATGATTCTTGGTGGCTACGCTGCAGGAATCCACATTCCTCATTAGCATCTCTAAAGGTAAACATGTTTCATTAACTGTGTTTAGCCCCCCTTCTCACGGAGGAGGGGGGGTGTTGGTGTGTGTGTGTTAGCTTCTGCAACTCAGTGTGTGTAAAGGGGAGATAATGTGTGAAGCTGTGTTTACTACAAATATTTGGTGAGTAAAGAGGGCGTTAAAGAAAGAGATAACGGACACTACGGACCTGGTTATGAGAGCCCTGTTAAATTGTGTGTTTGCAGTGTTTACATTTGTAAGTTGGTGAGATGTTTATTACAACCGATAAAGTTTGCACCTCCTGTTACATTTCGGCAGGTCAAACCTGGCGAAACCTGTTGGCACGTCAAACCTGCCATTATTTAATGTGGGGAAAAAGCCCCAGTAATTACCAGGACATGTGGATTTTTTTGCAATAACCACCAAAATCTGCATGTTATTTAAATTACAGAGAAAAAATAGAATATATTTATCATGTCTAATAAATTCCGTGCCCTAAGTGTCGAATTATTTCAGGTGCAATAAATAATTAATAATTAATCTCTCTCTGGGCACTAGTAATCAGTCCCTTTATGTCAGTTTCAGAGTTATTTGCAGAACTAATTTTACTCAGATGCACAAAGAGCCTTATATTATACATGTAAAATCATGTGTGCTATTTATAAAACATGCTGTACACTAGTAAAAAGATATACTAATAGTTGGAATTTTAGGGGAGTAAATCTTCTATTAGTGCTGAGAGTACATGTTCTAGGGCGGGAATGTCATTAAAGTATGGGAGCAATCACAAGCATACTTGTTTAGGGGTACTCGCAAACCATTTCTCTTCTCATTCCTCTCTGAAAATATTCATAGATTAATTTCTGTCAAGAGCAGTAGTAAATCAATTTCTAGAGTGGGAGTGAGATCCAAACACCACCATAATTGATTACCAGTGGAGGAAAAAACGTATTTGCATTCATGCTACACCTTTTCACAGGCCTAGTTGTACATTACGTACATTTATTTACAAATTTAAAAAAGCTTTTGCATGAACGTGAGTGGACACTTGCTAAAGTTTTCCATGAGTACAGCTGGAAATCTGTGACAGACACAGCTGTCCAAACTCTCAAAATCTGTAAATCCACACCCGAAGTTCAACCTTAGTGAGGTGTGGTGGCTATCATGTGACAATTGTTTCGAATACTGTAAGAGGTGGGAGATGAAACGTGCAGGCATTTTAGACAGTGGCTAGTGCGTGACAATGACAGCTTGAGGGTGATGTTTGAAGTAATTGGGATGCTACCTGCATCATGGGTGAATTTATATCTGCTATGCAACTGAAAAGCGAGAGTTGTATTAAGATATGTTTTGCGGGATGGGATTGTTGTGATTTAAGACAAATGAGGGAAACTATTTTTAAATAACTGCATTGAACACAGTGAAAATAACCTGAAAAAGTATTCAAACCACACCTGCGAGGACTCTGCCTTTTTTCCTTTTTGATATGAAAATGACCTTTAGTTTTGCATGGATTTCTGCAGCATGGACAGTCTGCAGCCTGTCACTCTGTCATGCAAGAGGGCATTCAGTCTGTTATGGTCATAATAAAAAAACCTATGGCGTATATTTACAAGGGGATTGCGCCACCGGAACATCACTTTTTTGGACGTTCCGGTGGCGCAATGCCCTGCACCATGTTTACCAAGTGGCGTTAAGCCACTTGTTGTGGCTTAACGTTGCTTTGTAAACATCGTACCCTTTCAAGCAGGTATCTGCGTGAAAGGAGTGTGTAATGGGTGCTGCTGTGGCTGTTCCACCGCAACACCCATTGCTTTTTGGCACTGCCCCAAATTTACAAGGAGGTGTAAATCTGAGGCAGTGGCAAAAATTAACGATGGCAATAGCAGGTGTTAGAATGGCGCTGAGCAAAATGCCATTAATGATTGTTTATGTGCAGGAAGGTATCCCTTCCTGCACATAAACAATCATTCCCTGCTACGCAGGCACCCTTGCACTATGGTGCAAGGGTGTCTGTGTTGGCGCTAGGCAGCTATTTTTAGAGCCAGTGCTAGGGAAAACACATTGGTGCACTGTATTGTTGTAAATACAGCGCATCACTGCATTTTTTTAAATGGCCGAGCGTGGCACTGCAAAATTTGCTGCAGCTCCACGCTCCGTCATTTCCTTGTACATATGCCCCTAAATATCCACAACCTGGCTAACAAAAAGCATTATGATAATACAAAATAAGCTTTACTTTGTAGAGATTATGAAAAGGACATTACTACATTTTATAGTTAAATTGAGACAAGCTTTCTTTGTGAGCATAGATGGTTACAAAACACAAACCTCCTATTTCCAACTATTCTTCTGTACCTCTGTGAAGCCATTTCTCCTTGCGCCTGCAGTATAGTCCCTGGAGCTTTCTCACATCGACAGGACAATGCTATCCTTCTAGGAAAGCCTAAATCATGGTAGAAAGTGGGTTTCTGGTTGGCAGAGGTATGCACCCTGTCCAAGCAGGAACCACAATCCTAGTCAGGGTAAGTCACAGCATACTCTAAATTAACCTGTGCTCACCCCCTGGTAACTTGGCACAGAGACATCAGGCTTAAATTAAGAGGCAATGTGTAAAGTATTTGTGCAACACTTCAAACAGTAAAACAGTGGAAATACCACAGAAAAAGATTCCAAAGAAATCCAAAAAGACAAAAATCCAAAAAGTATAACCGGAGTTATGAATTTTTAAAGAAGAAACTGAAATGTACTGCTTAAAAGCATAAATCACCAACTGGGGTTATCTGGTCGTGATAAACTGCATCGTCGTTGAAGACGAGATGCGAGGTGCAGGTGAGGCGATGTGTCGTCATCGATCCACCAAGGCAGGCAATGCGTCGGTTCCATTTCTACATCCTCTGCATTGACGGCAATGCATGGATTTTGCTGGAGCAGCACTTTAAACCCAGTTAAAAGGGCCCAGGACTGGATTGCCACCTGGTGAGACAGGTAAGTTGAGTCTTTGATGTCCCTAAGGCTTCAGAACAGGAGGCATGCCAGCAAGCCATAGAAGTCACTCTTGTTCCGGGTTCAAGTGATATGGGTTAAATCCTTCTCACCACCCAGAGGTCCGCCCTTCGTGGCCTGGCTCCAGGCTCACTACAGGGGGTTAGGCAGACCTTGGTGTGGGGACAAGACACACCCTATTCAGGTATAAGTGTGAGCCTGTGTCCAGCTCCTATCTCTCATCCTGCCCAGGATGGCGCATCAGGATGTGGATGGCCCATCAAGTCACACCTAAGCTACCTTTGTGTGTGACTGGCTGGAGCAGAGGTCTTCAATCTGTGTGGCGCGACCCTAGGGGGGGGCGGGAGTCCTGGGAAGGTGGTCACGCATTTCCAGGCCTCACTTCTGCCTGGAATCTAAAACATGTGCTCTTCCTTTTGAAAACGGGAACGCTTCATTCCAGTCGATAAAATGCTTCAGGTACAGTCAATTTAGTATCCTGTGGTGTGAAACGAAAAGGCTGGGCAGACAGGTAAAACAATCCTTCGTGCCAGGGTGTCTGCTCGCCTGAATGAAATGCAAATGTGTGTTATCAGTTGTTCCGCAAATGTAAATGGTGCTTGGGAGAAGTTCTGGCTTTAATTGCTTTGTGATGGCAAAGATTTGGTTTTTCTTTTGAGGTTGTACCAAGAGTTAACAACTGGGCTGTAAAGTGCATGCTTTTAATCCCTTAGTACCCCTGGGAGGTGTTGAAGGGACAGTTATGCAACAAAAAAAAAGCATTGCTTATGTTCTGATATTACTAAAATCTACATTTTGGAAGCTCCATTTTATCCTAAAACTATTTGCACAGTTTGTAGCAGTCGATCTTATAATGTGTTTAATGCAAGAATATAATAATGACTTACACTTTCAAAGTGCTTTCTGTCACAGGCTGTGACCTCGTAGCTCTAAAAATACACAAGTCACTATTCCCCACTGCACCAACCAAATGTAATTCTGTGGCTCTCTGGTTACACACAGACCTCTGCAGTGTATCAACTAATAGAGGTTTCCTAATGTACTACACTGCATTTCCCACTGAGTAACAACTTTTTCAAATTTATTTTTCATTTAAGCTACCCGTTATTTTATATGTAGCTACCTGATGGTGAAAGACCTAAAAAACTAACAAAATATTTTGGGGCTGATTTAAGAGAGGCTTGAGATGCTGGAGCGTCATTTTTTTTAAAGCTTCGGCGGCGCAAGCGTCGCAATCGCATCTATGAGGCAACGCAAAGTCCCCCTGCGTTGCTATGAGTGACCTCATACATATGGAGTTAATCAAAGCAGCGCAAGTCGCTGCCTTGCCTAGTCTGTCAAGTAGGAGTTCCATGGGCATTGCGGTGGGTGTTCCAATGTAACATCCATAGATTTTGACACTGCCCCAGATTTACAAGCCCATGTAAACCTAGGGCAGTGCCAAAACCTTACGCCTCCCCACAGCAGGTGTCTCCTTGTGTATTTTCCTCTTTCCATGTGTGCTGCATTCTGCAGCTCACATAGAAAGAGGAAAACCCCTCTCGGGATTGTGTTGGTGCAAGAAGGTGCCTCTTCCTGCACAAAAGCAATCCTGCCTACATAGGCACTAGACAGCAATTTGTGCGCCAATGCAGGGGGAAAGGACAGGAATGTACCATATTTCATAAATAAGGTGCATTCCTGCCCTTTCACATTGGCGTAGGACAGCGCTCTGCCCTACGCCAATTCCTCATAAATTAGCCACACCTTTGACCACGCTTCCACGCTCACTGACCTTTGGTTTGATAAACACTGTTTAATAATATTTCCCCATTGTAAAAATAATTTGCTATGGGAATTGGGGACGTTTATGGTTGTCGATAGTTGTCAATGATGAGGAGTACCAAGTTCTAGAAATTTTTGTCAGGAGGGTGTCCCTACGCCTAAAACATTTTGACAGGGAGGTCTCGGATTCAAGATAGCCTGGCTGATGATGGCTGTAAGCCAGAAACCGGTCCCAGGATGCTTGTTTCCGGTCCAGGGAAGACATGGCTTGGCAGTTCGGGCTGGACTGTTCCCATGAGGCACAGGGTCAGACTGATTTGCATATGGCCATGTCTGAACTGGAGGTGGCGGAGTGAGCTAAAGAATGATGATGGATTAAACCCAGATCAGTTGACTGGGGGTGAGTGCTTGCAATGTTCAACACTCCGTCCATCATCCCCTTTGGTTTTGCTATGTTCGCCCTAAGTTGGCAGGGTTTGCCCAGACGTGGGTCCCTTGCTCACTTTGCCACTGGATTCAAGATAGCCTGGCTGATGATGGCTGTAAACCAGAAACTGGTCCCAGGATGCTTGTTTCCGGTCCAGGGAAGACATGGCTTGGCAGTTCGGGCTGGACTGTTCCCATGAGGCACAGGGTCAGACTGATTTGCATATGGCCATGTCTGAACTGGGGTGGCGGAGTAAGCTAAAGAATGATGATGGATTAAACCCAGATCAGTTGACTGGGGGTGAGTGCTTGCAATGTTCAACACTCCGTCCATCATCCCCTTTGGTTTTGCTATGTTCGCCCTAAGTTGGCAGGGTATGCCCAGACGTTGGTCCCTTGCTCACTTTGCCACTGGATTCAAGATAGCCTGGCTGATGATGGCTGTAAGCCAGAAACCGGTCCCAGGATGCTTGTTTCCGGTCCAGGGAAGACATGGCTTGGCAGTTCGGGCTGGACTGTTCCCATGAGGCACAGGGTCAGACTGATTTGCATATGGCCATGTCTGAACTGGGGTGGCGGAGTGAGCTAAAGAATGATGATGGATTAAACCCAGATCAGTTGACTGGGGGTGAGTGCTTGCAATGTTTAACACTCCGTCCATCATCCCCTTTGGTTTTGCTATGTTTCTAAAAGTGGCATTTTCAAAATTGTAATGATAAATTTGACTTTAGCAGTTAAGAGGATTTATGATTACATTTCCATAGGTAGTAAACATGACAGCTCTACCTCCTTCTAATTGGGAATTAAAGCTTATTAGAGGTAACAAGCAATTCCCAATGTTAACCTATGGGAGGGGTAGGCCTCACAGTAGTGAAAAACGAATTTGGGAGTTTTTCACTACCAGAACATGTAAAACTTAAAAGTTCCTTTTAATTATGCAGCACCCTGTCCTATGGGATACCTAGGGCTTACCTTAGGGGTGACTTCTTTGTAATAAAAAAGGAGCTAAAGGCTTGGCAAGAGGTTTTAAATGCCAAGTCGGAATGGCAGTGTAAACTGCACACACATGCTCTGCAGTGGCAGGCTGGAGACATGTTTAAAGGGCTATTTAAGTTGGTGGCACTGATCCAGCGGTATACCAACAATAGATACTCCACTACCATATACTCACCTGGGCCCATAAAACACACAATTGGGTAAACCGCTGGAGTGTCAATATTTATCATATATTTGTCATAATATTCAGGATTAGTTATTTAATATTCCTAACTAACCTTTCACTGATCAAAAAGTTCTTTCCTCTCGTCGATGGACCATTAGTTGAACTAGTTGATGGTGATAGTTAACATAACCCTTAACTATTCTTTTATTTGAAGAAAATGATCACAGACTCAGGAAGGTTTAAAATCTTTATCTAAATTAAATGCATGTGAACCATTTCAAAATACAGTGCAGTCACCATCATTCTTAGGAGAGAAAAATTCAATTGACTAAACATCAAGTATATACTTCGGACTCATACAATAATTAATGCTTAGAAAGGGAGAGGACAGAGAGAAAAGTACATCTGAAAATAACGTGAAATTATAGTTACCAAGAATGGTGTGAAAGACCAACCCCTGGCCAAAGGGCTGGTAAGGGTCCCCCAAGATAGGTCAGGAAACAAAGACTTCAGGACAGGATTCAGGACAGGATAGTTGACCTCTCTAGAATACCGACGATTGCGCCGCACCCCTCTCTGACACTCTCTTCCTCCTCGAGATTCTTCCGCGATCTTCTGATCTAACCCAATTAAGTTAGGATAGAAAGTTCTGTTTCAGATTCTGCATTCGGTTCTTCATCAGCATCTCATAGCATCTCTCCCAGCAACAGCATCTCCGACTCACAGCATCAGGCTCTCCTTCCTCTTCAGCATCTCTCCGAACTAACTAAAGCTACCTTAATTATACCTTCGTTTCTTCATGTTCCACCCACTAAAGTTTCAATATCGTAAAAATACGAAATATGATTGGTCAGGCAAGGGGGGAAGCTCCATCACACCATGCTTACATATCATTAAAATCAGTTCAACTATTGTTCGCAAACCCGTCCCCTTAATTTTTATTCATGTATTGAGTTCCCATACACATTCACATTTTACTTGCAACATTTTTATAACATTATGAATAAGAGTCTTCATCGTTGAACTTTTCACCATCCGTTCTCAGGGTATGTCACTGGTGACCTTGGCTCCCGTTCCACCTCCAAGTCATCATTCCGGGTTAACTTTCAGTGGACATGCGCAGACTTCGAATTACTCAGCTCAATTCAGTTATGCGTGAGACGCCCAAATGCGCACTAATGATAAAGTCAGAAAGACAAATATTAATTTCACAAATAAATGGTCACACTGTATACCTCCCACCTCTACTCTTTTCCCCTTTTCTTATTAATATTTTTCCCGCATTAGCATTAGTAAAATAGCTTGTTTTCATTTCAGCTAAGCAGATGCCATGCATGCGAGTCTTCAAGACTCCATTTTAGTGTCTTCTGCTCATGCGCAAGAATTTCCCTCCAAGCGTTACCTCGTCATACTACGTAGATGCAGTTGACGCATGCGCACTACAGTTTCCCCGTTTAAAGCGGTATTAGTCCGTCTTCATTGTTATCCGCATTAGTACACACATAAGCAAGCTTCACAAACCCGGGTGTTCATGTGGTGCGTATTAGTTATTCACAAAACATGTTTAATAACCATTCCTGGGCACTGTAAGTGCAGTGCTGCCATTAAGAGTATATGGTGCTGGGAGGTCGTCATCACGAACTCCACAGCACCATGATGGCTACACTGAAGACTGAGAAGTTTGGTATCAAACTTCTCAGCACATTAAACCCACACTGATGCCAGTGTGGGATTTAATGTAAGATGCACGACATAGGGCAACTTAGAGTTGCCCCTGAACCTAACCCACAATCCATGACTTGCCTGAGAGGCTGCCTAGGCTGCCACCCAGCAGACATGTTGCTGGGCCCCTGGGTAGAGAGCCATCCGCTCTCCTGGGCCTGCAACAATGCACGTCCTGGGCGAGGTGCTAGGTCTCCTCCCCCAGGATGGGCAGGGGGAAGCTTCAAAAGCATGCCGCCTTTGTGAGCCTCCCCAGACCACTTGCTGTACTCAGCAACTAGTCCCCACCGGTTCTAGCCCCCACTCTGGCGGGAAGACTGGCGGGAAACCCCAAGGGAGGAAAGGGGATGTGCCAGCCTCTGCCAACCCCACCCCTCAGGTGGGGGAGGCGAGGTGAAGCACATCTCTGGGCTCTTGCCATCTTGAAAATGGGGAGCCCTGCCCAATCAGGACTAGGCTCCTGCCCCCCTCCCACTGGAGTGTGGCAGGATAGACGGTGTACCTACCCCAGGGAAGGGACCCATTGGTCCCTGCCCTTTACCTACCTGTACCGCCCCTAAATCTAGTATTTAGGGGCACCCTGAACCTTCCTTCCTCAGATCCAGCAATGACAACAAGAAAAGAAGAACAAGGACCAAACAGCCGTGCAGCCTGCTAACAAGAGGAAGACAACAACTGACTTGGCCCCAGCCCTACCGGCCTGTCTCCCCTCGAACCTGCTTTTTGCGAAATCCCAGTGTGTCCTGCAGCCAGCAACCTCACAAACCCCGGAGGACCTGCCTGCCTTCACTTGAACCGCCTGCTTCTCCCGTGAACACCGGATTTGTTCAAAACCAGCACCCCTGGCACCAGCCCGGGATCGCGAATCCAGCCCACTCTGCACCCGCCGAACCCGGCCCGAGCTCGAGAAAAAAAAACACCAAGAGGAGGTCTCCCCGGCGATCCCAACCTGGAATCCGGCGACTCCTGACCTGCCTCAAGCCTCCAGACGAAGCCTGCAGCCTCAGTCCAGAGGGTCCCCCCTACCGCGACCAGAGCGGGTAAGAAAAATTCGACACTAAAAGGCACCCCTGCACCCGACGCCCCACGGCCTTGTGTGCCCAAACCCAGGGTGCCTACCTAAGCCAAGACATCTCAACTTACCCCTCGAAGTGTTGGTAGATCCCAGGAGACTCTCGTTTCCAAGCCTGCAGTGTTTGTCCAGTCCAGAGAATCTCCATAGACTTCAACAGGGAACCCGACGTCATAATAGCCCCCTGCACCCAGCCGCCCGAGTGCCGCTGTGGATGCGCTTTTGGTGCTCACTTGCTTCCCCCTTTGTGCCAAGTCTACAGCCAGGAGCTTTGCTCCCACAACCCAGTGGCCTGCTAGCCAGCAGCCCCCAACCGAAGGCCCCCTATCCCCCATAGGATAACATTGGGGCCTCAACACTCTGCATCCGGCCGCCCTAGTGCCGCTGTGGGTGCAACAAGAGTGCATCACTGACCCTGGGGACCCCTGAGTCTAACCTCAGAACCTGGACTCCCACAGTCAAAAACTTACCTGCAAACCGATAACTTGTTTTCCCTCCATAGGATAACATTGGGTATTTTTCTCTGAAAAAACGACTAAGTGTGGAGTTTCAAAAACTAAAAATATTGCTTAAAAATTGTGTGTTTAACCAAAACGACTTTACTCACCTGTTTGCAGGAAATGTCCCAGGACTAAATCTAGGACCCAGTCCTGAGGTTAGAAAAGTAACGCGATAATTACCTACTTGCATATTACAGTAAAATTCAATGCATTTCAATGGACTGTTCGAAAAAGTTTCTAAGTGTCAACTTTTGAAATCTTGAAATATTCACTAAAAATCGTCCGAGTATCAAAAACGAAATTACTCACCTGTTCTCAGGAGAGATCCCAGTGCTGGATCTAGGTACCCAGCACTGATTAGAAAAAGTGACCACAACTGTGATTTTCTGATAACTTGATTTTCCTCCATAGGATAACATTGCCTGGTTTTTGCCAGAAATTCTTCTAAGAGTCGATTTTTGCAACATACAAATATTCCTTAAAAATCGCCTGTGTAACAAAAACGATTTCTTTCAACTGTTTACAGGAAATGGACCGGGCTGAATCCAGGATCCAGCACTGAGTAAGAAAAACCTTCGTAAAGTAATTGATATTGCATTTACTTAAAATTCCCCATTGAGCTCAATGTTATAATTGTATTTGAATTGTGTTGCCTATTGCAACAACTGTAACTATTGCATTTAAAAGTCTATTGCTTATTAAAAGTATACAACTACAGCATTTGATTCTGAGAAAGTATTTTGATACCTATTGTTGGTTCTAAAAATAAAACAACTATATATTTTTATATACAAAACAATTGGCCTAGAGTTCAGTTCTTGAATGTGTGAGACCATTTGCTGACTGAGTGTGTACAACAAATGCTTTACACTGTCCTCTGATACTGCCTTACTGCTCGACCAAGCTACCACTTTAGAGAGTAAGGTTATATCTAACTTTAGCCTCTGCCAAACCTCTGGGGACTGTGGACTCTGTGCACACTGAACCTTACTTTGGTTCAGTATATACAGAGCCACTTTCTTACACTTGTTAATGAGTTAAACGAGTGGATTGCCTCCGAGCAAGTCTCTTTCAGACCTTCCTCCATTAATCCCCTCTCTGATGGCATTTTGAGCCATCACAAAATTACCCATCCTTTCCCAGATGCCAACTTTAATAATTCTCAGTTTTCTCTTTCTTCTCTCATCTTTTCATCAGTTACTTCTTTTCCTTCTAAATTTTTCATCTTTTTGTATAGCTTTGCTTTCATTTCCTCTAACTAAATTTCTTCATATTGCCTCTTTCGTTTCTTTCCCTTTCCTTCCCTCTCTGCATATATCCTTCTCTTTCCCTTGCTTCTGCAACATTTACATGTGATCATTACTGTCATTACTATTGTCATTATCACAACTAATGGTAATATTATTTGACCTAGAAAACTTTCTCCAAAATTAGTAAACCAATTCCCTATTGGTGTTATACTCTTTGTTAATCTTCCCCATACACTGTCAACCTCCAGTTGGGTCAAGTCATTATGCATTCTTGTAATATTTCCAATATATCCTTTAATTTCCTTACTTTTGTCCGGAATATAAGTGCAGCAATGTTGAATTTTCAACATACCACAGACTCCGCCCTCTTTTGCCAATAAAGTATCAAGAGCAAGACGATTTTGTAAAACCATAGACCTTATTGCAACCATCTCTGTATTAATCATTAAGAATCCTCCGGCAGTATCTGTAGAAAGACGATAAATTATTGTTGACAATTTGCAGATTTTACGTGAGTTTAGAATGACTCCAACTGAGGGTATCAATGCACTAAATATATCACCTACTATTTCAGAAAAACTAGCTCTTCTTCTCCACGTTAGTCCATTAGAATTTTCATTGATTCCATTGATTCTGTCTACATGGTAGATCTTTGGAAAAACTATTCCAAAATAACAGCTCCTATACCATCTTGCAGGTAACCTATAATAGGCATTATTCCCGCACACATAATAAACTCCAGGAAATACAGGATCGGTTCCCCCTTTTAGTCCCCATCCCCCTAAAATTAGGAAGTTGTGTTCACATTCACTGGAACCAATGAAATTGTTTTATAATCTGTCTTTAATCTATGGAGGCAGAATTTTCCCTTTTCACAAAGTCTAGGGACATCGCAGCATGAGCTTCGCCCTTTGCATAAATTCCCTCTTTCTCAGCCCATGGAGGTACATGGGATTTCTGTTCAGCAGCCTTCTTTGTTAAATCCTGTCTCCTTTCTTCTACTAAATTCAAAAACTCTTTTTCTTCTTCACGTAATATACATGTTAGGTTATCCTTGTGTGCTTGTGCTATATCTATTGAACTCATTGTTAAGAAGAATTCACCCATGAACTGTGCATTTTTACTACTAAATACTGGATTCATATTCTTTCGAATAGGCAGTTCTGAAAACACTACATCTAAGTTTGAATAAAAATACTGAAGTTTCCTGTTATGTAAAATAAACTTGATAAAACACTACATGATACACCATATGTTAGAGGTATATGGTGATAAGTCACCCTTCTGACACTGATGAGGGTAACTTCATACAGACATAACAATTACTAATCTCCATTGTATTAACATACTGAAATAATAATTTAGTAAACACATTTAAAGACAAATCATTGTCTGATTCATTATGATAGTTTATCTCATCTTCTACCCCTATTTCTATTTTAGTTCCCTTTATTCTATTTACTTTCTCACTAGTACTTGTACTATTCTTGTTATTTGTTTCCATTAACAAAGGTACTCCTATTGTTAGAAATAACCATACTAATACTACTAATAAAATACTACATAAGCAAAATCTTAAACATTTTCTTTTTAAACTTCGTTTCGGTCTTTCAGTGTCTTCAGCTTCTGCCATTTTAATCAGAGAAAAATTATTTTCTCTTTTCTCTTTCTTTGTCTAAATTTTCTTAAAATCCGGTCTTTTATTTTAAGGAGGTCTTAATTTGCTTTCATCAATCTGTGCAACATGAACTCTTTCTGATTCTTCACATAAATCTAAGTTTTCAAATTCTTCTAGTATAACATAGGTCCACTCAGGGGCCCTGTATTTTCTGTTCAGAATTCTCAATCTTGGGCTTCTTCGTGTAAGTTTTACTAAGGTTTGTTTAGATTGTGTCTGACTCGTAACTTCATTTACTTGCTCTGGCTTCTTTTCTGGTTTTCTTAGATAATATCTTAGTCTCTTCACTCCTTCTGGCCAATTGTCTCCTTTTCTAACTCTTTTGACCTGGACTGCACTTTCACCTTCTCCGTCTCCTTCTAAAGTTCTTTTATTTTCACTTAATCTGGGCACAATCTGTTCTTGTTCTTCTTCCCTTTCTGATTGTCTTTGTTCTGTATTTTCTGTATTCGGATCTTCCTCTACCTGCACCTGTTCAGGTATTATTATAGTTTGTTCTTCTTCTGCCTGAATTTGTTCTTCTAAATCTGTCTGATCCTGTTCAGGTCTTATTTCAACTTGTTCTTCTTCTGCCTGAACTTGTTCTTCTTCTTCTATCTTACCCTGCTCAGGTTTCTGAATGGCTTTGTTTATTTTTACCTGAGTGTGTTCTTCTTTTCCTGACTTTTCCTCTCTACTTTCCTGTCTCTTTAATTCAGTTGTTCTTCTTGTTTCGACAACAGCATCAGATATTTTAATCACTGGTATCCATTCTTCCTGACTTGTACTTGGCTGTTCGTCATATAGTTGTCTTTCAGAATCTATTACTCTAAATTCTTCAGCTTCACAACTTTCAACTTCTGACGTCTCAGCTTGTTCAGTCAGTGGCGGCTCTTGTTGTTCAGATGGGCTCGGAACTCTTCTGGTATGACTAGCATGAATCCAATTGGGTAAACCTGCACAATTCACTGCTGTGGTAGTGACTAGTATGACTTGACGTGGTTTATCCCACCTGGATGCTAGACACGACTTCCTTGCATGTTTCTTCACTAACACCCAGTCTCCAGGATTCAAATCATGCGCTTGGTCTGGCTGCCTTTCAACTGCGTCTTCTCCAACCTGATGAGAGACAGAACGCACCATTTCAGCCAATACTTTGCAATAGTCCAATACCAGATCATCAGTTATATTCATCAATTTATTTCCAGGAATAAATGCTTGTCTCATTGCCCTTCCCATGAGTACCTCATGTGGACTTAATCCTGTTTTTCTATCAGGAATACTTCTGAGACCCATCAGTACAAGAGGCAATGCATCTGGCCATTTCAGCATTGTGGATGTGCACACCTTCCCTAATCTTGATTTGATTGTGCCATTAAGCTGTTCAACTATTCCAGAAGCCTCTGGACGATAAGCACAGTGCAGTTTTTGTTCAATGTTAAATGCAGCACAGATTAATCGAATTATCTCATTATTAAAATGAGGTCCTCTATCTGATTCCAAAGTGACTGGAAAACCGAAACGAGGTATCAACTCCCTCACTAGTAGTTTAGCAACTGTGAGACTGTCATTTCTTCTAGTGGGGTATGCCTCTACCCATCTCGAGAACAGGCACACTATGACAAATACATACTTCAATCCATTGCAAGGAGGCAACTCAATGAAGTCTAACTGCAGTCTGGTGAAGGGTCCTTCTGCCTTTCCAATCTTTCCCCAACTAACCACTGTCTTCCTGCCTGGGTTCTGCTGCTGACAGATTAAGCATCTTTGGCAAAGGCTCTCTGCGACTACCCTAAACTTTGGATTGTACCAACTCTGTCTGAATAATCTGATCATTGAATCCCTGCCAATATGTGTTGTCCCATGGTATACTCTTGCCTTTTGAGAGAGTAGACAGTCTGGCATGACTGGTATGCCATCTAAGTACACCCACACTTCATCTTCTGTTCTTTTTGTACAAGCTGATTTTATCCAGATTTCCTTTTCTTTTTCCTCAACTTCTTCCTGTAACTGTCTGACCTCATCCCATGTTTCTGGAACTGAGAAAAACATAAGTTGGCAGCTGGTTTCACCTGTTTCAATGTTTCTGTTAATTGACATTGTATTTCTTGCACAGTATCGAGCAATTTGGTCTGCATATCTATTACCGGCCGTCACATAGTCATTTCCTGACTGATGTGCAGCGCATTTAACAACTGCTACTTCTTTTGGCAATTGTAATGCTTCCAACAAATCCTTTAAATTTTTACTATTTCTGATAGGAGATCCTGAAGGAGTCAGAAATCCCCTCTGCATCCAGAGTTGGCCAAAGTCATGCACAACCCCGAAACCATATTGACTGGAGTGGAGTGGAGAGGTGTGGTGCAGCGGCCAGGGCAGCTGACTTCGGAGCACAGGGTTCACGGTTCGATCCCCGGCTCTGGCGGCAGCTCAGCTCAGCACCGTGTGACTCTGGGCAATAGCTCACTTAATTTCCACTACGGCCCCCAGCGCCTTGAGACCCGTAAGGGTGAGTAGCTGCGCTATATAAAAACTGACTTACATTTTTTTTTTTACATTTACTATCCGTAAATATGGTTATTCTCCAATTTTTCCCCTTTTTGCATGCCTTTGTTAAGGCCACCAATTCGGCTACTTGTGCAGACTTTACTCCCGGTAAACAGGATGTTTCAACTACCCCTGTTATCTTGCATACAGCATATGCAGCACTTAATCCTTCTGTTCTTAGACATGACCCATCCACGAACAATTCATGACCAGATTCCTTCAATGGTGTTTCCTTTATGTCTGGGCGGGGCTTAGTACACAATTCAGTCACATCCAGACAATCATGATCAATCTCATCTTTCACTTCTTCACAACATGGATCTGGTAGTAATGTGGCAGGATTCATTATTGTACATCTTATCACTGTCACATTTTCTGCTCCTAAAATCACTCTTTCATACTTAGTCAGCCGACTAGGAGTGAGATGTTGTGTTCGCGTTCTTGTCAAAAGAATCTCTACTGAGTGTGGAACGTAGACTTTTACGAGATGTCCCATCACAATTGACTCACTTTGCTCCAGACTCATACAGGTAGCAGCTACTGCTTTTAAGCAGCCAGGTAAGGCTGAGGCCACTGGATCCAAGGTGGCAGAGAAATACGCCACTCGATGTTGGCTCAGTCCATGTCTCTGTGTTAAAAATGAAAGTGCACAATTTTCTCTCTCACAACAAAACAGCGTAAATTCTTTGCTTCAACACCCTTCGCATGCTCCGCAAGATCTACAGGTGGATCCCGACAGACACGAGAAGAACAGTCACCCAGGCCCTCGTCAGCAGCAGACTCGACTACGGAAACGCCCTCTACGCAGGAGCCCCGACCAAGCTCATCAAACGACTGCAAAGAATCCAAAACGCCTCTGCACGCCTGATCCTCGACATTCCACGCCACAGCCACATCACCCCCCACCTGAAAAACCTGCACTGGCTCCCCGTCGACAAGAGAATCTCCTTCAAACTCCTGATCCACGCACACAAGGCACTCCACAAAACCGGCCCAGCCCACCTCAACAGTCGACTCTCCTTCTACGTTCCCAACCGTCAGCTCCGCTCCGCCGACCTCTCCCTGGCCACCGTCCTGTGCATCCGGAGAACCACCACCGGAGGCAGATCCTTCTCTCACCGCGCCGCCAAGATCTGGAACACCCTTCCCCTCAACCTACGACAGACCCAAGACCTGCTGACCTTCAGGAGACGACTCAAGACCTGGCTATTCGACCAGTAGCGGCAACACCCCCCCTCCTCTCCCTCAGCGCCTTGAGACCCTCGCGGGTAAGTAGTGCGCTTTACAAATCTTGTGATTGATTGATTGATTGATTTGAATAATCAGGCATGCCCAAAGCAGGGGCTTCACATAGACAGTTTCGTAGTTTCACAAAGGCTTCCAAACATTCATCATTCCAATCAATTGGATCTTTCGCTCTTTTCCGAGTTAATTGTATCAATGGTTTTGCTAGCATGGAGAAGCTATTTATCCACTGCCTACAGTACCCAACCACTCCCAGAAACATCCTCATCTCCTTCTGTGTCTGAGGTAGCTGCATTTCTTTGATTATTTTTATTCTTTCCGTGTCACTTTTCTAACTCCTCTTTCTATTTTATGCCCTAAATATCTAACTTCTTGTTGACAGAACTGCAATTTTTCTGGAGACACCTTGTGTCCTCCTTCGGCCAAATGGTTCAGTAATGCAATTGTGTCAGTGACACAATCTTCTCGTGTTTTTGATGCCACCAATAGGTCATCAATGTACTGAACCAGAACTGATTTCCCGGGCATAACTAATGACTCCCGACACTTTTTCAGTATCTGATTGAAAACTGAGGGACTCTCTGTGTACCCTTGAGGAACTCGGCACCATGCCAAAATACGATCCTCAAACCGGAAGGCGAAGAGATACTGGCTGTCTGGGTGCAAAGGAATAGAAAAGAACGCTTGGCACAAATCAATTACTGTAAACCAACCTGTATTCCAGGGTATCTGATAAAGGATCACTGCTGGATTTGGCACTACTGGGCAACAAGGCACTACAATTTTGTTGATCTTTCTCAAATCCTGCACTATCCTGTATTTTCCGCTAGGCTTTTTAAGTCCCATTATTGGCGAATTACAAGGACTACCCATTATCTCTTTTAAAATGCCTTGTTTAATCATTCGGTCAATTTCTGGAGCAATTCCTGCTTTCACTTCTGGACTCATTTTGTACTGTCGTATGTTTGGATAAACTGCACCTTCTTTCACCGTCACTTTAACTGGATCTACATTTGACATCAGCCCAATATCTTTTCCTGTAAAATCCCACACTTCTGGATTCACTGTGGTTCTCAACTCTTCCGGCAATTCACTTTTAGTTATCAATGAAAACATCTCGTCTACCTCTGTACCTTGCTTAGCTAGCATCATTTTGTATATAACATCTTCATCAGGGGTTTAGAAAGCGACACCATCAGGCGTACAATAGATTGTGCAGTTCATTTTGCACAATAGATCTCTTCCCAACAGATTACTGGACTGGAATTGCAAACTACAAACCGATGCATATCTTTAAAATTTCCGATATGAACCTCCATTGGTTTTGTGATCGGGGTTCTAATCTGTTGATTCGACACTCCTACAACTTGGATAGATTCTCCCGAGAGGGGTAGGTTTGGGATGTCTGCTGTTCTTACAGTAGACCGGGTAGCTACAGTATCCAATAGAAAAGTGATATCATTACCTTCCACTTTCCCATCAATAAATGGACCTGTCTGATCTACCGGCAAGGATGCGCCAAGCACGCACTCCTCTTCCTCCCCCCTCAGGCACCGTCATTGCACGTAGTCCGAATTTTCTTCATCATTCTGCAAAAAATACTGTGTAACCACTCTGTTATTCTTACCACTTTCTCCGTGAAATCCGGTGTTCGCACTGTACTTTTGAGTGTTCACAAAGTTTGGCATAGGAGCTGGTGGCACCTGATACTTTGGAGTAACTACCTGCTGTGGCTGATTCATAAGTACTTCATTCTGCATCTGTGGAATTAAATTTTGGTTTAGCCCATTATTATTCTGAACATTCTTACACTCATTCTTCCAATGTCCAAGCTTTCCGCATGCATGACAAGGAAACTTCTTCTTCGCTTCTTCTCTATTCATTCGTCCTCTTACTTTACCACCATTCGCCGCTTGATCATTCTGACTCTGCTCTTTCACCTGATTATCAGTCTGGGTATTTGATTTATTCTCCTGCTGTTCTGCCAATTTTACTTGTGCCCACATCATTTTCTCTTTTAGCTTCCTACGCCTTGCCTCAATGTCATCTCCACAATACTTGGCATATTTCAAAATTTCGTCGATTGTCTTACTCTGCCAGCACAACATGTGCTGCTGAATCATCTGACTAATCTCCGGTTTCAGACCATACACAAACCGATACACAAAATGTCCGATATCCTTATCACCAATGTTCTCAAAGCCACTATACTGCTTGAACACTTGTAGTAACCGCTCATAATATGCATGTACGGACTCATTTGGCTCTTGAGTGGTTCTATCTAATTTCACCCAATCAGTCTCTTTAGGAGGAATTTTCCCTTTCAAGAAAGGAATCACCTGGTGATACTTCTTCATCACCTCTTCTGATGGCACTCCTGTTTTGGAATCCCTTGGATATTCCTCATTTGGCCAGTCAATTATAATCTTACATTCTGTCCATAAATCAGCTGGTACTACAATATCAAATAAACCATCCAGATCCTTCAACAAAACCTTTGAAACCTTCACAAATCTTTCCACCTGTTTATACCATTCAACTGTTTTTTCTCTCAATCTGGGGAAATCATTCGTAAATGACAAAATATCCTGTCTACTCCAAGGGACATGAACAAATCCACCACCAGGAACTTCTCTCATTGGACACATTTTCTCAACCTTATCTGATTCTCTCACTGGAAATGCAGATGATGCTTCTCTCGCTTGTACTTCCTCTTTCTTTCTTATCCACCTGATTCTCCATTTGTCAATGTCTCCCCATTTTCGCAAAATATTCAACTCTTTTATCTTTAGTCTCTTACCAGAAGCATTTACACTTTCTAAATCCTTATCAGTAAACTCCACTTGATATGGTTTCTGCAATAGTTTCGATTTCCCTATATCTATTCCAATCTCTGAGGCAACTTCTGTTAATTTCTCATGAAATACTCTTGCTCTTCGGGTTATACTCTTACATAAGAATAATAACTCCTCATCATTATAAACGCTCAATCTTTCTATGCTCACATTGCCAGTTATCATTTCTTCCAAATCTACTTTCAATCTACTGATATCTAGAATCTTTGGTTGTGGGTTTCGATTTTCTATTTCCTGTGCCCATCTCTCTATATCTTCAGGGGTAACTGCTGTTGAACCTCCAGTTCCTATAGGAACCAAAGATCTCTTTTCTCTCAAATTTGCAGGTATAATACTCCTTGGAGTTTCAGTTAAATGTTCTACATTCGGGAGATTCATTAATGAAATAACTGATTCACTTTCACTGGCCTGATCATCCGTAATTATTACTTCTCTTCTGGGACTATTTAACGGAATTGTCACAGTTTGAGGTTTCTGACAAGTCTTTTTATCTCCATATAATGGGATTACAGGACCAATAGTTACTGGTACTGTCAAAGCTTCAGCATTTAAATTCAATTGGCTTACTTTCTGAACTAATTCTTCTCTAGTTTTATTTAAAGCTTCTCTCTCATTATCCTGCAACACCCTATTAAGTGGCGCATCATGTAAAATTTGTGGGGTTAAAGGCATTCCTATCACTGGTGCACTTGGGGTGACCTTACTAGGTGCTTCTTGGTACGGTGTAGGGGTTTTAATCAAAATATCCTCTAATAGCTCATCATCTGATTCGCCATATCCTGTCGTATTCATGTGTTTCGTTTTTTTATTTTTTATTTTAAAAATGCTTTATTGAGAATAAAAATAAACACTGTGCAATTACATCAAATAATAAAAATGATCAATAAGACAATAAAAGTAAATGTAAAAGAAATAGAAAATACAATGCAACAACCTAATAACAAGGAAAAGATATTAGACTGCTCAAAAGTTAACAGTGAAGCATTACTACTATTATGAGAATGCATGCCTAAAACTTGGATTGTAATATGAAATGAATTACTTAAAGAAATGCATTTTAATCTTTTTAGAGATAAGAAAAGAAGAAAGAACTGAAAGAGGCAGAGAAGAAGGGAAATGAGAAGAAAAGAGAGGGAATAGGAATGCAGTATCAGATTGAAGAAACTAGTCTTATCAACTATATAATAATATGAACAATTGTAATTAAAAGCAATTGTAATTTAAGGAGGTTCGAAATTACAAACTTTAGAAACTGATCTGTCCATATTCCTAGATAAAAATGAAGTAAGAGGTAACCATAACAAATCCTTTTTGATTTTTAACGGAATAGATGTAACATGAGCACGGTCTAATCGAGGATGATGACATAATAGGTTCCACCATGCCATGTATGAGATTTTTCCTGTATCCTTCCAATTAGAGGTAATGATTTGAAAGGCCAAGGCGATCATTAAGTCAAGGAGTTTACCAGCCAAACGTTGCGAAGCCCAACAAGGGAAAGCACTGCCCAAAAATATATATTGAAAATGAAAAGGAAGGGACACCGAAAGGATGTCATTGATTTTGTGCCAAATTTGTAACCAAAACTTTTTAACAAGAGGGCAATCAAAAAAATATGAAAAAGATCACTCTTATCGTGTGCACACGACCAACATTTAGCATTAGAGAATACTTTAAATTTGTATAAACTTGTGGGTGTAATAAATAATCTGTTATAAAAATAATACAATGTTTGCGTAGTGCTTGCTGATGAGGACGAAGTATGAATCTTGGCCCATATTGAGCGCCAAGTGTGAACTGAAAATTCTTGATGCAAGTCTGATTCCCATAAAAGTTCTATTTTGTGTTTTGATACAGATTTAGAAGGGCTGATCCATAGCTTGTATATAGTTGAAGCTTTCAGTTGGTTAGAGAAATCGATTGAGGAGGAAGGAGAGGGTGTATCTGTAGCTGGGAGAGATTGTTGAGAAATAAATGTATTGAGGAGGGGCCTAAGAAGTTCAAACTGTGAAGCATATTTGTTGGATATATGAAATTTTTCTTGTATCTCGGAGAGAGACAATAAAATATTATTTGAAACAAGTTGTCTGATAGTGATAATGCCATTTTGAATCCATTCTTTCCATGCAAGGATCCTATTTTTTATTTAAGGTTAGTATTATACCATATTGGGGTTTGTAAAATAGTGTCAGAGATAGTGTTAGAGGAAGCAAGTAAGGGCTTACTAATGGCAATTGAGTGAGTAAGTATGGGGGAAATTATTCCTCGTGGGGGTTGAGATATATGAATCACATCCTTAAAAGTAAAAGGGGAAAACTGCGCATGCTATAATTGACCCCATACCGTGGATGGCTCTGAATAGTTGTCAGAAAGGGAAGTCCAAATATGCTTCAGCGTAAAAGCGGAATGATAAGTTCTGATATTTGGAAAAATGACCCCACCAAGGTCCTTGGGTTGTTATAATCGAGCTAAAGCAATGCGGGGTTTGCGTTTGTTCCATAAAAATTTAACGAAAGATCGGTTAATAACTTTAAAAAAATTAAGTGGGAGAGAAATAGGGAGCATTGACAAATGGAAATTGACAATGGGTAATAGCATCATTTTAATTGTGGCTAATCTACCCCACCAAGAAATAAAAAGGGGGGACCAACCTTCTATTAATGCATTGATTTTAGACAAAATGTCATTCCTATTAATTTTGATAGTGTCCTTAATATTATTTGTATAGAGAATTCCTAGACATTTTATACCTTTTGAGCTCCATTTGAAGCCGGAATCTATAAACATATGCGGAAGACAGTATTTATTTAGTGGTAAAACTTCCGATTTACCGATATTTAATTTATAACCAGAGACAATCGAGTATTCAGCCAATAAGGAAAAGAATTCCGGTAAGGAGGTAGTGGGGTTAGATACATACAGTAAAATATCATCTGCGTACGCAGTGTATTTTATATTTAAATTTTTAAATTGAAGACCTGTAAAGGTGGAGGATCTTTGAATTGTTTCCAAGAAGGGTTCCAGCGCTAGGATAAATAATAAGGGAGACAAGGGGCACCCTTGCCTGGTACCTCTATACAGGGGGAAGTAACTAGACTGCTTACCATTTACCCAAATAGAAGTAGAGGGATTGGAATATAACAATTTAAAATATTGGATAAATTGTGGACTGAAGCCATGCCATTTCAAAGCGCGAACATAAAGTCCCAGTTAACTCGATCAAAGGCCTTCTCGGCATCTAATGTTATGGCAGCTATTGGAGGACTAAGTTTGGCCGCTAAATGTATAATATTAAGAAAGGTTCTTGAGTTATCTGAGATGGATCTACCCTTTACAAATCCGGACTGTTGTATGTGTATTAAATCTGGAATAACAGAGTTGACCCGGATAGAAAGCAATTTGGCAAAAATGTTGCAATCCGTATTGATTAATGAAATAGGCCTATAATTGCCACACTGAGACAAATCTTTATCTTTTTTAGGAATTAAGCACAGCATAGCCTGAGCAAAAGAGCCTTGCGTACACTGAGTACTCAAAAAATGGTTAATGAGCAATAAAAGTTTGGAAATTAAAAGATGTTTGAAATGTAAATAAAAGCACACAGTAAAGCCATCGGGCCCAGGTGTTTTATCCTTAGGAAGCATATTGATTGCATTTAAAAATACTTGTTCGGATAAAGGTGTATCAAGGGAGGATAGATCTGTACTTTTATTAGGGTCTTTGGGAATCGACTGAAAAAAGGATTCAATTTGTTCAGCTGAGGGGGATGATTCTGGAGTATATAAGTTTTTATAATAATCAGTAAAGCATTCTAAAATTTTTGAGTCACTAATATGTCGTACACCAGAAGGATCTGTGATGGCAATAATTTTGGATTTTTGTTTTTTAATTTTTAAGTAATTTGCCAAAGATTTACCCGCTTTGTTGCGCCTGCCATACATCCTCGCATTAAATCTTAGTAAAGTATCGCAGGCATCAACAAGGGATTGCTTATTGTACTGCAATTTACATTTGATGAGCTTAGACAAAGTATCATCCTTATTGGAGGAAAAATATTCGTGTTCCAAGGACTTGATCTGAGTTAGGAATTGTTTGGATTCCTGAAGTGTTTTTTTCTTTTTTTTGGCTACATAGTCAATTATAAAGCCTCGAGCAGTTGCTTTGAACGCATCCCAAACAAAATTCATTTGCGTATCTGAAGGGAGGTTATCAGTGTAATACTCTTGTGTGAATGTCGGAAATTGATCTGTAAACGGCTGATTTAATAAAAGGGAGTTATTAAATCTCCATCTACGAGTGGATGAAATGGGGTTGGGATAGTCAAAATCTACAATGACAGGTGCATGATCAGAAACTAAAAGCGATCCTATTTCTGCATGTGTAAGAAATTGAAGTGTGTGTTGTGTGAAAAATACATAATCAATTCTAGAAAAGGACTTATGAACGGGGGAAAAAAAGGTATATTCCAAATCGTCAGGGTGGAGTACTCTCCATACATCGGTGAGTCCTCTATCCAGAATGGTTTTGCGGAAAGCCTTATGCATTGGAGATGGAACAAATCTAGCTTGCCATCTAAAAAGGGGTCGAGAGGTTGGTTGCAATCTCCTCCAACTATTAAATTTTCAGAAGCATGAGAGGATAACAAGGAAGAAATATCCTTCCAAAAGTATGATCTACTCCATTCGGTCCATATATATTACAAATCATAAAATTAGTATTATTAATGGCTACTTCAAGGAGAAGCCATCTACCGGCATCATCCTTGTACTCATTTATCAATTGAACATTTAACGATCTATGGAACAGTATAAGAACACCATTTTTGCTTTGTACAGCAGGAGAGCTGAAGACACTGCCGACCCACTGTTTTCTAAAAGAGTTAATGTCTTGTTCCTTATGATGTGTTTCCTGCAGTAGTGCTATTTGGCAATTCAATTTGGACAAGTGGGACAAAACTCTTTGTTTTTTAACGGGTTACGAATGCCTTGAACATTCCATGACACCAGACGTAAATTACTCATTGGACTGATGATAAAAAGTATATAAAAACACAATTATAAACCTTATAACACAAAATAAAAAGGTAACCAAATAGATGCTTAAGCTAATCAAGCAAAAGAAGCTCGATAATTGGCACACAATTTCCAATAAGAATAAGAGACTGCCACAAATAGAAGGCAGAGATAAGCCAAGGAGTTGAGAAAAAAGGAGGAAAAGAGTAGAAAAAGTAAAATGAGTTCTACAATATTTATAGAAAGACAGTTGGCCAAATAAGGAAAGGAAAAATACATCAAGAATCACCTTGAGGAGGAAAAAACTTGCAGTAATGAAGTGAGGTAAGAGAGGGAGAGAAAATAGAAAGACGGGAAAAAAAGAAAGAAAGAAGAGGGAAAACAGGAGATAGATGAGAAAAGCAAGAGGGGAGCACAGTCGCCCTGTGAGTGTAAAAAAGAAGAGATGACAGAAAGCCAAAAGACTTTAGTCATAATGGTCACAAACAAGAAGAACATTACTGAATGAGGGGGACAAAGAGAGCAAGGGCCGCTCCAAAGATGGACACCGAGAAAGCACTAGTTTACCGATAAAAAAAGAAGTAATACAGAGAAAGAAAATAAAGACAATAAGGGTAAACATAAGCAACAAGATGGAAGGGAACTTACCAGACAATGGGGAAGACAATGCAACGGAGTGGTTCATACAAAACAAAACACATGGACAACGCGGGTATGGACGTCAGCATCGAGAATTGTGGGGGAAAGACCTAGGAAACAGGAGAGAAAAAATATTAGAGAACAATTAAGATTTGCTCAGTTCCATAGCTTCTCCTTTATGAACTTGAATGAATTTCCGAATTTCGCCAGGGTCTTCAAAAGTGAAAGCTCTTTCTTTATAAGTCACTTTGAAGAAGCACGGATGAATAAGACCATAACGGGCATTCATGGATCTCAGCGTTGGCCGAAGATCTAGAAATTCTTTACAACGATTGGCAGTCGGCTTGGAGACATCTTGACTAAAGAAGATTTTGTGACCGGACCAGAGCATCTGCTTATGTTGCTTGGCAGAGTTGAGGATTGCCATGAGATCAGAGTACAGAAGAAAATAAGCAATGATACCTCTTGGTTTAGTTGAGGAAGATGCGCTCTGGGGGCCTATCCTCTGTGCCCTCTGAATATTTAAATCAATGGATTTTGATAGACCAACAATCTGCAGAACTTGAACCTTCAAGAAGGAGATCATGTCCGAGCCTTCGGAACCTTCCGGAATTCCATAAATGCGTAGATTGTTGCGCCTATTTCGATTTTCTAAATCCTCTGTAGCTTTCTTCAGTTGCGTAACTTCTGTAGTGAGGATATCGACTTTGACGACAACATCTTGGGCATCACTGATTTTTTGTTCCACATCAGAAAGTCTTGACTCCAGACCGGACCACTTCTCCTCAATTCTCTGAAGTGTTGCAGTAGTGTCCGTCATGAAGGGTCTAATATGACTAGGGCTCCCGGTTTTATGGTATTTATTTTTTTGCCATTTCCGTCTGTATTTATCCATATTTATTTTTTGGGCATGTTATCTGTATTTATCCACATGTATTTTTGCCACAAGCAGAAGGCAACGCTGCAGCTAGTATTTTTCCACATTTATTTAAATTGACAATGCACCCATGCATTCGGTTGTTATTGGTCAACACAATACATTCATGGGAAAACTTTGCCATTCGCAGAATGTCCCCAATACGCTTAAAAGTGCTATCACAAGCCATTTGTCTCAGAGCCTTGCAGTTTCTGTCATCGGCACAGAGTGCTACATCCTCTCCCCCACTGACGACCATACTGCCCCACTGAGAGAAACTCACACTCCCTTCAGCTACAACCCAATTGTGCCCCGCTATAAACACCTAGAAGCAACTCAATTCAAACTGCACTAGACAAGAGTAATTTGCTGCCTGAAAAAAGTAACAACATTCTCGAAAAATCAAACACTCATAGGGAATACAACTTAAAGCTTTTACACTCATTATTCAGAAAGCTAAGGACATGAAAAGAAAAGTAGCGCTTCACTGGCAAACTCTGTAAGGTGGCGCTAATGTGTTTGGGTGTGAATAAAACCAATCTGGCCACTTTGTGACTACTCTGTCTTGTTTTATTTAGTTATGTATTTATTGTTCGTATTTGAAACCTTTTTCTCTCCTCCTGAGGCCGCGTTTTGGAATAGAAAAATGTCAGAAAAAGACTTTTGTAAGACAAGTGTCCTCTTTTTTTGGATCCATTTCACTGGGGAACGAATGGCAGAAAGGAGAGGAAAGAACAGTCACGGTTTTCTGCAAGTGAGGAGGAGCGCGACAAAGAGAGGGAGTAAGAGGAAGAAAGAGGGGGGGGGCAGCAGAATTGGACACTGTCCTTGTCTTGTCCGGGCAAGAAGGAAGAGACAGCAATGGTTGTGGGCTATTCAGTCCGGTCACAAACTCTGCGAATACTCTATTTCTGAGTCTCACTTACACCCTCTTCCCTGTGTGTGTCTGACTGAGCCCTGCCTTCCAGCGGAGCCCGGGCTGAAAATACAAGGATTGGGTTTCTTCTCTCCGCTGCCCACTCCCCCCTGTCCACCCCAGGTGTGTCTGCGAGAGAGTGAGAGCGCAGCCCGAGCCAAGGGAAGGGAGGGAGGCTGAATGCGCTGTGTGTGAGAGTAATTCACCTCGCGGAGGTGGGGCACTGAGAACAATGCAGGCCTCCTGGCACTGGCAGCCGTGGATCATCCGGGAGCTCAGGGCACCGCGCCTCCTGCCACGACCCCCCATTGTGCAGGCACTTACTGAGCGCGAAAACAATTAACAGGAGTAGCAGGCATTGTGAGGGTGAGACAGAGGGAGGGGGCTGCACACAACACAACGAGCTGAACGGGACAAACAACAGCAGCGCCAGAGTGAATTATTTTGAAGTGGCCCATGTGATTACACTCGAATCTATGTGCCTCGGACTCAGCTCTATGCGCTACCTATTGCTACATAGAGAAGGGGTGGTGCTGCATAGATTACTGGGCTTGTGTTGTTTCAGCTGGCCGATCAGTGTTGGGTCTGTAGGCTCTCAAGCCCTCTGTGTTCTGGGGCCCAGAAGTGAACCGGAATATAGGGGAACGCCTGGGTAGTCTAAGACAGGCAGCTGTAGCTGGGGCAGTGTCAGTCACCTGGGGTGCATGTTGCAGGAACCAGCAGACCCCTCTGTCGTGGCCAGTGGTGTAGCAAGGCTTTGCCGAGTTTGTGGTTGGACTGTTCTTGCAGCACACGTACCCAGTGTAGTGCTCTGCAGTCCGGCCACAAACTCAACAATCACTACACTGACGTAGCTAGGCTGTGCAGTCCCACGGCGGGGGGGGGTGTGGGGGGGAGGGGAGGAAGCTGGCATCCGATTCCTGCTTTTGTTGCCACCAAAACTGCATAAGCCACTGACTCCAGCCCCCCCCCCCGTACTTACGTTTCTTTTGAATTGGCTGGCCAGGCTCACTCGTGGGGGCGGAGCGGCGCCCCGGACATGGCTGGGACAGCTAACAAAGGCCGACAGGAGCGCAAAAGACCCCTCATTGAAAGAAATTTCCAGCAAAACTGAAGGCAGCCACAGCCCTAGAATCAGCAAGAGGGCGTGGCGAGGCAACTCTGCTGGAGCACAGCAGCGTGGCGAAATGTGGTAGTATTTTCCCGTTTTTACATATAAATACAGACAAAGGAAAACTTGTTTTCCGTCTGTATTTATATGTAAAAATCCGTTTAAACGGAAAACCGGGAGCCCTAAATATGACGCAGTTCATCCATGATGTCCTCCAACGTTAAAGGAAGAGGTGATTTCATTGGGGAGGACGGATCTTTTTTGGCGCGCTTGTTGGTGTAGCTGAGTCTTTACGTCCTCCAGAATTGGAACTAGCAACCACATGGGGCTTGTTGGAGTGTGAAGAGTCCATGACGGCAGCACAATGCACAACGCAGCTGATAAAAAAGAGAAAAAAAAAATTCACGCAGTACAAGCAACTAGTGAGAGCGCCGACAAATCTTATAAAGAGCCTGACTGCAGAATGTTGCGTAGCCTTAGTGCCTCAATAGAAGAGATGAATGAGTCAATGAATGCCCATTAAGAAATAAAACAATCTCACCATTAAATTGTAAGAAGCATATTAGAATGGCCCAAAGTAAATGTAAAAAAGAAGGAAAATTCAGTCAGAAAAGCCAAGCAGCATCATTGTCCGCTGAGGTAAATGCGGGTGTTGAACGAGGAAAATGGCGGTCGCAGCGCGAGGCTGAATGAGGCAAGAGACAGAAGAAGAAAAAAATTAGTCAAAAAGACCTTTCAAGGCCAGAAAAACTTGCCCCAGCACTCAGCGCGACTTCCGACGCGAGAATCCATCGTTTATTCTCCGCGCCAAGTAGAAAGAAAAGCCTTCCGTGAGGAAACGTTTCTCCGTGTCGCGGAGCTGATTCAGGGAGTGGCTATTTTGTTGGCCGCCGCCGCCGCCCACGATCCTCCATGTGTTTCGTTTTTTCTTTACACTTTCCTCCTAACTGTTCTTCAGCCATTAATACTGGATATAAACCCTCGGTCACCACAGCTCTTCTACAACGTTTCATTTGATCTCCACTTGATTCATACGGATATCTAGGCAAAAATCCTCTAAATCTCCGACCACTTCTGTATTTTTCACGATCAAATGCCTCAATTTCCCATTCTTCCAATGCTTCATATTGTGTGATTCTAGGATTTGTTTCTAACATATTCATTCTATCTCTCAAATTCTGAAGTATTTTTAAATTAAAAGTACCATGCTCCGGAAAAGCCAAAACACCATCATCTTTAGTATACTCCACCCAATTCTCCAACCATACACATGTGTGATATCCTTTCTCCATCATCATAAAGGAAGCAGGTGTTTTAGGTGGCGGAATAGGAATTCCCTCTCTAGTCATTACAGGCTTGTCTTTCTTAAAGAAATTTTTAATTTTCTTCATTAATGTAATTTTCTTTGGTCTTCCGAACATTTCAGACGGTCGATATAGGAAAGAGTCTTCCGTATATCTTCTAGCTCTATTACCTACGTCTCGTCCTATGTCAGCACGACTCACACCTGCAGTCAAATCAGGACTCAACATACAATTCTTTTTCGACCAAATCCTAGCGCGGCTTTTATCTATCAACCAATCAAACTCAGGCTCACGCTCGTGGTCTGACCAATGCCAGCGCGGCCTTTTATGACATCAGTATTACTCCTCACTACTGACCCCTCCTTTACAATCTGCCTCTGTCTCACGCCCGCTGTTTCAACCAATACCAGCTCGCCTCTCTGTGACGTCAGTATAACTCAGGCGACTGACCCTCCCTTCACAATGTAATACGATAACTTATTTTCTTTTACTTTTCTAAAATAAAATTCGTTAGTAACAACATAAAAACATTCGCTACTCTGCCTGCTCCACTAAATCAGGATAGATTATGACTTATCCCAGAATCCTTTTTCACTACGAGCAAAAACCTCTGTTTGCCCTTCATTCAAGCTCAGGAGAACCTGTTACTTCTTCAGTGTCGCCCGTATTGGGAAATGAGACCAAAGTTTCACCAGTGAACCCCTTTTGCTATCATTCGCACTCTACTTTTATACGATATAATCCCTACTACAACACTGCCAGCCCGCCGTAGCTTCTCAGTGTTATGAAAACAGACGAGTAACCTCCTGCAGTGTGGCTTCTATCACCACCCGCTATTCCATTCCCGGGATGCCCAGATATCCACTGTATCTGTGCTTCTAGACGCCATATAACAAGACACTTACTCTTTTGTTAAAACATTAATCAATAATCAATATTTATCACCAAACTAATCAATAATAACCATAACTCTGCTACCAGAAAACTGATCCAGCGGTATACCAACAACAGATACTCCACTACCATATACTCACCTGGGCCCATAAAACACACAATTGAGTAAACCGCTGGAGTGTCAATATTTATCATATATTTGTCATAATATTCAGGATTAGTTATTTAATATTCCTAACTAACCTTTCACTGATCAAAAAGTTCTTAACTCTGGTCGATGGACCATTAGTTGAACTAGTTGATGGTGATAGTTGACATAACCCTTAACTATTCTTTTATTTGAAGAAAATGATCACAGACTCAGGAAGGTTTAAAATCTTTATCTAAATTAAATGCATTTGAACCATTTCAAAATACAGTGCAGTCACCATCATTCTTAGGAGAGAAAAATTCAATTGATTAAACATCAAGTATATACTTCGGACTCATAAAATAATTAATGCTTAGAAAGGGAGAGGACAGAGAGAAAAGTACATCTGCAAATAACGTGAAATTATAGTTACCAAGAATGGTGTGAAAGACCAACCCCTGGCCAAAGGGCTGGTAAGGGTCCCCCAAGATAGGTCAGGAGACAAAGACTTCAGGACAGGATTCAGGACAGGATAGTTGACCTCTCTAGAATACCGACGATTGCGCCGCACCCCTCTCTGACACTCTCTTCCTCCTCGAGATTCTTCCGCGATCTTCTGATCTAACCCAATTAAGTTAGGATAGAAAGTTCTGTTTCAGATTCTGCATTCGGTTCTTCATCAGCATCTCATAGCATCTCTCCCAGCAACAGCATCTCCGACTCACAGCATCTGGCTCTCCTTCCTCTTCAGCATCTCTCCGAACTAACTAAAGCTACCTTAATTATACCTTTGTTTCTTCATGTTCCACCCACTAAAGTTTCAATATCGTAAAAATACAAAATATGATTGGTCAGGCAAGGGGGGAAGCTCCATCACACCATGCTTACATATCATTAAAATCAGTTCAACTATTGTTCGCAAACCTGTCCCCTTAATTTTTATTCATGTATTGAGTCCCCATACACATTCACATTTTACTTGCAACATTTTTATAACATTATGAATAAGAGTCTTCATCGTTGAACTTTTCACCATCCGTTCTCAGGGTATGTCACTGGTGACCTTGGCTCCCATTCAACCTCTAAGTCATCATTCCGGGTTAACTTTCTGTGCACATGCGCAGTATTCGAATTACTCAGCTCAATTCAGTTATGCGTGAGAGGCCCAAATGCGCACTAATGATAAAGTCAGAAAGACAAATATTAATTTCACAAATAAATGGTCACACTGTATACCTCCCACCTCTACTCTGTTCCCCTTTTCTTATTAATATTTTTCCCGCATTAGCATTAGTAAAATAGCTTGTTTTCATTTCAGCTAAGCAGATGCCATGCACGCGAGTCTTCAAGACTCCATTTTAGTGTCTTCTGCTCATGCGCAAGACTCATGCGCAAGAATTTCCCTCCAAGCGTTACCTTGTCATACTACGTAGATGCAGTTGACGCATGCGCACTACAGTTTCCCCGTTTAAAGCGGTATTAGTCCGTCGTCATTGTTATCCGCATTAGTACACACATAAGCAAGCTTCACTAACCCGCGTGTTTATGTGGTGCGTAGTAGTTATTCACAAAACATGTTTAATAACTTGTTAATGAGTTAAATGAGTGGATTGCCTCCGAGTAAGTCTCTTTCAGGCCTTGCTCCATCAGCACAATCAGCCCAGCAGGTCTATGATTAGCATTTAATTTTCAGGCCCTGGGCACATGTAGTTCACTCTACTATGGACTTATAGGTAAATTAGCTATGCCAATTAAGGGTATGCCAATCAAACCATGTTTAGGGGAGAGAGAGCACAAGCACTTTAGCACTGATTAGCAGTGGTAAAGTGCACAGAGTCCTAAGGCCAACAAAAACGAGATCAGCAAAATTGGAGGCAAGCATACAAAAAGTCTGGGGGAAGACCACCTTAAGACTGACAGGTCTAACAGTGGTGCTGGAACAACTTTCAGAGTGTGGGTGCTACCATTAATGTTACATCACTGTAGTCATAGCAATTTTGAAAACTCCAAGCATCACACAAAGAACAAGTAGAACAAATGAGTCACGCGGTTCAGCAGGAGAGTGGTAATAGTATGTAGCTGGGGGTGCATTTTGGCTTGCACTGTTGCAAATATATCATTAAAGCATGGTGTGCTAGCGTACCATCAATTAACAGACAGCACATTTTTCATGGAACAGGCCACTAAATTCACACTGACATGCAGTTTCAATGATAAAAATATGTAGCGCACAAATGATAATGTGTTGACATTGGGTTTCAGTAAATATTTGCCATTTGCACATCACTAAGTAGAGTTCCTATATTTGTTTTGATCCTATTAAAAATCTTTATTTTCAGCACACTTCAGAATTATATTTAAAAAAAATCCTTCAATTGCGCATTCTCAAGTGCTGATATAGTTTTAGATACTAGTACAGTTTATTTACGGGTCTTTAAAAACCACTGTGTGAAAAAAGATTTATCCCTGTAGTACCAGTGCTTAATTTGAGCTGGTGCTTTCCGGTGCTCAGCACCGGCACTTAATTGGTTTCCGGTGCTCGGCACCGTCACCTAAGTGTCACACCATACTTTAGAACAGTCCACCACATGGTGGCGCTGCTCATCTAATTTAGAGATAAGCAGAACAATGGTAGTTTAGGAATACAATATACATTAAAATTGCTAATACCTGCCTCCCCAGCCATTCCTTTAGCTTTGGGGACCTGGAATAATCTGAACTGTCGCATTTACTTGCGAGAGAGATGGTTAGTAGTTGTTTTGGCAGCGATGACAAGGGCGATGGGTGCTGCAAGCTGCAGTGGCCTTCTGGTCAGAGCCCTGGCACTTAATATTTTACAAATTAAGCACTGTGTAGTACAGTTTAAATATTGCTGTGTAAAAAAAAACTTTCACTCCTGTAGTACAGGGAGTGTGAAAGCCTATGCTTCACACTCCTTGTACTACAGCACATTTGTCCGATAGTTCACTTGACAAAATCCTCTAACTAGGCATCCAGAGAAAGAAAAGTAAACACCAACCTCCATGTTAAAAGGATACTCAGCAATTTTTCAGAAGACATAGCCTCACTTTTGACCTCTGTCTTTGAAGGCACAGCAACTGCGGCAAGATAAAAAGAAAATTTAAAAGCATCTCTATTGGTCATTCACCTTCTGAACTCCAGCATGCTTATTTTGGGGGTGCTGCAGCACCGCTCCGCACCCTAACTTCCAGCACTTATGGTCTAAATGTGTTGTTCTCCTCAGGGATGCTTTGTACCAGCCATCAGGATCATTCTTGGTGCAAACAAATGTGACTCCTATCCACAGATCTTTGCATTGATTTCCACCGCCTTTTCACTTACTGGTCCCAGGTGGTGGAATTTCCTCTCGACTTCCACCACACTAATAGCATTATTGGCGTGCCCTGTTGTGCAATAGCAGCTTTTAGCTAGCCTCCTCTCATTAAGCATCCTCACCTGCAGCATGGGCCCAAATAGTGGGGTAATTAAACATCATTATTGCCCACAGCTGCAGGCAATACCACTTTATTATTATTATTTGTATTATTGTGATTGTTGTTTCTATTTTTATTATTATTATTGCGCAGCTGAAGAGAAATCTTTAAAAAGTTAGGATTCAAAACTCAGATTCTCCAGCTTGCTCTCTTTTCACACATCTACTTCCTGGGAAAATAGTCAGTCAACATTTAATGGCTTTACTTTGTTTAGTAACGTTCTATGTGCTCCTTGAGTCTTGTGTTGGGTGTTGGAAGAGTGTGTGCACAAATGTCATCAAGGACCTGAGTACACAGTGGCATTACTATTCGGGAAGAGAGTGCATTGTTCTTGTAAGACTTGGTCAGCGTCTGCACACAAAGTTCTCGGAGAATCACCTGCTTTACGTAGTAGTTGCCCAATTGCATGGGTCATGCTGTTCCTTCATTCACTTGGGGAATGACATGTCCACTGGATGCATGCATTCCTATTTATTTTTGTTTCGAGTTCTATATGGGGTTGAACAAATAGCTACCACTAATGTTTTGGAATCTAGCACACATAGGTCAGATTTCTTTGTATTGTGTCTGTTTCTCTTAACCATCACATGAGCTATTTGGACATTTGTAATAAACTGTGTCATGTTTTCTCAGACTTCTAAATATTTATTTCTGTCTGAACTCGCTCACCTGGAAAAAACATCTAACAATTAGGAGTGCAAGAAGAATTGAAAACATTAACCATTTAGCTTCACATACAAATTCTTAGTCTAAGAAAAAGTCATACAAAATATGACTTCTTTAAAAAAAAAGTGTTGCAACTACAATGACTTAATTCACCAAAATCATAGATTACAGGAAGTGACATCACACACTTTCAACCCAAATGAAATCAAAGGAAATGAAGTCACACAACTTTTGACCCCAAAACTGACGATTGTATAAAAATCTTGCATCTGTCTATGTTAATAAGCTGTGGCTTAAAAAACCAAAACAACAGCCATGAAATATAGCTCATGTTCTGCATACTCTGAAAAGATGCTAGACTTCTATAGATATAAAGTGAGTATGAGTGTTAGAAATGGGGGTCTTTAGTTGGCACTGGTTTGCACCTTTGTCCAAGTAGGGACCCTTCTTGGACAAAGGGTATGGGTAAAGGGGATACACTTCTAAAATAACCCCTGCTCACCCCCTTGGTAGCTTGGCATGAGCAGACAGGCTTATCTCAGAGGCAGTGTGTAAAGCATTTATGCACACATACAGTAAAACAGTGAAAACGCTACAAATGGACAGTTTTATCTAAACCAAACAAGACCAAAACGGCAAAAGTCCACAATACAGTAAGCAAAATATCCTCAAAAAGAAGTTATTCTCAAAAAGAAAGTTTGTAGCAACAAATAACTCCTCCTGGAGTTATCACGATGTCATGACAGATAAAAATCCAAAGTACGGCGCTGACCGTGAGGTGCGTGGCGTCGGGCGCTGAGTAACACAATCCCCTAAAGAACAGTAGTTTTGAAACGATGAAAGCCAGGACGGTGCACGGCGTCGGGGAGGTGATGCTTCTTTGGCACCGGGTGGCGTCAGTTCCTTATGACCACAGGGGGAGGTGATGCATTGGTTCCTTAGGACCCAAGGGGAGGTGAGGGCTTGGTTCCTTACTGCGATACAGAGGAGGTGAGGCGTTGGTTCCTTACTTTTGCCGGGGAGGTGAGGCACTGGTTCCTTATTGGTGCCGGGGAGGTGACGTCACGGTGGCGGCAAGGCGTCGGTTCCTTATGAAGTCGCGGTGTCGATGGATTCGGGAGTCACCCATGTCGAGTATCGGCTCCGCGTTGATGAGGCACCGGTGTCGGGGCTGTGGTGCGAGTCGGGACAGTGCGTAGTGGGTGTCACGAGCGGTGTCCTCGGCTCCGGTGCAGGCAGCGGCCTCTGTGACGACTTCAGAGTCGATGCTGCACAGCGTTGGCAGGTGTCGGGCCTACGGTGCGAGTTGGGGTGATACGTCGTGCTCTTCACGAGCTGGGCCCATGGCTTCAGTGCAGGTTACGGTGTCGCTCGCCGGCGTCGGTGTTTCAATTTCCCACTGTGGCAGCTGAAACAGCAGTCCAGTTGCAAGACAACAGAGGGGATGAAGTCTTTGTGTCCCTGATACTTCAGAACAGGAGGCAAGCTTTACCTCAAGCCCTCGGAGATCTTCTTCAAGTTGGAGACACAGCACACAGCAAAGTCTTTACCCTCTCCTTGGCAGAAACATCCACTGCATGCCAACCCCAGACAGCACACAGCAAAGGGGCAGTACTTCTCCTCCAGTTTCTCTCAGCTGGTCTCCTTGGCAGAGGTTCCTTCTTGATCCTGAAGTATTCTAAAGTTCCGGGGTCTGGGCCCCAATATTTATACAGCATTTTCCTTTGTTCTCTGGTGGTAGAGAGGCTCTGTGCTCAGTGAAAACCTGTTCTGTCCTCTCTGGTCCAGCTTTCCGGCAGGACTTGGAGACAGCATTGTGTAAGGCAGGCCAGGCCCATTCAGGTGAAAGGAAATCTCCTCCACCTACTCTAAATGCAGTCGAGGTCTATTCAACCCAGCCCGACTCATCCAGGATAGGCAGGACACACATCACCCCCCCCGTGGCCATCTGAGTGAATGCACATCCCCAGCCCCTGTCACGCCAAAGCCAGACAGTGAATCCATAAACCTAGCAGAGGCACATTGGATGGCTAAGCAAGAAAATACCCACTTTCTAAAAGTGGTATTTTCAAACCCAGAATATAAAAATCATCCTTACTAAAGGATGTATTTTTATATTCTGAGTTCAGGCATACAAAACTCCACTTTCCGATCTGGTTCCCATGGGCAGTTATATTTATAAGTTGTTGTAAGTAAACTCCCCATTCTATCCTGTGGGACAGATAGCCTTTCAATAGTGAAAAACAAAATTCTCTGTATTTCACTATAGGGACATGTTACACACATCAACACATGTCCTACCTTTTACAGACACTGATCCCTGCCCACAGGGGTACCTTGGACCTACCTTAGGGGTGTCTCATATGTCAGAAAAAAGGGAAGGTTAGGGCCTGGCAAGTGGGTTCACTTGCCAGGTCGACATGGCAGTACTAAACTGCCCACAGACACTGCAATGGCCAGTCTGAGAACCTTTTGCAAGGCTGCTTGTGTGGGTGGCGCAATCAGTGCTGCGGGCCCACTAGCAGCATTTGATTTACAGGCACTGGACTCACACAGTGAACTGTACTAGGGATTTAGTAGTAAATCAAATAAGCTAATCATGGAAACATCAATCCATCATAACAATTTACACAGAGAGCATAAGCACTTTAGCACTGATTAGCAGTGGTAAAGTAACCAGAGTCCTAAAACCCACAAAAACAGGGTCAAAAGCAGGAGGCCAAAAAGCAAAATGTCTGTTTATAAACCTGCTGGAAAAGCCAGGTCTAACAATGAGCATAAAAGAGTGCCTCAGTTTTGGAATGACTAGTGTTCTAAATAGCTGATGAGCTTGAGCACTGGCACTTCACCATTTTGAACAGTATTAAGTGGCTGTTTGTTGCCAGTGCCTAAGCTGTAAAAGAATAAGTTCTGAAGTCCAAAGTTTTATGGCATGACACGGAGGCTAACAATATGCAAATCTCCTTTATTGCCACAGCTCAGCAGCAACAATTGAAGAATACAGAACTTCAATGAACATTCCAATATGGTATAAAGTCCCCCCACAAGCAGACATCTTCCTTTTCTTTGTTGCTGCTGCTCATAAAGATAAGTATCATACTTTAAGAGCCTAGACCTCTTATTTACTTTCACTATTACTGCATGCAGTTTACTTGTACAGTATTTATTAGGTTTATTGAAGGTAGTTTTATCATTTAGTAGTATTCAGAGTACAAGATTTTTCTGCTTTCAACACTTTGTGTATTTTACACTCTTTACTGTCTCTAACCCCCTTTCACAGGTTAAATACCTTCCTTACTCCTCTAATCCTTCCTATTTTCCCCTCCGGTTTTATTCCGAACCGGATTCACCACCTTAATCCATTTATTTATTTTTGAAAAAATTAAAACTCCCCTACCGGCCGTCTGCGCACGCCATCTCGCGCAGATGCATTCCTTTTGAGGCGCGCCGTCAGGCGCGGCCTCTCGCGCCGGTATGCCTCTTTGGATTAAGTCTCCCCGCCTCACTGCCACTCCAAGCCCTGCTTTTCCCACTAGGGAGGCAGGGAAGTGAGCAATCAGGCGAACGGAGCAAGACGCACCAAGCCGGCCCCCTCAGTGTGATCGCTATCGCAGAGGAGGGCTGGCTATACTCCATTAGATGACAGGACCTTGGCAGGCGGCCACGCACGTTCATTACGTGCGTGGCAGCAATTTTAAAGGCTTGGGACAACAATAGTGTCCTTAATACAAGCCTCCATTTTATTAAATAGGGATAAATACACAGCAGTTTCAGTTTGGTTACAAGTTATCTTATCGGCAGTTACAACAGAAGTTAACTGTCTCGGGTAAACGAACAGCTGATTTTGACACTTCTCTCCCACGCTAGGTAGGAAAACGTTATCAAGGCTTTTTTTAAGGCTTTCTAACAACAACAAAAAACAAGAGGGACAACTTAAGACTAACAAGGGATAGCCACTCCCTCTCTTTAATTAATTATTAACCACCCTATCTATTTATAGATTTTTATTTAAGGAAATTCTAACACCTTATCAGAATGTCTGCACCCCCACCTCAATTAAATATTGAGGATAAATTGGAGGAGCTGGTTAACAAGGCTCTAGAAAAGGATTTGGGGTCAATTGATGAAACCATCAATAAAAAATTAGATTCCATCTCCAATCTAGCACGGCCATCCACTAGTGGCCAAGAAGGACCAAATAAGGCTCCAAGGAAGAGGGTTTCTGGAGGAAATGAACGGAAGGGTGCAAAGAAAAGTAAAACCTCCAACCCCTCATCACGCTCACAAGGCGGTGACAAGATTGGTTCCTCGGGCACCCCAGATGGGCAAGACAAAGGCCCCGAGCTCCCAATCCACATCGACAGTGATGATAATTATGAACCAGATTCGAACTTTCTTGCTCTTCTGAGTTCGATACTGATGTCGAAGAGGTGGAAGTAAGAGGAATGGGAAGCTCTGAGGAGGCATCCAAGGCCTCGGAATCCAAAATGGGAATTGTGGATCCATTTGGAGAGGAAACGTTCGATCCTCTGCTAATTAAACACCCCTTATCACCGCAGTGGACACCATCTCAACATGTGGTGGACTATCTCTCATTTTGGTTGAGGAAAGAAATACCCAAAGAGGTTAGGTCCAGGCTACGCTCCGAATGCCCACGTCCTTCATTACCTGATAAAGTGGCTATGACTCCCGAACTTGACCTTAAGGTGGTAGCCTTTATAGCAAAAAATGCTAAAGACCCTAGGAAAGGCATGTCAGGACCACCTACTCAATACTATAGGCCCCCTTACAAAGTTTTTTGAGATGGCCGAGTCAGCCTATCTAGGGGATACCCCAATCGACCCAAAGGAGCTAAGAGAATGGGTTCAAAGGGCAATATGCCTCATAGGAAATGCCAATACTGCAATCTCCACAGAGAGAAGGAAAGGGGTTCTACTTAAGATTGACCCTATGCTAATTGAGTTAGCCAATAGAGATGGAGGGCATAGTTCTCAGGGTCTACTTTTCGGAGAAGATTTCATTAAGGAGATGGCTAAATACGTTGGAGTCTTCAGCTCCATTCAGAAATCGCAAAAGGAAATAAAAAAGGTGTTCCACGATAGAGTTTTTGGGTGGGCCGGGAGAATGCGGAGTCGTTTCCCCGGCCGTGGACTATCTCCCTCCAGACCCTTCCTGGCGGAAAATTCCAGAATACCTACCGTACCCAGCAACATTTCTACCCTCAAAGACAGAGGAACCGTGGAAGACCCTTCAGAGGTGAACGGAGACAGCGTTCCTTTTCCTCAGGTAGGAACCTCGAAAGACCTTGCAGATATCCCTCCAAGGGTGGGAGGGAGACTGCGCCAATTCTCTGGCAATTGGAATTTAGTAACTCAAGATCCCTGGGTCTTGGATACAGTGAGGGGATACCTCGACACCCTCGACACCCCTTCCCAAACAAGACGCCACGGGAGATTTCATGCTCACCCAAAGACAAGAAACTTGTTATATCCGCTTATGTGTCATTGAATGTAATCCAGCCTAGCTGTCTCCTAGCTGCTCAGCCAGTGTGAGAGATGGTAATGGAATATTGGTGTGACTGTGATGAATGGAATGCCTGGGTGCCTGTGTGGATGAGTGGTGACTGTTGGAGATGGGCTGAGCAGCAGGGAGGCTGCTCCTGGTGGGGCTGGTGTAAGAGCTGGTAACTGGGCTAAAGAGATGTCTGGCAACATGAACAAGGACATATGTATTGACTTACATGGAATTAATAAAGAAGTCAATGAAACTCTACACGGCTACCTGTGTCTACATGTGTGCAAGGGCACAACATTATTTTGGCGACGACCGGACCTGGACTCAAGCTTCTTTATGGATGGTACACATACCAAGAGAAACTACAAGAGACTACAGTAACCATGAGAAACTACAAGAAACTAAAGCAACTACAAGAAGCATGTTTGGAGCAACAGGCAAGCCAGCCCCACCAGTGTCCTGTACAACGGATGGCCCCAACCACCATTGCCCAGCCTGGACATGCTCCTATGGAATTATAAAAGGATTTGTGAGTATTAAAGGATTTGTGTACTAGTGGATTTGTGTACTAGTGGTATAGGCACTGGATCGGGATACTTCTGCACACTGTGCCATCACTTTTCCCTTGGTGAGCAGAACTTTCCTCTGGCATGTGTCTACGTGTATTTCACTACTGGAGCTGGTTCACGGTGCTTGCGGCACGTGCAGGCGTTGAGGACATTACAGTGAAGCGTACAGTTAAACGCATTGAACTACGGGGGAGAATCACCCATCTTACTGGTGTCATGTGTATGACTCTTCCGGTTGTGAACATGCTTGTTACATCTATTTCGGATTCTGTTTGTTGCTGTGGTTTTAAGGGGGTGAGACAATTTTTGTTTTTATTATCGTTTTGTCACGGACAGCTTCCCTAGTCTTTTGGCAGTTCAATGGCAGCGGTCCAGTTTTAAAATTAGAGGCACGTGCCATTCTCAGTACGCGCACTCTTACCTGCACGAGGATCTTGGTGTCTTCTTCTATGACGATCCTGCCCTGTTTATTCTTGTGACTATCCAGCCTCGCTGTGCGGCAATGTTGGGCGCACGCACACGCCGTGAGCCCCCCTGTGCTGGCGTGACAGCGTGCCGCCATCTTGAGTTTGGCTGCAGCTGCTGTACAAGTGGGCCTTCAGTTTTCCTTCTGCCAACCACGACTTCTGCCAGTATTTGGAGGTATACTGTAACGTCGCTGTACCATGGTTGGGTGCGGTCTATTTCTTCTTTCTGGGGTGTTTGACGCCATGGCGCGATGTGAGATAGTAAGTCGCTCTTCTGTTTTATTTGATTCAACGTTTGTCCAAGAGTTGTTTGGACACAGTGATTTTGGTTTTCAAGGCGGCTGCAGCGTCATCCTGTGCACAGTAAAGGCCCTACCATAAATTTCACAGTGGTTACAACGACATCGGAAACTCGCGGCATATATTGACGCAGTGGTTAGAGCCAGCTAGGACATCCTGTGCACACCGGAGACTCGTTTTAAAGGCAAGTGCTGTGGTGAAGTTCCAGCTTGGACCCCCTGTGTGTTATTCCTCTCAACTTGCGAACAGTGTACTGCGTCGGATTCTTCTGTGGGTACCACCACGTTTAAATTTAACGGTCGTTTGCATTCAAGTTGTGCTTGTGGGCACAGTTTTCATGTTCACAGTAAACATCGTAGCACAGATCCATGTATTGTGGTTCGGAGTACTTTAGTTGAGGTTTGGAGAAATTAACAAGTTTGTGCTCATGAGCACCCATCTGCCTTATATTGGTCTCATGATGGAACTTGGCCATGACGTTTAAAACAACAAGTACAGCTATTTTACATGTGAGAGGGTCTCACAGCTGTGGGGTGCATATCAGTAATGTGTGCCCACGGTAGTACTACTCGGTGAGAGGTCGCTCACCGGCGAGGGACTACAAGTTTAATTTACATCAGAATGGAAAATGTTTTTGCATGGCTAGAAGTTTTAGTTATGGTAAAGTTTTGTGAAGTCATAATTAAAGTCTAGTTACACTTGGACGGCATTTTAATTAGTGTGTGGTAGTCACAGTTTTATCCCTTACATGAGGGATGGGTTTGGGTAATGGTCCCATCACAGTTTTATCTCTTACATGAGGGATGGGTTTGGGTAACAGTCCCATTTTCACATTTTACAGTCAGTGACCTCTACATGGGGGTAGGTTTATGGGTGTGTTTCCATATACACGGTTTTTGATGTTAACCTTACACTAGGTTGGGCTATGGGCTATGGGTTTTGGCCCCATTTACATGTTGTGCAGTACAAAGGTACATCCCTACACAGGGTGTGTGTTTATGGGTGGTAGCCCCATTTCCTCTTTGTTTGTAAGTCGTGTTACGTTGCACGTTCTGTCATGTTGGGTATAAGTCGCCCTGCGCCTCACGTTTCGTGTCTTGTGTAAGTCGCCCTGCGCTTCAGGTGTCTTGTGTGTAAGTCGCCCTGCGCCTCACGTGTTGTTCTGTGTAAGTCGCCCCGCGCTTCAGATGTTGTTGTGTGTAAGTCGCCCTGCGCCTCACTGTGTGTACCCTCTGTATTTTTCACTTTGTGGTACACGTGTATTTGTCGTGTTGGTTTCACCCTTGTTGCATGTTTTGGCCTTGGGTGTTTGTCCTGGGGTGTGGCCCACCTTTCTCTACATTTTAAATTTGTTTATTGGGAAGGATGGGGATATTGCTTGTTTCTGATTTTATCTTACTTGCCAATATTTTTCCTTCCTTCAGATTACGTATTGTTCCTACTCTGTTGAAGTAGTATTTAGTTTTGCTTCCCAGAGTTAGAACTTTTTTTCTTTTGTAGATTTTCATGTTTATAATTATTCCTATGTTTTCGCACACTTTTATTTTTCTTTTAAAAGGAAGGGGATAATGTTTTTTTAAAACAAACTTTATTGGGTTCTTCCACCACGTATTAAACACACTGTTTGCACAAATTACACAACAATATACATGTCTCTCCTGCAGGATCGTCATATAAGGAACATTATATCCATCAATGTAAGCGGTAAGGTAAAAGAAATGGGAAGGGAAAAGCTACATATTGCCCGCCTCCCCATGTGCTATGGCGCCGATCAGTGACACATACAACCCATGAACACCCCCCTCCTCCTTGTCTATTTCCCACCCCCCCAGCCCCAGGCTCTGACTACAGAATATATAATCCTGCAGATACGTCTCACTCCAAACAGATTTCTTTGGTTACATTAGCTTGTCATATTGCTGCATCCCTAACCGTCATTGAGTAGCTGCTGAAAAGAAAAAAACAAAAACTCCACTGGTCTATTGTTGTGTGTGCGGAACGTCAGGGGTGTCTTCGGGATCAGCACTTTTATGTGCTTCTACCATTGTGTCCCAGTACAGGGATATTGGGGTCTTCCGGAGGCCGCAGGCCTCCTCCCTGCGCAGTGCCGCGCTTTCCGCCCCTGCCCATGAGGACAGTTCACTGTGCTACAGATGTAACGAAGGGGCTTTGGCTGACTTCCAGCGCATAGTGATGGCCCTTTTAGCAACTATGAGCGCCAGGTCCAGAAAACGTAGCTGAACCTTCTGTGTTTTTGTTCGTCTACGGATGCCTAATAAGCACTCCAGTGCTGCGCCCCCTATGGAGAGATGAGTAGTCCCCTAAAGTGATCTCGTAACCCCTCCCCAAAAAACAGCAAAACATGGGCACGCCCATAGCATGTGAAGTAAATCTGCTGCTGGTGTTTTACACCTGGGGCATTGATGGGCAGTGGCCGGGTACATTCTCTGCAACCTATGCGGGGTCAAATAAGCTCTATGTAATATCATGCATTGAATAAACTTGAACTTAGCGTTGCGAGGTATTTTCCGTGGGTACTCTATTACATTTTTCCATTCCCTGTCTGTAAGCTCTCGTCCCATATCTGTCGCCCACTGCGCTCAAATGGTATCTAGGGGAATTCTGGCATGCGTACGGACGCTGCTGTATAACCACTTAATAAGATGACTTCCGTGTCCCGTCAAGTAAAGATACTTTACTAGCTCATTCACTTGGGGTTCCTCTCGTTGTGGAGACCACTGTCTCTTAATATAGTGCAGTAAGGCTGCATGTGTCATGTATAGTGTGGTAGGCACTCCCGTGTTTCTTGTAAAGGCATCATGATCCATAAGTATCCCGCCTTCGAATAACGCCCCAACAGTCTCCACCCCCGCGTCCAGCCAGGGTCCATTCGCCTGTCGCGTCAATCTGCCGCTCGCCAGTGGTATTCCTATTAGTGGGATATTATCTGCATAACGTCCACCACCGGACGTGTATTTCAGGGCTTTTTTCCAGCATTGCACTGCAATGTGCAATAGGGGTGGTAATGTCGGGGGAGGTCTACTATTCGGTAAGAGCAAAGTGTGGAGAGTTCCCTGCTCGATATGTCTAGTAGTGTAGCCAATCTCTTGTAAATGTCATCCTGCCATCCAGTAGGATAGCCACTGCAACTGGCATGCGTAATAATAAGCCCTAAAGTTGGGTGCACCCAGGCCGCCCCTCCGTGTATCTAACTGCAGTTTCTTAAGACTTATTCTACGCCGACCCGTACCCCAAATTAGCTCTAGCATTATAGTATCCAGTGTAGTAAAAATGGTCGATGGTACCAGTAAAGGCAAATTCGCGAAATAATATAAAAGGTGAGGAAGTACCACCATTTTAGACAATGCCACCCGCCCTATAGCTGACAAGGGGAGTGTAATCCAAAAGGCCACCTGAGATCGTATACCCCGAATAGCCTTACTGAGGTTACCCTCCAACAGATCCGCTTGTGAGCGGTAGATATTAATGCCCAGGTATTTAAAGGTGTGTGGGGCCGTTGGTAACGTGAGTCTCCCAAAGATAATACTATCTGGGCACGTGCGGTCGTGAAAAAAGAAAGCGTTTGATTTGGATTCGTTAATGGCCAAGCCTGAAATCAATTCAAAGTTGGCAAAGATACGAGGGATGGGGCCCAGTCCCCCTAACATATCTGTCACAAATATGATTAGGTCATCAGAATAGGCCGATACCAGGTGCGTCGCTGCGCCTATGGGTATACCACAGTGTGTAGCTTCCAATCGCAGCCGGAGTGCCAATGGCTCCAGCGCCAAGACGAATAGAATTGGGGACAGGGGACAGACCTGCCGCGTGCCCCTGTGAATGCCATATTCCCTGGAGATAAATTTCCCAGATCTAACTCTTGCGGTTGGAGCAGCATATAATAGCCTTATCCATTTAATATATTCAGGGGGTAAACCAAAACGTGCGATGGCTTTAAACATGTATTCCCACGACAGCGTGTCAAATGCCTGTCTCATGTCTAATGATATGCAGCCGGCTTGATGGTGTTGTGTAAGATCTGTTGACATGATCTGGTGCAACCTGCGTATGTTTAGTGATGTACTCCTAGCTGGTATAAATCCGCATTGATCGATGTGGATCAGTTTATTGAGGTAGGGTTGGATTCTATTTGCCAGAATCTTGCTGAGGATTTTGTATTCGGTGGATAAAAGTGATAGAGGGCGATAACTCGACATATCCGATAAATCCCTAACTGGTTTGGGCAAAGATACTACCAATGCTTGGACAGTGGTACAAGGGAGATGTCCTAATTTGAGCGACTTATTATATACCTCTTCCAATTGTGGTATTAATATTTCCGCAAATGCATCGAAAAATTCTATCGGTAGTCCGTCTAGTCCCAGTATTTTATTGCGTGAGAGCCCACCCATGGCTACCTTGATCTCTGCCCTAGTAATGGGACCCATCAGAGCATCCTGCATACCCTCTGGGACTCGTGGATATGGTAGATTGGTGAGGAATTTGTCAATGTGGGACCCCGCCAATACCAGCGGTTCACTGTACAGTCCTTCGTAATATAAACTAAAGGCTTCATTAATATCATATTGCTTGTCCACAGAACCTCCCCCAGGCTAATATGGCCAATGACTGTTGTAGGAGGATCGTTCCTTATCAATTTCGCTAACAGCGTACCCGATTTGTCCGCTTCAGAGTGATGTAATTGAGTATAGGATCTATAGTCGATTAGCCTAAGAGTTTCCAGCAACTCTGCGTGTTGAATGCGTGCTTCCAGTAATGGCGTTTGCTTCAAGGGGTCGTGTACTGCCTCCTGCTCTAGCTTGGACAGTCTGTCCTCAGTGTCTTTCAGATTCCTGTGTGTCTCTTGTCTGGCTCCCACCATGGCACTAATTGTTGTTCCCCGTATAACTGATTTCACTGCATCCCACTCAACCAAGATTGTGGAGGCTGTGTTCCCGTTTTCCGTAAAGTAGTTCTGGAGTGCCGTGGAGAGTGTGCTACGAAACACTGTGTCTTCCAGTGTTTGGGGCCATAACCGCCATGTGGAAACCGGGGTGGGCACTCTCCCCCAACTAAGGACCACTTCCAGGGGATTATGATCAGAGAATGTCTTCGCTAGGTAAGTGGTGTTTGTGACTTGGTTTGCTATGGAATTTGAACATAGGATTCTGTCTATCCTGATATATAATTGGTGTACCGGGGAGAAAAAGGAGTACTCCCTGTGCGCCGGATTCTTAAGCCTCCACACTTCACATAGGGACCAGCCCTCCACCCAGTCACGTAGTGCTTCCGCCTGTTTACTGGCCACCGTGCCCCTCAAGGGGGTGTGTGACTGATCCAGGGCAATATCCATCACTGCATTGCAGTCGCCCCCAATTATCCATGGATAGGCCTCCCACCCTGCCAAAATCAAGTTCAGACCCGCAAAATATTTATGTTGGTCAAAATTGGGAGCATAGACGTTCCCCAGGATTAGCGGTACTCCGTCCAATGTGCCTCGCAGAAAAATATATCTACCCTGTGTATCCACCCTTTTTTCCAGTACAACAAATGGGACCCCCCCTCTTATCCAAATCGTCGCCCCACGGGCAAAGGCAGAGTAATTTGTGGAGATTATTTGCCCTTTCCACTTCTTCTGCATTTTAGCAGCTTCAACCTCCATCAGATGCAATTCCTGAAGGAATACCACTTGTGCCCCACGGCGTAACAAGTGTGCGTGTACCCTGTGTCTTTTGTGCAGAGAGCCTAACCCACGGACGTTCCATGTCAAAAATTTATAGCTGTCTAGAGTATGCATTTACAGTTAGTCGTGTCGTACTTATTCCAGTTAGAGGACCATGTTGTTGTGTGAGACATTGCACTTGCGATTTGCCAGAGCACTTGAACCCGCAGTGTAAACATAATACCAGGTCTCGCCTATAAACTAAACCAGGCCAGACCAAACAAAACATACATTGAACTGATACATAATAAACTGTAGCGCTTGCAAAGTGGGGAACAATAGCCGTAACCGTCATGTAAAGAGACACACAGTTAGGAGCCCCTCCGGGCCCGAGTATATAATGAATAGCATCACAGTTGACAAAGAAGATTATAAGGAACCAGAGCAAAAAGGATGTGCGAGTCTTAAGGTGTGCGTGCCGTCGACGCCCTCCTCCATGGCATCGCCTAGTGTTCCATAGAATATGAAGAGCCTACTGCCCCAGTAGGTCGTCTGCTGTTTGAGGAGTCACGCTAGGGAAGAGATTCACACTATTTTCCGGAGTCCAAGGGCACCGTGCTATGTTCTGATGACTCCGAAGTCCGGCGGGAGGAATTGTCTCGGAAGGCAGTCGCAGTCGCCAAGGCCATCTCCCTGCTCTTCTGTGCCTGCTGCTGTGTAGGACCAGGGAACAGCCCCGCATCCCCGGGTTCAGTCGCACGTCTTGATCGATGTCGTCGCGCTTTCCCGGGGCTACGTGGCGGTTTCGGGACAGATTGTCCAGAAAGCTGCGTGGGTTCCATGACTTCCAGCCACTCCTCCACATCCTCCGGACATTCGAAGAAGTATGTCTTTTGATCATAGATTATCTTCAAACGTGCAGGGAATAACAACGCGTATTTGAGATTCATAGTGCGCAACTTCTTTTTCACTGCTTGGTAGGAGGATCTGCGGCGCTGCACCATTAACGTGTAGTCCGGGTACAATGAGACCTGGCAGTTCTCAAAGGGGATCTGTGGCTTCTCCCGTGCCTTTTGGAGCAGCACACTGTGGTCCCTGTAGTTGAGGATTTTTACTATCAAGGGTCTCGGCGGGGCGCCCACCCTCGGCTTTCCCATAGGAATACGGTGCGCTCTTTCAACGCAAAAGAAGTCAGAGAGGCCCTCCGGGGCCACATGGTTGCGGAACCATTGTTCCATGTAAGTTGCCGCCGCTATCCCTTTGCTTCGTTCCGGGAGTCCAATTACGCGGATATTGTTGCGCCTTGCTCTGCCCTCTGCGTCTTCGACCCTGTCCATCAGCCCCGCGATCTGCTTTTGGAGGACATGGAGTTGTTTTGTGTGCTCCTTCTGTTGTGGCACTAAGTCATCTAGGGTGGAGCTATGATCCTTTACCGTCACAGCTAGTTTGTCGTGATCCGCCTTCAGCAAGGTAAAGCCGGTGGTGAGAGTTCCTATCTGTTGTTCTATGGCTTTCCTGGATTCTCGGACCTCGTTAAGTATCAAGTCCAACTTATCCTGGGATCCCGTGTCGCCCGTAGTCGGAATGGTGTTAGTTGATTGCATACTCATGGCGGGGTCTCCATCCTCTGTGTCTTGGGAGTGAGTGGCGGCCACCTCCTGCGGTTTCCCCTTTAAGCGGCCCATCTCTCTTTGTGAGCGTTTCGCTCCAAATTTCCCTGGTCTGGTATTTATTAGTGTGCACTGGACAGGTGATTACAGTGTTAATAAGGATGTCCGCCAGGTCCCTAAGGTGAGGCATGCATCGGTCCTCCTGCGCTATAGAAAGGGTCCGGCCACGAGCAGCAGGGAGGGACAAACTGCCCAGCAGCCCCCGGAGTCAGTAAGACAGCGTGTCAATTTTGAGCAGTTATAGAGCCACAGACGTGTGACCGCAGAGCGTCGGGACTAAATCAGGGCCACCATGTAGACTGAACCATGCTATGCCGCGCCCTCTGCAGGTCCAGGCTGATCTACTGTAATGATTGCGGGCGCAGCCGGGTATTAGGGTCCACAGGTCCCAATTAGAGTCTCCAGCTATGTAGTAGCGCGCTCAGGAGGGAGCGTCGGTCGTCCCACGCCCAAGGGGTACCACCAGTGGCGCCAGGGTAACGGGCGGGGACCCTTATTGAACTACTGTTGTATTCCGCTTTAGGGGTCCGTATATAGGTTTTCCTGAATCATGTCCTTATATAGGCACAATTCGCCTTGCCCTTATATAGGCATAGAATCCCTGTCCTTATTTAGGCATTAACCGTGCACTCCAAATACAGGCATGGTCACCGACATCCGTCCACCCTAACATCACAACGAGTTCTTAGAAACTAGACCCTTAAGCTTCGGGAGTTCCCTAGCACAGGACTATTGATTTCTCCAAGAACTCATCTATTATGTATGAACCGTTATACCTTAAGGGTTCATTCCTGACGTCTTCCTCTGTCCGACTTCACGTCAATGCTAACATTCCACGACACCTACCAGGTATAAATATACCTTCCCTTGCCCAAGCAAGTTAGAGGAGACCTCGACTTCAGAGGAGCCTGTATCCCGGCCTGACGCACTGAGAAGACGCTGTCATTCCTGCACGCAGACGAATCTAGCTTCCAGTGTTCTGACTCCCTTCGCGGGGTGTTAGAGTTCCAAGATCCGGCAGGAGATTCCCACCTCTCTCATTCTCAAGGTATGGAGCTGACTAGATCCTAGAGGGACTCTTGGCATACTAGACTTAACATACTCTTAGTCTACCATACTATAGAATACTCCACCTACTTCTACCTTTCCCTACACCTAGACTAGGTTAGGTACATTGGGGTAGAACTAGCTTAGAGACGCATCGTATGAGTACTCGCATTCTTAGCTCATGTTATTTATGTACGTGAATATATGCTAAAAGATAATGCTAGTGCAGTATTATTTATTTCTACTGCTTACGCTGTACATTATTTATCTTGCATACTGTCTTGTGATCATAACAGCACATATCTCTTACACAAGAAACAAGACTGTTCAATAAAACCCTTTTATTGAAACGCCCGTCTTTCCTTTCTGTGTAACTCTGCAGAAACTAAGCATGCACGATTGAATGAGTGAAACTGTTATCTATTGTTTCCACGATTCTGAGACATGTTCCGCTTCTAAAGGGAAACAAAGTTGTCATGTTTTTCGGTTGCCAGAAACTACTTCCTTCTTGTTCTCAAGGAGTTTCTAGTGGCCTCTGAGCTAGCTGGCACAGGTAATTAAGTTTAATATAATCGATAAGGACATACCGACCTTAGTCCTATGTCAAACCTATAGGTTATATTATTCCAATGCGCAGAGCCTATTAGGGAAATAGGAACTACACTACACTACCAGGTGGGATGAGAGGGGGGAAGAAGAAAGTAGCGGTGTGCTAGCATCCAGGGACCCTGTATCGTCCTTCCTCTCCAGCGGTATGCGCAGAGTCACGGAAAGTCCCCAGGTCTGGATGACACCAGTGGGGAGTCCCAATTTCGCAGACTGTGCCTGCCCCTCAATGCGTCGCCAGCTCCTAGATAGCACCTGCGAGGGACGAGAGCAGGCGTGATCGCGCCGCCCAAAATGCAGGATGATCTCAGAAGCCCTAATAGGACCGTGGTCCCAACATCATCGTGTCCGGTGCAGGCCGCCCACCACTTGTCCAGATCAGGAAGGAGAAGGAGGGGGGGAAGGCCCCGGGCCCAGAGCCCACCGCTGTTGCTTCAAATCTCCCGCAGCTGCTTCGACGGCTAGGGGGGGGGAGCTGGCTCCGTTGTCCCCCCGTCTCCAGAGAGGGGCCGCCACTCACCCGTGAAGGGACACACAGGCCCATGCCACAGTATCAGGGCCGGGACGCTCCCGATGCTTCTCCGTCTTCTGGCGACGTACCTCCGGCCCCGTCCGGGCCCAGCCGCGATTCACGGCCCGCCGCATCCGCTTCCAGGCCCCAGGGTGGTGCCTCCGCTTCTCACAGCGCTGGTCTCCTGCCGGCAGGCCCGCAGCACCGCAGACCCGGGCTGCCTCCAGCCGATCGGTCCACGTCACACTGCACTCCTCAGGCCTCCCCGATGGATTGCGCAGGCGGGGTGCGTCTCCTCAGCCAGCGGCCGTCGCGCAGGCAGCAGTCCCAGCCTCGCTATCTGCCCGGAATCGGTGCAGTCGCAGCACCTAAATACTCAGTCCTCGTCACCTACTGCACCATGCCAGGCTGGCACGGCGCAACATAGCTCGATTACTGCAGTGTCACAGGATAAATGTTCCCGGGCTCCGGAGCTCTCTCAATCCACATCCGCCATGATCGGCGGCTGGCCACGCCCCCCCAGAAAGGGGATAATGTTATATCCTCTTATGTGTCATTGAATGTAATCCAGCCTATCTGTCTCCTAGCTGCTCAGCCAGTGTGAGAGATGGTAACGGAATGTTGGTGTGACTGTGATGAATGGAATGCCTGGGTGCCTGTGTGGATGAGTGGTGACAGTTGGAGATGGGCTGAGCAGCAGGGAGGCTGCTCCTGGTGGGGCTGGTGTAAGAGCTGGTAACTGGGCTAAAGAGATGTCTGGAAACATGAACAAGGACTTATGTATTGACTTACATGGAATTAATAAAGAAGTCAATGAAACTCTACATGGCTACCTGGTCTACATGTGTGCAAGGGCACAACAAAACTGGTCTCTCAGGAGGTAAAGGACCTATTAACAAAAGGAGCGATAATAGAGGGCTCAGAGTTAGGCTTCCTCAGCAATATCTTCCGGGTAGAGAAGAATAAACAAGGAACAAAGACCAGTTATAAATCTCATGGATTTAAATCAATGGGTAACCTACCACCATTTCAAGATGGAGGGGATACATCTTTTAAGAGACATCCTAAGGAAAGGGGACTGGCTGACGAGACTAGACCTGACAGACGCCTATTTGGCAATCCCAATCCGGGGCCCTCACCAGAAAGTCCTCTAATTTACATGGGAGGGAAGGCTATAGCAATTTCGCAGTCTCCCTTTCGGACTATCGTCCGCCCCTTGGTGCTTCACCAAGGTACTAAGTCCCGTGACTATCTGGCTCAGGTAGAGGGGAGTGAGATTAATTATATATCTGGACGATATACTTATAATGGCTCAATGAAAACAGACTGTTTCCTTTCATACAGACCTCGCAATACGACTCCTAGAACACCTAGGGTTTATTATAAACAAGAAACAATCTTGTACAGTACCAAGCCAACAGACACAATTCCTGGGCTTTGTGGTGGATACTGTAAAAGCAGAACTGAAATTACCAGGAGACAAGGTAAGGAAAGTAAGAAAAGATGTAAGGAAATTGCTCTTAAAAAAGACTTTCCCTCTAAGAATATTAGCAAGGATCCTGGGTCTTCTATTGTCCACAATTCAAGCTATTTTCCCAGGGCCACTACACTATCGAGCATTGCAGAGGCTAAAAGCAAGGGCACTGAGGACAACACAATCGTATTCTCAGATAGTATCTCTAGACCAAGAATCAAGGAGGGAACTCCTTTGGTGGTTGAAGAATGCGGAGGCATGGAATGGCAGAGCTATTTTTGGGGACGAACCAGACCTAATAATAGAATCGGACGCAAGTTTGGAAGGATGGGGAGCGAGATGTGGGAACTCATCAACAGGGAATTGCTGGACAGATCAAGAGAAGAAATTGCATATCAACTGCTTAGAATTACTAGCAGGTTCATTTGCAGTTAGCTGCTTCACCCAGAAATCAATGAAATGCTGTGTAGTGTTACGTATGGACAATGTGTCAGCAGTCCGGTATGTCAACAAGCTGGGTGGACCCCACTCCAAAGGCCTTACGGATCTGGCAAAGGCTTTCTGGGGATACCGCTTGAACAAAGGAGTTTCAGGTGTAGCTGAACACACTCGTGGTTTAAGCAATGGTGTAGCGGACTGGTTCTCCAGGAATTTCAAGACTCCAGCAACTGGAGACTAGACAGGGAAATATTCTTGAATATCCAATCCAGATGGGGCCCCTTCAGGACGGACTTGTTTGCAGACCGGCTGCATACTCAACTAAAAGAGTTCTTCAGCTGGAGACCGGACCCTCAAGCTCAGGGGGTAGATGCTTTCCTCCAAGATTGGAGAGGGTTAGCTCCCTATGCTTTCCCGCCATTTGTCATGCTGCCTCGCCTACTCCTTCATGCTCGACGTTACAAAGAGATCATAGTAGTGATAACTCCCCTTTGGAGATCACAAGCCTGGTTCCCAAACGTCCTGGAAATGAGCATAGACTTCCCAATTCTAATTCCTTCGTTCAGAGAGATACTCCTAGGTTCAGAGGGAGACTTCCATCCTCTTGTGGAGCAGGGTCTACTGGTTCTGACTGCCTGGAAGATTTCAGGAGACAGTGGCGAATCCCAGGGCTTTCGCCAGATGCTTCCCGACTCATATCTGAGTCATGGGCATCAGGAACAAGGACAGCATATCGACTGGCTTAGAACAAATGGGTTCGCTGGTGTTTTCAACGAGGTTATGATCCAGTTTCAACTGATTTAGTGCATGTTGTGAACTATCTTTCTGAACTATTCGCATCAAGTCTGACTTACAGAACCGTGAATGTTTATAGATCTGCTATATCTGCAGGACACTCCTTAGTAGACGGTGTATCTGTGGGACAGAATTTACTAACTAAAAAGATAATGAGAAGTATGAGGGTACTAAATCCTCCAACCACTAAATATACCGCTCTATGGGATGTTAGAGATGTGTTACGAACCCTAACCTCCTAGGGCGAGAATTCCACTCTTTCTCTAAAACACATTTCATATAAACTTACTGTTTTATTATGTCTAGTATCTTTCAGAAGAACTTCAGATGTCAAAGCATTAGATATTTCCAGCAGGGCATTCCAACCAGAGGGTGTTTGCTTTTACCTCAAAAGAGAACCAAAACTATGTCTTCTTCTATCTTTCACCCCTTCTTTCCTCAGAATGAAAGACTCTGAGTGGTTAAATGCTTGAAAGAGTACGAAAAAAGAACTGAAAGTTTGAGACTAAATGAGTCAATTATTAATTTCTCACAGATGTCCTCATAAGGGAGTTTCCTCGCCAACATTGACAAGATGGGTGAGGGAAGTCATGTATGAAAGTGGTGTAGATGTATCTATTTTTGGAGTACACTCCCTCAGAGTTGCATCAGCTTCTAAAGACTTTATCTTTGGAGGGGGCTGCAAGAAATCCTTAAGGCAGCAGACTGGTCGAACGAAACCATGTTCAAGAATTGTTATTTCAGACCAATCTCTAATGTGATTGATAATGTTCTTAATGCACTTTGAACTTGCATAATGTTAGCCTCCGTGTCATGCCATAAAATTTTGATTTTTCACAGCCTGCTAGGCAGAAAATCTGGATTTTATTAAAGACACGAAGGCTAAGATTATCCCTTCACTTTTTAATGCAACCCACCCTGATGTTACTGATGTTATTAATGATATTACGCAAATCTTTTCTTTTCTTTCAGAATAAGAATCTTTTTTTCTCCGGACCAAGAGTTGGAAAATTGTCTTCAATTGAAGTTTACTCTCTTCTCGTTGAATTATCTTATTCGCAGTTACACAAAGAAGGAAGATGGCTGCTTGTGGGGGGACTTTATACCATATTGGAATGTTCATTGAAGTTCTGTATTCTTCAAATGTTGCTGCTGAGCTGTGGCAATAAAGGAGATTTGCATAATCTTAGCCCAGCAGTCTGTGAAAAATCTAAATTTTCCTCAGGGCTGTGGATGACACTATTGAATGCTGTCCTGCTGAATACCAAGGCTGCGAAGTTTTAATTCAGCCACATTCCTCTTATGCCCCCCAACAGGCCCTCCCTGCTCCTTTAGCTCACTCTTTGGTTTTTAGGTCTCACCTAGGCAGCGCATGCGCACTGTCTCTTTGAGACATGCTGTATCTACAATATGGACTTCAAGCACCGCCTATCTTTTTCATTGGTTCCTCTTACTCATCTTTGTACATGCCAGCTTTTGTTTGGTGAATACGCTTAGTACTCCCTCCTTTTGGACTTTTGTATCCTCCCATGACGACCACCCCTGTTACTCTTACTCTTCCAGATATTTAGGATACTTTGAGAGCACTCTTTTTTTTGTCAGCCTGCCTCTGCTTGTGTTGAGTGTCCTGTTTCATTTTTTGTTGGCCTGCCTTTGCTCGTGTTAAGTGTTCTGTTTTGTTTACTTCATGTTTGCGGCCGCTTCATTTGCCGTACTGTTAGCCCATCTTTGGTGTTTCAGCTTTGCCCATCACTTAATCTCCCCATGCTATCCCCCCCACCTCGCTCTCCCCCATTCCACAACACTGCTTGCCCGCCCCACCACCCCTCTGAGGTACTTGCTTGTTTTTATTTGGTTTCTATTTGTACACCCCATGGGAGTCTGTTTGGTACTGCTAATTAGTTATGCGAGATTCTGCGTTTTGTTTCTGTTTCAACATTTACTTGTTAATGGATAGACATGTATTTATATACAGATGGACATGTATTTATATTGGGGTTTTTTTGTATGCTCAGGGAGAACCATTGCCGGGACTTGAACCCAGTTCCAAAGTCGGCAGTGCTGGATGTTACGCCACATCATCTCCAAAACCTGCTGGTTTTCTTTAGAAATGCCTTCTCAGGAAATCGGACTTCTTGGTTATGTATTTATTTATAAGGTAAGGATCAACATGTATTTAAATTGTTTTTGGTAGGCACGGAGAGACTAATTATACCTCCTGGTAGCTTTTTTGTGTTTCTCACCATGTTTCAAAACTCTTTGTTACTTTTAAAAATAGCTGCATATGTGTTTTATTACCCGTTGTAAATTTACCGGGTTTTCACTATTCATTACACTGTATTTTATTTACATTGTGCATAGGTCGTGTACTGCGATGCACATAAGGATCAGCTTATGTCATGTTTTTGGTTAAATTGTGAGCTTGTTGATTTCTTCATGTTTACAGTATACACGGGCGTCTGTCCTCCATGTTAATTTTGTGGGCATGCCACTTAGACGTTCTGCACTCTTTATAAGTCATGCACGTTGTTCACTTTTTTCCTGACGTTCACATTGTTGCCGCAACTTTGTACACTCGTTGACAATTTCCGACCTTTGCACAGGCAATTGGTTATATTTTTCCAGGGTCACACTGTGGTTTACCGGCATGCACGGTTATCTGAAGCCTAATTTGATATCCTCATTTTTGCATACTAGGCTGCTTGTGCTTACCGGAGGTCTTGGTGGGCATTTTAATTAACTTGCAGCACATCAGATGGTTTGGTAATACATATTTTATTATTCTTTTCAGATATGTTTTCATTAGTAGACTTACACATGGCAGGAGTGGGCACACGAGTCCCGGCATTGACTGCATTTCTGATTGTGACTTTATAATTTTTTAACAGCAGTCTTGCTGTTTCTTACCGTACCCGTTTTTCACAGGAACTTAGCTATACATTGTTCTGCTTTTTGCAGCTCACGGAGCTTAAGTACGTGGTCCTGGTTTCTGTGGAGCAATTAGTTATCGCAGCCCCTCCCACTTCCCCTTGTGCCTGGTGCTCCTGTCCCGTCCTTCACGCCTCCCACCACGTTATGCTTTTTTAGGTCGAGCCTAGAGTCAGCACGCATGCGCTGCTTTGCGAGACTTGTTGTAGAGGAGTACGGAATAGAATCCCTGCCCACTCTCCGCCCATGTTTGTGTCATTGTCCTTCATAAATGCTGGCTTCTGATTTGTAAATCCGCTTGTTATTCCCTCCTTAGTACCGCCTTGTCTTCATCTGTAACCTCCCATGGCGACTGGCCCCTTTACTTCGGTTGTTACGCGGGATGCTTTATTCAGTCTGTAAGCACTCTTTTCTTTATTGAGTTTCTCTTACTTGCAGGCACGACGTGCTTTGCTACATTCAGCGCACCATGCCTGCTTTCTGCCGTGTTTGCCCGCCCCACCACCGTTCCGAGATCGCTGCTTTTTATTTTTAAGTCTCGCCTACTCAGCGCGCATGCGCTGCATAGGCAAAAAGACCTTTTGGAATCGCTTCGGCTTTTCAGCCAAAAAGGTGCACGCGTTCCATTGCCTTCAATGGCAACGCGTGCACGTTTGGCGATTCACTTGCGGGAGCGAGCGGCGCCATATGGTAGCAATTATCGCTCCTGGCGCCGCTCGCTCCCGCAAGGGAAACGCTTTCACTTTTGCCGACAGTTTTTTTATTACTTGAGGCGCGCACGCTTGTTTTTGTTTCCCTCTTTTTTTTTTACGTTTCGGCGTCAAGCTGGAGGCCTCTGGTGTGTCCCGAAACCCTGCCACCTCTTACGGGCCATCCCGGTTCCGTTATGCTCTCAGTCCAGTGCCCTATGTTTTGGGCCCTGTCTTCTCATGTGCCCCCACGATCTTGCTCAGTGTGTGCCCCGTTCTGCTCCCTCTCCATCCTGTGACCTGTCCTGCCCTCTCTTTGGTGTCCTCTTCTGCCCTGTTAGTTACCTGCACAACGCGTGTGCCTCCGTCACCGTGCATCCTTTGTTCTGCCCTTACATACACCATGCTGCACCCGAGCTTTCCCTCTAAGGTATGTTCTAACCCGTACCCTTCCTTTGCATGATACACTTTACTGCCCACGTGAAAGCTTATCCAGATCTGTCCCTTTTACGCCTTGCCCTTTACCGTATCCAGTGGCGTCACTAGGGGTGTGCGGGGGGTGCGGACCGCACCGGGTGACACCATCACATGGGGTGACACCTTTCCAAAATGAGACTATTTACTAAATAGTCTCATTTGGGAAAGGTGTCACCCCATGTGATGGTGTCCCGGGTGACACCATCACATGGGGTGACAACTTTCCCAAATGAGACTATTTACTAAATAGTCTCATTTGGGAAAGGTGTCCGCACTGGGTGACACCAACCCTAGTGACGCCGCTGACCGTATCCGTGTGACCCCTTTTTAACCTCAACGCTCTACCTGGCTTATGCGTTATGCCCAGAACTGTTGCTCCACATTTTCGACCCCTAAGCCCCGCTTGTCCCCTTCAGCGCCCCATTATGTACAGTTCTGTCCCCGGAGGGAGCTTTGCCACCCTCCCGTTCTGTGCCCCATTCCCCTGCGGCTCCATTCGTGCTTGCACTGCTGAAGCCAATGTTTTATCTGTCCTCTGAGTGTCGCGCTGCTAATGTCCCTTTTTGCGAGGGAAGCTTTCCCTGTTGATGTCCAGTGTGCGCTTGTTTTGTATGTATGGAAATTAAACTTGCACTACAGGATCAACACGATGTTCTTGTTCTGTGAGAGGGACGCTTGCTCTGGTGATGCCTGTGCTGCCGTGTGGTTTATGTGGTGGTCTGGCGTGGACATCAGTCTAGTAGTAGAAGTGAATGTAAGTCTACGAGAGTGGCTAAGAATGGGCAAGTGTAATTCTGTCAAGAGAGGTGAATGGCTAACTAACGTCTTTGAGGAGGGGTGAATGTCATGCCTATCAAGATGGCGACTGTCAGTCTGTAATGTTGGATGAATTTCAATCTGTCAGGATGGATCAATTTTGATAAATTTAGGACGAGTGAGTGTCGGGTTGACTGAACGTCAGGAGGTGGTGAATGTCAGCCTGTTCTGTCACGATGGGTGACTTTCATCCTGTCAGAATATGGGAATGAAGCGAACGTCGATAGGGGTAACCGACATAATGTGAAGATGGGTGAAACGGAATGGATGGGTGGATGATGGCCAAAATGGATGATTGAAGGATAAATAGTAGCCTGTCAGGATGAGTAAATATAAGCATGCCAGCAACGATAAATATTGAGTGATTGTCAGTTTATTAAGAACGTTTAATGATATGCAATGCAAAGATGCACGAATACATGTCTGTCAGGAGGGGTTAATGCAATTATGTGGTGGGAGTGAATGTCCAGATTGGAAATGTCAGTCTACTACAATAAACAACTGCTTGGAAGCTTGAATGCCAGTCCATGAGGAGGTTTTCATTTTTGTATCTCCAGATGGGTGAATGTTGGGACTGCGAATTACAGCTTGTCTTGAAGAGCGAGAAACAAGGAGGTGTGAATGTCAATCTGTAAGGAGTCAGAAATGCTGAAATTGAAAATTCCAGTCTGTTAGGATGGTGAATACCCGTCTGCCAGGAGGGGTGTATGCAGGTATGTCCAGAGGGCTGAATGTCAGGATTGCAAACAGCAGTCTGCCACGATGGGCAGACTGCTGAAGAGTAAAAGGCAGTCCAAGACTCATTAATGTCAAGTCTGCCCTGATTGGTGAATTTCAGGATTGTGAATGTCTGTTACAGTAGGGAATGACAACAAGGGGTGAATTTCAGTCTGATAGGCGGGGTCAGATATTAGGCATCTTTTATCCTTATGCCCATCCTCTGAATATTCCCCTAGGATACAACTGACCTCTGCAGATCAGCTAAGAGGCTTGCAGGACTAGCCTATGAAACCATGTCATGTCTTACTGTAGGTTGAGGACAGGGGTTGGCGTGTTAGGCTTCCAAAATAGGGTGTGGCAAGCACATTCTAGTTTTACAAACGAATCTATGAGACTAAAGAAAAGTGAGGCCAACTCTGTTAAAAGAAATTACTCCACTAGCTGTGCAGACTTTTTTGGGTGAGCCAGATCAGCAGAAAATCGTCATCAGCCTTGTGAAAGTCCTGGTTGGTAACTGGTTTGTACCAACAATATTGAGATGAAAGTGGAGGTGGTTCAGGATCTTCTCTTAAGCTTCAGATAGTGACTTGGGGCTTGCCTTATCGTTAACTACAAAAAAGGCGTGTCAGGGTGCTGCAAGTCATGCCAACAGAATTACTCACCCCTTGCAGGTAACCCATGTGTTTGATGTAATCTTGAACTGTGGTCAGTTCTTTCTACCAATGCAGAATTGAATCGCGTTCCCATACAAAGATGGCCACTATCTTTTGATAGAGCATTTATCCAGACAACATGCTTCGTATAATGTTGTTGTTTGTCTTTTGATTTCCGTGGCACTGTCATTAATCGTTGCTCTACAAATGCAGCTTTGCTTGTAAACCTGCGGTAAATGTAACAATCAGCGCGTTTAACGTTGACAAGGCAGTATCCTCACTGTGCGATGGGCGATGAAAAGATAAGAAGGGTCTCTGTTTCCCTTGTGATTTGAGGCATGACTTCTTCTTCCCGCAGGCAGACCAATCAGATGGGCAGCCTGTCTCCACCAATGAGAGCGAGGATTGCAGCTGACACAGCGTGCCCCCCGCCCCCCATTGCATATCAGGATGCAATGACAGAGACAGCAAAATACAAGTCCGGTGGCACACTATGCCAAGCACACATTTTTCGCTTACGTGTTTTTAAGCCACGCCCTTAATTACATTGGCCACTCCCCTTTGAGAGACCCCCCCAGTTTTTTCATCCCACTTAATAGGTCTCGCTCTTGGGACCTTATTAGTATTTAGTTATGCAGCACAATATCCCAACATCAACTGTTGCATGGCTAAACACTTATAAAGTCCCAAAGGCGAGACCTATTGGCTATGCCAATGCTTGTTGCATTAGCCGAGGGTTACTTGTGGCGCTGCTGTTGAAACATGTATAGTAAAGATTCATGCTGTTGAAGTTGACGGGCCATGGTTGTATATTAGCTCAGAGTGGGCAGGATCAGAGCGTGTTGATTACATCACCGGTAGCTTTTGTGTCATTTATGATGTGTGGACCCCGCTCGGGCATGTCTCATTAACACACCAAGTCAATCAGGTCTTGAGGCTAAACTGCAGCACTGAAACCGGCACATTTAATTTTTAATCCTGTTGCTGCAATTAAATATTTTCTGATTTCCGGTCGAACCATGTAGTATCCCTACACCTGACAAGGCCAATCCGTGTAAATTCTAGATATAATATGTTTTTTCGGTATGTTCTTTTTAAATCACCGTCCTTTGGCATGTGATTCAAAAACACCATATTTTGCAAAATGTTTCAGGTAAAAATGTTTATTTTAGAAACAAACACAAATTGTCCTTTATTTACATATCAATGGCATGGAAACCGATACCCTACCCTTTGAAATGCAGGTGTATGTCTGGGCCTGTCTAGGATGCCTGCCATTAGATTTGTCTGGGAAATATTTTTGTTTTGTTTTTTTGGGAAACCGTAGGTGTGGGCTCGGTTGTAAAACCTGTTCATACTAAGTAAGTTGTAACTCCAGCGTCCGGTCAAGGAATGCTCATTTGTGACAAAACACGTTTTGTGGAGAGATGGTTAACAGGACAGAAGAAACCCGAAGGTAGGGCTCAGTTTCAGTAAAGGTTTTTTTTTTCACACGTTACTAACAAGCAAACGCGACACGCGCTATCTTTAAAACAAAAACTTGTTTAGCGTAGGTTTCTTGTTATCTTATCTAAAAGTGCGTCCAATTCAGCAATATTAGACCCACATCGAGGGACCTTTGAACTATTCATTATTCCTGCGAGCCCCATGACTTTTTGGACTTCACACACAGGCTGTCTGACACCCCTGCTGTTCCCCTGCATGGCTCATTCTCCATGGCCTCTGTCCCCACGGTAATAAACAGTGGGTGTGTTTGTATGGAGGAGGATCATAGAGGAAGAAAGGACAATGGGGCTTTATTACCAGACAGTATCCCTCCCACTGTCTTGACGGTTACAGTTCAAACCTCTATTGTATATTTATGGAAGTTTCATGTGACTTAGAATGTGCGTGTGTGCGTGCAGGCGTGTACGTGTATTCTGTCGCAGACAGTAGTGAGTGAACATGTGCTTTAATTATTTCTATTTTCAGTTTTACATAGCGTGAGCAAGACCCAATGGGTGCCTTAGCTCTTCACAGAATAGCTACGTACTGCATACAAGCACTTTACCTGAAGCACACATAATATGACCCGCCTGTAGCAGTATCCCTTTACTTAACAGTTAAAGGCAGCCCAGGAGATTTTTCTGACCCAGTCAGTAATGTTTAAATGTTTCTTAATGCCCCTGAGCCCCCAACAGGCTCAACAGTTGTTGCTATAGACGGGTGGGGAGTGGTGAGGGGGGTTCTGGCTCTTTTTAGGTCGAGCTTGGGCAGTGCATGCGCTGCTTTGCGAGGAATGCTGTATTGGAGTATGGCCTTGAAGCCCTCCCCACTCTTTGCCCATATTTGTCATTGTCCTTCGTAAATGCTGGCTTCTGATTCATCAATGGGCTTGTTAGTCCCTCCTTAGTACCGCCTTGTCTTCATTTGTAACCTCCCATGAGGACTGGCCCTTTTACTTTGGTAGTTGCACGGTACATCTTATTTAGTCTGTAAGCACTATTTTCTTTAATGCGTTTCTCCTACTGCAGGCACTACATGCTTTCCTGCAACACTCAGCGCGCCATGCGGGGTGCTTTTACAAAAAAAAAAAAGCATGTTTGTCAACTTGACAAACAAATGCTTTTTTTGGTAAAAGCGCCCATACCGCGCTTTCACTTTAATAGCGGCCTCGGACCTTTCTTTATACACAGCTCTTCTAAAGAAAGGGGCGTGGCCTCTATTAACGTGAAAGCGCAGCAAGGGGCGCTTGTAAACAAAAAGCATTTGCAATACAATAGGTCTCGCATTTTAGAAACTTTGACCTATTGGTATTGTAAATGACAATGCCTTTTATTATTGCAGGTTTTTTATACACATAAATAAAAGGCATTGTCATTTACAATGCCGATAGCTCAAAACCTCGCAATTGCGAGACCTATTGCATTGCAAATACTTTTTTTAGAAAGGCGATACCAACGCCATATAAAGAGAAAAATTGCATAACTGTAAAGATCTATATCGCTGATCCGACTTGCAAATGTGTTTTGTTTCTACGTAAACATTGCCTTAAATTACTGGATGCAAAGCTTGTCACAAAGACTGGAACTTACTTCTTAAGCTGCTAATGATTTGTGGGAGAACTCCAGCCCCAAATATGTACAGCAGAGATGGTTTTTCAATATGAATTTTGACCACAGTAAATTAACAATTTAAGGGTTATATTTCCTTCTAAAAAACAGAACCACTTTGAAAAAACACCCATTGACACATTTAAGATGGTATGCAAAGTTGCAGAAAGTTTTGCGGTAAAATAAAAAACGTTTTTTGGGTATTATGCACAAACTCACTAAAGTGTAGTTTCTTATTATTTAAAACTGAGAGAAGCCATGTTTATCACTTGCGTGAGTGGTTTTCCATCCCACATAATTACTAATTATATTATAGAGAAATGCTTCACACGTGACATTCTGTCCGTTTGGATGGCTTCTCTTTTCATGCTTTCGCTTGCATAAACTGTTTGAAACTAAATGGCAACCGGTCCTATGTTTAGCTGTAAAGCAACGTTTTTTTACGGTTGTGATTTTGTTTTTTCTGTTCGGTTTATTCTGTTACTGATAAGTTACGCGTAAAACTTGCATAATAGAGGTATCGCCGATTTCTTTTATGTGCACATTCAGAGTTTTTTGCTTGTTTGCAATTTACACAGCATGGACGCTTTCCCATAAAGAAATCAATCTAAAACTAAATGGTGATCGGTTACATATGTAGTTGTGAAGGCTCCTTATTTTGGACTAATGTAACGCTATTTGGGTAATTTTTGAACATTTGGGGCACATAACATTCAAATCTTTTGTCTTCTGTGCAGGTATGCTCAGTTTCGAGGGTGTGCTGGTGCTGGATAATTGTTATGGAGACAGGCTCCTCTCCTAGTACAACACAAGTAGTGCACTAGCTACGGCATGGACACAACTCCGGGTCAGCATGCTTATCAGGACAATCAAACAGGAAGGGTCCCTACCCATTGGTTTAACAATATGCTTCAGGTCATATGATATAATAATCTGAACAGTGCTGAAGAATAGAAGAAGCAAAAATATCACAAAATGGATTTATTATTTCAATGAAAAATGAGAAGGTACACAGATGTAATACAAAGGCAATAATTAAGTATTCCAATAATCTATGGGGTACCAAAGACTCATAAGAACCAAACTGATCCCCCCCTTAGACCAATTGTTTCCACCATTGGGGCGGCCACCGAACCCCTCTCTAAGTACGTGGACCAATTTTTAAAACCTTTGGTTGCCACGCTTCCTTCGTATATCAAGGATACGGGCCATTTTATCTCTCAGATTGAAGGCCTCCCATATAACAACCTACAGGAGATCCTGGTCACCATGGATCTGGAATCTCTGTATTCTAACATCCCCTAAAAGGAAGCCTTAGGGCATGGGTACTCACAAACTTTCTCTCGGGGGCCAAATTTACAGTGTGGTTTGTGGCCGAGGGCCGCACCGGTGGGGGCGGGGTCAGTGGGGGAGGGGGGCGGGGCTAGAGCAAAAAAAACAATATGACCATGAGGTTGAACACAGGCCCCTGCAGTGGACGCCTTCGTCCACTGAGCCACCAGACCCGGGATACACACATCTCTCTCTCTCTATCTATCTCTCTCTCTCTCTCTCGCTCTGTCTCCCTCCCTCTCTCTATCTCTCCCTCCCTCTCTCTCCGTCTCCCTCCCTCTCTCTATCTCTCTCTCTCTTTCCCTCCCTCTCTCTCTCCCTCCCTCTCTCTCTCTCTCTGTCTCTCTCCCTCTCTCTGTCTCCCTCCCTCCCTCTCTCTGTCTCCCTCCCTCTGTCTCCCTCTATCTGTCTCCCTCCCTCTGTCTGTTGCCCTCCTCCCTCTGTCTGTCTCCCTCTGTCTGTCTCCCTCCCTCTGTCCGTTGCCCTCTGTCTCCCTCTCTCTGTCTCCCTCTGTTTCCCTCTCTCTGTCTCCCTCCCTCTGTCTCCCTCTCTCTCTCTCTCCCTCTGTCTGTCTACCTCTGTCTCCCTCTGTCTGTCTCCCTCTCTCTGTCTCCCTCTCTCTGTCTCCCTCTCTCTCTGTCTCCCTCTCTCTGTCTCCCTCTGTCCCTCTCCCTCTCTGTCTCCCTCTCTCTGTCTCCCTCTCTCTGTCTCCCTCCCTCTGTCTCCCTCCCTCTGTCTCCCTCCCTCTGTCTCCCTCCCTCTGTCTCCCTCCCTCTGTCTCCCTCCCTCTGTCTCCCTCTCTCTCTGTCTCCCTCCCTCTCTCTGTCTCCCTCTCTCTGTCTCCCTCTCGGTCTCCCTCTGTCTCCCTCCCTCTGTCTATCTCCCTCTCTCTGTCTCCCTCTCTCTGTCTCCCTCCCTCTCTCTCTGTCTCCCTCTGTCTCTCTCCCTCTGTCTGTCTCCCTCTGTCTCCCTCTGTCTGTCTCCCTCTCTCTGTCTCCCTCTCTCTGTCTCCCTCTCTCTGTCTCCCTCCCTCTGTCTCCCTCCCTCTGTCTCCTTCCCTCTGTCTCCCTCTCTCTCTCCCTCCCTCTCTCTGTCTCCCTCCCTCTCTCTGTCTCCCTCTCTCTGTCTCCCTCCCTCTCTGTCTCCCTCTCTGTCTCCCTCTGTCTCCCTCCCTCTGTCTCCCTCTGTCTGTCTCCCTCCCTCTGTCTCCCTCCCTCTCTCTCTGTCTCCCTCTGTCTCTCTCCCTCTGTCTGTCTGTCTCCCTCCCTCTGTCTCCCTCCCTCTGTCTCCCTCCCTCTGTCTCCCTCCCTCTGTCTCCCTCCCTCTGTCTCCCTCTCTCTCTGTCTCCCTCTCTCTGTCTCCCTCTCTCTGTCTCCCTCTCTCTCTGTCTCCCTCCCTCCCTCTGTCTCCCACCCTCCTTCTCCCTCCCTCTCCCTCCCTCTCTCTCCCTCCGTCTCCCTCTCCATCTCTCTGCCTCTCTGTCTCTGTCTGTCCCTGTCTCTGTCTGTCCCTGTCTCTGTCTGTCTCTGTCTCTATCTGTCTCTGCCTCTATCTGTCTCTGCCTCTATCTGTCCCTGCCTCTATCTCTGTCTCTCTCTCTGTCTCTCTCTCTGTCTCTATCGCTGTCTGTCTCTGTCTGTCTCTACCTCTATCTGTCTCTGCCTCTATCTGTCTCTGCCTCTATCTGTCTGTCCCTGTCTCTGCCTCTATCTACCTCGATCTATCTCTGCCTCTATCTGGCTCTGTCTCTATCTGTCAGTCTGTGCCTGTCTCTGTCTCTATCTGTCAGTCTGTCCCTGTCTGTCTCTGTCTATCTCTGTTTCTGTCTGTCTCTGTCTGTTTCTGTCTCTATCTGTCTCTGTGCCTCGGGCAGTGCACACGTACTGTGTCTACACGTCCCCGTCACCAGCCCAGAGACAGCCCCCCCCACTCCCCCCTCTCCCTGTGTAATGTAAAAGCCAGCTCGTTTTCTCTCTGAATTTGCTGCTTCACGGGGTTTGTGTCCCACCACTGGGCCTGGGGTCACATATGTCGCTGGCTTTAATTCTGACTCTCACCCCCGAGCTGTCAGATCAAAGCCCCCCTTTGGCGCCAGTCACCCGTCCGTGTAGGTATGCATGCATCAATTATATATAGCGCCAACCTGGCGGCGAGCATTTGTGCGCTGTGCTGGGAGAGCGGAGACCAGGCCTGAGCTCCCTGGCCTTGGCTCAACCCTCTGACTACAGGCTGGCGGGAAACATCACATCACAGGCTCTTAACGCACACCTCACCCGGCTCTCACTCCCTGCTGCCCTCCGTCACCTCACCCGGCTCTCACTCCCTGCTACCCTCTGTCACCTCACCCGCTGCTCTCACTCCCTGATGCCCTCCGTCACCTCACCCGGCTCTCACTACCTGCTGCCCTCCGTCACCTCACCCGGCTCTCACTCCCTGCTACCCTCTGCCACCTCACCCGCTGCTCTCACTCCCTGCTGCCCTCCGTCACCTCACCCGGCTCTCACTCCCTGCTGCCCTCCGTCACTTCACCCGGCTCTCACTCCCTGCTGCCCTCCATCACCTCACCCGGCTCTCACTCCCTGCTGCCCTCTGTCACCTCACCCGCTGCTCTCACTCCCTGCTGCCCTCCGTCACCTCACCCGGCTCTCACATCCTGCTGTCCTCTGTCACCTCACCCGGCTCTCACTCCCTGCTGCCCTCCGTCACCTCACCCGGCTCTCACACCCTGCTGTCCTCTGTCACCCTGTTACATTTCATTCATTTATTATCAAAGTGTGTATGCTACTGTTATTGTATTTTGTCCTGTTTCTTTAACAGCATGCGACTTGTATATTTTCCATGTATGTTCCAAATTCCTTTTGTAATTCTCTTAATAGATAGTTCCACTTGGTTGAGTCAGTTGCACCTGATCTTCAACTTTAGCGGATGCCTTTTTGCCGTGCTGGAAATAAACCTCTTATTTTGTATTCATCAGACTCAAGGAATTCTTGATTTTAATACACCCTCTGTCACCTCACCCCGCGTGTGTGTCAGCCCGGGAGGAGACAGCTTCCCGGGAACACACAGCCGCACCCGAGTACTTCACAGGTCTTTAAAAGACCATTCACTTGTTAATGAGGCTTTGTTGTATTTCACCTCTTCTTAGCGCCCCTGCATCTCCACTCTGACTGAGTGGAGATGCAGGGCGCTAAGAAGAGGTAAATACAACAAAGCCTCATTAACAAGTGAATGGTCTTTAAAGAATCGCCCGGCCCCCATAGAGCAGAGTCTCTCAGAGTCCGCGCTGCTGCAACCGGCGGTGTTTGCTGACACTCTTTAAAAAAAACAAAAAAAAAACACAGGTACGATGTCTGCAAGGTCCGCGGGCCTCCAAGGAAGGCTTGCAGGGCCGCTGGCGGCCCGTACTATGAGTACCCGTGCCTTAGGGGTTATCAAGAGGATCCTAGAGGAAGACCATTCTTTCCCTAATTCTTCTCTTATTCTTCAACTACTTGATATTGTTTTGTCAGAAAACTTTTTTGAGTTTGACAATTCTTTTTTTCATCAGATTCAGGGAGTCAGCATGGGGGCGGCGTGCGCTCCCAGTGTGGCCTGCTTGTATATGGGGCACTTTGAGAAGTGCAACATATACAATGAAGTGGCTCCCTTCTATGAGAATGTACATCACTGGTCCCGCTTTATTGATGATATCTTTTTTATTTGGCGAGGAGACCAGGACACACTCAATGAATTCATTGATTGGATCAACCGAGCAGACTCCAATTTGATCTTCACTGCCCTCACCAGTACCCAAAGACTGGAGTTCCTGGACGTGTGGATCGAGGCACGTGATCACAAACTAGCGGTTTCACTCTACACGAAACCCACTGCTAGAAACACTCTGCTGCACTATCAGAGCTTTTACCCCAATTGTCAAAAAGAGGGCATTCCATTCAGTCAGTTCCTCAGATATCGGAGGAACTGCACCACCATCAGTGAATTCATGCACCATGCTGGTAACCTCAAGAGCAAACTCATCAATCGAGGTTATCCTCCCAAACTTGTCAAGAATGCCCTTAAAAGAGCTAAATATTATGACCGGGATTCCATGTTCCAACCTAAAGAAATCAATAACCTTGACCAGCTGGTATGCGTTACCAAACACTCTTGGTTCAACAACAAAATACGCCAAATTGTTAACTCCCAGTGGCACCTTCTTAATTTGGACCAATCCATGCCGTCCATTAGTAAACCCATCTTTTCCTTTAAAAGGAATAAAAACCTCAGTAACATGTTAGTACGTGCCAAAAGACCCAGCAGGCCCTACAGCACGCAGCTCTCCCTCACGGGAGGAACCCCAGTTCAAGGCAACCACAAATGTGGTAATTGCCAGGCATGTCAAAATGCGATCATTGGAGATCATATTTCCATCAACTCACGTATTGTCCATCTCAAGGAAATGACCAACTGCCGCTCTACCAACATTGTATATGCCATCCTATGCCCGTGTGATCTGGCATATATTGGAGAGACAGCCAGGGAATGCCGAGTGCGCATTGGAGAACACAAATCTAACATCAGGCTTCTCAGACACTCGGCCCCACTAGTTAAACATTGGGTGCAGCAAAAACACAGCAAAAAAGATCTTCGCTGGACTATCTTGGAGAAGGTACGTAATTTTGTTGGTTCCGATGTGACCGCCATTCGCCGCAAACGCGAACTATTCTGGATGTTTGTACTCAACACTAAGGACCAAGGATTGAACGAAAGCCTCCAATGGGAACATGCCTTGTTCTAATGTGGCATTTCACTCTGTGATAATTTAGGACCCCTTTTTCCCTTTTCCCTTTCTCCACACCTGCATTGAAGTCAAGGACTGAATATAAGCCTTCAATGAGAATATGCCTTTTTCTAATGTGGCATCTCACCCTGCGTTTACTTGGGATCTTTATTCCCTTTCCCTATACCTGGACTGTAAGCTAACCCAGTATCTTCCCTCTCCTTTTCCTTTTTCTATTTCCCTTATCTTTATGACAGCGATATGAGTCTCCTATTATCAGCTGTTGCTTATTACATACTACGGACTCGCTTTTTTTGTTTTTTGTTTCATCTTTGGATGTCTATACATCCGTTATTGCCTCCACGATTTTATTGATTATTTCCCATTTGTTGGGCTGCCATCCTCTTTTTGACTTTCGAGCCTCTCCAGCTTTTGTCCGAGCCGGTGGATGTTTTTGTCCCCCCTTACATGTGTTTGCATCCTCCTCGTTCTATTCCTAGCTTCTTGATTCTGGTTCTTATTTTTGATACTTTAGCTTTAACTTTTCTAGAAGTCCGATCTCTGTTTTTCTCCATTCAGCTTCACCGGATGCTTTTTCCATGTCTTTGTGGCATTCGCCCCTTCTGCTCTCGAATCCATCCTGCATCTTGAGGTTTGCTGAGTTTTCGTGCCGGGTCTGATGACCGGACGACCCCGTACTATTGGCTCGCCTTCTTCCTATTTTACATTTAAATTCTGGCAGCTTTCCGTTGTCTTGTTTGCTCTGTCCCCTTCTAGCTTCCAAGGAACGACCATCAAGTCGCCGCTTGTGTCAGCCAAATTTGAGTAAGTTGTGGCCCGCTTTCCGCTAGCATTTTTAACTTATCCGACATCTATTTTATGTCCCCGTCTAAGCCTTCCTGTGCCTTTTGCGTTGACAGGTCGACCTCGTATCCTGAGTGAGGGGCACTCGTGTTTCCCTGCATCGATTCCCATTGCCGATACTCAACCTTTAAGGTATTCAGCAATGTGTATATAGATTTGTTATTTTTTCTTCCCTTTTCTTCTATTGTGCCCCAACGCTTATTATTCAGTAGCCACGCAGAGAGGGAGAGCACTGTTTCTCTTGTCTTCTCTCGCTCTGCACTTATCTTACCTGAGGAGCCCCGCTGCACGGTATGCCCCCGTGAGGTCCCCTGGGATCTGTTTTGCTTGCTTTTAGAAAGCATGTATTCTGTTTTATTTTATTTTCGTTTTACAATATGCCCCCATGTCGTTACTGCTGCTCCCTGCGGCCGCAGTTAGGGGCCTTACACCGTCATTGTAGAGATGCCCATGAGGCTTTTTTGTTTGTTTTTTATTTTGTATCTGTCTTTAACTTTACAGCACGTATCTGGCCTTCTTGTTTTCTTGCCAGACGAGCATCTCTCCGTTTTCAGCGTCTGGCTGCCGCCATTGATCATCGGCTTGCAGGTAACTAGTAAAAACGCTATTTCTGTCACTCTTTATCGCGCTTATTATTTTTTAGGCCATGCAACTATTGCGCCCATGAGGATAGATCTCTAATTATTTAGTTGTTCCTAGCACCTTATAGCTATTGTTTAATTATATTTATTTCAGATCTTGTTCATTACCCTTGGAACTCCAGGGTCCGCCTAATCAAGCTAAGTGGCGGCCTGTTTCTCTTCAGTGCATCATTTTGCCTGCATTTTGAACCTCACCGCCTTCGCAGTTCAGGCCTTACTTCATTACAGCTTGTTTAGCCAACTACGTCGAGCTTCTTTGCATGGCCTCTTTGGCCTGTTTAACCAAAAGATTTCCTGACTTACCGGTGGGTATCTAGAGTTTTTCTTGTGACCTTTTTCTTATAATTTTCTTCTTTACTGTCTTTCCTGGGGTCCTCTTGACTATTTTTCCTTAAAGACATGTGAGCAGTACATTTTCTTTATTGGGATTATCCTGTTTTTCCTTTTTTTATTTTTTCATTCTTTCACTATTTTTCTCATTATCCACTTATGGATCTGTTTTTTGGTTATGGTTTCGAATTTAGACATCATTTTACTGTCTTTGTGCCTGCCTTAGGTGTCGTCATGTTTGTGTTTTTCCCCATTCTGAGTGTGCACATGTTTGTTCCATCCTCTGCCTGAATAGAACTCCTTTTGATCAATTGCTAATATGACCAGTGCTGAAAGAATAGTTTATTGCGTTATCATTGTTTGCTTAATTTAGTTAGTCGAATTATTTTGATTTTCTTATTTGAGCATGTTTATATTTACAAGGTTATCGCAATTAGCTTTAGGACTGAATATCACTATATGTCTATTTATTTTCAGAAATTATCCCACCACTTCACTGTTCTATTACCCACGCCCTGAGGAAGGTGTTTGGCCATATCCGGTCTTCACACCGAAACGCGCGTCGGCGTTTGTGATACTCCTATTCTTGTTTTAGTTTTGTTTTGTTTTTGTTTTTCTTTCCCTTTAGATAACCATTGTATTTGCTAAGTTATTCCTCTTGTGGTTCATGTATACACCTATGATATGTATTGAACATACGATGTCTTCCAAAATAGTTTGACTCACATCTCTGAGGAAATCCGGGGGATACTTTGTTGTTTATATTGTTTTGTCATATTGTCTTAGTCACTGTCTGAGTGTTGTGAGTCTGTACGCCAGAGGTATGATAGTATGTTTGTATATATGAATGTGATTGAATGAATGGTGGGACTGTATATATATATATATTTAATTATTGCCTTTGTATTACATCTGTGTACCTTCTCATTTTTCATTGAAATAATAAATCCATTTTGTGATATTATTGCTTCTTCTATTCTTCAGCACTGTTCAGAATATTATATCATATGACGTGAAGCATATTGTTAAACCAATGGGTAGGGACCCTTCCTGTTTGATTGTCCTGTTGTTTCCCCTATGATTTCCCTACCTTTATCTGTTTAGATAGGGGCCCCCTTTTGTTCGAGTGTCAGCATGCTTATCAGCCTGAAAGTAAAAGTTACAGGTTTCACTATTTTGATCACATATTTGTCTTTTTAAAACCACATGAGAGATATAATATAAGTGAATGATACCTGCTGTTGAAACCTGTGCTCAGGCTGCAGGCCACTGATTCGTGTCAAACCTTTTTGGTCTAGTGGAACTCTCAGTGCTTTCAAATCAAGGCATGCGTGAGCTTAGCATGGACTTGGAAAGCCTAGTATTAACTATTTAGGTACATGGCTGTTCCACTTCACATGTCTGCAGAATAATTAAGGGGGCGACCTGCTTCCAAGAGACTATACTTCTGCATGAATGACAGAAATGTAGTGCACAACAGCCTCTTACAGGCGCCACCTTTGGAAGCTGCCAATGCCCTGGTGGAGACAAATGACCTTAGCCTTAGAACAGGCTGAATATTTCATAATTATTTTAAAATCAATTTATAAGCACAAAGCTTCAAGCACACACACTTAAAAAAATTATCCAGTGCGGCTACAGCTGTTACACAAAATGTGAACGGTTGCTCTGTCTATTTTCTAATGTAAACTCCCAGGTTGTGTGCTGCATGGCTAAACACTTATAAGGTCCCAAAGGCAGACCTATTGGCTATGCCAATGCTTGTTCACCCCTGCTTTCTTTCTTTGCAACAGTTTTTCCGTCTTTCTCCATCTTACCCCGTTTTGTGTTTTTCTCTCTCTTGCTCTGGGTGTAAGTCTGATGAAGAAAAATAAGACCCGCCCCCAAAAATGAGTACTCACGGGTTCCACCTGCAACCACCAGCTCAAATTAAGACCTGTTTGCACTGTAACTTACATGAATGTGCTCTTTTTTTAATTAGAAATGAAGCCGTGTTTGTTGGTATCTATAAAGTAAGCAATAGAACACAATAACATAAAATAAAGCAAATAACAACACAACTAAATTATAGTACACATCACAACAAAACAGTCAACAACAGTACAACACGAAAACAACAAATTGTAAAAAGGAACATAAAACCACAACAGCATAAAAAATTAACACATCATCACCTCAAAAAAATGCAACACAACGGGTGTGTACAAACATTAGTGTCCCAGATTTCCACTGCCAGAAATTAGCTTTCATAATACGTCTTAGAAAATGTTTGTACCGAGCACTGCCTTACCTTCCTCCAAGGATGTGGAATGGCACAAGTCAAAAATGTTTTGTGATCCTGCCCCAGTAGCTTGGGCAGTGGTCAGGCGGTCAATATACTGCTCGCAGTTTCCACTAAGGAGTAAGTGATAGGTCAATGCTATTCTATTAAATGACCCTCTAGAAAACCTTTTTTACAACACAACCCTACGACACTCAAATTAATGTTTTGTCATATTAATACAGCAAGATAATTATTTTACAGTAAAAGAGATTCAAGTGTTTGGTGGACAATAACTTGGCCTTCGGGAAAGGGCGCACATATTACGACCACGCCAAATTCGGACCCTTGGCCTACTTTGACCGAAAAAGGAACCCTAGTCGCCTGCTATTATTTGATATTTACATAACATATTTCCATACAGAAAAAAACACTTCTTCACACTTATCGGTTATGTACATTGGCCTTGCCTGCTCAGTCCTTTCTGGAGTGTCTAAAAACAGATCACTGCTCTCAAAGATTTACACACACGGAGCGGACCTGTGACCAATCCAGGCCACTACACAACGCCCAAACATCCTGAGTGGGCAGCCCGGGGTAGGGCCCGGTGGCAAACACTGGCAGGTCAGACTAACCTACAGGTCAGCGCTAGGCTGCGCTACAAATACTGAAACCAGTGTATGTCCGTCTTCTATGTTCTGCTTTTGCTGCATGCGGTTCGCAGGACAGTATTTAAAACAGATCCTCACCTTTTCTGATATGGTGTCATATGCCAATAATAGGCGTTACATATTAAAGAATTTTAAATAGATGCCTTTAGTGCTACACTTAACTCTTATTAAGGAATCTACCACAAGGAATCCTGAGAGCACGAGACTAACCCCAACAACCAACAAATAACTAACAATAACCACTAGCCCTGGGTCCCGGAGTAGTGTGCTCCTCGCCTCAAAGCACTTTACACCTCGTCAGGCTATTAAGAGCTATATAAACACGATTCCAGTACATGATATAATACAGAAAGAGAATTGGAAGAGTAGGAAAGTAGGCTTCAGTGCGTGGGACCTGTAAGTAACCAAGGTACGTTGCGCCTCTTAGAGCCTCCCGTCTCTCTCCCAATGCCCCAAGCTAGGGCTATCCCTGTACCCCACAATACTGCAAAAGAAAAAAATTGCTTTAGAGGTTAGGAGAGGCTGAAGCCGAAAAACACGAGGCCTAATCCACTCAGCGCCATGAATTCCCTTGCCAGAGTGCAGTGGTGCAGGTTCAGCGACACTTTCATTTGTGCGCTTTCCTATCCACGCTTGTGGCACGCGTCAGGCGTCATGCCTTTCGTATCATCAGCTTAATTCGTGATCATGTTTTTCCACCAAAGGTACAACTTGAGGGTCACTATTTCAAGGCAGGTCACAGACAGGCCCTTCACCGAAATGCCCTGGCTTCTAGGCCAAGGATGGGCCTGGGATGAGGGGTGCCAGCACATCATTTGACCTTTCTCAGTGTCTCTGCTGCTCGCATTGTTCTGGGGATTAATGTCTTTTTAGCATGTCATTTGCTGTTCCAAAGGAGTGTTAATATTAGTAAATCGGTAGTGAGATGTTCCTGTTTGCATTTGAAAGACTACCTCTGCCCTGTCACCCTCTGGGCTGTTCAATTGTCAAAAAAATGCAGAGTTAGGAACAAAGGGCCATATGTATCAAGCCAAATTGCATTCGAAACGCCGAAATTCGCAGAATTTCGGCGTTTGCGAATGCAATTTGACTTAGAAGTATGTATGAAGTCAAAACTGCCTCGCAAAATAAGGAATCGCAAAATTTGCGATTCCCTATTTTACGATTGCATTTAAGGAATCGCAAATTGCGATTCCTTAAATGCAATTTAAGAAGCACCAAAAAGTGCAATTTGGCCTTAAGGAATCGCAAATTACCACCAACTTCAGGTTGGTGGTAATTTGCGATTCCTTTGAAAAATGCACTTTTTGCATTTTTCAAAGTGCCATGTGGCGCACATACATGCCCTTAGGGCATGTATGTACGCCACATCTGCACCCATGCTCATTTCAGGGTGCAACAGGGCGTCCTTTAGACACCCTGGCACCCTTGAAATTGCATTCTCAATTTGCGATTCTCTAATTGGGAATCGCAAATTGCGAATGTCTTCCCATTCATTCCTATGGGCCTAGGAATGAATGGGGAGGTATTCCTTAATTGCGAATCGCAATTTGCGATTCGCAATTAAGGAATATGTAGGATTCGCAAAATTTATTGCAAATCCTACATACATAGTGTTTTGCGATTCTCAATTAGCGATTCCTTAAAAATCGCAATTTGAGAATCGCAAAACGTGGTGTTCATACATATGGCCCAAAATGTTTTGCACTTCACAAGTCCACCAGGTGCACTATGTCATATCAGGTATTCGTCGCTGTACAGCCAACAGCATATTGCATTGTGGGACTTGGAGTTTTGCTGCAATACTCTTTTTATGCGTTCAACGCCCCAGAAAGCAATGTGTTGTTTGCTAAAATGCCAGAACTGGCTGAAGGTGTTCTACATGACATGGAGCACTTCTCACATATTTTGTGAAGGTCTGCTCTTTCATTCACATCATTCATTAAAACAAGTGTTGACCATACTGACTGTTTTGTCTTTTGTATAGTGGAAAGTTGTATAGCGAGGTTCACAACTAGAGCACAACATGGACAGTAGAAGCACCTCTTTCCCAAAAGCAAAGAATAAGTAACGGGCCGGTGGCAGTAGCAGGAGGAGCATCCCATGAGTCTCACACATAAAAGATTGGTGCAAGACTGGTAGCTAACACACTAAAGAGAGAGTGAGAGAAATTGAAGTATTGCTGTACCTCTTTGTAAACAAACATCAAAGTACAGGAAGCGCTATGCACCTGGAAGAAAGAGTCAAACCCCTAATAGAATTACCATACATTCATGTACTCATGTAGGATGATAAACCTTTACCTGCCTAGTGTGATATAGTACATCAGTGGGTTCCACTTCTAGCACTATAATCACCCCAAAACACTACTGTTCATGGTTGTACAGCCTCCTAGTTATGGCTTCCCTAATACTGGTAAGATTAAGTCCTTTGTCGCATTTATGTTCCCACTTTGTTGAATGCAGAGCCATATATAAAAATTGTCTGTGGGCGAGCTAAAAATGGGGTAGAGCAAAAGACCCTAATTCTCTTTTCTGTCAACATGTTTTGGCGCTCAAATATTCCTCCAATGGGGACAGGAACTTTCTCAGGACTAGAGGTATCTTACATCAGATATTGTGGAAAAGTCCATGTTCATTGGGTATGCTATGCAAGTGCATTCTATATATTCTTAAGTGGAAACGCCTTCATTCAGCAGTGGAAACACGCCTTTTTCATGCCATAGATACACCGTCGGCAGAAACTGTGCAAGCTTCCCTTCCTGAGATGACATACAGATGTAGTGCAGCAGAAGGGAAGCTTTACTCAATAGGACACATGCAAAAAACAAGCAACAGCAGTGCAATTTTTGCTTCCTTACAGCATCAGTACAAGATGGTGGTAACAAATCAAGCTTCCACTCTCACAGAACAAGGCAGCAAGCGCAATCCTCCAACCCGAGAGCAGATCCAGCAGGGCAGACTTGTACCAACTTTCACTGGTGTCAGAACATGAACAGGTAAGGCGCGAGTGACATGCAGGTTAGGGCCAGACCTCTGGACCAGGTGCTTATATCACTGAGGGTAATTATAGGTGAATGATTGAGTGAATATGTGAATTCTGAAACCATTCTCACTTAAGTGGTATTTTACATCAGCTTCCTGATAGTCCTATGTTTTCCAAATATTGAGAGGTAGCCATTACCTACTAGGTCATTGTTATTTACAGCAGCCCAGGCACAGTCTAAGTAACTATATTGTATTCACAGGTAGAAACCTCTTTGAAAATATTTTGAAATGCGCGCACGCAGCAGGTGTTGTGCAAGCCCAGCCTCGGTGCTGCACCTGTCCAAAATGTGAGGATTATGGTAAAAAGGAGAATGGTCCAGAGATGCTGAGTCTGGATATGAATCCCTAGAGTTTTGGAGGAGTTTTGCTCAAGGCTCTGGACCTTTACAGCCTCAAAAAGAACAGGTGAGGAGAGGGTTGTGAGGTAGCACAGTACAAATAGATTAAAGCGAAAGTAGTTATTTTTATTTTTCACTTAATTGAGTCCATTTCACTCATTATCATTTTTTCATAGTGAACATTGTAAAAGAGAGTGAGAGAACAGCCTGTTACTACTTTCGCTTTAATCTATTTGTACTGTGCTACCTTCAAAAAAGGAATCAACCTACTGACGGATGTGTATATATGCTTTTGGAAAGGAGGAACATATGCTCACAACCCTCTCCTCACCTGTCCAAAATGTGGTGGGCCACCAGTGAGGTCAGTGGCGGTGAGGCGGTGGGTGGGGCAGTGTGGGAGGGGGGAAGTCGACAGACGAATGAATAGGTATAATTACATAAATAAATAATACCTATTCGGTCGTCTGTTGACTCCCCTCCCCCCTGCCGTCTCCTGCTGAGCCCCACTGCCTACCGCACTTACCTGTGCCGGCCGCCATTGAGTGAGGTGCAGGATACCAAATTGGTTTAATATTTTCGTTAAGTAATAAGTTAATGCCTTATTTTGTGATACTGATACAACTCAGACCCTGGGACGTTTGTCTCAATCAAAACAGTTTGTTTGACAAAGTAATTGGTATGTGTTTAATTTCAGTCCTTTAAACTTACACATATATCACTGTATATTCCGTACCAAGTTAAAAGTGAAGTGCATTTATTTTTAGTAAACTGAAAGCAAGCAGACAAGGTAACCGTGAATAATGTGCATACTTCGTATTTCTGAAAGGGATTTAGACAAGAAGCAGAGTAAATGTTGAGACATCAGAGGCGGTGTTACACAGAAGAACATTCTGATAAAAAGCCGTCAGCAGTGCTCGTACTTGTACGGCTCAGCAGAACATTTCAAAGGGGGGGAATCAGGACAGAGTGCCAAGGCTACAGAAATAAATGAAGGTAAACTGTAGGTGTCTCTTCAGACCATTTGATTTAAAACATCCATGACTGAGAATGTTTAAACGCAGAGCTCAAGGTAATAACATGTCACAACAGGCCACATGTCTTAAATTACACAGACAACATAAATAACATTTTTGAAGATGTTCATTTATTTTCTCTTTCTGTGCGATTCGAACCCTAGACCACGAGACACGTTGGTCAGCTGAGTCTACTTGAGCTATAAGGACCCTCCTGGTAATGTCTGCCTTTTTAGCTCTTTTGATTTCACAAAAATTAAATGTATGATATACCTTTTAAAGGGTATTGCAGCCAGCATTCTAAATTGATTGGTCTCTTATTGTGTCATTCACATTTTTTTTCCCGCCAATTACAGCATACAGCATGGGGCAGTGTGTCAGCTCACTTTAGCCATTGCCTAACTTCATGCATGACAGCATTTTTACCCTTTACAAGGAGCAGAGTCACACACACAGGAGTTCCTTTGCAGTGGCGGCTCCTCGAGGGAGTCCTGCGGGGGAGGGGCAGGGGCAGGGTTGGGCGGTAGTAAACTCCGGCATACGGCCGGAGTTAAGTAAAGAAATAAAACGAATTACATTGCGCGCGCTGCAATGCAGCGATGCAATGCAGAGCGCGCAATGTAATTCGTTTTATTTATTTATTTATTCACTTAACTCCATTTGGCCGTATGCTGGAGTTTACTACCCTTACCCTACCCTGCCCCGCAGCACTCCCTCGAGGAGCCGCCACTGCCTTTCAGAACCAGGGACTACTATGGCAATATGTGCTTTTTGAGCCCAAAAAATACTTTTGCTTTTAGCTAATGTTTATTTTGATCTGTAAGTCCCTGAAGACCTGGCTATTTGTTTAATCAACTAGACCCTGCCAGCGCTTTGCTACCTTCACAGGTGACACAAAGCGCTCTACAAAGCTACTGATTGATTGATTGAACACGAATGTATCTCTGCAGTCTGATGCACCCACGAGGGAGAGCATGATGTGAAAGTAAAAATGTTCGCAAACCAAAAAAGGATTGATTTGAAATTAACCCATGAAAGAAACCATTGTAGAAATAAATACTTTTTTCCTTTGAAGAAAAGCGAACTACAGACGTTACTGTACATAAACAAGAGTATGTTGCACTGTGATGCAAATGTATGTCTTTAGCTTCGCCCCTTTTTCATGATAGATTGCCACCAGTACAGTGAGGACCAAGTGACAGGGTTTGAGGAGCTGGCAGGCCTTTGTAAAATAAAAATCAAAAAAACTTTAATAGTAAAAAGAACATTTAATCATAATTAAATACGATAATTTAGTACAGAATGGACCTACTTTTTAGGCTCATGGCCATACTGTACACGATCAAAGTGCTGTAACTCACAGTGAGGGGACTCAGTGTCTTAAGTGGACTGATCCATTGCCCCATACTATGCACTGCTGGGCAGAAACAAAATGTGAATGACACTACAACAGACCAATAGATGAGGAGGGCTGACTGAAAGGCCCTTTAAATATGTATTTATGAAGAATACTTTTGAAAAATAAAAGATCTTGGCCAAAGCCAGACCAAAAAATCATAACAGTATAGAATATGTATCAACACTGGTGGATTACCTAGCCTGCAACATAAGAGCAGAAAAGAAGTAACTTGTCTTCTGAAATGATAGAATCGGATGCATGATTTACTATCACTGCTCTGTTACTACAGGTAATGGAGCCTCTCACCTTACTTCATTTGGAAGAACTGTTAGCACCAAGCCGGAAGCACATGGTCTCAGTGTCCAAGGATACGTACAGAACCCTTCTCTGACGCGCAAGGCCTGCGTGATAATAAGTCAATTCGCTTTATCCCACTGTTTCCATGGCTTACCAGGCAAAATGTTCTGCTTTTTGAAATGTGTTATAATAAATAAAAATAGTAATTCAGACTCTATAATGCACCACAACTATGGCGATAAAAAAGAGCCAAGGATGGGAATTAGGGAAAACAATCGTGTCCAGCCCTGGTTAAGTCTGCAGAGAACTTGCATATCCTAATGGTTATGACTATTATCACTGAATGTGCACCGGACGTTACCTTAGGCGCTCTTTCTCTCGCAAGGTAAAAACCAGACGAATCCTCGACAGTCATTACACCTAATATGCTCGCATGTGTGGCACACACTCCGAATATATCGATGCAAGACGCTGTCTAGTCCACCGACATGGACACCTCGACTCCTGCTTTTAACGTCTCAACAGTCTCAGTAGGATCTTTAACAGCTGCTTTATCAGGACCACTTAGAGAAGTAGCAAGAAACATTGGACTCTCTGAAGAATTTCAAAGGGACATGTCACGGTCTTTGGTGCTTCAGGGAATGTGTCCCAAATGAGCAATTAAAGAACAAGGCGAAAAAATTCTAATTTGTCAAATGTGAACGCATCTGGCTCGTTTGTATTGAAGTCCAAATTAGTCCAAACTGAATGATGCACAGATGGGTACCAAATAGGGATGTAGATATCTGTGAATTGTCAAACATATTGCTGCTGATAAAGTCTATAACTTTATTATATTGCAGCAAATGAGACTTACAGTTCTATCGGTTTTAATCAATTCATTAACAATTAGTATTAATCGTTAGTGTTGACAATGGAATCAGCAAGCAAAGGTCATCAACGACAATAATCAGGAATTCTGTAACTGATATGTTCTGTTTCCTGTATGAAAAATAAAGTTTTCAAATAGAACATTGTTAGAAAAGGAAAGGATTCAGACTTGGGGCTTGATTACGAGGCTGGCGCTCCACGGACGCCAGACTCGTGGGGGCATGGCGATAGTGGTCTAACCGCCATTGCCCCGCCGCAGCAGTGTTGCGCTGGTGTGGAGGCAGTAATATGCTTGGCGAGACCGCCAAGGTCCCGCCAAGCATATTGCAAGTTTCCTCTCCACCGAGGTTTTCATGGCTGTTCCACTGCCATGAAAACCATGACGGAGAGGAAACAAAGTGGACTCTACAGGGCCCCCTGTTGCCTCTGGGCCATGTGGATGCACACCAGTTCCTACACGGCATGGACTTTATACGTTCCATGCCGTGCAGGAACTGTTTTTGGCGTTCCCATTGCGGTGCCCTTTTTTAGAGGCACCGCCATGGGAATGTAAAAAAAAAAAAGCCTACTCGTAATCTGGTGGGTGGCTCGACCCCGGGTTTGGTGATGTGGCGGCGGGGCGGACCCAGCGCCTCACCGCCAAACTCGTAATCAGGCCCTAGGTGTCGAAAAGTGAGGCCATAGGGGTAGTTTAAGAAAAACGAAAGGGCTGAAGGTTCAGAGAGATAGCAAGGAGAGTGAAAAATGTAATATGTCTTTGACCCCGGAGCAGTGATTCATCTACTTGTTCTATGGACTTGTTTATTGAGATCATGGAATCCTGTGGAAATTTGTACAGTGTTATAACATACAAGAACAATAGCAACTCATCACTTCTAGACAGTGTATAGCCATCAAGCTTTATTTACCTCAATCATGCATCTAGTATGAACTGAAGGTTCAAAATATTTTTATTTCTTCAACTGCAAAGTGCCAGTGCGTGCTGTTCCTGACAGGTTTCGGTCAGCTTCCCCACCTTTACCAAAGGAGTGTATAGATGGCATCTTAGCCTACTGTTTAATGGCAATTATTGAAATTAAAAAGGTGCTCGGCTGTTGTATATCAGTAATGGATAGAAGATACAGTCAAACATTCAAGTAAAATCCCCTACTTAATTCTCTATATTCTCTCCATAGGTTACTAATCCAGCTGTAATTGGCATATATACACAATAGAGCAAACAAACTCGCTGAAAATTCAGAACAGAAATCATTATATAATTATTAAACATACAACTCAATAATTCCACCAGTTATATACAAATGGATGGAAATTCAGAGATATATTAAACCATAAAAAGTTCTGCACTTAAGGGCACTCTTTTCAAAGTATATACTATGTAAACAATGCAGCTGGCTTCATCTGTTATCCTGATACATCCGAGAGTACACCACTGAAATTATTTCCTGAGATTACTTACCAGCCCCATGTCTTAAAACCTCCTGTAGGCTTTGTTCTGTGTTCAAAGATGTCGATATTGTGACTGTAATTTCATAGTGTGAACTTTCATATGTCTCATACGGAGTTCCACCGGCACCTCAATTACATTCAGACTGTATATATAGGCCTACCAACTAAAGACCCACATATCTGGTCTCATGTTTCTTGGTGAACAATAGGGCTACAGGATAATTGGGATCCATATTAATTGCTGTACATGTTCCAAAATGCATACCTTCATAGGCCTCACTGTGCTCCCACTAAATATCAGCCTAGTGGTACAACTAATAGCATTGTGTATGACAATAAATCATATTCCTGATTATAAAAGTCTTATTGCGGGAAGTGTTTCATTATTTGTCTATACTGATTCCAAACTAGATGGCACACTTTACATCAGGTACAAATATGAAATCCTTTCACATCTGACCTATGACAATCCACATCCTTTCTGACAACACAATGAGTTTGGGTGATCATGCCTCAATCAATTTAACTTTCTGATATGTAACATGGAATAGTCTGGGATATAATCCTTTAGAGGATGTGGCCTAATGGCTAGAGCGCCCCACCTCGAAGCTGGGGAGACCGGGTTTGAGTCTCGGCAGGGACGCTCAACATCCTGTGATTCTGGGCAAATCACTTATTCTCCCAAAGCCTAACAAAAATGATTGTGTCCGTCTGTAAAGCAACTGGTGCTCATGTAAAGCACCCTGATACCTCCGGGTAAAGTTTGTGCTACATAACTCTCCCAAAAATCACAATCCAATTTCAATATATTCTAGTGTTTGGGTAAAACTCCATCTACTTTTTTACTATCTAAGGCAAATTTCACAATAAATCTAAACAGTGTCCCTACTTGTACCTCTAGGAACTAGAAAATCTAAACAGCTCATTTACAAATGTTTAATTTGTATTTAGTCCTAGAAAAAAATATTCAGTTTAAATCCTCTTTTTGAAGTGTTGTTCCATTCAGTTAGTTTCCATTTCAAAATCTTTAAACCTTTAGAAATTACAACATGCCAAAATCAATTCTCTACAGGAAATATTTGAAATACGTTGAGAAGGATGATATTGTCTGGCATGCAAGATGACATCAGCAGAAGTGGATTTGCAAAACATATGCAACTCAATAACCTGCATGTATAGTAACAAATGTAAGAATTAATTTTTTTCATAACTTTATGTGCAAGTAAATTTAACATTGTGCTTTTTAATGTTGCCACATAATCTTTGAGGCCATATGATGACCCCATCCCAAATCAGAAGAAGACCATCTATATACCTTGGTCACATTGCGATATGACTCTGCTATTTCTCATTTTTACTTCCATGGAGTCTGGACTATATGGCACCAGACTCTCAGCCTACAGAAACATAAATGTGTCCAAATAACTCCCAAGATATTCTGTAAGGCAGCTTAATCTTGAGACTGTTGGCCTCCCTGGCAGTCTGGTGAGGGACTTGTGCACCTTCAGTAAAAAGAAAAAAGTGGAAGTGGAAAGATGTCTTAATTTCAGAAAATGAAAATCACCCATAGACAGAGTTTTTATCCTGTCATCATTTTAAACTTTAGCACAAAATATGGATTTCATTTTAAGATCACTCTCAAAAGACATGTTAAACTCTATACATAATTGTATTATTGTACAAAATCTCCCTTTGTAATATTGGTTTGTAATGTATTACACTTTAAACTGTGCAAAGAAACTACAATAGTAACATTTTATACAGCCAGGTTATCAGTTTGTTTGTAAATACAAAAAGACTCAACGGTGGGATACTTATATAAACTTAAAGATACTTGTTAAAATAGTAATTTCTAAACTAATGAATTTTAACATCAGTAAAATCAAAAGAATCGCCATAATCAACTTTGTCTTTGCACAGTGGATTTTGAATATTCATTATGTCTTCCTCCACACTTTGTTTTCCTGAGTCCTTTGTTTATGATTTTTTGTTTCATCTTCCAGATGGAATCAGCATTTTATCTAAAATAAAATGAGCGTTCTTTGGTCAGCAATGTGTTCATACCCCTTTACTTCCATTTCCCCTCCAAGGAGCCAGATGTATGAAATGAAATGTATATTTATAAAGCGCTCGATTGCCTGGGGGTGTCTTAGAGCTGCTACTGTATGAAGGCATAACAGAGAATCAGGCTAGTTGATGAAAGAGCTATGTTTTTAATGATTTTCTGAAAGAGAGGAGTTTTGATCTTTCTTTCAAAACAAGGGGAAGAGAGTTCCATAGTTTGGTTGTGCCAGTTATGAAACTTCTGCCACCCTAAGAAGCTTGTCTAAACTTGGGAATGACGATGTACTTTGCTGTAGAGGATCGAAGAACTCTGGGAGGAGTGTACCAGGTAAACTTTCATTCAAGGTATTCAGGGCTCGAGTTAGCAGAGCTTTAAAGGCAATGCAAAGGGCCTTGAATTCGATGCACTTTTAATAGGCAGCCAGTGGAGCTTAACTAAAGCCTGAGAGGCTGATTGATGTCTAGGGATTCCCAATAGCAGATGTGCTGCTGCATTCTGCAGAATCTGCAGTTTATGAAGGAGTCTTTGCTGCATGTTCAAAAAAAGACTATTGCAGTAATCCAATTTAAATATGACAAGAGTGGTCCCTATAGATTTATGAAGGTCCGAGGAATAAAAGGACATATTTTCCTAATAATCTTCAAGGTGAAGAAGGCTGAAGAGGTCACTGCGTTGACCTGACCTTCAAATGACAGCTTGCTGTCAAATAGAATTCCCAGATTCCTAACTTTCCTCGCTGGGGTTGGAAACGTACCCAGTTCTTGCGGCCATCAACTGGGAGTCCAGAAGGAGATGTTGTTGCCAACAAGAAGACCTAAGTTTTCCCCGAGTTTAACTTAAGGCAGGTAGTTTTCATCCAGTTGTCGATTTGCCTCCTACAGCTATTGAATCTGGCAGCTGTATCATCCAGATTGCTAGATACTGAGACCACAATTTGTGTGTCATCAGCATACGAGATTACTGAAAATCCGAAGGATTTGATAAGCCTAGTCAGCAGGCGCGGCCGGCACAAGTAACAGCGGCGGGGCGGGGTGTTTGGGAGTGAAGTGGACAGACAACGGGATAGGGATAGGGAAAGTAAAACTTTAAAAAAAAACACTTACCTTGCACTCGCCGCATCACTGACCTTTCCTTAACTCATTTTCAAATACTTGTTCTCTTGCTCCTCAAATAAAATAAAGTTTCCAGTGACAGCTACTTCAGAATAAAAGTGAGAATACAAGTGAATTGTATCCTGTGAAAACGAACTCACTAATAGTTTAGACTTCTTTGCAAAAACATATGGTAAACTGTTTTTGTGGTTTAGAATGTGTAGTAACATACATATAGATCACTACATTGGGCATTAAGCTCCAGTAATGCAGTGAGTAAACATTAAACTTTACTTGTATCCATTTAATTTGATGACTGTGGATCTTTAAGAGTATAAATTCAGGAGAAAGGTAGCTGAAGCCCTACCTTTCCTATGAACGTCAAAGTGACAGCGGGCACTCTGCTTGCTTGGGAAGCTCCTTTTCACACTCTGCAGTGTGAAAAGTATCGGTGCTCATACAATATTAGACATCCATTGCCATAATGCCAATAATTTTGGTACCACAATATCTATGGCATCCCCTCCTAAATCAAATTAAACAATCATACTGGAGCACTCATGCATGTATTGAAACATATAGTGTGATAGTAAATGAAACCTTTTTGCCAGCAGTCAACATACAAACAGTCCTTATTTTTTCCTCCTCAAAGTGGTGGATGTAGTTTCTTTTATTGTTTTCACGCTGTCATATAGAATACAGATGGTTCAGTCAACACGTGTTTCGTCCAACAATGGACTTTCTCAAGGCTAATTGAAATAATGTGACCCAACAGTAGGGATGAGGAATACGAGATGAGCGAGTCCAATTCAAATGGCAGGCCCATATTATTTGAAAATCTGCCCTAGTCAATTACCTGTTTTTTTACTGTGAAGAGATCCAATTTATAGTATTGCCTCTTTGTCAGTCTTTGCTTAATTGCATTCGATACGCTCTCCAATCCTTGAAGTCTGAGACCTGTTGTGAGCCTAGATACTTGGCCTAGTTGCATGTGCCAAATACACCTAGTCAATGCCTGTCCGTTCGTTTATGGGAAATACACAAACAATAAATATCAAACCCTCCAAAACATAGTACATAAACTACAAATAAGAAGCCTTTGACCTTAATGAGTATTACATGTATCTTAGACCTTTATAAGTCCTAAATGTACAGTATGGGCATCAGAATTCCCACGTGTGTCCTACCCCAGGACTTATGAAGGTCCAAAATACATACAGGACTTACTAAGGTCCAAGGCAATGGGCTCTTACTTGTAGTTTATGTACTATGTTTTGGAAGGTTTGACATTTATTATTTGTGGGTTCCCAAAAAATGAACGGATGAGGTGTATTTGGAACAAACAACTAGGCCAAGTATTTAGGCTCATGACAGGTCTTGGACAAAACATGTGTCAGCTGAATCATCTGTATTCTACATAACAGAGTGAAAACAATAAAATAATCCACATCCATCACATCTTTTGTGTTCCGGATTAAAATGATGTAATTAGATCTGGTGATGGCATGAATCTGAAGGAAGGGGAGTTTGTGTCAGACTCTGTTGGAAATGACCATCTTCTGCATGGTGTTCCCTCAGATTTTTGCCTTCACTATCCTATTTTTGATTAACCCATTTTTGTTGGCTTTAGGAATCTGCATACTTTACTCCTGCTAACCAGTAGTTAAGTGATTGTGCTCTCCCTTCCAAACACGGAATTTTTTTTATATGCATGCTTAGCGCATTTAATTCACCTATATGGCTCTAGTTCTAAATCTACCCTGGGCCCGTAAATTAAATGTTGCTAGTCACTAGTAGGCCTCAGCACTTATTTTGCCACCTGCTAAAGTAGCAACGGAAAACATATCTCAGCCCTGCCATTGCAGCCTGTGTGCTAATTTAAAGCTAGCATTTTGATCTGGCAAATAAAACTTTTGCTGGGCATAAGCCTTCCTTTTTAATACCAATAAGTCACCACTAAGGTAGGCCCTACAGGCTCATAGGGCAAGGTGCATGGTTATTAGAAAGTAGGACGTGTATTTAAGGTGGCAAAGTCATTTTTTATTGTGGCAAGGCTACCCAACCATAGACTAACACTGGTTTACCTTATCACATTTAATAAGTGATAAATTCAGTATGGGAGCAGGTAGAAAAATACTTCTTACACTCATTTTATTTGTAATTTAAAATCCTCTTTAATTGTAATTTTGGAGTTTAGATTACTATTTTGAAAATGCCACCTTTGGAAAGTTGCCATTTTCCACTCTTAAAAAAAAGTGCCTTTCTGCCAGTGTCCTGGATCACTCGACTGTTAATGGCTCTCCTGTGGTGTGATGTGTATTCCTTGCAGACAGTGGAGCAAAGGGCCTTGGGTATGAGACAGGTGTTCCTCTCCTGAGCAGAATGGCTTGTGAGTTGTATCCAGCAACTTCCTGAGCCTCAAAGAGTAGCCTGAGGGCTGGGCCCAGCCCCTTCCTTACTTCAGGATATGCCTTTCCTGTCGTTAGCAAATGCACCTCATACCTGGACCTGCCTGCCCTTTGTTTCACTAGACAGACTGGAGCCAAACCCATGGGAAAGGCGGAACTGACCAGAACCAGTTTTAGGGTTAGACAAAGGGGTGTCCCCCCACCCACAGGCTGGCACTGAGTATAAAAGTGGCAGCCCCAGAACCTAAAATCAAAACACTCCTAGACCTGAGGCATTTCAGAAGAAGGACTGCCCTGCTGTCTGAAGAAGAAAGACTGGGCCTGCTTGCCTTGAACCCACAACCCCAGAAATGACTCCAAAGTTCAGTTGGCTAACCTTCTGTATGAGCTACAGGGAGACAACAAGCTTCCAGAGGCCTTTCCTGCTTTCCAGCTGACCAGACCCTGGTCCTCTCTGCTGGCCTCTGTGGGAGTGATTCCTTTTCCCCCAAATGCTGTCCTTAAGATCCTGACCCTTCGCTGGAGTCAGAGTGTACTTCTCCCTGCTCAACTGAAGGTTTTCTTCTGTTGTGTTTTCACTTCATTAATGTTTGAGTGTTATATAAAAACTTTACACATTGTCCCTAAGTTAAGCCTGACTACTTGACTACCTGCCAAGTCACCAGTGGCTAAGCATAGGCTTATTTTGTGACTTATGTCATTCACCTTGACAAGGACTGCTAATATTATTTTAGGTGGGTTCTCACACTTCTCATCTAATACTCCAATATCTTACAGACCGCTTCAGCCGTTGGTTGCTTTGGATTACCCCCCTTCTGCCACAGTTTGTTTGAAGTTTTTCAGGTTATAGTGAAGTCCACAGGAGTATTGCCCAACTTTACATTTTGCAGTAATGACAGGTTAGAGCAGTCCATCTCCAGGATACGGCTGTAGTGACAGCCCCAAGAGTACAGCCACTGCCAGTCATGGCTCTGAGACTCAGATGGACTACTAACTGTGTATTTAATAATGGGAGTGGATACCACAACCTTCCATTTCAAAGTACACTCCAGCTTTTACATGCCTATGGGTGGATGGCTGTGCTGCTGTCAGGATTTTACCATGCTGCTACTAGGTGTCACTCACAATGGCCCTTTGCAAGCCTGCCTTTACATCAGTATAGGACAATATACACCTCAACACTTACCATATTTAGTTTATCTTTACTTTCCAGTCCAGGTTTCTGTCCCACTTCCCTGATCCATAATGGTCCTTGTAGTCCGTTCTGTCTCCAAAGTCTGCACCTGTCATGCTCTGGTGTTGGTACTCTATTCTCTCGTTTGATTCCTGAATCTCGTAGTCTTTCTGACCCTTTTATACTTGCCTTCTGGACTTTTCAATCTCTTGGCTTTGAACTGCACTCCATTCCTGGCTTTTCTGTGTCCTGTCTTGTGCCTCCTGGCTTTGCTGCTCTTTCCCTTTCCAAATCCCCCTGCCCTTCATCGATGGTTCCCCAATTCCTTGCACCTGCTTGATTCCTTACACCTGGCTCTCTCCCTGTTCCTGTGCTTCTCAATTGAGGCTCCTGCTATTTCTGCCTGGTGACCCCAGAGAGCAGGAGTTTGTAACTGACCTTGCTTCTGAGTCTCTTTATTCTTTGTTTGATGCTGCTACTATAATCCAGTTGTTACTTTGGTTCCATGTTTCTGTTCTGATTAAATATTTGTTTGTTGCTTGCCTCTTGTTTACCCTGCCTCTTTATTCCTGTTTGTGCCTTGCTCATAGTTCTAACTGCACACATCCTGATCTATCTTGTATATTCAGATTCCTTGTCTTGTTCTCTGTGTTCTTAATCCTGTTGTGTCCTAGTTAGCATGAGACTTCCAGTATATTCAGTTTTCTGTATTCCAGCCCTGTCTCTGACCCTTATTCCAGTCTAGCTTTTCTCTAAGCACAGTTCCCGTGCCTGTGTACCTTCCACTGTTCCCCTTTGTCTTCTTGTGTCTTTATTTCATTAGGTTGAATTTGATTGCTTCCTAGGTTGCCAATGAGACTCCAAGTTTTGTGGCTTTCTCCATAGGAGCTGCTGGGTGTCTCCTTGCCTTGTAAAATATTTTTCACATCACAGAGAGATCACTTCCAAGGAGGAGACAAACTATAATTTATGATAGTTTGTCTCGTTTTCTAACTTTTTCCTTTCTGTCGTTTGTACTTGTGTTATCTTCATAGCTTGCCCAGTTCCCTATTCACTGCCTGTTCCAACCTGTTTCTGTGCTGCTTTCTACTTGGGCTTCAGGTTCTCTCTTATTTATATTTAACCCTTTCTATGGGAATCCCTTGTACCTGCAGAAAGCACGCACCCCCCTGTTTCGTTTGCTTGTCCTGAACTCAGCTGGTGCTCCTGACTGATTGTCCCAAACTTACAAGATTCTTGAGAGCTGTAGCTAACAACTGCTCCAAGAGCCAGCTATCACCGAGATCGCACAAGTCACTACATATCTGTGACGGTGGGCAGTTTCTTCTGTGGCGGCGGAGGGAGGAGGGATGGATTTCTTTTGGGGTGTCATCATTTTCACATGTGTGTAATTTTTAGATTTTGTCATGATCTGTGTTAACGACTTACCTTAATGTGCTCACTTGTTTGCTGAGTGCAATACTCTTTTACGTTTCTTTCAGGGAAGGAAAGGTTGGTGATGTACTCAGAAGGCTGGCGCTGCTCCCAAAATTTTCCACATCTCTAGTGGATGCACAATGCATAGGCGTCTGAACTCAGAATCAGAAGCTACTTTTCCCATGAGACTACAGAACTCTCACAGTGTTTTGGAAATGTTGGTACCCTTCTTGAAAATATTGAGTATATGTTCTGTGTGGTCCAGAGGCTCCTTGCTAATCAATCAAGATACTTTATTGCTGCAGGCAGGACCTTGCTATGAGACATTTGTTGAAAGCCTTGGAAGTTAATTTTGTTTTTTTTACTTTGAAAGCATGAAGTAGAAGCTGGGTACAGAGAAATAAATTCTAATAAATTATGTTGTATTTTGAAAACAAACCTAACTGACTTTAAAGTACTGTTGCAAAGAATACCTTGATGGAGTATTAATTTTACTTTTCTGTTGCTCTTTTGGATTCTAAAATCGCACGAGGAACAGAAAGGATCCTCACCATCTTTACATTCTGATGATGTATTTATTTGTACCTATGATAGTAGTATAGGCTTAAAAAATCAATTCATTAGTGTGAATATAAACCTCAGAGTTCTGATGAATATTTGTTTATATTATAGTTTGAGAAACAACCTGAATATATATATAAGATTAAGATCCAGAGAGCATGTAATCGAGGACATTAGGTAGTTGCATGAAGAAAAGAGAGAGGTTTATGGAAAAAAACAAGTTTACCAATCTCATTTTTATTGCTTGTGTCAGTTCAAGGAATGTCAGAATTCCACCAATATTAAGGTAGTCTGAGGTTTAGAGATATTCTGGAGGTATGTAGTTTATTATAGTGAGTATTCGATAAATATTCATAGAGACATGACTCAAATAGGTGACAGCATGCAGTAGCGTGGCTATTCAGAGTGCTGATATCCAGAATCTCTGTGTTTTCTCTTGTTCCATTCCACTTTCAATGGGCTTCAGTTGCAGGCAGGCAAATAGTACATTTGGGCATGCTGTGCATGCATGTGTGCGCCCTGTATGTCCACACTGCAGTGCATCACACATGTGGAAGTAATCCTTCCCCTTTGTCTCCCTGAATTGTCCACATGACAAAGAAACAAATGGCACCAGCACAGTTATGTGGACTATGACAGTGTTTGCTCTTCTATCCCCTACAAAGAGTGGGAGGTCTGCACAATGGTTTTATGATGTAATCCCGCGTGCGTTTAGCATGCATGCCTTTAGAACGCCGGCATTAGTACGAACGCGTCGTTACAACATGTTCCTTTAGTACGCAAGTCATTACAATTACTTGCCTTAGGGGGCGCTGGACTTTGGAATAGTATCATTTACTATTCTAACTCCAGTCTGCTCAACAGTAGGGAAGGTGTTGGACTTAAAATCCCACACCACTCCACCAGTGTGCCCCCTAAAGCAAGTCGTTGTAACGACTTGCATGTTAAACGAATGCGTGGTAACGACGCGTTCGTTCTATGCTGGCGTTGTAAAGGCACAGTGTGATTCCGGCTTCTTAATTAAGGAGTTTTCCCCTGCTCAATGTGACAGCTGTCTCAACAGCTAGTTGCCAAAGCAATCCTGTCAGCAGGTGCTTCATTCTGGCTCTCATTTCAACATTTCTTTTTTAGACTTCTGCTGAGAGTAGTAGTGGTTTGTGGTGCATTACTGTTCTGTCCCTTCATAGAATGAGAACTCAACATGCTGCAGGTACATGCCCCACAAGTTGTGTCTCCCCAGGTGCACCTTGATGCCCACCCATATGCCTCACCAATCTCAATTGTCACCATGGAAAGCCCTAAAAAAGATACATTAAGTGAGGAGGCTAAGTAGAAGAAGGAAATTATGACACAAGATTTGATGTCAGGGAAAAGGGCACCCAGTAAACTGATTTGAATTTGAGCACTTCTAGGCCTCGTCAGAGGTTTGAATTGTTATACAAATTCCACAATACTATCCAATGCATCACTGTCGTATCCTTATCTTTAATGGGGTTGGTCTATTTTACAGTGAAAGCCAAAGAATAAGGTTTGCAATGTTTATGATAGGTGTGTTTAATTATATGGTGTACTGAGTATGTACAGATATATGAAACACACAGCACGTGTATCTACTTGTTTGTCACTACAGAGTAGTGAATATTTGAGCTTACGTTTAAAAATAATGCAAGCATTTAATGATGCCTACCATGCAATCATATGCAAATAAAGAGATTATGGGATTGCATTAAAATGTTATGTAGACATTAAGGGGCCGATTCCGATTCGGGCCGGAAATCTCTCTGACCGAGCCGGACCCGGAGAGAATTCCGACCGAATCGGACTCTGGCAGTCCGACCGAACGAGTACGATGCGCACGCATGCACCCGGACTCGATTCGGTCGGACTCCCATTGAAGTCAATGGGAGCCGGTCGTACAACGCGTACGCGGGCTCCCATTGACTCAATGGGTGCGAGGCGAACAAGGGCGCCCCCTACAGCGGGTACGCGTCGACGCGCATTGTGCTGTACAAGCACAGGTAGGGGGACCCATGGGTCCCCCCTGTGTGCGACTCGCGCGGCTACGCGTACAGGGGGGTCCGACGCGGACCCCCAAAGTCCGGCTCCGACAGCTCTTTCGAGCCGGACGGCGTGAGTCGGTCGGACTGCTCGCGGTGCGCATCGTACTTACCCGGCCGGGGAACGTCTCCATTGCGCAGTGCGAGTTGTGTCCGTGCGAGTCGGTCGGAGCGTGTTGAAGCCGCGTTCGAGTCAGTCGGCAATTTCGCGGGCGCTTGCATCGTACTCGCTCGGCCGGACCCGCGTACGATTCGGTCGGGAAACAGGGCTCCGAATCGGATCCGGTAATGCCGAATCCTATTCGGAGCCCTACCGGCCGAGATCGGAATCGGCCCCTTAGTGTTATCCTTTATATCTGCAACTCATTAAGTCAAAATCAGTGATAAGGTATTATGTCAAATTGTACATTAAGGAAAGTGTCCCATGTGACATGAGTGCAATCTTCCCTCCTGGGCTTTTCACATTTTGTGATCATGGAATGATTTTTAGTGCTCTGAAGTGGCCTCCTAACTGTGTGAACACTTTACAGAAAACAACAAATAAACAAGATATTGTCACACATAGAAATATTTCAAAAAATGTATTGACCTTTTTATATGACATATCTTTTGATATTATTAAGGACTACATGAGTCTGTAAAGTGACAACATTATAGTTTAAAACAAAGGAGGGCGGTAATCTTGGTTGGAACTTATACTCAACATTATCTCCTCATCTATTTTCCTCATGACTGTCCTGATATTTTGAGGTTTGCCTCGTTACACTAATATGATGTAACTATATTAGCCCCAGAATTATCTTAATAACAAATATTTATAATGAGTCCCTAACTTGGACTTCTCCTCCCATACGTGCTGTTTGTTTCTGCCTCACAACACTGGATGACTACCTTCTCTTTTGGTAGGAATTTTCTTTCTTGTCTATTTATATTCTTACGCTTTACCTTCCATGGACCAGTGGCATGGGGCTCTAATACAGTTAAGGGAACTCATCCTCTGGTGGTAAAATGCAGCTATAATTTGAATGCAGTGGGTCCCTCATACTCCAGGGTCCTTCTGCCACTACACCTGCTGCACTATTTATAGATACTACCCTGCTCTTTTCTACCTCTGTGTCTTTACCTTAACCAGCATAGGTGGTGTCAGAACCCCTTTCAAAGGGCCACAGGGCATGCAGGGGTTACCAGGTACCACCGTGTTTGTTGAAGTCTTTTACTCCTGATGTTCCGGGGCCCGACCTAACGGGCAAGTACCTCTTCTGCACTTGACCCTCAGTGATAGCTGAGGTCGAACAGCCAAGGCTCTCTTGAGGGGAATGTGGATACAGGCCAGTGAACATGACTCGTAACTCAAAATGCAAATAGTACGAACAATAAATCAATTTCTAGCCAAATGCTTGCTTTTAGAAGAAAAGTAATATTTTATTTCTAACTCTATGCTTGCAGTGAAGTACGACATTCAGAAGCAACAACACAGTCCCCCTTGAGGTCGGGGCTCTAGTGGTTGTCAGGTGAGTCCCTGTCCCACTCTCCTTTGTGTAACGTGTTCAGTGTCATTTCCCATTCACTGGTGACTGCATCAAGGAATGCTATTTGGCCTTAATCAAGAGTTCTCCCTTTTGACTTCTTAGGAACGTAGTCAAAAGTGTCTATGGTGCCGCACCACTGTTAGTAGCGAGTCCCCCGGGCCCAACTGACTCAGTTCACGTCTAACATGCTCTTGCAGCACAGAGGAGTTCACCGATGCAGCAGGCACCTTCAATGCGCACCCATGAGTCTTGCTTAATTCAGAGAAGTCGGGCTGCTCATGGCCCACGCGGCAGCACCCGGTGGCCCGGGCTTTCACTCCTCAGTGGCCCTGTCGGAGGTTTCTCAGATGTCGGAGCAGCTCCCTGGTCATGAAGATGAGGTAAGTTGACTTGGATCAACTAAGGGTGGGTGGGGGGAATCCTTTCTTTAGCTCCTGACTGGAGCCAGTGAGGATGTAACATCGGCCACGCCATCTCCGGCAGTCCTCCGTGGGGGGTCGGGGGCAGTTCCCTCGTAGTGCGGGTCCAACGCACGAGTCTTAGCCTCAGCCTCTCCTTTGGTTGGCGGCCCGAATCCTTTGGCAATATTTGTACCGGCAGCCCCCCGGCATCCGGAGTTGCTGCAGTATGTGGTGATAAGGGCGCAGGCTCTTCCAACCTCAGTGCCCCAGCCCAGATGATCACAAGTCTTGACACTCCTTGAAATGGTACTTTACCAGTGGCTCCATCTGGCATTCTGGGTCACAGAAGTGCAGTAGTATGGGCAGCAAGACCCGCACATCACTCAACACATGGCTTTGTCAATGGCAGCCCTCTCTTGGTATACAGAGGTCATAGAAAACTGTACTGCACATGGGCGGCGGCCCAATTGGTGCACAATCGAATAATCTCTCTCTTTGCACAGGGAGTTCTTACAGTAGGGCTCCCCACTGGACCTTGCTCCTTCTAAAGCTCTCCTCTTCCTAACAAGGTCCACTGGTCTTGGCAAGCATGCAGGCACTGATGCTCCAGGCTCCATAGCAGGTGGTCTTGTTTGCCATGGGTGATGTCCTCTGGTCACAGGCAGAAGTCTTGCCGAGCTTCCCCTTCTTACACAGCCATCTGGCTGCTTGGCAGATCACACATTTTTGGGGACTTACCTCCCCTTTTATTGTCCTTTTCCAGACACTAAATGAGATTTCGGGTCATGGTCTTTGAATTTTTATGTTGGGGTACTGCTTCTTTTTAAGTGGGCACTTCTCCTTTTCATCTTTCTTCATGAAAGCTGTCTGTCTGTCACAGCAGGCAGGACTCCGAAGCTGAGTACACACCTGAATATCAACCACAGTGATACGTGCATCAAATGGTTAATCCCAGACTCCCAACCCTACTCTTTATGATTACCTTAACAGCCCCATCTCCCTGAGCAGTCTTTTGAAATGTGATGGGAGTCTCTTACTTTTCTCTCCAGTGTGTCGCCACCCATCTCACAGGAATACTGCAATCTACAAATCTGTCTGGAGGATTCCTCTCCTCTTTATGTCTTCACCAGGCAGGCCTGGGCTTCTCAAAATGGAACCCAGGGTCCTCCATACAACACACCCTTGCAGGTGCATTTACTTAGTGTATGCTCACAGCACACTTACTGTCCAGCACTAATACCTCTATGCATTGTACCATTACATGTACACATGCATTCAGCACGCACTCAGTCTGCGTGCACTGTTCAGCACTGAAGCTTTTCCATTGTTAACTAGGGAGTGTTATTTTACAACACATACACTGCCAACACACACACTCACTGTGTGTGTGCTGTACAACACTTCACCCTTCATGTATTTTACTTCACGCAAGCACACATACACACAGCACATGCTTTCCGTGGGCACGCACTGCACAGCACTACATTTCTCCTGTAATGTATTCCTCTCAGGCATACAGGCACCCAGAACATATACTAACCACACATGTACTGCACAGCACTGCTCAATCCTTGTACTGTTCCCTTCCAAGCACACATACAACCAATGGAGAGTCACTACTCCTGAGCTGCACTTCAGATCTAGTTGATGTAGGGCAAAGGTGAGTTTAGCACACAGCAGGTGAACTTTTAAAAATGTGAGTGAGTCTGTAGGCCTCACTCGAGTGAGACAGGGTAAAAAGGTTCTGTTCACTACTACTGATCACTACACGGTATGCTGCCACCACCGCGCTTCTTAACTCCTGGTGAAGGCAGTAGCCTTCCACCACTATGAGGATACCACTTTGGGTGCCCCTCCTGGTCCAAAAAGACTGCAATCTGTGAGACAGACCTATGTCATGGCGCACTCAGATGATCCATGTTCGCCTATAAAAAAAATCAGCATTAGGAATCCAGACAACGGTACAGCTGGCCACTCAGGGCAGGGGTACATGTCTCTTACAACGCAAGCACATTTGGTAAGGCCAGAAAGCACAGGGTAAAATGTTTTTCATAAGAGCAGTAGGCCACCGGTTTGTGGTCGAGCACCTACAGGCTCATAATTCCTAAATTAAGTCTCTAATCGATGCAAGAGTAGTATAAAGCCCTACAATTAAAGTAGAGTACTATTGATTGATATATATACATGTGCGGAACGTTTTCTAGTACCATTATCGGCATGTGGCTATGCATGCATGACTACTTGACCAATCACAAATAGTGTCAATAATTTCTGGAAATGGATCTCAGATTAACAGTTGCTACTTTTCATGTGAAAATATTCAGTTTAGCCCTTTGTTAGGTTACGTTTACAATGACAATTGTCTATTACGAGCTATAAGAGTGCACTTTCTGTTTCTGGGTTAAGGAAATGGGGGGCATATTTACAAAGAAATGACGCAGCACAGCGCTGCAAGCAATTCAGCAGTGTTGCGCTGCATCATTTAAAAAAATGCAGGGATGCACTGTATTCACAAGAATACGGTGCATCCCTGTGTTTTCGCTTGCGCTGGCGCTAAAAAAGCTGCCTAGTGCCAATGCAGACACCCTTGCACCATGGTGTAAGGGTGCCTGCGTTGCAGGGATGATTGGTTATGTGCAGGAATGCATACCTTCCTGCACATAAACAATCATTAAAGGCAATTTGCTCCTTCTATAGCACACATAGAAATAGCAAAAAACAAGGAGAAATAAAAGTATTTCTCCTTGTTGCGCCACTCTAACGCCTGCTTTTCAATGGCATTAGTTTTTGGCGCTGCTTTAGATTTACGGATCCTTGTGAATCTGGAGCAGCATCAAATAGCAATGGATGTTATGGTGGAACACCCACTGCAACACCCATTACACGCCCCTTTGACGCAGAAAACTGCGTGAAAGAGTACGATATTTACAATGCGGCGTTAAGCCATGCAAAATCTCTTAGAGCCGCGTTGTAAATGTGAAGCAGGGCAGTGCGCCACCAGAGTGTGTAAAAAGTGATACTCCGGTGGCGCAATGCCTTCGTAAATATGCCCCAGGGTTACGTTGCGAGGCAAAGTCCAGTTTGACATTGCAATGGTGTCTGGTGCTCCATTTGACTCTTGACTTTCAATCTCTATGATCTGGTCGGTCTGTTCAATTACAAATATAAAATGAATGTCAAAAGTGTTGGCAAATGTTGCCTTTCTCTTCTTTTGCATTCATGCAAAAAGAATAGCTGTATATGTGTGTGTGCATACATAAATATGTTTACATATACAATGAACAGACAGTTTCACGTACAGCCTTTTTTGTATGACAGGCCACTCGTGTAACGTCTCTGTTCATTTCATGCTCCTACTTTCTCATTTTGATAGGAGCATCACCTGATGACTAGAGTTCAGATCTCTGACTCTTGACCTGTGAGTTGAGGGCTGATTTCTTCTGTCAAGTGTCTGCTGGAAGATTTATTCATACTCTAGGTTTTTGTTTGCCTGGACAGACACAGTCTCTAACTTTGTACAGCGCTCTAAGCTTAGACTTATGTTTCATGATTTTTAGCCTCAGTATGGCTGTTTACTCATTGCAAGGTAGAAGATGAGGACTTGCCCATTCTGTGACAGCATATTTGTGTGTCTCTTTCAGGGAAACAATAGGATTGGTTCTTAGTTTAACCCTAAGGGTCAATCTGCAAAAGTTGTGGGGTGCCTAAAAGCTCTTGTTTCAGATAGAGAAGTACCTTAGTTTTCTCTCCGACAGATCTTGTTCTTTCTCTATTAGATGGGCTTCAGCGTCAGGGTCCCCTCCTTCCCTGGCCCAGTACTGATTGCTCTTTAGTTCTTGCTGTTTTATAGGTTTGGGGTTATCCTTTATCATCTGGCCAGTCAATCATGGAGCACAGTTGTAAGGAATTGGACTATTAGCTGAGGGGGGCAAGAAAACGCCTAAACAAATATCACAATCCTGGTCATGGTGAACGATTAAAGTCACTAAATAAACCTGTGCTTAACCCCCGGGTAGTTTGGCACAAAGCAGTCAGGCTTAACTTAGAGGCAATGTGTAAAGTATTTATGAAGCACTCAATAATAAAGTGAAAATACAACACGAGATTTAGAAAATAAAATAAATAATAAAAAAACTGACACTAAAATGGCAAAAAATTCACTAAGTAGAGCCTGGGAAATGATTTTTTAAATTTGAATTGAAAATAACTCCATAAAGCACAAAGCTCCAACCGCGGTTATCTGGTTGCGCTAGACTGGCTCAAAGTCAAAAGTTAAGGTGGATTGCAATGGAGTGTGAGACAGATACAGGGGCCAAGTTTATCTTGATGGAAAGTTTATCTTCTGACTTGAACATTTTTATGGGAAAAAGTGGTAATCGGATGGGCAAGCTGGATCTGAGACAGTGCTCGACAACAGGGGGGTTGCTTAAGGGCATTGTCCCGGTGTGGTCAACAATGAAGGCAGGAAAGCTCAGAGCGGCGAAGTCCAAGGTCTGTGCTCAGGAAGATCTTTTTTTTTAAAGTTTAGAAAGCTTTATTGAAGTGTTAAACAAAGTATAACATTAATACAGCTTATCTGATGAGGAGTGACAGTATAGAATAAACATTTGCATTAGAATAGAAAATGAATCACACCTCAGTTGTAAGAACTGTACAAACTCAAATGCATTTTTTAAACTTATTAAAAAGAGAAGTAGAGGAAGAGAAGAGACGAAAAGAGAAGAAAGAGGGAAGAGAAAGAGAAGAGAGAGGAACGGATAAGAAATTGATAACAGAAGAAACACAGAATATGTAATAATATAAACTACAATGGAAATTGAAACATGTACATACTAATTTTCCGACTTGGAAAGAAAGGAGGTTAAGGGTAACCATAACAAGTCTTTTTTGATCAACAGAGCAGTGGAATTAGCAAAGGCACGATCGAGTCTGTGATGATGACATAGTAAATTCCACCAAGCTTGTAGTGACATTTTTGAAGTGTCCTTCCAGTTGGTAGTTATAATTTGGAGAGTAATAGCAAAAAATAGGTCAATAAATTTACCCACAGGACCAAGAGCATCCCAAACAGGATAAATTTACCCACAGGACCAAGAGCATCCCAAACAGGACTCAGGAAGATCTTGATGTCACTAGGTTGCTGCTCAGTGTCTGTCTCAATGAAGCCCTTTACGTTCAGACTTAGTAACTTTTCTGGAGGTCAGATCTCCTTCAGGGGGGCAAACCAGCAAGCTGAGGCTGCATGACGATTCGACGACTGTGCCCTTGACTGTGATCTCTGTCTCTGACAGTTCTCCAGGTTGAAAGTTAGCAAAAAGTCCCACATCTTGCAGTTTGGGAGCAGAAGGATTACCATCTAATGTCACCCAAGGGTCCAGGACCTGGGGTCACCACTTGGGGGTGAAGACTTACTATAGCAGATGCCAGCATCAGGGTCCAGGGCAGGCCCTGATGGAACTGGCTAGCTGAGCAGTTGCAGGGAAAGAGGCCTCTGGAAGCCTATGGTGTCCCTGTAGCTTGAACTTGAGGTTAGTCAACTGACCCTTGGAGTTACTAGGTGTGAGCTTCATCTGCAAGTGGCAATGTAGGCATTCTTTGAAACTCAGAAAGGAGCTGGACCCAACACCCAGGCCATCCTGTCAAGGGAGGAATCCTCCTCCCCATTATCAGGGTCCTTTTTTCACTGTTGGGAGCAATACACATCTCACTACAGAGGAGCCATCAGGGGTTAGGCGACCTTTTGGTATTAGGCAGGAAAATGACAACTTTCTAAAAGTGTAATTTCCGAAATAGTAAGAGGCAGTTTTAAACTGCACATCAAGGCCTGGAGTAATGTTTTGCAGGGCTGCTTTAGTGGGTGGCACAACGAGTGCTGCAGCCGACTAGAAGCATTTAATTTACAGGCCCTGGTTACATGTAGTACCATATACTAGGGACTTACAAGTAAATTAACTGTGCCAATTAGGTATATGCCAATTTGTACCATGTTTAGAAAGAAATCGCGAGCAGTTTACCACTGGTTAGCAGGAGTGAAGCGTACATATTGTTATGGCCAACAAAAACAGGTTCAGTAAAAGAAGGCAAAAATCTGGAGGCATTTCACGCAAAAGATGTCATTTCGAACAATAGTCTTCCTCTTGCCTTGCAGGCTTGATTTCTGCTTGGTATTTGTCAATGTGTTTTAGTCAGTGTGCTACGGATGCATTTGTGGCATATATATTTGCCGGAGGGGCTCAATTCTCTAATTCCACTCCCTGCTCTGTTTATGGACGTATGACTAATGGTTAAGATCTCATACTTTCTGCCGAAGAGTTCAGAGTTCAAGTCCCATTACAGACATGAGCATGTGTCTGCTTGAAGAATTGTTCAATACCAGAGGGTTTCAATAAGTGTTCACTCAATAAGTGAAAAGTCATTGATAATCTCATTAACAAACTTCCTTTACAGTGGTTAATATGGAGTTCTTTGTTTGGGCTTGAATCTAATAGGCTCTTTCTTTTAGTGGTGTAACACAAAATGACAGGGCCTGCCTGCAAAATATGATAAGGGTTCACTAAATCTCCAATATCTTAGTGATAGTTCTTGGCATTCGGCTGAAGTGTGGGCCCCCTTGAAGGATTAACGACACCCCTGGTGAGTTGGGGTTCCCTCCTGCACTACAGGGGCTGTCTGTGTTACACCATCGCTCTTTTTCCTTTAGGGGTTATTACTATGAATACCCAGTCACAGGTTTGTTTGTACTTTTCTGCCCACACTGTGCAATAGGGACATGTCTCTTTTATGCTGTGAAACTCTCCTTTTGGTTCATATAAATCAGATGGACTTTTTTCTCCAATTTCGGGGAGTGAGAAAAGGGTGTATGGTCTGTTATTTTGTTTTATTTTTTATTCTCTTCCCAAAGTTTCTATTGGATGATTCCGGGTCTAACCTCCTCTGGATGAGTGCTGTTGCACATTCCTGTCACTCTAGATTTTTAGCAGAAGGAGGCAGGTGGATTGCTTGCGCTCAAGGGTTTTGGGTGTAGTGTCGTGTGAGTTAGCAATGACGGAACCCTTTTGGCTCCTGATGGACTCCGTAGAACTGTGACATAAGTGTACGAACTTAGTGAAGTGAATGAAGGTTTAGAATGTTGAGTTCACAGTTACAGGCAGATGGATAAGGATGTGTTATACTAAGCTCCGTGCGTGGTATAGTCATTAGCGGGTACCAAGGCTAGAGAAGACGCTACAACTGGCAACAAGATAGGGCATAAGTAACCGGAAGGTCGACTGTGCTCCCTCAGAGAGTTTGCCGTGGTCCAGGTAGCTGCTCGTACTTGCTTGGGTGCCTCTGTCGAAGTGCAGAATTGACACTTGGCGTATGTGGAGTCAAAGCGCAACTCCATCCAGTGTAAAGCATTTGAAGATAACGCAAGCCTCACTGAGAAATCTATACTTCAGTGAACAAGAACTTGCTGGTAAGGCTGTAAAGAGAGGCACCGCACTACTACACAACCTAAAGCTAGCCATCATATGTAGTTATAACGTTAAAGGCGGATACAAATGGGTTTTGAAAGAGCAGCAAATAGCGACAGCGAATTGCAAGGTAATGCTGTGATCGGAAGCACTGTGAGGCAGAGATCAACCAGGTGTCAGACAATACAAAGAGACGCCTATAAACACACTGACTCAGATACAAGAACCGATCATCTGCTTACCAGAACTGAGTGAAGAGAGTCATCGTACCGCAGTATTGGGGGAAGTGGCCCCGGAAGAAGTGCCCAGAGTTGTGCTTACACAAAGCGGCACACCACCAAAGATGCCGGGTGGCGGCTCAGAACAACTCCAAAGGTCTCCAGAAAGGTGAAGAGCTCCCATGTAGACCAAGAGGAAGCTCCCAGTGCCACAGACTGTCCAAGATGACCCAGAGACCAGCACAAACCAGGGCCTTAGAGGTGGTAAGGATGAAGCAAGTCCTAGTGGACAGCAGACAATGTCGGAGAAAACTCCACTGTCAGTGTCAGCCAATCACACAAATGGTTATAATGTGACTGCCTTCCTGAAGGCAACGCCACCATTTGATAAAGATGGACTGCTTGGATGGAGACATTTGCTGATTTCATTTATGCGCTAGAAGAAACAGATAACAAGAAGATTTTCAAATACTTTAAGAATCTAGCTGGTGAAGGTGTAAAAGAAGTCATAAAGAAAATGTCGCGAGCAGACGAAATTACATACCATTAAATCAAAGAAGCCTTGAATGTCAAGTTCAATCTAAACCCAAATGTAGATTACGAAAGGTACATCTTTAGTCAAGAACGATAGATAGTTGGTTAAACCATCGAATAATTTGTTGTGAGACTGGATACGCTTATCCAACACTGTATGTTCAATTCATTTATTGATGAGGAAGCTATACTTTTCAGAGTTATTGATAGATGCCTCTCAGGTTCATTCAGACAATGAATGCTGCGAGAAACTCTTAGTCTGGAGCGAGTTCTAATGGATGCCATAGCTGAAGAGCGTGCGGAATGACAAGCTGCTGACATGGAGGCCGGAGGTGCCCAGACTTAGTCAGTCATGACCATGAAAAGTAAGCCAAACCACAAGGCAGAGGGACACATGGTGATGTCTCCATGGAAAAACAAGTTGTGCTTCAGGTGTGGATTTCATTTCCACATGAAGGTAAATTTTGCGTGTTAGAAATGGCATCTCTATGGCAGTGGTTTCCACCCTGTCAAGTAGGGACCCTCACTCTAGTCAGGGTAAGGGAGTCACAAAACTAAGATAACCCCTGCTCACCCCCTTGGTAGCTTGGCACAAGGAGTCAGGCTATCTCAGAGGCAATGTGTAAAGCATTCACACACACACACACACACACGCACACACACACACACACACACACACACACACGCGCACACACACACACACCCGCCCACTACTGAAGGAGTCCACACCAGTATAGAAAAATAGCCAATATGTATCTGAATAAAACAAGATCAAAATGACAAAAATCCATTATACACAAGTCAAAGTATCACTTTTAAAAGATTAAGCAAGTTTAGTCCATAGAAATTAATGAATGCGTTAGTTTTAGCACAAAGTACCTTAGATGCGTCAAAAATCAAAGATGGTGCAAGGCGCAAGGGAGGTAAGGCCCCGGTAAAGCAAAGCGATGCTTCGGTTCCATACTACACGGGGGAGGTGACGCGTTGACTTCTTACTGCTAAGCAAGGGAGGTGATGCGTCAGGTCCTTACTGGCAGGGGAGGTAATGTGTCGATTTCTGGACACGCAGCCTTGGTTCCTTACTGCGGTGTGGTGTCGATGAAGAATCGGCGTATAGGGATGATGCGTAGAAAATCCAGGCATACTGTGTCGTTGCAACAGCATTGAAGCAGGCACTGTGTTGATTTTCCAGCCGCGGAGCAGGTGCTGTGTCGGAGTCGGAGCAGGTGTCACGGACATCAGTGACACAGTGTTCGAAACTCATGCTGTGGTGATTTTTCTAATGCACTACGACGGCGAGCTGGGGCCTGCGCCAATCGGGAACCACCCTTTGGGGCAGGCAGCTGCGATGCGTCAATCTTATGCAGCGATGCGTTGAGAAAACAGGCCCTGGCAGCCGATGCATGGATTTTCACCTTAAGATAACCAGATTCTACTTCCAAGGGCCCAGGAACTGGATTCGGCACCACTTGGCAAGTCAGAACTCTCAGCAGAAGGGGACAGGCACTGGAAGGCGACGTTGATGGCCCTGAGACTTCTTAACAGGCGGCAAACATGCACTAGCCTTGGAGAACCTCGGAAGCAGGACATAGAAAGCAAAGTCCAGTCCTTTCATTCCCAGGACAGACTCAGCAGGCCAGCACAACAAAGCAAAAGGCAAAGTAGCTGTCCCTCCTCCAGCATCCAGCTCTTCTTCCTGGCAGAATGTCCTCAGTCCAGAAGTGTTCGGATTTTGGGGTGTCAGAGGTCCAATATTTTTACCCCTTTTGGCCTTTGAAGTAGGCAAACTTCAAAGGCAAGTCATTGCACTGCACAAGACCCTGCCTTTCACTGACCTGGCTCAAGACACACTACAGGGTGGTGGAGACAGCTTTGTGTGAGGACAGGAACAGCTCTATTCAGATGTCAGTGACAACTCCTCCCACCACTCTAGGTCAGGAAGGCCCATCAGCCTGGTGATGGCCCATCAGAATATGCAAAGACTACTCAGCTCCCCTTGTGTGACTGTCTGGAGTGAATGCACAAGAACCCAACTGTCTGCCAACATGTATTTTACAGACAGGAAGAGGTGCAGAATGGTTAAGCAAGAAAATGCCCACTTTCTAAAAGTGTCATTTTCAAACAAGTAATTTAAAAACCAACTTCACCAAAAGATTTATTTTTAAATTGTGAGTTCAGAGACCCAAACTCCAGATCTATATCTGCCCCCAATGGGAAATTACACGTAAAAGATATTTCAAGGCAATCTCCTTGTTACCCCATTGGAGAGATAGTAGTTGCAATAGTGAAAAACAAAATTTGCAGTATTTCACTTTTAGCACATGTAAGACAGAGCAGCACTTGTCCTACCTTTTAAATACATTGCATCCTGCCCATAGGGCTACCCTGGGCCTACCTTAGGGGTGACTTAGATATAGTAAAAGGGAAGGTTTTGGCCTGAGCAAGTGTGTTTGCTTGCCAGGTTGAAATGGCAGCTTAAAACTGCACTCACAGACACTGCAGTGGCAGGTCTGAGATATGTTTGCAAGGTTACTCATGTGGGTGGCACAATCAGTGCTGCAGGCCCACTAGTAGCATTTGATTTACAGGCATCTGGGCACACCTGGTGCACTTTACTAGGGACTTACCAGTAAACCAAATACGCAATCATGGATAAACCAATCACCAATACAATTTAGACGGAGAGAATATGCCCTTTAGCACTGGTAAAGTGCCCAGAGTCCTAAAACCAACAAAAACAGGTCAGAAAAATTAAGAGGAGGAAGGCAAAAAGTTCAGGGATAACCCTGCAAAAAGGACCAGGTCCAATATCCCGCTATTGGACAGGCTTGAAAAGGCTGTGGGAAGGAGAACCATTTTGTAACGGTTTGCAAGGCGAAGTTAAGTGCATCACGGTGCGAAGACAAAATGACCGCCCGAACGCTTCTGAAGCGATGTTCGACGCACACTCACAAGGCCAATCCACCACACCGGTTGAGGCAAATTAACACCAAACAAAGTCGATCGTCATCTAAATCATCGCCAAAAGGTTTTTCAATATCAACATCAAGTGAAAGTGAAGACAATGGTTGTGCAATGTCGATGTTTACCTCAGAAAAATGTGCGCATGTTGGACTGGCCGCTTGCGAAGAAAAATCCAAGTTAAACAAAAAATTGACAGGAAAATCACCAAAGTCATTCAAACATTGTCTGATGATTATACTAAAAGTACGCAGTTGCTCATTACCTTTTATTATCGACAGTGGTGCATCAATAAACATAATGCCTGAGGAGAAATATAATGAACTATCGCCATTGCCACAACTTAACGCCATCGAAATTAAAGTATATACATGGGCTGCATTGAAATCATTAAAAAGTCAAGGCTCATTTGAAGCAACAATGAAACACAACAAAACCAAAGTACAAGAACCCATTCATGTACTTCAAGGTACGGCTACAAGTGCCTGTTTACTCAGCTTCAGCACAGCTGCTGATATGGGATTGATATCAGTGAACTATAACATGAATGCTCATCGTGAAATAGTAAGTCAGTTCCCTTTGTTGTTTCATGGGTTAGAAAAACTCAAGACTATGAAATTACAATTACACAATAATGAGGACATCCGTTCTATTGCTCAAAGACACAGACGAACTGCATTTCATTTACAGGAAGCTGTTGAAAAAGAATTTGAATCATTGCTCAAACATGATAACATTAAGCGTTGCACTGGTACAATGCCATGGGTTTCTACCATTATGGTAGCGCCCAAAAAAGACAGTGAAGGAGCTGTACGCATCTGCGTTGATATGCATCAAGTGGACAAGGCAATTGAACGAGAACAACATCCAGGTCCACACATCCCTGACATTACACAATTGAATGGCATGAAGGTCTTGTCTCGCCTTCATATGAATAAAGGATATCATCAGTTGGAACTCAAGGAGAGCTGCAGGTACATTACAACCTTTTTCACACATATTGGTTTGTTCCAATACAAAAGACTAAGTTTCAGTGTGTCATCAGTGGTAGAGCTGTTTGAAGATGTCATTCGACGTATCATACAGCCTGTCATGAATGCATTTATTGATAATGATGACATATTGGTTTTCAGAGCTACACAGAAAGAGCACAATAATCCTCTTACGCAAGTGTGTCATTTACTAGCAGATGCAGGTTTGACTTTGAATGCCGGTAAATGTGAGTTCCATAAAACAAAGCACACATTTTTTGGCTATATCTTTTCTGACAGGAATATGACACCCGATCCAGCCAAAGTGCAAGCGTTGCCAACTGCCAGTCCCCCACAAAATGTTTCCATGTTACGTTCATTCCTTGGCATGGCCAGCTACTGTTCTAGATACATATGAGACTCTTCCACCGTAACTGCTCTGTTGAGAGACTTGACAAAAAAGAATGTTTCATTTAATTGGTCATGTGAATGCAAGCAAAGTTTCAAGAGAATCAAACAAGCTATTGAGAATGCTACTGAAATGGCATATATTGATCCAAAGATTCACACAGAGGTTGTTGCTGATGCTAGCCCAGTCGTGTTAGGCGCAATCCTTGCACAACACAACAGACACGCAAAAGCCCGAAGACATATTGTGACATATGCAAGCTGAAGTTTGTCCCAAAGTGAACGTGCTTATTCACAACCTGAAAAAGAAAGAACATTTCCACATATTCTTATATGGAAAGGCTTTTAACGCTTGTGACGGATCATCAAGCGTTGGTGACCATCTTTGGTAATCCAAAGGCCAAAATGCCTCCATGCATTCAACGTTGGGGTTTACGATTACAAGAATACAACTACAAAATCACGCACCGTCCAGGAAAAATCAAAACCCTACTGACTACTTCTCACGAGTGCCTCTACAGTGCCCTGGTACACCTTTCCAAGATGGCTGAAGCCTACATACATTTCATTGTGAAATCAATCACACCAGCTGCCATTTCGTTAGAGCAAATTGTCACTGCCATGTGTAAAGATAGTGACATGTTAAAACTAAAAGACATTATTACACATCAGTCGTGGAACCAGCACATTCGACCTCTCACCAGAGACAGTGAATACCAGAAGTTTAAAAATGTAAAAGATGAACTGTCGTTACTCAAGAAGGCATTATCCTGAGAGGTTCGAGAATTGTTAATCAGGAGAGTCTGCTACAACAGATAATTGAAATGGCCCATGAAGGGCATCGTGGAATTGTTGCCACAAAACAAGTTCTCCGAGACCGAGTCTGGTTTCCTCATCTCAATGATACAGTTAAAAGAGAATTGAAGGCCTGTCACCTATGCAACTACCTTTCATCGAAAACCACTCAACACACCTTATGCTGTGGTAATAACACTTATATAGCACACAAATGCCACTGGTCTCTGGCCCTTAACATGTCAGAGTTGGCAAAACATGTATGGGAAAGAATGGCAATTTACTTCTTCAGTCCTCTTGATAATGGACATCACCTGATGGTGATTGTTGATGAATACTCCTGTTTTCCATTGATAGAAAATCTCTCATACATCACTCAAAAGAGTCATCGAAGATGGTATCTTCAAGACATGGGGTGTTCCTGCGATCTTAAAATCTGACAACAGCTCACAATTCAACAGTCGAGAATTCTGAGACTTTCTCAGTCATCTTAATGTGAAGCATCAGAAGAGCACACCTCTTTGGCCACAGGCCAATGGCTTGTTGAATGTTTCATGAGTACTTTCAATAAAGCTGTTCAGCGTGCTATATTGGAAGAGCTCAGCCTTAAAACTGTCTTGAAGTCTACTCTTCGAGCTTACCGTTCGACCCTTCTCTTGACTACAGGTGATAGCCCTGCAACCTTGATGTTCTGGAGAGCCATGACAACCAAGTTACCTCAGTGGACCAACAGAAGATCAAGCACTGAAGAAGAAACCCGTATAAAAGACTTGGATCATAAAAGGAAAATGAAGGCATATGCAGACAAGCATCGACATGCAATAGACTTTACTTTTACTAGAGGAGATCGAGTGCTTGTTCTTCAGTCTAGAAACAAAAATCTGATGCTCCCTTCGATGCTGAGGCCTTTCATGTTGTGACCAGCAAAGGACCCATGGTGACTGCCCAACGTCCTGGGAAGTCCATTACACAAGATTCCTCTCATTTCCGACATATGGCTCATCGCTCGTCTGGTACTGATGTCAATGTAGAGACTGGGTCTGAAAGAGCGATTGAAGACCCCCTTGACTGCTGTTGTTCCTACATCGCCAACGCAGATCATGGACACAATTCGACTGCCTGTCCCCAGTTTCCAAAGACACGGTCGGGACGTGTGATCAGAGCACCACGAAGACTCATTGAAGAGCTATGATTGTATATATTTGTAAAAAAATTTAATTTCTTATTTAACAGATGTAGTGTTGTGTGAGTTAGGAATGACGGAACATTTTTGGCTCCTGATGGACTCTGTAGAACTGTGACATAATTGTTAGAGCGTAGTGAATTCAGGTTTAGAATGTTGAGTTTGCGGTTACAAAACATAAACAAAAGGGGTATACCCAAATTACCCTTCTATACCTGGGTATAAGACGTACTTTTATACAAGAAGAAATGGTATGAAGGAAAAGATACAAGAACATTTATGAGTAGAGCACATTTAATTACCCTCTCCGAAGTTTTGTTATTCTTAATGAATGTATCACAATGTATTTACAACACACAAACAATGGCACCTAATCAATGAAGAAGACAGGGAATAACATACACCACAACATTCTATACATCAACATAAACACAGTTATACATTACAAAAAACCATAGAATATTATTCTCACTAGTGTCCACCCATGGATTCTGGGCAAAACACTCAGAGGTAGTCCAGCTGAAACACTTAAGGCCTAGGGATTTATTTTCCTAGCTCTAGTGCGTCACTACACAATTCCAAGGATAACTGTGGTTCCAAGGACTCCTCCTTAGAAGTGTCGACGTGACCACGTTTCAGCCTTTTCTTCTTTGGCCTCCTCAGGACAAGGGTGATAAGACATTACTAAACAAAAATAAACACATAAAAAACAACATTACTCCAACCTTATAATTTGTGTGGAGCAAGCTGGCTGATTTAGGAAACTGCCCAAAAGGAAAGAAGTGCTACCAAAATCTTATAGACACAAAAGATACCAAACAAATGTGTTGGCCCTCTACTGAGTGGCGACAAAGGAAAGGGAAATAAAATTGTATAGAAAGCCAATAATCCCATACTATATCCAAATGTGAAAAACAATACCAGGTACCAGGACCCAATAGCTAGTGAGCAGGGCTGACCACCAAAGCATGCTGGGGCATCACGTCAAATACTTACATCATTCTTATGAGACCGAGAAACTAGGCTTGTAGCGCCACAATGGCGTCTCAAGGCTCGAGGCACAACTACCTTCAAAACCAATGTAAAAAATCCATGTATATAAATATTCTCCAAACATCAGCAAATTAAACACAGTCCTCATAACTGAAAACAGGCGGGAGCTTACCTCTCTCTCCGTGTAGTGGAAAACCATCCACACTCTATCTTGGGTGAGCGCAGTCTATCGTAATCGAACCCAGTCTCCCTACAATGTAATAACACATAACACACATGCAGTTTACATCTAATCACTAAAAAAACGGATAACACGATCCCATCACCACCAACCCCATGAGGACTGTGTTTAATTTGCTGATGTTTGGAGAATATTTATATACATGGATTTTTTACATTGGTTTTCAAGGTAGTTGTGCCTTGAGCCTTGAGACGCCATTGTGGCGCTACGAGCCTAGTTTCTCGGTCTCATAAGAATGATGTAAGTATTCGACGTGATCCCCCAGCATGCTTTGGTGGTCAGCCCTGCTCACTAGCTATTGGGTCCTGGTACCTGGTATTGTTTTTCACATTTGGATATAGTATGGGATTATTGGATTTCTATACAATTTTATTTCCCTTTCCTTTGTCGCCACTCAGTAGAGGGCCAACACATTTGTTTGGTATCTTTTGTGTCTGTAAGATTTTGGTAGCACTTCTTTCCTTTTGGGCAGTCTCCTAAATCAGCCAGCTTGCTCCACACAAATTATAAGGTTGGAGTAATGTTGTTTTTTATGTGTTTATTTTTGTTTAGTAATGTCTTATCACCCTTGTCCTGAGGAGGCCAAAGAAGAAAAGGCTGAAACGTGGTCACGTCGACACTTCTAAGGAGGAGTCCTTGGAACCACAGTTATCCTTGGAATTGTGTAGTGACGCACTAGAGCTAGGAAAATAAGTCCCTAGGCCTTAAGTGTTTCAGCTGGACTACCTCTGAGTGTTTTGCCCAGAATCCATGGGTGGACACTAGTGAGAATAATATTCTATGGTTTTTTGTAATGTATAACTGTGTTTATGTTGATGTATAGAATGTTGTGGTGTATGTTATTCCCTGTCTTCTTCATGGATTAGGTGCCATTGTTTATGTGTGTTGTAAATACATTGTGATACATTCATTAAGAATAACAAAACTTCGGAGAGGGTAATTAAATGTGCTCTACTCATAAATTTTCTTGTATCTTTTCCTTCATACCATTTCTTCTTGTATAAGAGTTTGCGGTTACATGCAGACGAATAAAGACGTGTTATTCCTAGGTCCATGTGTGGCATAGTCATTAGCAGGTACCCAGGCTGGGAAAGACGCCACACTGGGCTACACTCAGAATGTCAATCTGGTGTCTATGCTACATTGGCCATCATCATGGAGGTCCTGGAGGGAACTCTGGTACCCCATATTGGGCAATGAATGGTGATCCAGCCTAGGTCAGTTTATGAAGCAGGCCAAATATTCCTCAAACATCAGTAACAGGACAGTGCATGCTAGTAGTAGATCCAAATGAGCTGGAATAGAATAGTGAGTCTCAGCCTTTTCAAAATTAAAAAAAAGTACAGTGAGCTTTGGATTTTGGTTTTCCTATAAGTGTTTAACTGTTTTCACAAATAATCAGACCCTGAGAAGTTAAGGCTTGCAATGTAGAGATTCTTCTAGTGGTCTGCCTTTAGATATGGTCATACTTCTCCATGAGTGTCCTGAGGACCTTCCCATGTAAGTCGCTTGCAGTCCAGAACCCTTCTTCCTTTATCTCCACCTTGTATGGGGTGGTTATTCTGTCTTCATGCCCTGTTAGAGTACTTCCGCTTGAGGTTTCTCACTACTTCTGGCACCATGTATCCTAAAAGATAATCCTCAAGGGCCTCTTGTGGCCCTTTTTTCTGGTGGAGTTTCACCAGTTCTACTTTACAGTACCTCTTCTTGCAGTTCTGTGATGAATGTTTGGATGATCCTTGATTCTTCTAGGTTCAAGTTAAACGAGGGGGTTCTTGCATTCTTAGGATGTCACAGAGATCCTTTTTCTCTGCATTGGTTGGTTTTCCAATCTTTCAAAACTCCTTGCCCGGTTGGTTTTGACTACAGAGACGCCAAGGTGCTTCGTATTTGAGGAAGTATGGTGGGTGAAGTCCCTCTTTACCAAGGCCCCTCCCACCTCATATCAGCAATACTGAAACTATGTCACAAAATGCAGTCATCAGTAACTAAGCTGATAAATGAGGCTCAGCTGAACGTCAGAAGGAAGGCCACAACTTTATTTAACAAGACATGCCACAAGTGAAAATTGGGTTTTTATGGATATAATGGCAAAGCTCACACTAGGCTTTTCTGATTGTGATATTTGGGACCAGCAAGTATTTACTGCTTTCTTCTATGTAGCAAATGTGCTACTTCTCAAAAAAAAGGAAAATGTTCACTCCACGAATCATCTCCAGCTATTGAGGGTAATTGGGATGTAAACTTAAACTCAATTCATCTCATGTCTTTTGCATCACAGTTAATCATGATCTACCCATCCATATTTTGTTTAGCAGAATTGTGTCTAAATTTTATAACAGTGCACAGAAATGTGTACTATTTGCTTCGCAGTGAGAAGAACTCTATGTAAATGCTGCTTAAACTGTGAGCTTTTCATTAGTAGTGGATGAATTCATTTTCAAGGGATGCCTATCCTTTCACTTTTTCTAGTGCCATTCGTCTGGAATTGGTGGTGCCTCTCAAATTCCATGTTCTGCCTCTGTCTTGATGATTTTTTCTGTGAAGTGTGTCCTGGACTTTCAGTTTTCTTCTTTGAGAAAATTGATTGTATGAGAGCATATACATTCCCAGCTATTAACAAACTGCTTTCAGACACATTTATACTGTGCGAAGGTAACAGCGAGGGATGTCATATTCTCTGTATGACATCCTACCAGGAAATTGAGCCAGTCGCACTCTCATTCTGATTCACAAAAAAAACATTACAATGGTGATGCAATGTATTGCGAAACTGGGCACATGTCCCCCTCTGGCACTGGATTCAAATGGATTCTTTTTAGCTTTTTGCCAGAGTAATGATAATGGTAATGGATTTAATGCACATTATTGCCTATTCTCTTATTTGTGAAATTAATTACTGTAGAAGGATGCATACACACATTTTACCAAAATGGCTTTTATTTTGATCAATTCAACCTTAATGTATATTAATTCATAATAAAGACTTAAACCATGTGTCGATGATGTTCTCCAATCCAGAACTATGGATGCATTTTCACGGGCATAATGTAGATACTTTGTTGTCTAGGATAGCATCAAATGAACTGCATTAAGTGAGACACTGAAGATTCTTAGAACTGAGAAATGATCTCCTTTGGGGCAGCTCTTTACTTGTTAACGATCATTGGCAACACATGACAGAGACAAATGATGAATCTCCACCTGTCATTTTGTTGCTACTAGTACTGCATGCCTGTTGATTGGCGTGAGCTGGTTCACATGATAAGTGACCCCTAACCATCAGCATGTACTCATGCCTTTTTAAATTGTGGCTGAAGTTTTAGAATAGGATTGTGTTTACTACTAGTATGTTGTTGTTTTTTTTCTCGATTGGGCGTCCACAAGCTCTGAGTTTGCTGCACCTCTTTAGCCCTCCGTCCCCTGAGTTAGCAATGGGCCCCTCTCCCCTCAGGCTGCTTCTGCTGGTGTTTACACATTGACCTAGCTGAGCTGGTTCACATGATTTGTGCTCCCCTCAGCACCTAGACTACCCTTTTTAACTCCATTTGTAAGGCCGTTCAGTCATGATATCCTAGTAAAGGGCAATGAGGTTAAGGACATTTTCCTATAGGCCAAACGTTTTTGGCCTTGTTAAGGCCAGGAAGGGCCATTTCCTGTTCTGTAACCCAAATGCTTTCATTCAACAGAACCACTGATTGGCACCCTGGGCCTGGTTGACTCCTTAACAGCACTCAAACCAATGGTCTGTGGGTTGACCATAGAGATCCAGTGATGTGGTGAGCTGGTTGTATTATGTTGAGCTCTAAGGATCTCTTCACTGCTGGTAGTGGATGGACCCCTGAGGCAACATGAGCATGGCTCATTAGAATGACGCACCTCTTGTGCTGGTTCTTTGCCACTTCTATGTGTTCTCCTCAGAAGATTTACTATAGACAGTTGCAAAGGGCTAAATCCTTTGCCTCTCCTGGATGGCCACCGTACAACAGATAATATAGCTGTTTGCATAATCCCCATTCATATGCATTGGCTCCTGCCAGCCTTATTGGGCTCGTCAGGCATACGTTATGGCTGGTTGCATTATGGTTGTTCTACTGTTTCCCCACAGTGGACCCTTCAGAGCATGTACTATGACTTGTTTAATAACTCCTTTTCCGATGTGTTTCTTCCTGCCACACTTGGCTGGAATCCTCAGGCATAAACTACAACAGGTCATATTATGGTTACTCTTCTGTGGTTCCACAGTCGTCCCTGCGGACCCTGCACTATAGCGATGTACAAGGCCCACTCATTTGGATTGCTCCCAGCCACTCTTGGGTGGACATCAGATCATATACTATAGTTGATGCAAGACTGCATGCCTGAGGTTATCATCTCTCACCTCTGGGCAGTTCCTACACCTATATTCAATATAGTTTCAAATATATGATACAAACCTATCCAAAACTGGTAGGTATCAGAATGCATGACTGCACTTTTTCTTACTCTTTTCTCTTACACCCATGCATAAATACAGCAGAGGCTCACTGTGGCTCAGTTTGAACAGTCTCTGCAATAATCATATGACACAATAACACTTCTGATATAGTCCACACTGCACTCAACATACTTTTAGCCATCCCTCCACTTGCATCTAATGCTTAAGAGTCCTATCTCTCACTCCTTTTTGCTTCAAATCGATGCAGAGGCAGAGTGAGAATACATGACAAGAGCACAACTCAGTTCCTAATGTATAACATTGACGAAGGGGACAGGACACATTCACACACTTACATCCACAGCATTCCCATAGAATAGTGTGCTACCCATCTGTAAGGGCACTTTGGTGCCTCGCTAGCAGTATATAAATACAATACAAAACCATTCGAGTGTGCTTCTCCATACTTCTATTTAATGTGCGACATCCACCCGGAACATACAGTCAGAAGCTCAAAGGTATCTGTATGGATTCTGTGATAATGAGCACACTGTTGACAGTGAAATTGTTATATTTTGTCATAAGTTAACTTTTTCTTCTTCCTTCTTTCATACACCTAAATCCACATCCCTGACAATACATCGATTTTTCTTTAGGGGCACCAACTCATATTTACTGTGTCAGATAAGTGGCTATGCCTATATCCCTTTATGTGTAGGATTGAGCTAACTACATTCTTTCATTTTTGCAAGTTTAAGACCTGGAACAAGAATGGATTGCATGTATGGACTCTCCCTGTGTAGTGACTCTTACACCTACAACAATGAACTGGGAATTGTTGTTTCAAATCCCTCCACTATATGTTGATTTATATGGTTTTGGTCTATAGTAATGCTTTTGGTACAAATTAAACATGTAAGATGCAACATGCACTGGACAGCACTGCCTCCTTAATTCATACTGTTATTTAACTTATCCATTTAGTGCAAATTTCCAAACATTTGCAAAAGCTCCCAGTGAATATAATTCATTTACTTTTCTTAGGCCAGTCCTAAAGAAGATAACAGATGATATAACATAAAACTGGTATTTCTGCATCTCTTTTCCATTAGTGGCGCATTATGATATAACTGATATTATATCTTCTGGAATCATCTTGACAAGAGGCCTAAGAAAATTAAATTAAAAGATTGATATTTAAACCTATCTATCACATTTTCTGATAAAAATAAAATCTCAATAATTTAAAATCCAGCCACTACAAATCTAACAGAGAAAGTAAGTGAGGAGGTTGAAGTACAGGCTATGTTAATGTTTGTTTGTGTCTCTGGGTATATGTCTCACCGAGGAAAAATATCTAGGAACCAGCAATTAGTTGTTCTTCATTAATTACAGTAAAAAGTTCTTCTGGGAATGATTAGGAAGACTTTTTTTTTGGCCATGCTGAGCGAAGACACAAAAGTAAGTTGCAATGGGTATTATTATGAGCCAGAGACTTGAAGTAAATTATGTCACAAGAGAAATGTATAAAGTTATATTCATGAAAAGTTTTTGTTTCAAAGTTCAAAGTCAGGAGATAAAAGAGCATGGATTGAGTAGCATAGCTCTTCCAACCTGAATGACCATTTTTTATATTTTTTGCTATGCTTTTAATTTTAGCCAACACGCAGTTCCTTGTAGTTTTAGATAGGGATTGAAAATCAGTCTGCCTTACAACTTTCTGTAGATTTCTGTCACTTTGAATAGAATACGGAAGCAAGTGCTGTTCTAACTAAATCTGGCCAAAATGTACTTTAAACTGGCGTAATCTTGCGTAATCCCGCATAATTTCTGGCATTTCATATTGCAATTGTGACACGTAATGCCCAAGATTACGCCACTATGCATAATCGGGATTGCATTACAGTAAAAATCCCATCACAGGAGCATGCCGACAACGGCAATGAACTGACCGTGAACTGTTGTTTTTAACACCGTACTCTTATAAATCAACTCAAAAATGTATTTTGAATTGAATTTTTAACTGAGCAGGCTGTTTGAGTGAATATTTTAGCACATAATGCATTTATTTATTTAATGTTTTTACAGAAAAAGTGCCATATAGAGGTAGGTTACTGTACAATGATTATTGCACATACAGTTACTTTACATACAGAATAAACTTCCTGATGACTCCTTCCTTTTATTTGTTCAGCCCTTGGTCGTTTAGAATTTAAGTTCAGGATTATCCTTTGTCTGCACTCACTGCTGAATCATAAGTCATTGTAATTTTCCTTTTTTTGGTGAAATCAAGTAAGTTTAGTTTGATGTTTGAGGGAGGGCACTCACCACTGTGTTTTTTTCATTTTCTTTGGATTTAAAAAAAATTGTGTTTATTGTTGTTGGCCTGGAGTTTGGACTAGGGGATGCAGGGGCAGACATCTTTGAGGGTTAAGGGACAAAACTGTAAGTGGTAATGGGCATTTCGGGATGGTGGAGAATTGGGGTTGCAGTTCTTCCTTGTCCTTCTTTTCTATGTTCAGATTTGTGATTATATAGTGGTGTTTTACTTTTTCGGGGCTAGTCTGCTGTGGTCATTGATGTTGTTTTATTCATGTTTTTTTCACATTCTTAATGCGCTATGCTAGAGATATTTTCAGGTCCTGTGGATTTTTTGTCAACATTTGCCTTTTGGTTACTACGAGTGGGGTTGGCTCCAGGACTACATACCCATGCAGGCAAACATTTTTCATTGTTCACAGACACCTTCCTCCCCATATGCTTGGCCACCATTTTGTGTGTGTGTGCATGTGTGTGTCTGTTTCTATGAGTCTGTGAGCAAGAGATGGGTAATTAATTAACATTTTCTGCAACTTTTAAAAGTGTTTAGCTGGGGTAATTGTTACCTAAGGCCGTTTATGGCATTTTTAAAGTTTATTTTAAACAAGGGCTTGCCTCTAGCCGAAGCATTGGTAGCAGCCATGATGTCAACATCCATCCTCGTTTGTGAACGAGTAATTGCAGCTACTAAAACGGCCTTGGCAGTCTCATCAGCCAATGAATTCCCTGCAACGTGTATACCAACACGTTGATGACTCAATGTATGAATAACATGAGCTCGTGGCAAAGCATTCCTGAAGTGCTTCCACCTTGCCCCAAAGCAATTTATGCTTGATAGGCTTTCCTTTAGAATTAGTGAATTCAAGCACTAATAAAGTAGATTATCCTTAAAGGCCTGGACGCAGTAATAGGAATCACAAACTATTAGTGTGGGGAATTCAGGATCCATATTCTGCAGAGCCAGAATCAAAGCTTTCAATTCATTCAGCTGAGCAGCTCAGTCACCTAAAGTTTCTGTATATGTTTTTTGTGCCTGAAATACACCATCTTTCATGACACCTTTCATCGCAGCACGTGCTGCTGAATATTTGTACTAAGTACCAATGGCGGACAGGGCTGAACCATCAGAATAGGTTATAAAATCATATTGATTTAGAGACAAAATTTCACTATACCCGTGATATTCTTGCTCATATTGGAGGTACTCCTGTGTTTGTAAGGTAGAATCAAATACATAGTCTACATCAGTAACTGTCAAGGAAATGGCCCTCTGTATCCATTTTGAATGTGAGGCTTTTGCATTAGGAACGCTGGCCTTGGTGAATAGCCTTAAAGGCTGGAACAGGAGACACCACAATTATGTATTTCCCCTAAGTCAGTGGCAGTTCCTGTAGAACAGCTGTTTGAACTACAATAAAAATGCTTTCTGCTGATGCAAAACGCATTTCTGCATTGAAATATAAATGTGATGTATAGGCAATTGGTAGTGTTTCACCTTGAATAAAACATATGTGTATCCAGTAGAACCCACGATTATGCGGAGTACCAAGTTGATAGTGTTAACATGAGTGCGTAAATATTTAGACTCAGGCATGTCAGTCTGTACATTTTTGAGAAATTAGTGTGTTTAATAGTCCAATGTTTATTAGAAACTCTGGACAAATTAAATCGTGCAATGGTTAAACCTGCTGTGCATAATTTGGTATTTATGTTATCTTAAACTTTAGAAAGCCCAAAAGAGATTGAAGTCTTTTTTATGTTTTAGGTGTTTGAAATAGAGCACATTTCTCTAAGAAATGTGGTGCTATGCTTTTGCCTTCATTTGACAAATTATATCCCGAAAACAGGACACTGAGAAAGGCAATTTTTGATTTTGGAAAATTGAATTTATAGCCATATTCAGCTGAATCACAAAATTATATGATCCACCCTCCCCAAATGTGTATTTAAATAATCATCTGTGAGGTAAATGTCAGAAATGTATGACAATGCTTCTGTGTCAATTTCTGATAAAATGTATGTAACTTGGGCAGCAAACACACCTGAACTGTTCTTATTCCCTTGTGAGAGCCTATAGAACATTCTCTGGCCTCCTAGTGCTGTGAAGGTGGTTAAGTAATGGCTTTCAGGCGCTATATTTTGACAGAAAAAGCCAGTGGAAATGTCCAATGTAGTTTTGTATTTCTTAAGAACAATGCTGTTTATTAATCCTGTACAATTTGCATTTTGCACTGCAAAAGTGATTGTGTGACTGTTTAATTGTATGTAGTCTATGACTATACGATAGGAATGATCAGGTCTAAGCACAGGAAACAAAGGATTGTTCATGGGGGAGACACAAGACTCAATCACACCTTGATATTCTAACTGTGGTATATATAGGGGGCCCGATTCACAAAGGTAAAGTTAGACCAAAAGTCTAACTTTGGACCTGAAGTCTAATCAAATTACCAGTAGTAACTTACCTTTGTGAATACCGAAAAGTAGTATAGTTAGACTTTTGGTCTCAGTTAGACTTTTGGTCTAAATCTAGACTTCAGGACTTAACTTAGACTTCAAGTGTAAAGTTAGACTTTAGGTCTAAACTTAGACTTCACATCTAAACATAGACTTTTGGTCTACCTTTACCTTTGTGAATTGGGCCCAGAGTGTTTAGTCTCATGTTTAATAGGGTATTGTGCTTGTACTTATGGGCTAGATCTTATAGGTATAGCACGATAAGTTGAATCCTTATCCCAGCCTGCCTGGTTGCGATATAATGCTGGGGCTTGAGCAAGAACCCATTCTGTAGCATATGCTGTTTTAACATCTTCGGGAACAGTAACAGAAATGGACGGCGTGATTACAGCCTCTCCTTGTGGGTCTTTTATAACAGACTTAGGTGGCAAATTAGTCTCAGCCAGGAGAATGCCATAGTCATTAGTTATATTCTGCCAGAATATTACTTTAATAGTACTTGGATGTCACCCTTAATTTGTATTAATTTGTATATCAAACTCACAAAGCCTATCAAGAAGGCTGAACCGCTGATCTGGAGTTTCCACTTGAACGTAGTCATTAGTTGGTCTCACTACCAGAAAGTCTGGAAGAGTCTACTGACATCCGCTGCACTGTCAAGCAGGGTCCTCACCCACGTCTTGTTCCGAAGAAGAGTTCTGAGTATTTCTGGCATATTTAGTAGAAATTCCGTCCCCTTTCTTCTTTTTAAATTGTGCTTTTTGTTGCGGAAGTTTCTCTTCCTTTTTTATGATGACATCAGAAGAGCAGTGTGAGTCCATTTTCACATACTCCTCTTGTCTTGCGTCGCCACGTCCCCGTCTCTCTGACCATCTGTTTGCAGAGTCCTAAAAAGAATGAGAAGGACATATATCAGAATACTTATACCTATCAGGCTGTTTAATTGTATCAAGGTTACGTAAATTGTAATATTTTTCAGAAGATCCGATTGCGGAGATCCACTCTGGGTTTTTGCTGTAGCTTTGTTTTTATCCCAGCACTTTTTTAGAAGACTCTGGTGCCTGCTTGGTAACTTCTCGGCACCTTGCGGCTTCACTCCCAAGACAGAAGACCTCGGAGACCTGTCCCCGTCCTCCTCACAGACCCGACTAACGCGGCTCTGCTAACTAATCCATACACCCACGCTTGACGGGGTGTTGTGGCAATACCTCCACCGGGATCCGGACATCCAATACCGCTCCTGTGTGATTCCTCCAGCTTATTCAAATAACTGTAGCCCAGGCTACCCGAGGACCTTAGTGGCCTCTAGTATACCATTGTTCCTTTCTAATGCTTGGTAACTTCGGCATCATATTTGCCTTTAAGTTGTAGCTTATTAGGCCTGGTTCCCAAACTGTCACGACATATAGAGGTATAGGTTTCAGAAATAATTGTAGGGAGCTCGTGTTCCTGGTCTGCTACTGGAATTGTAGCGAGCTGTTGGTGTATTGCCAAGGCAGCTACCTCCCCCTTAATATTACTTAGAATAATTTAGGACACTCTGATAAAGTTGCCAATGAGTTTCATACCCAAATCCAGGGCAAGGGCTGCTCCATTTTTAGCCTGAATCTGTTTAAGGACTTCAGGCAAAACAGCAATGGACAGAGTATCGTGGGTGTTGGTATATATAGCTGCAAAAGTAGTATCCCATGTATTACACTACTCCACAGGGGGAACCATACCAAGTGGAAGACACAAAGTAGGAATTCTGAATTTATCAAGCAGTCCCATATGGGCAAACACTGCCTGAACCTGATTTGGTTTTTTTGCAATCCAAAACGGAATTTCCTCTCGTTTGGTATGGACCTTACCCATAATGGCATTAAGAAACACTGCCTGTACCTGATTTGTTTTTTTGTGCAATCCAAAATGGAATTTCCTCCCGTTTGGTATGGACCTTACCCATAATGGCATTAAGAGTAATAAGACTAATTGCAGGCATAGCCAATTGAGCCTGTCCAGCTTAAGGAGCCCTTGCTTAGGCAATAGTTATTGTTCACAGAACATAATGCATTAGACATCGATATAGTCTAACCAAATGGTTTAAATGAGCAATCGTGTCATGTTGTTGTAATTGCTGTGCATTAAGATAAGGCATATAGCCTGCTAAGGCTATCATTACTGAGAGGACCTAGTCTGACATAGACTACTGTGTGTGGGATGGTGCCTTGGAACCAATTATGATGTTCCTGCTGTTTGAAAGGTATATTCATAAAGCCTATATGCAGCTGGAATGCAGCCTCAGTGTATGTGTCAAATGTTTGTTTATTGGCACCAACTGCAGGAAAATCAACCCAGGAATGAAAAAGCTCACATCTGTACACTTCGTGTACCTCAACCACGAAGGTAACTTCACCACCACCATTGAGGAGCCAATGTGTAGTTAAATGTGTAATTTCTTCTTGCCTGCAATTTACAGGAATAACGACAGGTTGCGCCATATTTAATGAATGAAATTCAAAGAAAGGAAAACACTATAGGGATAAGGCTTTTTAATAATCAATTCCTCGTATAGAGGTAATAAAGGAGTTTTGGGCACATGCAAGTAAACTACTCAGGAGACCAATTAAAGAGGTATCAAACCTAGAACGTTGGTGGTGCCTTGTTATATGGTTCCTACTAATCTTATAGGACTGTGTATTTAGAACAACAAAACTTCAAAATACAGAGACTGAGTCTTGTTTGGCCATCTCACAGTACCGCATCCAAACTCCTAAACCTACAGAGTTATAGATGTTGTCAGTAACCTAGAACATGACTTTCAGATTCCTAAGGTAATCGTGATAACAGATATAACACTTTCGTTTGTCACTCTTGCATTCCGAAAGTGCTCACAAAGATAAGATACAATATTGTATTTACAAACGTTTATTGAAAAGCTCTAATCTTTGTAAATAAAACATGAACTGTGATTGTAATAAAGATGAGACACATTAATGTAATAAGCATTATCAGAATAGTGTAAAAAACAAACAATTCAATCACAGTAATTGTTCATAATGTTGCTGAAGTTACTCCTATCTATTACTAGCCCCTATGCTAAAGAGAGCATATCAGGAGTACTCGATTGCCACGCCTGTTGGAATGACATAACCCCATACCTTGCTACTGTATGTCAGGAAGCCAGTGTGTACAGCTATCTTCCTTCTCAGGATCAAGGTCAGGAACAGCAGGACTGCATTTTACATCAGCATTTCATGATGGCTCTTGCAGGAAGTGCGCCTCTTGCCAATGACAGGCTAATCACACTGTGTCAAAGGTGCAGGACAACTTTTTAATTAGACAAAAGCAGAAGAGTCATCTCCTTACGAGCCCAGAAAATAGAACAATTCCTCAAAGCCTCATGTTCTGATTTTATGTGAGCCTGGAACTAAATGTTCAGACTAAAGGGCGACAATGTCTTTCAGGTCTAAATGCATTCAAGGACCATTCTCGCAATAGGAAAACATGTGCAAACCACCATAAGAAAAAGAGGCTATGTTAAAATGAGAAACTACAATGGAAGCTAAATGCAAGCCGCATAACAGTACGTTTTGTCAGTTTCCATGATGCTGTACTGTTATTATGTTTTATCCTTGTCGATTTTTCACATGCCCGTTACTCCTTTAGTACTAGTGTATAAGCCCATTGTGGATATACATTTGTGTAACCCCTTCCCTGAATGCTGCAACTGTTTGTTGGTAGTGGGAGACGGAAGAGGCTTAAGCCATGGCAGGCAGCCATGTTCTCTTTGTCCTCCACAATTTCTGCTTTTCCAAGCCCTGCCTTTGTCCACAATTTAGTGAATCTAGCACATGTCTCATAGGCAGCCATTGTGCCTTTGATATCTATGCCTTCTGCTTTTCTAGGCCATGTGGTTGTTCAAGATTTTGTGAAAACACTATTTGCCTCATAGGTGGCAATTTTGTCTTTGTTATCCCTACTTTCTCTCTTCTGAGTTTGCAGGAGACGCTTGTCCACCATTTTGTGAAACCAGTGTGTGTCTGATCATTGAACATTAATCATTTTATGCCTCTTTTAAAAGGCTTTAGCTGGAAGCATTGTACGCCATGACTCTTTTGGCGCTCATGGATATTTTTTACTCAGTTTTCCTTTTTCATACATATGTTTCCAGGAGTAAGTAGTGCATGGTTGTCAATATATTTTATTGATTGAATTAATTTTAAACGATGTAATCAGTTTTTGCCAGCTTCACCCTTGGACCCATTGGGGTCCCATTGGCCCTAGATGGAAATCATGGGCTGCATTATCTAGGGCACATTGTTCCTGTTTGCACATTGGGTGTTCTTGGTGCAAACAGAGGCAGTGCATTATTACAGATAATGTGTAGCACACCCAGGCAACTACAAATTTGTGGCTGCCCTGAGGGTAGCACATTATTGAAAGGCATGCCATCTTTCAAAGTGTAGGTGGCACATGTCCTACTTCACAAGCGGGCACAGAGGTTTTCTTGCAGGCAGGTGCAATGTGTGACTGCACCCGCCTACAGCGGTATGTCTGGGGGAGTTCAATGGGACCCTCCTTTACCTCATAGTCTCACCAGTCTCTCTCCTCGAAAAGGGGAGCGACTACTAATGATCAAAAGAATTAAACATTTTATTCCCAGCAATTATCAAGCTTCATAAGACACAAAAGTGGATGAGAGTAATTTCTCAGACATCTCAACTGTATGTAGTGATCATCCTCCAGATGAAGTCCATAAATCCATGAATATGAAGATGTACTCTACATTCTGGATTAAAGTAAATTGACCAGTGTGCAAAGCACAGCTAGATATTCAAGGAATATACAGTCGTTTTGGCCTAGTGACTGTATGGTAATGACAAAGAAAGACAACTAAATCAACCATAGACTTTGTAATGAGAAACAGCCTCTATGCAACAAACACATCAGTTTCTTAAAAGAACATGATGCCTCACATGGATTCAAACAATAGAACAGGTAGTAGTGTTCCCTGGCCGGGAAATAACCGCACATCTAAAAACTGTAACTGTATTCAAAGTATCTGTACTCATGCGTGACAAATATCTAAGTTGCTATATTTGCAACTGGGTGCTATATAAGCTTCAAACACCTACTACCTAAAGGTGTTGCCTGCACATTACAAATATAACATGCAAATATCAAAACACAGAAAAATTAAGCTATTGCAGCACAACCATTCAACCTAATATGTTTAATTAACCAAAAATAGTCTTGGTCCAGGATCAAAGTAATCACTTGATATAGTTATCGATCTCTTAGGCAACTAGGATGATAAGAAAACACCAGTCCATTCAAAGGAATCCAATCAGATCATCAGATAAAGTTTTCTTATATAATTTATTCAGTCCAAAAGTTAAAATTCCCAGCACACAATTAGCCGACACGTGTTTCGTCCGATACACTGACTTTTTCAAGGCACAATTAGGAAATATTGGCGAACTGTAATGTATACGCAATCCGTCACTGCAGTGCATCAGAGGTAAGAAAAAGCCATGTTCCAAATAAGGAAACTGGAACCCGTTTGATAGAACATTAATAAAAAATCACACTGCTAGCACTGGCCTTTCACCACTCAATAAAATCCCACAGAGCGCACAGCTGTAATAGGCCCCGATGTTGCCCAACACTGAAATGTCAATCCTTCACATGCAGAAAAAAGAAACATATACCATATTAGTGGTCACCGCAGCAATGATACGCTTGACAGTCACCCAATATTATCGGGTGAGAGTGATTAAATGTCTCCTGGATACTGAGTTACAACCCTGAAAAGTTGACCCTCTAAATTCAAAACATCTCCTCTGCAACCGGCCGTGTGGGTAATAGCGAAAGAGTAAAGCTTAATTTTTCTGTGTTATGATGCCTCACATGCCTAACATTTAATTTTCAATCTTCGAAATAGTGCACTGCTTATGTAGGTCACTTCCATGGAAAGAGAGACACATTAATATATAAATACCACACTTGGAACAGGTGACTTGCTTTAAATAATGAATGACAAGTTATCATTAATGTGAGACATGGGCGGGGCTTAGGTAAACGTACTATTTTTATTCTTGAAATGATCATTGTGGGTGTACCCTTTTACATATCTCTAGAAATGTTACTTGATTGTCCTTTCATTAACAGCACACCAGCATCTCTTTATTCTTCTGAGGCCTACCAGTTTACGTTGGCTCTAAGTCTCAATTCCTTTTCCTTTTCTTGTTCAAAAGGACTCTCTCTTTTTGAAAGAAAATAACATCTTTTTGTCCCATCAACAACAACAGGAACGACACAATTTATTTATAATAATGCTGACTAGCTTTTGACTTGGTGACTTAGTGATTAAGGAGGTGGACATGACGGGCAAAGCTAAACTCAATTTCTTTAATGTTTGAGTGACCACTCATTTAGGATACCTACAGCTAGTTGTCCTAGACTGTTATTTGATTGATCTTTAGTCAATGGTACTAAAGGTCAATTCCCCTCAGTTTGAGACCTTGTGCACTGTTTACATTGACTCTCAAATCTTCTGCAAGGCATCTCCATGGTACTTCTGCTGTGGTTTAATCCTGCTCCTACTATGGGTAATTGACAAAAGCATTTTTATTCAGTTTCATTTTTATTTTTATAGTTTTGAACTGTGCATGTTTGTCGTCCCTCTTTACAGTTGTAGCCTAAGTATCTAATCTGGTAGCAACCAGTGGGTTTTTAGACTGTTTCAATTGTGCTGACTTAAGATTCATCTTCTTTCCATGATAGTTGTGTGACACTCATGGGAGTGAGTGAATATTGTATGTGTGTTTCTTTCTCTCAACTCCTCCCTAATTCCTCATTCCCATCCATTAATCGATCCACTAAGTCTCTTCCCTCCAATTGTGAAATCTATTATGCTGTAAAATATTACCTCCATAATCAGATCAAACAGTTGATATGGCAGATGTGGTTCAAGCAACGCTAAACCATTACAGGAAGAAGGTAAAACATTTAAGTTACTCACACCATCAACCCTATTCTGCCCATGATGCATACCAGTGTTGAAATTAAACTTAGTGGTAGGTTAAGGCTAGGCAAAGTGGTAGGTTAAGGCTAGGTAATGTGTACTTTTCTTTTTATAATCTACACTCCACAGAGAATCTAGTTGTAGAAATATTTCCTGACTTGTACACGGGTCTATCCATACTTTGCTTTCAACTTATATAACTTTGATATAGTAAATAGCTGAACTATCTTTGTCTTAATAAAATATATGGCGCTGTATTTAGTTGCTGTTTTCTCTCTTCTTTTATATTGCAAGATTATTTTGCTGGCTCGTCATTTTAAATAAGAAGCCTTATTTCCTGTGGCGTTTTCCCTCTTTTGTCTGTTAGAGCAACCAAACCCCCCCACAGCAACAGCTAATGAGATGCACTATGTGAGTTAAATGCCGTCCCTTCTCAGGTGAAGAGGAGGGAGAGGTTTGGATTTGGGAGAAGATGGCATCTATTCTATGGATGCTACCACTTACTTTTGACTTCAGAGGGCTCAATTGATAAGTCACAAAGTGGGAGCATGAGTTATAGAGAGGCTTGGGAGGTGTGGCCTGGCGCTGATTGAGTGAGCAGCGTTGCGTTGCTCGGGGCACCACTCTGCCGCCCCACATCCAGCGCCATCGTGACTCCATGAGACCGGCTCGAGAGCTCTAGCTATCCCCTCTGTATGAACCTGACACTACAGAAGCCATAGCCGTGGCTGGGATGACATTGCTGTCAGAGAGCAGTGTATGCCCGAGTGGAAAATGATGACGCCCGCTAGGATCAGCCATGCCTAGAGATGCGGGCGATGAGGGGCTCCGGCAGTGGACGGCCAAGCTCCAGTGAAATCGCGCTGCTCCAGTGCAGCACTCAAACTAACCTGTGTGAGCTGCTGTGCTCTGATCTGGAGCTGGACTCTGCATGGCCACGTAAGGGGCATTGCCACTAGAAGTGAACTCTGATTGGGTACCTGATGGAGAGTGGTGCGCTGCCTGTCGGAGGCAGGTGACGAGCGGAGCGGCACCGATTTGTCGCTGAGTTGCGCACAACTGTATGGCTATTTTTGTGGCTGGGGCAGTGAGTGGCTCCCACCCAGTGGTGGCTGGAAGAGGATTTGGAGGGCCCTGTGGCGGGAATCATGGGGAGGCCCCAGTGATGCAGCACGGACCGGGCGTGCCCTCGGTGATGCAAAAGGCGCCTGTATCAAATACCTATTAATCTCTGCTGGAGTGGGGGCACTGCTCCCTCACTCTGGGCCTGTGCCCCCCCCCTTGGCACCCACACTGTGGGCCTGACTATCCATAATTTACGGGGTGACCTTGGAAACTACTGCACAATACCTTGGGCCTACTGATGACCTCGAGTAGCAGCGGTGGGAGCGGCTTGGACTCCAATGCTGCTCTACACTCTGCTGTACCCATAGTACATGGGTGACTGAGGTCTTTTCTGGGACAACTGAGGGGCCTGCCCTGCCACTAACTATGAGACTTTTGCCTTGAGCGCATACAGTAGATAGCACCTAAAAGATCCTTGTGCACCAGCATATGGGTTGGGGCCCTTGCCGCCTCTGGATGGGACATTATTGCCATCTGTGCTCCATTGCTCTCTGTTTAAGGCTCCTACTGACTATTAAACTGCGCTGTTGGCAGAGTGGGGGGGGAGGTCCCTGCCCCGTGGGCTTAGGAGAGCAGTGGTTGGCTCTATAGTGGAACTTGGTGTGGGAGAGCTGAGTGGCTTTAACTTATCCTTGGGAACCATGAGCAAACCCTCTTGCAAGCGCAACCAAGATCCTGAGAGTGTGACTGGCCCACCAGACAAGGCTAAGAGCGTGTCCAGGCCCGTAGAGCCGCATAAGGACCCCACGTTACAAGAGATCCTCCAAGCCATAACAACCTCCCATGAGGTGCTGGAATCCAAAATATACGCTATAACAAAGACCTGGGCCTCCTACGGGATGACCTTAAATGACTTGCGGAGAGAGTAACCACAAATGAGCGGATTCTGGGGGAGCTCCCACCTGTGGTTACTGCGATGAAGGAGCAACTGACGACAGTCAAGGCGAAGGTCTGAACTCTTGAACTACGGGCGGAGGATGCAGAGATTTGCTCTAGTCGCAACAATATCTGGGTAGTTGGACTGCCTGAGAAGGTGGAGGGCGCAACTGTGATGACCTGCGCACAGAGGTTGCACCTGAGGGCCTTTCTGGCTTCTTTGCACTCGAGAGAGCCCACAGAGTCCCATCAAGACCGCCTTGGCCCAGGGCCCCCTGAAACCAGTAGTGGTTAGACTACTATATTACAAAGATTGGGATCATGTCCTTGCACAAGCCCGGCAAAAGGAAGAGCTCCTGGTCGATAATGCTGTTGTACGGATGTTTCCTGACTTCCCTTGGGAGGTACAGAGACAAAGAGAATCATTCAAAGAAGCTAAAAAAAACGACGGCAGCTAGAATTCAAGTACGTGATTAGAACCAAGATAATACAGTATTTCACTGATAACACAGCTACTGCTTCCTCCCCACAGATAGAATGGGATGCGGTTCTCTGGGGGTACTGCTTGGCTGAGTTGAGGGGTATCAGGCACACATTGCTGGGGGAAGTCCAAGCTACTGAAAGAGTTCTGACAGACGTAGAGATCTGACGAGCGGGGCACCCTGAGCTACAAACAGAACTCCTTGAGGCTAAAGAGGCGATGGCAGAGCAGGTAGAACGACTTAGATACTTTTATTATAAATAAGGCTCCCGGTTTTCCGTTTAAACTGATTTTTACACATAAATACAGACGGAAAAATATTTTTCTTCCGTCTGTATTTATGAATAGAAATGGAAAAATACGACCAAACCGGAATCGGAGAATTGTTTGGCCATGTGCTCCAGCCAAGTGGTTACCTCGCCAGGCCCCTCTTCCTGATTTCGGTGTGTGCCTGCCCACATTAACACATGCAGGGCCATTAATCTTTTGATAGGCGGGAAATTCCTTCCTATGAGGGTCTTGTATTGACCTCTGACCTGCCCTTCATAGCCCTGTTGCTTCACTGTTTGCTCTTTAAGGAGGCGGGGACGCTGTAAGTAGCTAATGCAAGACTGGTAAAAATGGGTTAATTGCGGGATAGATTTTGAGGATCGGCAGGGTGACAAAACATTCAAAAACTCTCTCAACCCTTTCTCTTACCTGTGGCTTCAGTTATTTCCTTTTTTTTTAACTCCTTATTCAAAGTGTGTGGCAATAATAAGTAATTAACCGGATGGCCACTGAGTCACTTTGTGAAACAACATTTTTTTATTTTGAATGTGACCCAAAAAGGGCTTAAAGACCGGCAGCATAAAAACAGTAGGGAATCGGATCCTTGCAGGCCATAACACTAAACTTTCCACTCTGACTTTTAATGACATGAAGAAACACAGCAAGACAACATTAGCAGAATGTAAACATTCCTGAGAGGTGCATCTTGCTAGAGACAGCCAGGGCATATCTGGAAACTCGTTTCAAAGTTAAATTGTGCTTTTTCCACTGTGGCTGCAGTTTAAATGTGTGGTATTACGCACTAATGCACAGAAAACGTCTTCAGCAAACAGAACTTTGTCATCTAAATTCAGTAAAAGGTTCAATGCTACTAGGCAGTAGAAAGTAAAATAAGGCAAATGATACACGTCTAAAGCCCAGAGTCTTCAATGCAGGGACTGTGTCTCCCTACTGGAAAATGTAGTTTGCATTAGCGTAGCTCATGTGGGTGGTGTTCATTATTTTAGGCTTCAGAAGTGTGAGGGAAATAGAGCCCGGCAGGACTAATGCAGGGCCTTTAGTTTCTGAGGAGTGCAACTTTATTCCCACACCAGGCAGATGATTTTTCTCAAGGCTGCCCTATCCACATGGGAGATCGTGGCGAAAGGCGGAGATGGGACAATGGTATTGGCATGACTCGTTAAAGATCCTTGGTGGTCAGAAATAAGAGATCACTGACTCAGAGGTGTGGATAGCAATGTGCACCACAGAGCATGCTGCAGAGAGGAGCATGGAACTGGCAATTAGGGCAACGAGGCACCCAATATATCTAAATTATCATGAAAGCTGTCAGCTCTTTCATGCCCTCTTTAGCTAGGTCACTGACAGTGCACAGGTGCACTCACCTAAATTCTAAATGTGTTTACATCTAATAATCATGGCTAGTGACATAGTGTTTGCAATATTGTAACACAGCAGCAGCTCACTAATGTATTGTGTTTACTTAATTTGGCGTATATATAAATATAGCTAAACCTATCACAACCGTGTGCACTGTCTATTTAAATAAACATGGAAAAATACTAGCTCCAGAGTCTTATCTTGCTTGCGCCAAAAATAAATGCGGATATATACAGATAAAATGACAAAAAAATAAATATGGATAAATACAGACGGAAATGTTAAAAAAATAAATACCATAAAACCGGGAGCCCTAATTATAAACAATGTATGGGGAGAACACATGCTGAATGGGATAGGTCTGGTTCCCTGCTGGTTTGGCTGGCCAACCCAGATAAGCGTAGCTCGGCCATAGTGGAACTAGAGGATGAAGGGGGTAACAGAATATGCGCAGGAAGGAATCAATGACATATTCGCCTGAAATTATTCAACTCTCTATACTAGCTCCACTTTGCAAGACAGTGCAGCGACACAAACACACCTAAAGACCTTGCCTTTGTCGAGACTTGGGGAAGGAGAAGCGATAGACCTTGATGGAGACATTACTCCACAGGAAATAACATCTGTCATAAAACATATGAACCAATGGGTTCCCAGGGGAATTCTACGCCACATACTCTGCGAAATTAATACCTAAATTGGTTGCTTTATACACAGAGGCCAAGGCTAGCGGGTCCCTGCCAGACAGCACCAAAGAAGCAGTTATAGTCCCTATCCTAAAACCGGATAAACCTGCCTATGAACGATAAGCCTACTGACTGCTATTGATGCTTAACATCAATTACAAAATCGTGAGTAAAATCCTAGTGGCTAGGCTCCTGCCCTTAATGCCTAAGTTAATCCATCCAGATCAAGCAGGATTTATGCTAGGCCGCAATACTGCGGGTAACATCCGATGTCTACTGGCCATTTTAGAAGCTAGGAAGAACGATCGAGAGAGGACCACAGTTTTTGCTGTTGATATTGAAAAAGCATTTGATATCCTGGAATTGCACTACCTGTACGAAGTGATGTCTGCATGGGAATAGGCAAGGGCTTCATAACGTGGACTTGAGTGCTGTTTACTAGTCCTACGGCTAGGGTAAGCATGGGGAAGATCATCTCGGCGGGTTACTCAGTGGGACGACAGCGATGCCCCCTGTCTCGCCTGTTGTTCGCCCTCGGTCAGGGAAGTTATACAGAGGCTTGTGTATTGGTAGATATCACCATCGTATAGTGCTCTACGCAGATTATTTACTGATCTTCTTCCGCAGTTTGGACTATTATCTGGCTTGAGAGTCAACTGGCAGAAGTCCAGGCTTTCCTGTCTTGCAGAGCGATGACCCCCCGGAGGGTTTGGCCCAGCTGCAATGGGAACCCCGATGCTTAACTTACCTTGGGGTTAATATCTATCATTACCGTGCTAACCTGTTGGATAGGAACGTAGGACGGGCTGTTAGATCTTTGAGGACTTCAGTTGATTTCCGGAGGACACTACCTCTCTCGGTAGTGGGCCGAATAGCGCTCCTGAAGATGGTGTCCCTGCCCCGTCTCCTATATTTTTTTGCCACACTTCCTTTATAGATCCCAAGGGCAATATTTAGGGAGCTGGACTCATTAATCACTGGATTTTTGGGGGGAATGGGATGCAGACGAGTAGCGCTAGCAAGAATGCAGTGTGCAACAACGGTGGGGGATTGGCGGTCCCTGACCTTGAGACATATTATATTGCAGCCCTATTGCAATGGCTGATCCAGGGGCTAGCACATAACCGAAATCCAGACCAGATCCTGGGCCCCTTTGTACTGCTACTACTTGACCTCCTTAAGGTGTTTCTTGGGGTGAGAAGATCGTCTATAAATGACTCACAAGCGCTTAAACTGATGGCTAAATGCTGGGGAAGAGGTTTAAAGAAGATATGCACTAAAACTCCTTATTACCCAGAACTACTCCTAGACCCGTTAAGCACATTGCCGCATGGCAGCAATAGGCCAGACCTTGACCTTTGGATTGAGGTGGGGGCGACAAAAGTAGGAGATGTCTTCAGGGATGCGGAACTGCTCTAGTTCAAGGAGTTCCGCGTGGAATTTGATTTACCTCAGGGACACTTTTTACTGCACAAAGTACTCACAACAGTAGTACACACATACTGGAACACGGGAACTACCGAACCTCCTACATCGCAGAGTTGTCAATATATAGCTCTCACGGCAGGCACCATTAAGATGGTCTCCTGCTTATACAGAGCATTACAGGCAGACCAGCAGCAGCTGCTGGAAAAGCTGCAATTCAGATGGGAGGAGGGCTTGGGCATTTCTATAGCTACTAAGGACTGGGACTACATCCTGGAAAGAACACCCAATATATCTCGTAATGCACGCTTCAAACTCATTAATTATTATGTCCTACATAGGTCATACTTGACCCCGGAGTGCATGGGCAGATGTTTCCAGGTAGCTGATGCGGCATGCCCCAGATTTGGAGAGGGAGGAGCACACATCTTACACATGTTCTGGGCATGTCCCATACTGAACGCATTCTGGGACGGGGTCTTCCACACGCTTGAAGAGATTATAGAGAGAGAGAGATTCCTCACACCTCAGGACATTGCTTACTGGGCTGGTTTCCCCACACTTCTAAAACGAAAGTTACAAGTAAGTTCCAGAACTTAGCATTTATCCTTGCCAAACGGGAGATAACGAGAAATTGGAAGTCCCCGAAGGGCCTCGGATCTCTGTGTGGAGGAGAGAATGAAATGGGTGGGCTGCAAGGGGAGAATACTCCTATAAGAAGCCCGCATAGTAAAGATTGAAGTAGCCAGAGCCTGGGGACCATAGTGGATAGCTTATCAAACTCAGAGCCGGATACACCCATGGGGTCACCCACAGGATCGCTGTGATTGTTCTTGTCTAGAGATAGATATACCGCCTGCTTTACCCTGTATTGTGCGCCCTTCAATATTTACTGATAATTTATACTTAACTGTATGTATAGCTTGTCTTCTTATCGGGCACACTGGATCCCTTCATTGAACATTTTGTGTAATTTCACTTCTGCAATGCTGTACTGACTCATGGGGGTGGGGTGTGAGAGTTGAATGTTTAGTGTTTGCATATCATTAGAAAGACGCATGATAACTGAGCTGATTACACTATATGATGTATGAAAACCAATAAAATCTGTTTGAAATAAAATGAGCTATAGAGATGCTTTGTGTTGGGTCAGGTTTGGACATATCTCAGTAAGTAGGCGGACCTTCTCTGGTCTGCACTGTATACTGCTGATAAACAAATAGTAAAGCAAACCACTGATCTAACAAAGGAAACATTTTTGTTATTAAATACAAATATATTTATTTTTAAAAAAATTAGGCTTCCACACTATCCACAACTGACTCTCTGTAGTTCTCATTTAAAACAAGAGTGCCATGTTTAGACCATTTTAACCGGAACGGCCGACATGTTTCATTGCCATTAATATTGTGGCAATTTCATCAGGGCACGGGGACCCAATGCCACCTCAGAAATGCACCAGAGCAGTTAGTTGCCAGGTGGAATCTTTCACAGAAGATGCTGACGCCGAGCCCGGCGGTGATCGAGGTGACTTCGTCACTCTGTGATTTTAAAATGATGGCTTGCTGGTAGGATTCCACCTGTCAACTATCTAGTCCAATGCATTTCTGAGGTGGAATTGGGTCCCCGTGCCCTGATGAAATTGCCACAAAATTCATGGCAATGAAACATGTCGGCCATTCGGGTTAAAATGGTCTAAACTGGACACTCTTGTTTTAAATGTGTAGGGACACAACAAAAATTAAAGATAGGTGTTCTGTATTTCCGTAACTCAATTTTAACCTTTTGGGAGTACCACAGTTGGCCTCCTCTCTCTACAGGGTACTCCAGGGACTGGCCTATTTGGATTTGGACAAATATCACTTTCTTGACACATTGCTTATTTCTCACTTATATATTTTTGGGAGTTGATTTCTGTTTCTGTCTGGGAAGTGCCAATGATGACACAGTAAGCTAATTGGTGAGTACCCGCCAACTGCTCCCAGGATGTTGCTTACGTGAGGCACTTTCCTGACTCACCTCTCTTTTTTGTTTTGAACCGGCCTGCTTTTTAATTTGTTTGTCAAATAGACACACATGGGGGGGTATATGATTAGATATCAATCCCTGTCTCACGAAGATAAAGAAGTAATAGTGTGACATTCCCCTATAATGCTGACATAGCTGTGTGTTATATAACTATGGCGTTGTATTTTGACTATATTGAGTGGAGGGCACCCTGGTTTATTTTCCCTTCTTTGCTCCCTTTTTTGGTATATCACACACAATCAACACATTTTCCTATCAGAATGATTATTCGAATAAAGAACTATTTATTCGTATATACATGAATATGAGAGACCATCAAACATCCTCGTAAAAGATAATTTCTTTCTACTCTCTTAATCTTCAACTGGAACAGACTTTGAGGCTACAATCATCACCTTGGTGGTAGAGGAGGATTATGACTCCCGGGCATTCATTCACATTCATTTCCTCATTGACCTTAGTCAGTCCTACTTATTCCAGCCATTTGTCTGCCCTTCAACCCCATTCCCAGTGATGATTAATGAATCCTTGCGATCACCTGAATTGCTCATATTTCAGTATCTGCCTCTCACCCGACCACTATGTACCCCAGGAAAAGATAGCAGCTGGGTCGCTGGAAAGAGACCCCACGGAAACTAGTTTACTTGTACCTGCCGATCAGCTGAATGTAGGCAAAGAAATGTGTTTTTCTTTTTCTTATAAAAACAATCAAATAAAATTGATTCATAAAATGTTTACTTTGGCTATTGCTGGATCTCATTCATGCTCATTCATACATTCCAGCCATTGCCCCCTACTCCTGCTAATCAGGTTTTTCTACATAGTCCTTTCTAAAAAGCACTCTTTCAACCTTCAGTTCTGTCCTTTAGGTAAAAGGGGCTTTTGAAATGAACTGGCCATGCACAGTGAATGAGAAACACCTATTGAAAGGGAGGTTAAAGACTCTGCTTTTTTCAACATTACTGAATAGGAATGATCAGTCTCTATAGTTACTTACACATACACCTATACTTGGACCAATTATTGAAAACAGGTACTTTTTGCAGCATTGAGGTGCATGACCAGCCAAATACATACATGCAGTTACACTCTCCTCTGTGCTAGTCTTGCCAATGTGTTTGCAGGGTTTATTAGCAAAAAGTATGGAAGAGTTCCAAGATGTTTGATGTGTTGCTTTTAAACATGTTGTCCATCTTAAAAAGGTAAAGCAATGAGCAAGTATGCCAATAACATTAAAAGACAGCCAACTGCACATGCAAAGGCTTTGGCAAAGCCAATATTTCACCCATGTGCTAAAACAAGGCCAGAGAAATTGGCTTTGCCAATGCTTGTTAGTTTTGTTTTCATTGAAAACCTTTTAAAATGACCAACATATTGATCCAAAGAAAGAACTATTTCCCTAATCTCTCATATGGAATTCCTTTTGTTTCTTTCCTCTGTGCCCCCAGGGATATATTCAAGAGCATTAAAGGAACATTTTTAATTTAGCTTGCATATATAGAAATTCAGAGCCAAAGAGGTTTGCTTAGTTTTTAAAGATTTGATATATTTTATGCATTTTTATTTCCCAATACATATTCATCGACTTCTCTCTCTCTCTCTCTCTATGAGGCATTATTACTACAGTCTTTATTTTGTTATTATCTTTATTTATTTCATGTTGTAAGATAACAATGATAACAGAGACCCGAGATTAACATCGGTTTTGAGTGGGCAACATATAGAGTAAGGAATAGGTAGGTAGGATCGTAGGTGATATCAATAATAATACAGACATTGTTCATTTATACATATTTGCAACAACATATTCTTTACAGGCAGGTGATCTTGGTGTCCTTTATTATTGCAGTTTTTGTAAGGTGAGGTGATCTTTAAGAGCTGTTTTGAAAGACAGAAGTGATGGGACTGAATACACATCAGTGGGATGAATGTACAATGGAGAAGATCCAGCAGACAGTAGGGTCCGAATTATGATGCTACACAAGGAGGTATAGGAGTGAGTAGGGTATTTTGACTGATAAATCATAAGTTATGAGCAGGGACAAAGCATTTGTAGTTTGGCTAGGAGACCTTTGTGCCTTGAAGACAGGATCAAAAGCATTTTCAGGACTCTGTTTTAGATGATAGCCATCTAATTTGATTAGCTGGGTAAGCTAAAAACCACTTGTGGCAAGAATTAGTATGGTTTCAGTGAAGAGAAGAGTATTGAGGGAAACATATGCTCTGTTAATAGTCAAGGTTGCTGAGGACTAGTCCAGTGACAAGCTTTTTGCAGTGTGGAAGGCAAACGTTTGGGTACATTTTGTAGATATTTAGGGGCATATTTACAACAGAATGGCGGAGCGTGGTGTTACGCCATAATTGGTAACGGCGTGCTCTGACATTCTAAAAACGAAGGGGTGCGCCCTATTTACAATAATACGGCACACCCCTGCGTTTCCCCTAGCACTGGCGCTAAATTTAGCTGCCTAGCGCCAACGCAGTCACCCTTGCACCATAGTGCAAGGGTGCCTGCATTGCAGGGAATGATTGTTCATGTGCAGGAACGTGTCCCTTCCTGCACATGAACAATCGCTAATGGCGAATTGCAACTTCTATGTGTGCTGCAGAATGCAGCACATATAGAAGTTGCAACTCGTCATTATCTAATGATTGTTCATGTGCAGGAAGGGACACCTTCCTGCACATGAACAATCACTGATGGCGATTTGCTCTTTCTATGTGTGCTGCACAATGTTGCAGACATAGAAACAGCAAAAATGGGGAGAAATTAATAATTTTTCCTTGTTGCGACAGTTTAAGACCAGGTTTTCCCTGGTCTTCTTTTTGGTGCTGCCTCATATTTGCGCCAGTCTTGTAAATAGGGGGCAGCGTAAAAAAGCAATGGGTATTGCGGCAGAACGGCCACAGAAACAACTATTGCCAACCTAGTTCACGCTAAGTGCTGCGTGAATTGGGGCATTATTTCCAAGGAGGCGTTAAGCCACAAAAAGTGGCTTAATGCCGCCTTATAAATAATGTGACTTGTAAATAATGTGAAGGGGTAATTGCCACCAGAGCGTCAAAAAAGTGATGTTCTGGTAGGAATAACCCCTTGTAAATATTCCCCTTAGTACTTGATGCTTAGCTGCTGTGCTATGGCTGTTATGAAAAATCCAAGTTCATTGTCATATTGAAGGGTACACCAAGGTTTCTTGAAGATGGTTATAGCTGGGGATATCGAAAGGGTTGAGGAAAACATTGGGTAGGGCACTTAGGGATATTGAAAAGCTAATTTTTGTATAGTTGCAGGGTCACTAAATTATGTAACACTCAAATCGCCTGAATTTTTAGATGACTTTAGGTTTATGAGACCTTTTGTATACCAGTGTGTCACACTTTAAAAAAAAATGTGTTTATTAGGTCCATGTAGTCAGGTTCATGTAACCATGGTAATTTTGTTTATAAAAAAAAAGTGCCTCATAATATGTGTTACTGTGGTTTGTGGAGTTCCGAACTTCCCCTTGACTCTGTTCAAAAGGCGCATCTTGCAAGCAAGCCACAATACCCATTGTATCCTAACGTAGCTGCTTCAGGGATGGGATTTTCATGTAAAGGTTTGCCCAGGCCTATTATTGTCTCCTTCTCTGAACATCTCTTTCCCCTCTGCTAACTTCAGGTAGTAACTTTGGCAGAGTTTCATATTCCCTCAGTAAGATAGCAATTCTGCCCCTCATGATGTTTATCCACTTTGTGTCACAACTGCAGCAATCGTGCAAGGGTTATATACCTCTCCATCTCCCTTCCGAGTAGTAGAGTGTCCTTTCAGACCGGAGACTTGGATACAGTATCTATCTATCGTACTGATACATGAACAGCACAACTTTTAATATCCAGTAGAATGGTAGCAATAAAGAAACTAATGTTTCCTTATTCACCTAACACTGATCACATGAATTCACATTTACATTCAGAGCAGAATAAGTTTAAACTTGGAGTGAAAGTCACTCAGGAACAGGTCTCATAGTGACTATTGAGGGCCGAGGGAGCATAGGGCAGGGTTACATATTTTTGATACCTGAGCCATCGTAGAGGGAGAATTCTTTACAAAAAACCCCGCCTAATTCAGACGAAGTATGGGAGGCCATCAAAACAAGCCCCAGCTGCAAAGCCCTGGGTCCAGATGGGGTTCCTTTGGACTTATTTAAGAGCCATGTTGAGCTTTCGGCGCCTTTGGTAAACAATGTTTTATGGGCAGCGAGTTGTTCCAGCAACATGGTCGGAATCTATTAGCATCCCTATTTTTAAAAAGGGAGAATGAGTGGACGTAGGGTGTTACTGACCGATCTCTCTCCTGGACACAACGGTGAACGTCCTGGGCCATGCCCTACTGTCACATCTTGAGGCATGGGTTGAGGAGACCAGCACACTTTAGGACATCCAATACAGATTCTGGCAGAGGCTTGGGATGGAGGACAAATACCTTAATCTCTGCTTCAGTCTCTCCCTTTTGTGGGGCAAGTATACGATCGCCAAACAGGGCTCACTAGTTCTGGGATTTATGGACCTGTCCCGAGCCTTTGATTGTGTTTCTCATGGTAAATTGTGGCGCATTATGGAAGATCTTGGCATGGACAGGTCTCTGATTAATTCCATTATGGAAATATATATGAACTCCAGTGCATCGGTAAGGTTCGTCCCGGGAAGGGAATGCATCCAAAGGGGCTTTAGGCAAGACTGTGTCCTTGCACCCTTCCTCTTCACTCTCTACATCAATTAGTTGAAGGGGGAGTTGCCTTGAATGTGCAGGGACATGCCCTAAATTGGACAGCGTCTCAAACAAGAGTTGCTGTACGCGGACCAAGCTGTACTTATGGGCTGCACTCCAGTGGCACTACAGTCCTCTCAGACCGGTTCTTAGCCTTTATGGAAGGGCTGGACTTGAAAGTAAACACAAGCAAAACCATTGTTATGTCCTGCAGCTCCAGACTTATTGCTAAGCAAAAACATTACTTAAAATTCTAAGCTCATTCAAGGACACAAGCAATTTCAGCTAGTTTGGTGTGACCTTCAACAATGAAGAGTCCTGGTTTGCGCAGCAGGAGACCAGAAATAGTCAGTTTGTCAAGAGTATTATTAATGCTCTCTTTTGCTGAAAAATTGGGCAAAAGATCTAATTGACACATGCTGGCAATCTATCAGGCTAAGGGCCTGATTACAATGTGAGTCCACCCGACATCGCCGCGGTCTCAGGTAGACCGACCTCTGGTTGGCGGTTCCGACACCGCCATTACAATGCGACTGCACATGGTGCAGTTGCATACTCCCATTTCTCTATGGGAGCTTGTGCTGTGGCCGTAAACCAGCCGTAGCACAAGATCACATGGAGAAATGGGAGATTCTGTTAATCCCTGCACCGCGTGGCAGGCACCGCAAGGTGCCTTCCACGCAGTGCAGGGATTAACAAGGGTGCACCGTAGGTCCACCTCGGCCCCCAACTGGAGGCCGTGGAGGAATGGGGACCCTGCTAGGAGCCCCCAAAGTCACTTTCCGACAGGCTTTCGAGGTCTGAAAACCCGACATCGAAAGTCTGTCAGAAACCGACATTGTAATCCCGACGGCAGAACTGGCGTCCTCAGGGATTACGATGGGGCCTCCGACTGGCTGACGGGCTCCTTGAGCCTGTCGGAATCCAGCCAGAATGACTGGCCGGTTTCAATTCTGACTGCCTACATTGTTATTAGGCGGTTGGAATTGAAACCGGAGATGTTGGTCGGAAAGCCTCCGATCTGCGGTCGGAGGCTTTCCGACCGACATCATAATCGGCCCCTAAATGTCTAAGTGTAGCGCTTTCTGGGGCAGGGGTCTAGGGAATTCACAACACAACAGCGTTGCAGGTCACCGAAAATAGGTTCACCCGTTGCTTGCTTTCACTCCCCAAAGGTATTGCCACCTACATCTGCCACAAGGAGCTAGGGCTTGTCCTCTTGCTGAGAGCTAGACTGCGGGAGAGAGGAGCGAGGAAATTCATTAGGGACTCTGCAGGGCAGTCAGGGGCATTGACTGAACCGGGGGTGGTTGGTGTCGGTCATAGACAACAGCAGTAGCTCGCACATCATTGCAATGGCAGTTGAGCATTCCGCTGATCCGTGGTCTGTGTTCATGAGGCATTAGGAACACAGGGGCCTCTGCCACCCGTGTCCATCTCCCTCTGTCAGGGTGTCTGCATGCTCTCCCAGGCACCCCTTCTTTGTTTCTGGTGTGGAGCCCAGTCCAGCCAGGGAGACAGCCAGAATAGCTATGGTTGAGGGGCAGCTGAATCTTGACTAGTGCTGGTCATCTTCAGAGCTGCAACCAGTGCACAATCTCTGGTCTGGTTTAAGTGAACCTGACCAAGTGTGCCCCGCTGGACCAGTGACTGCTAGTGCTAGAGACCTTTCAACGCCCTGCAGTGCACTTGCCCCCCCAGGCATAGTCGGAACCCGAGCTACAACTCAAGTATGCCTGAGAATGTGGGCAGCGCCTGCCAGTAAAGTGAAGTGGCGACGGGTATTAAACAATTATGAGAAGGCTTGGACGGATAGAACCTTAGAATGTGAATAAAGGTGACTCTGCATGTCTAGTTTAGACTGAACAAGGGTTTTCATTGCAGAGTTCATGCTTTAAATAAACAGATATCATGGGAAGAGAAAGTTGAAGCACTGAGTGAAAAAAACAGAATGTTACCCGTTACCCTAAAAACAACATTAAACGTTCTCGACACGAGTTACACATTCTAGCCCTTTGTTTACACATACATGTGTCGTGAATCGTACTGTGGCAAAACGGGGGGCTTTTCCCACTACGTTTAAGAAAATGTTAAACCATAAATAGCGAATCACTCCTTTCATATATCTATTCACCCATGAAATATCTCCTTAGTCTTGTTTCACGGGATACTAATAGCACACAACCAATTGATCTTGCTGATGTGCAGCAGGCGTCCACACTAAAAGTTCTGTGTAATGGATGAAACGTGTCATTCTGGGGTGATGGAAACTGTTACAGTTTATTGTTTAGCTTGAACACATACCCGTTGGCAGGAGCGCCACAGATGCATTCGAAATGTAGAACATACAATGTACTCAGCCAAGGGTACCGAACTAATTTCCAGTCTTTTCTCATTATCCCTTACAGCTGCCAATTCCAAAGGTTGATAGTGTCGAAGAGTTGTACAGAGCCCATTCTCCCTACGAGCTGTCATAAATTTTGCCGACGCCAAAAATAGTGGTGCATGAAAATACTACGAAAAACCCTCACCTGCAGGTCAGTCAGGCAGCAATACCAGTGACAGACCGACTATTGCTGTATAGGAAGATTTCTCACCAGTTTGTTAGCATTATTTACCCTGCAAATGTAGCATAGAGCTCCACCAGCTGATGATGGATTTAAAAAAGCATTTGACGACTGCAGGGAAAAATAAAGCTCTTACATTTTGTTCTTTTTTCAATATCAAATTTTAGTCAACCGGAGCAGTCTCTCATTTGTCGTTTTGTCGAAGAAGCGGACTTACAACTTCTATTCCCCATGTGACTCTGTCTTGGGCTTTAAGATTTCAGTTGACATGGATGATTTTAATCTGATATTATTAATCCCCGATAACTTGCAATGAATGGCAATAGGGATGAAGATGGTGCGAGCAACAGCAGTGGAGGGTCCACATAAGAATACTTTTTCTTTTTCGCTGATCTTTAAAGCCAGTTATTGTTGTAATTGATTGCCTGTTTATGTGACACTTCTATTTAGATAATATCCAAAGCCCACATAAGTGTCTCTGCAGCTGCACATACTCATTTTAACTTGTCATTCATAACATTACGGATTATGGCAGAATATCACACAGAACACTTGTTTCATAGGCCAAGTTCTGATGCTTGAACCCTTATAAACAGCTCAGTTTTCACTTCGAGTTAATGTGACAAGTGCCCCCTACGCTTCCAAGTCAGATAGCACATCTAAATGGCATGTCCTACAAAATATATCCAACAAATGGCATCTTATTTATTTTTATTCTCCTCCGCTATAAGGGCACCATCATTTAATTCTCTCTAAATTGTAATTTTTGGATTTGAGTAAATTAATTTGTTCCCAGTGAGTATTTTAATGTGCATTGTCACATTGAAAGGTTGTTTGTTATACTATGAATTGTCGTCAGTGAAGCACCAAAGGTTTGTAGCTGACCACATACAACTTTGAACATTAGTTCACATCTGTGTGTCTATCTGGGAAGATTCTTTTGCGAGAGCCTTGTGTTGTAAAACCTTTATGCAAAGAACTCAGTTAATTTTCTGACACATGGTGCTATTTTCTTCTCTGTTTCAATGTATCTCAAATTTCATGGTGGAACTCAATTAGACCAAACCACGTAATACGTTAGGATAACAGTACGTTTTACTCATGCCTCGTTGATTTGTTAGGCTTGCGTGCTTTACCTTCCGAAGGTGTGGCTACGCATGACTTTTTTAAGCACAGCAAAGGGAATCCTCATCAGTTATCTCAGTTCATGTCCATTTCACTGATCTCCCATTCTATTGTCGACTGGAATGTAAAGGTGTTAGGGAAAGTGCTAATTGTGGCAGTGTATGGAAATAGTTAATCACCCTTAGCATTCTGCTTGTGGGTTAAAAACACACTTTGGAATGCCTTGCTTGTGAATCACAGTTCTTTATTCTGTGTGAGATTAATGTTTTTCATGACTATCAAGAATTAATATGTTTTGTGTGTAACGTGGGTTGGATCAGTCCTCTTTCAACTGTTATCAAATACTTCTATGTCATGTAAACAGTAAATGTTCTTAAGGAAATTCTGTACCCTCTTTGTATTCAAACCAGTCTGAGCCTTATTTAGGTCCTTGAACTGATGGTTTTGCCTCATCTGTGATCCATTCCTGCCATCGTGACCTCTGATAGCAGGGGCTGCTAAATCTGTGTCATGAGCAAGCCAGCATTGGCAAATCATAATGCCCGCCACCATCCCTTCCCGATAATGTGCTGCATGGCTGAACACTTATATGGTTTCAAAGGCAAGACCTTTTGGCTATGCCAATGCTTGTTAACCTTATTATTTTTACCTTTTTGTTTCACTTCATTTTTTTAAAATATTATTGTCCTGTAATGAATTACACTGTAGTTTTATGGCCTAATTTTAACTAGACCGAATATAGTTATTTAACATTGACTTTGATTATTGTGACCGTCGGTCACCATCCCACCTTATCAACTTTTTCAGGTCTCTTCCCGCTGTGGGCCACTGCCTAAGAGCTGAACAAGTCTGTCTCTAATGACACAGCCCTCTTATTAAAAGACCTAGGCTATGGACAAAGTCTGATATTTTACTAATTATGTGAACCCAACTTCCTAGTTAGAGGTCAAAATGTTTGCACTATGCTTAATAAGCGTATGTAAGCATCTTGGAAGTTGGTACCTGAGGGCTATGGACTGTTTTGTTTTCATTTTCTTGAGATTGGTAAGTATGAGTAAATTGATTATGGTGTGGATGAGAGGGAGATCGAGGAAGGGGGAGAGAGAGAGAGAGAGGGAAATAAGAGAAAGAACAAGAGAAGGGGAGAGGGTCCTGCAATTGTATTTATATTTACTATAATGATTTTATCTAACGCTCTTTACATAATTAATGACGTGTGGAAGGTGGTTTATTAGTAGGTGTAAGTAGGTACCTAACACTAATAATAAGGCCACAATCACAATGTAAGGTCCAGTCAAGGTCTCAATAAATGATTCCCTTGCTCAACACCAGGTAGTTGGCAACGAGCAGGCAGGCTTAACTTAGGAGACAGATGTGTAAAGTATGTAAAAACCCAAATACATTAATTCAGTAAAACACAACACACAATAAAAATCGAACACCAATTTATAAAACTAGAAAATAGTTTTATGGTTAAAATGACTCAAAAATGACAAAACTCCAATGTAGGGAACCGTAGATATGAATTTTTAAAGATCAAACACTTTTCAGTGCTTAAAAGCCAATTGAGCCACTTTGGGACATCTGGTCGCATTTGACCAGGACAAAGTCAGAGTTTGATGCCGACTGCATACACTGAGTGTGAGGCCTCTGTCAAGTTTTTACCATCACTCTTGGTCATTTTTTTGGAGCTTTTTCTCTTGATGACGAGTGAGGCTCCTTGCGAGGCCGGGTTTCAAGTCGATGGCGGTGGCTTGGTTCAGCGCGTGGCCTCAGTGAAATCCTGGAAGTCTTGAACTCCAGAGCTTTCAGCAGGATGAACCTGAAATCCAGGCTGTGTTGCGGTTCGACGTCGGCGGCTTGACTCTCGTCGACTGGTCGGTCGCCTGATGGAGCACTTAACAAAAATGTCTCCAATTTTCTCCAAACTTCTGGATCTTCTTCCAGAAGGTCCTCTTTGGGTCTCCAAGTGTCCACAACAGAAATCCAAGGGTCTAGAAGCTCTGAGATGGTCCTTGTGAGGACTACATTTCCCTGAATGCACCTGGCCAAATACTTAAAAGTCCACTGGAGACTGCCCAGCTGGGGCCTTCTTGCTGGAGATGATGCAGGTGTAGCACTTTTAACCTGCTGATTTCAGGGAGTCCACTCCTTCACTTCTTGAAGCAAGGTAAAGTCCTTAGGGCTGTAGTTCCACAGTGTGCAGCAGGTGCAGTCCTCCAGAATGCAATCCTTTGGGGTGCAGGGCAGTCCTTCTGCTCCTTGTAGTTTCAGGCAAGGACCTGAGTTGCTGGGCAGCTCTCCCATTTTTATCCAGTGTTCCTGGGTGACAAGAAGGGGCGCACCCCTGACCAATGGGGTGCAGGGTTCCACCCTCAGGTATGACCACTTCCTCCGAGGTGTGTCATATTCTTGACCCACAAAGTACCATTCTCCAGAGCTTTCAGCAGGATGAACCTAAAATCCAGGCTGTGTTGCGGTTCGACGTCGGCGGCTTGACTCTCGTCGACTGGTCGGTCGCCTGATGGAGCACTTAACAAAAATTTCTCCAATTTTCTCCAAACTTCTGGATCTTCTTCCAGAAGGTCCTCTTTGGGTCTCCAAGTGTCCACAACAGAAATCCAAGGGTCTAGAAGCTCTGAGATGGTCCTTGTGAGGACTACATTTCCCTGAATGCACCTGGCCAAATACTTAAAAGTCCACTGGAGACTGTCAAGCTGGGGCCTTCTTGCTGGAGATGATGCAGGTGTAGCACTTTTAACCTGCTGCTTCCAGGGAGTCCACTCCTTCACTTCTTGAAGCAAGGTAAAGTCCTTAGGGCTGTAGTTCCACAGCTCCTCACCCACGCACACAAAGCACTCCACAACTCCGGACCAGCCTACCTCAACAGACGACTCAGCTTCTACACCCCCACCCGCCAGCTCCGCTCGACCAGCCTCGCCCTCGCCACAGTCCCCCGCATCCGGAAAACGACCGCCGGCCGCAGATCCTTCTCCCACCTCGCCGCCAAGACCTGGAACACCCTCCCCACCAACCTCCGACAGACCCAAGACCTACTGGCCTTCAGAAGACTCCTCAAGACCTGGCTCTTCGATCAGTAGCAGCACCACCCCCCTCTTCCCCCAGCGCCTTGAGACCCTCGCGGGTATGTAGTGCGCTTTATAAGTGACATGATTGATTGATTGATTGTGCAGCAGGTGCAGTCCTTCAGAATGCAATCCTTTGGGGTGCAGGCCAGGGTTCCAGCAGGGCAGTCCTTCTGCTCCTTGTAGTTTCAGGCAAGGATCTGAGTTGCTGGGCAGCTCTCCCATTTTTATCCAGTGTTCCTGGGTGACAAGAAGGGGCGCACCCCTGACCAATGGGGTGCAGGGTTTCACCCTCAGGTATGACCACTTCCTCCGAGGTGTGTCATATTCTTGACCCAGAAAGCACCATTCTCCCCAAATCCAAAATGGAGAAACTCTCTCCTGGAGGTTAAGATCTGGCTAAGCCATCCCACTGGCATGTCTAAGTTTCACAAACACTCCCATTCCTGTCCCGCTGCTAAACTTATTACTAGGGCTCCAGCCTTGCTGGGGGTTCAGGATGTGCGGGTGAGCCTGTGTCTTGCCCTAACTGTCATTCCCTCCTTGAAGACCAGTTTGGCTACTCCACCCAATTCTGCCTTTTGCTCTGCAGCTGCAGTTCTCCTCCCACCAGAGGCCTCCTTTGTTGCAGCTCATTAAGACAGTTTGGCTCAGCCTGGCAGAGGTTGGCCAATCAGAGAAGAGTTGCTGAAAGGCTGGATTTTGGCTAATCAGGTTCCATCACTTCTTTCCGTTTATAGTTATAATAGATCTAATAGTGGAAAGTTGTTGAATTTATTCTAACTATCATGTTGATACTTTGAAGTACATTTTTAGCTCACTTCTATCAATAGTTATACTTTAATAAAGTATTCTCATGTTAGCCTATGGAGCCATTGTGCTACATTAGGCAAAAACTAAATTGGCAGTTTTTTCCTCTCCAGGGTATATAAAACATATTTTATACTGCCCCTGCTTATAGTTGCAAGGCATACTACCTCCGGGGCACCTAAGGGGGACCTTAGGGGTGACTTATATGTAAACATAAGTTAGTTTGAGCCTTTGGAATTACCTTTAGTGCCAAAGTCGAATTTATAAAAAATGTACTGTTAAAAGCAGCCTGCAAAGCAGGGCTGCCTTTAACATGACAGCAGGCAACACATAAATCTGCTGTGTGTCTAAACCTACATGCCCTACCACATACTAGGGGCTTACAGGTAGGTTGTTATAGCAAGTGTAATTACACCTAATTACCATATATCTTTTACACAGAGCACTGGCCCTGGGTCTGATTAGAAGAGCCCAGGGCAAAATCAGAGTCAGTTACCCCCAGTTTCAATCAAAAAAATGGGGGTGATCAGGGCACCAGGATACCTTTCTCACAACATGGTACAACTTAAATCAAAACTAAAGTCTCACAACTCTCCTCTAAATGTACAGGTAGACACATCATGTCATAAACCTCCAAGAAGACCATTTTATGTGGAATAGTCCAAATAGAAGTCAAATGCCCAGAAAATCAAGATAGTGCTCCAAACTGCCATATTATGGTAAATGTGAGGGGCCCAAGAAGAAACACCTGCTAGGGGGCACCCTTCCCTTCCATCATCACAACATCCACCATCACAACCATAAACAATTAGGAGAAGCAAGCTGCAGCCTTACCAGCATTGAACCAGGGCAGAGTCAACACCTCCCAGGCCAGTACTCTAGTCTAAAAGATGCCCGACCCAAAGCCAGCACCAAACCACCACTGGTGAAGTGGGGGCCAACATGGCAGTGGCAGCTCTCCACGTCCACAGGACGCTCCATCCACTATAGGCCCTTCAGCTGTCACAGACCTCCAAATGCCACAAACCTCCAAACGCCACAAGCCCTCTCTCTCTAAGGATCACAGCTCATACCCTCATTAGAGCAGCCAGAACAGGCAGCACAGGTTGAGAGCCAATGCTGACTGACACCACACCAGCAACAGCCTCTGTTCCGGGTCCCATGCGAGTTTGCGGGAGGACTATTACGATGTAGTGGTCACTAGTCAAGGTGTATTAAAGAAGAGGCACCAATAACTTTTTTAATAATATAGATTAAAACAGTTCACCGTGTGGCAAAAAAAGTAAGCTATGTTTTCTTAGAACTTGTTTTCAGAATTCCGTCCAACTATATTTTCTGAACTGGAGTATTTAGAGAAACCTGGTGGGTCCAAGGGGCAGCTGCAGGAAAACATGTTTTCAAGGATGCTCTTATATTTGTGTGGTAAATAGGCATACACACACTGTTTGAGTTGAGTGTTAAGTAATAACAATAAATCTAATTTATTTAGACATTAAAAGTCCATATAAATAAAAGACAAACCTTCCTAGAACCCAAACACATACAATTCTACATAAAAACCTAATCAATCACATCAGTCGCATATAATAGAGATCTTAAAACAATGCGACCGCCATTGAGATTGCTGACATTCTTAAACAAGCATTTGCAATGCAATCGGTCTCGCCTTTGACACCTTATAAGTATTTAGCGATTCAGCACATTATCAAACATTATTGCACCATAGCCTCGGTCACACATATATTCAGCACAATGACAAGCCCAGCTGATGGTAATCACCACAACACAGGGAAGACCCAACGATTTCTGGTGATTATTATGTATATATTTTTTTAATGTTTCAATATCAACAAGAGAGTGAGGAATTTTGGAGGCTAGATCACTTTCCCTACAAAATCAATATATCAACAAGAACTGGCCTTCACATGAATGATCAGTTTGTGTCCAAATAAAAACCATTTGGTTTTTAAAAAGAACCCTCACCCACCGACCTAGTTGGTGGCATGCTTCATCATTGGGTTCCCACTCAAGGTACTGAGTGCACCTTGGGCGTGCTGCGACGCCTGAATTACAGCGGAGCGGTTTTTTTTGGTGGTGAAATGTGTGTAGTGATAGGTGATTTAAAACTGTCTATAGGGTCCCCCTCGAAAAATGAGTAAATTTAATAATGGGGCCCTATGGCAGGGTTAAAAATGAATTGGATCGGATACCCTGCGAGTTTGGGTCTAACTCTTGAATCCAATGAAAAGGTCTACATGTTTCAGCCAGTTAGTTCCATTATCTGGCTTTCGTCAGGACCAAAAAAGGTGCATAGACTGGGGAGAGATCCTCAGTCTAAAAGGTGCAAAAAGAGTGATTTAATCTGCTAGGTTGTAGTTCCTGTGCAGGGGTCCATAACAATACGTGGATGCGATATTGGTTTTCTAGCTCTTAGCGTACTTCCTATAGTCTTATCTACCACTAAGCAGAGGTAGAGATGTGATAAATTTGCCTAGGCATGTTCTCATAAGATAGATGGTTTTTTCTGTACTACTCTCTTGACCATTCTTGTAGAGTTTCATGTGTTTGTTCCTTAATTGCCTGCTAGTGTTTGTGTGACTAATTCTCAGACCGAGATCAAATGTAGCAGTCTGTTTTTGCATGCTTGGCAACTGAAAATTAAGGATTTTACATGTTTTGTTGTAATCCAGGTAGTGTTGTATCATTGTTAGTACCCAGAATTTGGCCCCTTCCAATTATTTCTTTATAGCGTAAGAATGCAGCAGTGCTTTTGGTCGAATGTGTAAACCAAGACTGAAAAACTAACAATGTAAAAACATACACTCAAAACCTATAACTGTCAAAATTATAACTATACATAAGTATCCCCCTACAAAAATATCAAAATGTGCTTAACTTTTGCCCGCAAAGTTTACAAACTTTGCATATTATAAAGCTTTCAAAGTTTTAGAAACTTTACAAAACTTTACCTGCAAGAACAAATTCTTACATAGAAAGGTTTTGGGGAAAAAAAATAACAAAATGTACTTTTGCAATTTTTTTGTTACCCCTTAGAATTTGCAATCTTCACAGTGTTAGCAAAGCTTACAAAGTTTTGGAGAGAACCTTCAGAAGTTGTTGTACAAAACAATCACAACTTTAAACAGCCTCAAATCTAGCTAGCAAGTACTTGCCCCCAAATATGGTAGGACTTGAGATAAAATAGTCAATTTAGCCAGGCCTACGATAGTTTGACTGCATTCAGAAATGTAAAACTGGCTAGTTATTTTTAGAGTATTTTACAATGTTTTTTTCAGTACATGTTGGCACAGGGAATGCATTTTTTCGAACAGTGTCACAGCACAAAGTATGGACATGGTCTAAACCCCGATCACACTGGATGGATGTCCCAGTGTTTGCTTCGCTAGTAGCGACAGACTCCTATGGAAAGGACATGAACTCTCTACCACCATAAGGTGGCATGCTTCATGATAGGGTTCCTCCTCACACATCTTCACTGAGGTTACTTGTGTTTAGTTGTGTAGGCTAGGCTACAACTCCCCTGGACGCAGAAGGAGCACTTGATGGAGTGAAGACCTGAAATGTTCTTGTAGATGTAGGTGAGAGGTGAGGATATCTAAGCTCGGGGGTTTAAGTGGGATGAAAAATCTGGGAGGTTCCTCAAAGGGGCATGGTCGATGTAATTAAGGGCGTGGCTTAAAACATTTAAGCTAAAAATCTGCGCTTAGCATAGTGTGCTGCCCCACTAGCAGGGCCGGACTGGCCGCAGCGGGCACCAGGCTTTTCCCCGGTGGGCCGCTAGGGTGGGGGCCGGTTTTGGGTCCCTGGGGGGGCCGTTTTTGTTACCGGGGGTCGGCAATATCGGCCCCCTGTAACAAAATCGGCTGAAACAGGCCCTCGCAAACTGCTCAGCTGCACTCCCCTTCACCCCAGGGGGAGGGTGGGGGGGCGGCTGAGCAGTTTGCCAGGGCCGGTTCCTGTTCCCAGTCCGGCCCTGCCCACTAGTATTTTGCCACTTCTGTCATTGTATCCAGATATATAATACAACATGTAACATTACACCAACAAGAAGCCAGGACTATTGGCTTTGTCAATGGTTGTCAGTTGCATAAGATAAATAAGCAAGAACTATGGCTTTGTTGTACAGCATATTGAAAATACTTCCGTTCTGAAATGATGAGACTGAAAGAACTATAACGAGTCTCTTTGAAGTTACAAAGGCAGTGAAGGGTGACACTGCTGCAGATTTGAGATTATTTTTTTTCACCCCGAGGATGAGGGCAAAAATGGAGAGCCCGATAGGGACCCGTCGTGGCACCTGCTTCTTAGAACTGCCGGTGCTGAGAACCGGCAGGACCCGGCCCACTTGAAGCCCTGCCTAAGCTAAAACTACTTCCTGGTGGACTCGTTGGATGTTGTATTCATGTCCCTGAGGGATAGAAGAAAACTGAAAAAGAGGAGTGATATTTCAACCCAATTAAGGTAGAGGGATGAACATGTTTCTCTCTATCTCAAGCCCCTTTAATGCAGTGTCGGGCATTAATCAGGACCATTTTATAGTCACTCTGCAATATAAGAGAATGAAATGTGCAAAAAGTGTATATAAAAACGGAGTACAACCAATGTTCCTCAATCAATGTGGCTATATCCATTGTCGACGCGTGTCATTTAAATAGAAAGTCAAGAGACCTACATGGAAACAAAACTCATTCTTGGCACCCAAGTGCTCCAAACGGAAGTCAGTGGTGTGTGCCATTCACGTGCATTGTGGTCACAACAAAAACACGCCTGCGGTAAAGGTGCAAAGCATGTACCATCATGTACTCAGTTCATATTAAGGTTTGCCCATAGTTAAGTGTATATGCCTCAACTCGAAATCTCTCCGGCCGGCCAGTAGGGGGCTGAGTTTAGGACGAGATCCATTGGGTGACGTACACATTAACAGAGAACAAGACTAGGGTAAACTGTGATTTGTGTGATCTCCTTCTGTGACGTGTGTCATCATGAGCAGATGACGTACACCCGCCAACCTGCCTGTCCCTATGATAGCTCCCAAAATGAGAGATGGAGCGGTGCAGACGCGCCCTGTGATAATGGCGCGCTGTAGTGCGTGGCAGTGTCATTGCTCATGCCACTATGTCCATCGAGGGTTCAAGGAAAAACGTGCAGGGGTGAAACACCACTGTGCCTGCCTAGTGTTTGCAGCAACACACCCGTGTTGTCGGGGCCATCTTGTCACAGGGGCGGTAGGTGCATGGAAATGACACCGCCAGTGTGAATGGGGTTTAGTCCACGTGTGCATGCTTTATGTTGTGTGATGTATGATTGCCCCCACCCCCCCACCCCCGAGAAGCTTTTTTTTCTACAGCACCCAAGGACCTTTTTGCCGTGTCTAAGCAGCGCCCATGTCATACACTAACTACAGTGTGTGGCACTGCCTAGCGCCTACCCTGGGCCATTGGGGGTCTCAGTACCTCCTGAGTTAGATCAGTGCCTCCCTAGTGCTCTTGGCATGCTGCTGAGTAGTTGCTAGAAATTACCACAGCTGACGTGACAGGCCGGCAATGGCCGCAGTTCAGCGCCATCTTCCAGCAGCATTTGAAAACAAAGAGAGTGTCCAGGGGGACTATTCCATATTCACTCAACATAAACCTTAGACCAAAAATTCTAAAGTTCTCTAGCTTTATTAAGCTTAATTTATCTTATTTAAATACACAAAACATGCAAACTTATTTGTACATGTCTTGAGAAAGAAATCACATCTTTGAAAACCACAGTGTTACACAAAACATATTGTACACAATATCATACAAAACTCATATTGACATAAAACATAACGAATTTGTGAACAAGACATACTACAAAACCATTACATAAAAGAATGTATACACAAGTATGCCAATTCAACCAGTCCTAATTTTAACATTGCACACTAGGCGGACACTATCTCATCACAAGGCTATGCCTGCTGTCCTGCCTGGGGTTTGAGACTTGTCAAGTACAGGGGATTCTCAATGGGGTGTGCCATGAGGAATTAGACAAATGTGGTTTCCTCCTCCTAGGCAATACCTATACAAAGTGTAAACCCCTGTCTCAAACCACAGGCAGGACAGCAGGCAGAGCCTTGTGACGAGATAGTGTCCGCCTAGTGTGCAAAGTTAAAATTAGGACTGGTTGAATTGGCATACTTGTGTATACATTCTTTTATGTAATGGTTTTGTAGTATGTCTTGTTCACAAATTCGTTATGTTTTATGTCAATATGAGTTTTGTATGATATTGTGTACAATATGTTTTGTGTAACACTGTGGTTTTCAAAGATGTGATTTCTTTCTCAAGACATGTACAAATAAGTTTGTGTGTTTTGTGTATTTAAATAAGATAAATTAAGCTTAATAAAGCTAGAGAACTTTAGAATATTTGGTCTAAGGTTTATGTTGAGTGAATATGGAATAGTCCCCCTGGACACTCTCTTTGCTTTCAATTGATATAGTGGTCCAGTCCAGGTGGTCAAGGACCCAAGCCTTTCTTGTTTAGATTCCAGCAGCATGACATGCCCACTAATGTCTTCGATGCGTGCCTCCCGTGTGCCTGTGATATGGCCAGTAGAGCCAGGCTATGACCTGTGCATCGCTAGCCTATGCCAGCATAATCCGTGCCCGGGCACAGATCCCAAAATAATGAATCTGAACTTGTGAAACGTAATCTGACGCTCACGTAAAGCGCTCCAGTGCATTCTGTTTACACTCTTCTGTTGCGTAGGCTTTTGCTGGCGCAAACTGATGTCTAGCACAGGTACTCGAGACTCAATTACGTTCCTCATAATGATTCAATTTGAAGCAGAAAGTACACGTTTTACTTTTCTGTGCAGTTCTGCTCTAAATGCTCTGTTTCCACCACATTAGGAGCCGTAACTGTGTGAAGCTTTTTTTCAGGTGCTTGAGCAATCAGAGGCGGCAAGCAGAAGTGAAAGTGGAACCTTGTATCTGTAAGCCTAGCAGTCTGGCAGCTGGTGCAATAAAACCTTACCACGAAGACAGGGAGTGCCTGCCTCGATGTCTGCTTGCCTGAGACAGGGACGCACTTTAGGGTAAAGCAGCAGGCATTTAACGCATTTACGTTTCCAAAATAAACAACCGAACATAAAAGTTCTGCTTGCTGCTTGAACCACGTCATGCGAGCACTACGGTAGATGCAAGTGCGAATAGAGGCGTGCCGGGATATCCAATCCGCCTCGTATGTCACAGAAAGGACTTTATAAGCAAGCATTGAAAATGCAATAGGACTCGCATTTACGCGAGACCTATTACATTAGAATCGGAAGTGCGGGTGGGAAGAAGGCACGAACGGGAGTGGGGTGGGGGCTGGTGTGGTCTGAGAAGTCACGGACTGCGGGAGGGGAGGGGGGAAGGCAGGGGAAGAAAAATACTGTTGGAAGTAAAGGGGCCGGTAGCCGTGGAAGGTTACAAATGATGAATGAGGAGGGACTAACAAGCCTCAAACCAATCGGAAGGCAGCATTTAGACAAAAGCCAATGGGCAGAGAGTGGGCGGAGCTTCCACGAAGCTTCCACGCTACAGTATATACTGCATGCCTCACAAAGCGATGGCAGCGCATTCGCGCTGCAACGCTAGGCGAGACCTAAAAACAGATATTCAAAATTCCCATTCACCCTCAGTATTTCCTCTTCTTTTATTATATTTTTCAAATATCTTTTCCTTTCAATCAAAATACGTTGACCATAAAAGACAAATGTGTATCAACACATTTCGGCCTTGCAGATGGGAAGACCCTTCATAAATCTCTTGCACCTCCAAAAACCCCAACCGAAAAGCATTAGAGGGGGGCTCATTGGGACCGTTCAATGATTAGTCCGTTCTTGTTTCACATAATCATTACTGAAAGGAGAAAGTGACTTTGTAGCTTAATATAATCCAGCTCAACCTAGTATCATAACTCGCTTCCGTTATCTTTCATTTGCCTTTAATTCACACTTTTCGCCCACTTCAAATAATTGTCAAACACTAGAACCCTTTAAACATTCCAATCCTCTTTGATGTCTTAAAATCTTTCCTAAGTGCTCTGTCTTAGAACTACTTAAGTTTTAAGAACAAACCATTAATAATACAAAGGCGATGAAAACACTTACATTAGGAGATACTTTATTCTGATATACTTTCCAAACCTTGCATTAAAACATCAAAGACCTAACATGGTCTTGATTGCTTTCTTAAAAACAAGCATTTGCAATGCAACAGGTCTCGCATTTACGCGAGTTTGAGCTATTGGCATTGTAAATGACAATGCCTTTTATTTATGTTTTGGTTTTTGAAACATAAATAAAAGGCATTGTCATTTACAATGCCAATAGGTTAAACTCGCGTAAATGCGAGACCTATTGTATTGCAAATGCTTTTTTTTGGGAGCGGACAGTCTTGTCACAGCACACCACTCATTCATGAATTCATTAATTAACCATGCTCTCATCCACTAATTCATTCATCCATCAATGCATTCACACATCCATCCACCCGTTCTCACATTCCCCCACTCACCAATCTGACACACAAATTTGCCAGCTTCCAAAAGGTGAAATATATGGGTGAAATATGCTGGACAACATGCAGTGGACATGAGGTGTTCACACTAAATATGTAATTGTAATTGTCCGATAACTTGCGTAACCGGCCCCGTGGCAATTATCAGGTCACTTGTAATAAGGGCGGAATGGAAGCTGGTGTGGCTTTTTTTAATCAAAATAAATCAGTCAACAGGGGGGCTACCTCTCCTGTGCTGCCCATACAAAAAATGCGAGACCTATTGTTCGAAGTGGGGTTAATCATTAATGACTGGACTGGGTGAATGGAGATGCCAGTGGCTGCATCATAAAAAATGTTTTAAAAAGTGCTTAGGCAAGGAAATCAAGTTTACCGTGCATACTCTTGCATAAAAAACAGTAGCGTCACGCAACAATCAATCAATACAAACTTGATGACGTTTCTAAATAAATAATCAGAAAAATTACCAATAGTTAATATGGCAATGCATAAATAGTAAAAAAGCAGAGAAGTGCGATAAAGTTGAATAGATTTTGTTAGACATCCAAAATGAAACAAACTTCGGGACCCGTTAGCACCGGCAGACAGACACAGCAATGTTCTGCATCTAGAACAAGTAACAGAAAGCGGCTCACGGCAAGCCAATGCACACCATTGCTGGCAGCATGTAGGGGAATGGAACTGTATATTACTGGGCGACACACAACAATCAACAAAAGGGCAGCAAAAAGCGTCCACTCTATTTAACCATACCTTACAGTTTAATTTTGAAAGTGGGAAGAGACGTCTGCGAGGAGTTCTAACAGCAGGCTCAGTGGCAATGGAGACAGAGGCTTGGTCCTGCTGGGCTCTGTCCCACCCATCCCTTAAAACGTGCAGTGTGATGGGTACAGCGGAAGTGAATCGGCAGCGCCGCTGCTGCTTTTTAAAGGTGGACCACGAGAGATTGCATGAAAGCGGGTGCCGTGAAACAACGTGCGGCGCCCGTTCCCATAAAAGATATTGCGTGGCTGCGAGTAAAGCAGCATGCTAGTAAATAAGTAATTAGCAACGGCGCCATGTTAGCCAATAAGTAATTGGCGCTGGGCGCCCGTGCACACAAAAGGAATTGCGTAGCTGCAAGTGAAGCGGGCGCCATGTTAGCAAAAAAAATAAAAAAACATTGCAAATGCATTCGGTCTGGTCCTGCAGCTGTACATGCGCGCTCCCAGGCTGGGGAAAGGCAAAGGAGGGGGGCTGGTGCAGGGGTGGGCTGAAGCAAGGAGAGGCACGCACCCCGAGCGGCCATTAGGAGTGTGCAAGCAACTTAAAAACACAAGCAGCCTCCATCCGAGGGTGTGTGCGCGAAGAGTGGGCTGCGAGAGCAGAGTCTGCTTCATTTTGAAATGAAAATGAAACTGATACAAACGCAATAACAGAAACCATAACAGCAGTGGAGTTACTCCGTAAAGAAAAAAATATGCTTTACTCCTCATAAAAGCACAATGCATCGCAGCCCGCAGCTCTGCCTAGTAACACATTAACAGCGACATTATGGTAACAATGCTTACATGGTAAATAAGCATTGGAAACGCAATCGGTCTGGTACACGCGTTCTTCGAGGCTGTGGGGGAGGTCGGCTGAAGCGAGGAGAGGCACCCTGAGCAGCCATTAGCAGTGTGCAAGCAACAAAAAAACTTAGCAACCCTCCCCCGAGGGGGGGTGTGCAAAGAGAGGGCTGCGAGAGCAGAGTCTGCTTCCTTCCGCCAGGGCCGCAGCTGTCTTCAGCCACTTTCTTTAGCCGAGCCCTCGCTCTATCCGTGCAGCATGGAAAGCACCCGGCCTCACGCACGTCACAGAGCGGAGAACTCCAGCCTGGATACTAGTGGCTTAAACAAGTAGAGAAAAACATCAAAGCAGGCGCCGCACTGAAACTTTAAGTGCGGCACCTCAGTACATAAAAGCTGTGCACGCACGGGCACAAGCACCGTGATAAATAAATAAATAATTAGATAAAATAAAAGGCACAGTGTACTATAGTGGAACATGCTCCCGTGTACGTAAAAGCTGTGCACCTGGCGGGCGTGAAGCTGGCGCGCTTCACCGTCATAAATAAATAAATACAGATACATTAACAGCGCATTGTACTACAAACAGGTACTTATAGTGGAGCATGAGCAGGAAATAAAATAAGAAGTCCACGAACGAACACATAAACACGTTGAGTGTAAGAAAACTGTAGTTGGGCGGTGCTGCTTACCGAAAAACGGAAGTGATGTAAGGGGAGCGCCAACCAACAAGGAGCCAGCAAACAAGAGGGACTCAGGAGTGAACCAATCCCAAGCAGCAGGCGGGATTACACTACGTATTGTAATTACTACAGGTCTTCCAGACAGCAGATGCGCGCTGCCTAGGCTCGACCTAAAAAGGTGAAGAGGGCACTTTTCCCCTTTGAATGAGCCAGTTTTACTTACAAGAAGTACATGTAAAATTAGAATTACAATGCAGGTAGGAAAGGCATTTCAAATGTTTGTGAATGCACACAAAGGTAAAACTTTGTGGGCGTTCATCACATCTGGCAGTTTAGGATGGATTGTTCCCATGATGAGCAGAGTGAGTACTGATTTCCATAAGGCGGGTCCGTGTCTATAGTGGCACAGTGAGCTAAAAACAATGGGTTGGAATGCTACCAAGAGCGATTGCTAGTGGTTAGACTCGTTGTAAGTATTCCTCCCTTCTTCTTTTGTGTGATTGATATCACTTCTACCTCACCTGATACGAGAACACGTTCAGGGAAAAAACGATTTGCACTGCTAGAGGCAAAAGACAATTTTTGTGCATGCGAACAGGTAAGTAAAGTGTTTGTAATTATCCTGATCATTCACAAGTGTGCCATGATGTGCTAAATGAGTGAATGCCTTGATGTGATGTCTTTAGCTAGACCAAAGGCTCTGAACAGAAATATCTATCAACACAGGGTACTGCCCTTTTAGAGACTACTTACGCATCAGTATAAGGAACCTGCAAATAAATGGGCAATGGGAGCTGCCAATGTTATTTCAAGTTCAATAAACTGGTTAATAGAAACACTGTTGTTTATTGGATGATAAAAATGCCTTTGTGATGCAAGCGAGCTCATGGATCATCATACATTCCTATAAAACCCTAGTGCAACAGGCGTGCCTCGGCTCTGGTCTTTCTAAGAGATTTTCCATATTTGAATCAATGTCCCAAATGGCTTGTCAAACGAAACAAAGATTGCACCTTGTAGCAAGCAAGCTCCTGAAACCATCATGCACATTATCTGCATATGTCCAGCTCTTCCGACTGAGTGACAACAAATCCTACACACCTATTAAATAAACTGGGCGTGCGTACATGCCTGCAAGCTATGGCCTGCTTTAATAGGGGAACTATAAGACTCAAGTGCAAACAATTAAGTTCTTGATCCAGGTTGGAAAAAAAAAACTGCAGCAAAAATCTTGACAATGTTCATAACGCTGTAATGCATGTATTCGCTTTTAAAACTGTTTACCAGACATAATTTGCTAGACATGCCCCTGGATCTCACAAATATAATCCAGGCTGCAAAAAAAGTAGCATTTAATTTTACAGGTCCTAGGTACGTAAAGTACCTCTTTACTAGGGTCTTACAAGTAAATTAAATGTGCCAATTAGTGGAAGCCAATTTTACCATGTTTAAAAGAAAGAGAACAATTACTTTTGCACTGGGTAGCAGTGGTAAAGTGTGCAGAGTCCTAAAAGCCAACAAAAACGGGTTCAGAAAACAGGAGTGTGAAGGCAAAATGTTTGGGTGATGACCCTCCATAAAGGGCAAAGTCCAAAACTAACTCTCTCATGGGCTAATCTGGAAACAAAATGTGTAGATTTACAGGACAGCTAGTATGCCTGCTACTTAGACATTAAAAAAATCTGTTGGTAACTCCCAAGAGAGGAAGACAGCAGATAATCGGATATTTGCCGGCCAATAAAATGCATACTAAGTTAGACTCGATGCATATCCTTGCCTAATTTGGTACTCATTGTCCTGCCTTATCGAATTCCATAAAGTATTATCTTTAATTAACTCTTAAACGGACCCTGCTCTACCATTCAATAAAACTATGCCATTTCATCTTGCTGTTGTCTTGATTGCCCCTAGTGGACTGCGGATTCAGAATTATCTTTTTAATTAAGTTACTTAAAAGCCACATGCTTTCATAATCCAGATGCTGCTGCTCACCGTGCCAGCACTGTGAGCAGGTTTTACGTGAAGCGATGAATGAAAGGGACATCAGTAGCCCCAGAAACACTCGTAAACACAAATGCAGTGACTAACTATGTCTAGCAGCAGTGAAGATTTAAAAAGCCCACATTTTTTTTAAAATGCAATGTGCACAGCACATAAAATGGATAATAAATTTTCCACGAGTGCTGCTGGGTCGCCTACAGAGCTGGATGGAGGAGCATAATGTTCTTAGCCCGTTCCAAGCTGGGTTTAGAGAAAAAATGTCCACACTAGACCAGATTTTTAGGCTCCAATTATTACACTGGAAGACTGTGTGTATAGAGGGTGGCAGTCTCTATTTAATATTTGTGGACCTAAAATCTGCATTTGATTTGGTGCCGAGAGATAAATTGTGGGCAACCCTACTGGACCTGGGGGTTCCAGTGTACCTGTGCCAACTTCTGAGGCGATTACACGAAGGTAATTTAGCCCAAATTAGGTTCGGTAAACACGGGGAACTTACTACGCCCATACGCGTAGATAGAGGTGTCCGTCAGGGATGCGTCCTCGCCCAACTCTCTTTTGTTTATTTATAAACGAGTTAGTTGAAGTTTTAAATACAGGGAAGGACATAGACGCCCCCAAGTTGGCGAACCGCAAAATCCCGGCCATGATTTTCGCTGAGGATACTTTGCTACTTTCAAAAACACCTATGGGTATTCAGAGGGTCCTACATAAGTTTGACGTTTTCTGTAAGGGAAGGGGGCTTGAGATTAACCTACAGAAAACAAAATTTATGGTGTTTAACTCAGGCAACAGCACCCGCCCAAATCCGTGTTTGGAAGGCAGACCCCTGGAGAAGGTGCCTGTTTTTGAGTACCTTGGCATTACGATTACAGAAAAAATGGACTGGGGGGCACAAATTAAAAAAGCCAGTCTGAAGTTAAGCCAGACAACGGGGGGCCTGACAAAGGTATTCCGAAATTCCACTTACAAACCTGTGGGCCCGGTAGTAGAAATCTACAAGGCGCAAGCTAGAGGTGCTGCCTTGTATGGGGCTGAAATTTGGGGCCACTGTCTCCCTGACAATCTAGTAAAAGTTGAGAACACCTTTGCCAAGCAATTATTTGGTCTCCCTCATAGCTCCCCTCTCACACCTCTTCGACTAGACCTTGGGGTTAGATCAATCTCAGAAGAAGCTGCCCTTAGACCACTTCTATTCTGGCGCCGTTTGTGGGTCACCCCACAACTGGTTGAGTACAGGGAAGAACCGAAAGAGGTGTTGAGTATATCAGGGGTGGGGAAACTACCATGGCTGGCTTTTATCCGGGACACCTTTCTGACTATGGGAAGGGGTAATTTGTGGCATAACCCAGAAGTAACTTGCCCTATAGTATCAAGGAAGGAATTGAAGGAGAGCTACTGGGAGAACAAACTGGCCCACCTCCAGGGGAGCTCCATAACAGGTACGCTTACCACAGTGTTTTTAGAAATTAAAGAACAGTACAGATTAGAGCCCGTACGGATGACATTAAACCGGCTGCTGCAAGGAAGCTATACCTGCAGTTTAGGCATGTGGTATTGCCACTGCGTGCTTTCACAAACAAATGGGCGGGTTCACAAACTTTGGGCTGCCCGGCCTGTAATAAACGCAGCAGAGACAGAATATCATGTATTTTATTTCTGCCCAGGATACAAGAAGGCAAGAAAACGATGGCTGATTCAGTTATGCAGAAACCTGGGAACCAGGCGCTGCCTAGAGGCTTTTAGGATATTGAAATATGATACGTGTCTCCCTGTAGCATTTTCAGTAGCAGGCTTTTTATTCTCCATGTGGTGTACACACAGAGCTTTACTGAAGTTGACCCCCATAGACTCTGGTTGATAATGTTTATATATTTTTAAATGGACTCTGGATGTCTTTTTACTTGTATGTAATATTTATTATTTTTTATGAGTTCTTTTTATCATATTATTGATGTATAATTGGTTTTTATGAATATTTTACACATGCGCAAGACAGCCAACAAGCTCGATGGTGGCGCTCGGGCGTATGCTCATGTTTACAGTTTTTTAATTGACAGACACAAGCACTTTACAAAAAGCTATTGCAATGGATGGCCAGTGGGCTAGAGCTTGGGCTTATCATGCCCGGCATTTTATATTGCACATATACTGCACATGCACTTTAATGAAGATAGTGGGATTGGACTGACCGTAATATAGATTGTCTGTATGTTATATCTACGTGTTATACATGCATTGCCACATGAAGAATGAATTTCCTTATATTGTTTTTTTTTTGTAATCGAATGAAATGTATGTTATTGTATAAATACTTTTATGGTCAAATTGGCCGAAATAAATTTTCTTATGGATTGATTGATAATAAAAATACAACATTGTTTCAAAATGAATTGAACATTTTACATGTAAGGTCTTTTTGTCTGGAATCACCCGGCTTTCCACTGCTGGGATTCAGCTGTTTCCCACTAACAAATAGCAGGGTTGGTACTTTGTGACGGTGATACTAGGTAGTAGGCAGTCGCCTTAGGGTACCGACACAAGGGTGTGCCAGATTCCAAATAAAGGCCTAAAAACGTTTTGGTAGAGAAAATGGCAAAATAATATTTTGATTTTTGCTCTACATGAGACAGATAGACATCTACAGAGACACTGGCACTCAGTAAAAAGAATTAAGGGTTGTGGAAAGATCAATTTTCCATCAGGCTGCTCTGCTAGAGGCTTCATCTCACTCCCAAGCCCACAAATCACCATAATTTGTCCTACACTTGTATCATGCCATTTCGGAATGATCAATAATAACATGGATGTGACATATGTGAGTAAACTTCGGATATCTCCACCATGTATCAGAGAAGTGCTGTGGGGTCCACCCAATACAACGCCACCAAAAGGTAGTGAAAGTGTATTAAAGCATCATTTATTACGTCACTGAGGGGAGGTTATTGACTTGCAACGTGGGCCTACTGCTCACGAAGGACAAGTAGTATCTGTAAACAAAGTTTCTGCGGATTTCTTTTTACCCCAGAATATTAAATAAATGCATTTTTAAAGAAATTCTAGTTCTCAAGAATATTCTGTTCGGCAGGAAATATATTCCCTAGAACGGCAACCTTTCTAAAGGGCCAAAACAAAACACATAGGAATCAGTCAAACTGATTACCATAAAGTGCAAAATCCTGTAACACTCTCTTGCACACGCCCATTAAAATGCCATTAACTGAATCCCTTTCTAAGTAGAGCACAGCGAGGAAGGAGATAAAATGCATCCCGGGCAGGCTCTGAATACCAGGAAGCATGGGCAATAATACATTTGACACCGTTTATTATCATAAATTAATGACTGGTGAATGGCTGGCTCAGTGAACCGTCATGTCATTAACACTAAGAGTGAGGCAAAGAAATACTTTTCCTCCTGTCTGAAATATGATAAATATACTGGAAATTGTGTGTGTGTGTGGCATGCACGCACATTTGTGTGTGAGCGCGTGTGTGGCTGTGAACGTATTGCTGTGTAAATGCAAGTTGTGTATTGTTGGCCCTTACTTCAGGGTTCGTGGGTTTTCTGCTGTGAACTTGCAGAAGATTTAACATATATCAATTGAAACCAAACTCAATTTTGACCCAAATGACAAAATATCATAATCTTCAAGCGAACAATTCAACATTTTGGGGGCCTCTCATTGGTATCCCTGTTTTCATACACCCTGGGCATATTCTCAAGGACTTATCGTCGATTTATCGGCATTTTAGCGCCGCAAAAGTGGTGATAGATTTATCGCCCTATTCTCAAGCTGGTGCAAACTGCCGATATCGCCAGTTTTCCAGCAATAGCTGGCGCAAAAATCATCGCCACGGATGAGAGCGACAACTAACGCTAATGATATGCAGAGTAGGCGTTCCCGTGCCAAAACACACGAAAACACCACTTCGCGATATTCTCAACGACCAGCCAGATCGGCGAAGCGATCCAAAAACAGGGGATAAGGCGCGTTAGCAGCAGGGATTTAACACCTGCCTATTACTGGTGTTAGTAGTAAGGAGAACAAGGGTACCCCAATATGTGAACCGGGGGTAATAAAGTGTTTAGGAAAACAATGGTTCTCATGTGGCCCAAAGGTCCAAACTGAAGTGACCCAGCTGGGGGGCACTAGGTTTACGAGTAGAAACTTAATTCTTAGAAAAGAGCTGTAATTAATATACTAGGGACATGTAAGTCAGTGTATGACAGATATTTATTCCACAACAATAGTATTCAGGTGCTCACACATTAAGTGACAATAAGCATGACGTGAAAAGTGAGGGTGAAATTAAAATAAAGACATCGCATTGACAACAATAATAGAACATCCTTTAGAAGATTTTTACAGAGTAAAAGGAGTTCATGTTGTAGGGGGTCGACGGCGTTTCGAACTCATTAATTTGAGTTCATCTTCAGGACATACAAAGGTGAGCAAGCTGAATTGAGCTGAATTGCTGTAAGTTAGTTAGGCATCCGGTAATATGGAGCTCCTTTGGTACACTAAGCTCCTCTGTGAAAATTGCGGGAGACTTGATGTTTAGAAACACTATTTAGAAAGGCAGCTGGCCGCCGAGTGGCTTCGTGCAGCGCCGGGGATTTTGATTAAGTCGAACACAGGGCATTAAATGGGGGCCTGTGGGGAGAGAGCAGAGCGAGTCCTACTGCTTCTGGGGTCTGCGCTGAGTGCTCTATTATTGTTGTCAGTGCGATGTCTTTATTTTAATTTCACCCTCACTTTTCACGTCACGCTTATTGTCACTTAATGTGTGAGCACCTGAATACTATTGTTGTGGAATAAATATCTGTCATACACTGACTTACATGTCCCTAGTATATTACTTACAGCTCTTTTCTAAGAATTAAGTTTCTATTACTGGTGTTAAGCAGGACAACAACCTGCAGTAGAAAGGGAGCCCAGCCCAGAGCCACATCTGAAGACCAACAGATGCCATGGAGCCAATGATCATGCAGCTTGGAGACCCAAGAGGGCCACAACACCCACGGCCACCACCTGCAGGACCACCCCCCCCCCAGACCACCCCTCCCCAAGACTACCACCTAGGCAGTGCAGAAGAAGACAGCGGACGTTCCCAAAACGCACCAGCCTCAGACACTCAACGCCAGAGGATGCCATTGCCCACTACAGGCTCAAAAGGACAAGCATCCTGACCCACATTGCCCACAGGCTGACGGTATCAACACAGCGGAGAACCAACATCCCTCCACAGACAAAGCTGCTAGCTGTGCTGCACCTGTTGGCCTCTGGTACCTTCCAACCAACAACTGCCAGAGTCGGAGGAGTCTCACAGCCAGCCCTATCAAAGTTCCTCTCACATGTCTTGGATGCATGTCCACAAAAGCAACGGCGGGCCCCTGTATCTGCACCACACACTAGTTCCAGTTCGTTGTGTTCCTGCGTAACCAACCCCAATGCCAGCCGTTGCTTGACGCCTCTGTGCTCCAGATCCAAGATTGTAGTAACTGAAATGGGGGTGCGCCAGGTCATGAAGTCCAGTAGTCAACAGTAGTGTAAAAACAGTTCTTCATTACAAATACATAAATGAACAATACGAAAAGCTCAGCCAACGCGTTCCATCAGAGCAACGTGTGGATTCAATTAACTGCATATGCTGCGGGAACTCCCCAATACAATTCCATATTCCGAAAGTCAGTATTCAGAAACCTGTTGGAGAAATGGTGACAATGGTCAAGCGTCCGTATAGTCACAAACGTAATCTGGTACAGTGTATTGCACTTGGACAAACCGGAATGCTAAAAGGTATGATAAATCCTGCATAAAAAGACCGTAACAGAAGTTTGTGTGGTCGTAACCTTCGTAGGAAAGAAAAGGAAGGTTACGACCACACGAACTTCTGTTACGGTCATATTATGCAGGATTTATCATACCTGTAAGCATCACGGTTTGTATCAGCTTGATACCCCTGCACCTTCACTTCCCCCACACTGCGCAGGAACAGCTGGAGACCAAGCAAGGGAACTACGCCATAGCTGGCTTCCCGCACGTGTTGGGGGCAATTGACTGCACACATGTACTACTTGTGCCCCCTGCCGACACTGCACACAATAACCGCAACAGAAACCACACCCATTCCAAAATGTGCAGGCAAAAGTGGACCACCGGGGCCTGTTCACGAATGTCGTTGCAAACTTCCCAGGCAGTGTGCATGATTCCTACATCTTCCGCAAGTCCATCACCAACCAGCGCTTTGAAGATGGCACCTATGGAAATGTACTGCTCGTCGGTAAGTACCAACTGAACACACCACACACCTCAACTCCACAATCATACAACTCATAACTGTGGGAATGCACACGTTACAAAATCACATACAACATGCCAATCAACATGCCCAACTACCAGACACGACAACACAAGTAACTGTGGTAACTGTGGCCAGCCATGTAGACAAACCATCCACGGCATGGCACCTCTGCCACACAATTGCAGAATGTGGGGAGAGGTGGGAACCAATTATGTGCGAAGGAGGCAAGTGACCCATCAATAAGAATATACACAATGCCAAGTGTGGCGGTGATGTGCTGAACAGACTTCAGTATGCAGAGCACAGATATGTCCATATGGACATATACTGCTGGTGTTTGTAGTGTTGTGGACAGTGGACGCAAACAGGTTACCTCAGGCAGTGTGGAAGACCTTGGACATGTAGCTTTGTTGTCCCCCCCTGTAAGTGTGAGCAGAGTGGCCTTGGCCGGCGTATGTCGTGAATAAATAGCCCGGGCCTCTGGGCGTGGTTCAGTTCCGTGATGGCCACCAAAGTAACTACTGTGTGTGTCTCTGTGTCCGCCATATCCTGTCCATAGGCCTACACACACGTGGCCGACCACCTTCAACGGCCAGATTTACACTGGAGACAAGGTGGCTACGTCCCAAGCCAACCCGCGCACCGAGTCGTCATCGCATGCAGGGTCGTGTCTGCCAGGGCGGCGCCCCCCACCCAGCCACGAGGCCGCCGCCGTGACCAGTGGTGCCTGCGCGATCCTGTGCGCCTGCTGCACCCCAGCCCTGGTCCCCAGACCGGTCCGCCACCCAGCGATGACTTGTTGCCCCTGCACACCCAGGCCTCAATGCTCACCTGCTGCCACCGGCATGTCTCCAAGAGGGCCCACCACGTGCCGGTGCAACCTCCTCAGCCGATCGCTGGATTCCGCGCCACAGGCCCCCAGCGCACCCTGCGGTACCGCACCGCGGAGTCATGTGTGTGCTGACTGCTGCCTTCGGCGTACACTGCGGTCCAGCAGGGCTCTCAATTCAAATCGAATCTTGATTGGCAAAACGGCGTATCAAGGGCTACGCATCATCGCAGGCTGCACACCCGCTCAGCTCTTCAGGTGCCCCTACCTCAGTGCACCGCAAGTCATCGTCCCGTGGCGGTAGGCCCGTGCCGGCCGCAGTGCATCGGGTGCCACCAACTCTGTGCACCACAAGTCATCGTCCCATGGCGGTAGGCCCGTGCCAGCCGCAGTGCATCGGGTGCCACCAACTATGTGCACCGCAAGTCATCGTCCCGTGGCGGTAGGCCCGTGCCGGCCACAGTGCATCGGGTGCCACCAACTCTGTGCACCGCAAGTCACCGTCCCGTGGCGGTAGGCCCGTGCCGGCCACAGTGCATCTGGTGCCACCAACTCTGTGCACGGCAAGTCATCGTCCCGTGGCGGTAGGCCTGTGCCAGCCGCAGTGCATCGGGTGCCACTAACCCAATGCGCCACAAGTCATGGACCCTTTATGATTGAGTCTCGTGGTGCAGACGCCATCATGTCACCTCCGGCAGTGGGGAATGTGATGTGGTAGGCCCCTTTTATTGGCAGGGGCACATGTCCTGTGATGCCTGTGCTGGATGGGTGTGGTGTGGGTGTAAACCAGCCCTCAGGGAGTGGCTGTGGCATGCTGACAACTAGACCAGTGATCAGCAGATAACTACAGGGAAGATCTGGGACATGTAGCTTTGTCGTCTCCCCCTGTAAGCGTAAGCGGAGTGGGCTGGGCTGGCGTATGCCAGTCCAGCGTAGGGGTGTGAACAATGAGCCCGGGGCTCTGGGCGTGGTTCAGTTCTGGGCTGGACAAGAAAGTAACTAATGCGTGTGTCTCTGTTGTAGTGTCGGCGCCACCCGGACCGCAATCGGCAATGTTGCACCCTGTGACTCAAGTCCCACAACATGAGCAACATGGACGTAAGGGGGAATCACTGACCCTACATTCATCCATACTTTCATACTTGAATGATCATAGACATGACACATTTGTGTGAATTTGAATGTTTTATTTACATTCAGTGGAGCTGGAGCAGTACAGGGCCATGCAAACCCCACTTTACATTGTTGCCCCGTGGAGGGCCAGCCAGAGTCCTTTAGGGAATGACAAGTTCATCGGAAGAGGAAGAGTTCAGTCCGCAGTCTGATTGCTTTGTCATTGGTAACCAAACAGAATATGGCAGTCCATGTCGAGGTCCAAGGTGAGTGTCACAGAGAGTATCGGGGGTCACTGGAAGGTGATGATGCAGAGGGCATAACCAAGCAGAAACAGGCCATATGGCGGAGATGAATGCTACTGCTTCCTTCTTACCACTAAGGCAGAATCATCCGCATCTTTATCCTCTGATGTTTCATGTGCCTCACATGTGGGTGGTGTTGTTTTGTCTGCATCACTGTGTGGCAGTGACACATCAGTGGCCGAGGTGGATTGTCTGCAACACTGTGTGTCACTGACACATCAGGGGGCGGAGATGTGGATGTAGAAGCAGCAGCAGCATTCATCGGCGCCAGGCCTTGTGGTGGCAATGCCATGATGAGGGTCTGCAGGGCATGGAAGAACCCAGCTACATCTTGCTGGTGTGCAGCCGTGGCAAACATTCTTTCCGCCTGCATCCACTCCAAGCTCTCCATCATTCTCCTTATGTGTCCCAACTCCATGCTGACATCGCTGGAGCCACTCTGACTAGACAGTTGTTCTTGGCTCAGAGTCATGACTCCAGCGATGTCAGCCATCGATTGTTGGAGAGCATGGAGCGGACAGTGGGTGTCCGTTAGGGACTGTAAGTCGTCCCTGATGGGACTTAGACACCCACGCATGGCGTCTGGTTTGGCAGCCATGAAGTCGAACCCCACCCGCAGCTGATCAGCCATCTTCTCCTGGCCCTCTAACACACGGCGTTGGAATGCCATGTGTTGGTCGTGGGGTTCCTGGGAGACAGCCGCGGTGGTGGGTGCTTCCTGCTGTGTGGTCTGTGCAGGGGGTGGGGTCTCCTCGATGCAGCTGGGCTGCTCTGCTCCTGGAGGTGGGGTGCCGAATCTGTCCATGAGCTGTTGGAGGGCGTCAGTGTCGATGTTGGGGAGGTCCTCTTCATCATCAGTGCTGAGTTGTTGGGTCTGCTCTGCAGGAGGTGTTGATTCTCCCTCTGCAATGTGAAGGGGAGATGCAGATTGACATTGTGTTCACATGTATGTTCACGCATTGTACAAGTTTACTATCAGACTGCATGACAATGTACATTGTGACTGTTTGTGAGGAGATGCCTATTTGATGCGGGACAGTTGACATTTCTACACCATCAGGGATGTGAGGTTGTACTTGTACATTATCATCTCACAGTTTCCTGCTATGCCAAATGTGAATGGCCATTTTCTACACACAAGCGGCAGCAGTTGTGTCCTCTGTTCTGTTGTGAAAGTGTTGCAGTTTGTACCACATTGTTGTCAATGTTGAGGTGCTCTGATTCTTATGTGTGTGTGCTGCATTGTGGGTGAGTTGCCCCTTCAGCTCTGATTTGGCTGGCCCTTATCACTTTCAGGCAGTGTGCCTTTCACTTCTGTGCTTATACAGTGCTGAGATGTTGCAGACTTGGGTAAATTGGGCTCTTGGGCGGAGTTGTGACTCTTGGGCATGGTTTGTCCGCAGATGTGCTATACTTAATTGTGCATGTGTGCCATTGTGCCCATCTCCCCCTGTCCCCCCAGTCCCTGGTTGTTACTCACCCTGTTGCTGTTGGCTCAGGTCATGTTGTGCAGTGTCCGGTCCCCCAACTCCTGCCACCGTCTCCCCAATGATGACTCGGGTCACCATTTCCTCCATCTCATCCAGCTCCTGTGTGTCGCTGGACTCCCACCTCCAGTCTGCATTGCTGCTTTCAGGTTGGCTGCGAGTTTCAGCTTGGTTTTGCTCTTCACATCAGTCCAGCGCTTCTTGCAGTCGTCCACTTCCCTTCTCTTCACTCCGACTGCATTCACCCTGGCCAAGATGGACTGCCATGTTGTATTTTTAGTTGCCAATGACACAGTGGAGGTGATGAACAGTTGGTGGTGGTGTTCTATCACCTCTGTAATGAGGATCTGGTTTTCCTGCGTACTGAAACGCGGGTTCCTCTTCTTCTTCTCCTTGCCCTTCCCTGACCCCGAGGTCCCAGGATGGTCCTCCGTGGGGCTTGTGGGGTTCTGGTTGTCCTCTGTACTTGCTCCGGCTACCTCCATGGTGCTTCGCAGTTGTTTGTGTTTTTTGTTGCCGCTTTTCTTGTGGTTTTTCCCGCCTGACTTGTGGGACTTGCAGGCCTGGCGCTGCTTATTGCTGAATTTTTTATCGCCGTTGGGCCCATCGCAACTTTTTTCACGTTTGGGTTTAGATTTATATCGCCATCCCGGTAATTTTATTGCGGACATTTGACGCGTTATGGGGAAACTATCGCATGTTACCACCGTGTTGAGAATACGACGTTTACACGGAGTTATTTTATAGACGGCGATATGGAAAATTGCGTTAACCTATTTTGGCGATGATTATCGCACGTTCTTGAGAATATCCCCCCCTGTTTGTGCTCTTTAGTATAGTCTTACACATACTCACGTCGAACCTCGAGATGGGAACCGGAAAGACTCACCCGGCAAGGCATACATTTCTCCTGCAGTGCGGTTGTGGCCGTGCGGAGCAGGGTGCAGCATTCTTTAACGCGTATTCATTTCAAGCGCCTCTTTCCACTGCCTCCAGTCACACAACACTACACTCCGGTCCTTTACCGGCCATGCGATAGGATTACAAGCTCAAGATTATGAGCAAGAGTGGCTGCCAAATCCAATTACCAATAAAATGGGGTTACTCATCGGCGGTTCCTGGAGATTATTCAGTGCGCCTCGTCACGGAGGAGCAAACTGTACTGCCCGGGCACCTGCACGTCAACAGGTTGTCGTCTTGCCTGCTTTGCATCCCTGCTGGCTGAACCCGAGTGATACATATTTTACAAGCATTCTCATGTCAACAGTGAATGGGTGTCACTTAAGTTCCCACTCCCAGGGATGGTAGGTGCTGCCAAGTACAGTCCATTTGAAAGGGCTCAGGCAGCGCCTCATTTGCATAGGGTTCTTCTACACGTTACATCAGTGTTGACTCTTTCTATTACATCCAGAAGGGCTTTGTGTATCTGTGATTGCATATCCAGAGTTCATAGAGTGCCCGCCCGTCTGCGGCTTCTCCTGCAAATCTTGTGAGAGGGAACCCTACTACATCTATGACTGCTTGCCTTTGACCTGAAGGCCACTTATCACGTGTGTCTCTTTATCTGTCCTGCTCATGATGGTGCCTGCTACAAATTGTACTGCTTGTGAGGTACACCGGGAGGGCTCCCCATGTCTAAGACTGAGCATGCTGTGTCCATGAATTACTTCCCTTTGTAGGTAACCGTTTCTGCTGTGCGGCAAGGGCGATCATGGGATAGATTGATATGTCACGCAGCCAGCACTGCCAAGTTTCCCAGGTCGGTGTGTGATGTGCTTCTCCAGTCCAGGTTTTTCCTTTGATTTCTGGGACTTGTAGTCTTGTTTATTCCATTATACAACAGACTACAAGGCCCAGAATTCAAAGTGAAAACATGCACTGGAGCAGCACACTACGCATGGACTTAGGAAACTTGCCAGCTGTCCTCATTTGGGGATGCGTGCTCAATGAGCAGTCTCCGGGCTTGACTGCGAAGGCTTGCAAATCCTCTTACAGCACGGGGGTGGGTGTTACAAGGAAATCCTCACCGAACTGACGAGTGGATTTCTACACGTCACTGTTCGGCTCACAGCTGAGCGAGGTTTCCCTGTGCATGTGGATTCGCGTCACTACAATGGAACTGGGCAGCTGCACATGGAATCTCGGCGAGGGTGGCCGGGCCAAGTCAGAGTATTAAAAAACAAGCATTTGCAATGCAATAGGACTCTCATTTACGCGAGACCTAATGCCTTGCAAACGGGCGGGCGGAGGGCAGGGGGGCTCGAAGGCATGAACAACAGGAGTGCTAGGAGTGCTGGGAAGGGTGAGAAGGCACGGACTGCGGGGGGGAGGGGAGAAAATAGTACTCGAAGTAAAGGGGCCAGTAGCTATGTAAGGATACAAATGACGACATGGCCGTCATAGGGAGGGACTAACAGGCCTATAAACCAATGGAAGGCAGCATTTAGTAAAGGACAAAGACACAAGCCAATGAAAAAGATGGGCGGGGGAGTGGGCGTGGCTTATCTCCCGTACTCAACTACCCCAGATCAACCCCAGAGCAGCGCTTGCGCGCTGGCTCAGGGCTCGACCTAATGATGGTTTCATGATCTTTAAATAATATGTTCTCATTGCAAGTGACTCCGAAATATGTATAGAACTGAAAGTTCTGTAACCTAAGCTTGTCGGACATCCATGTCCTTTTACCTTTGCTTCAGTCGTTATCTGTGTTTTAGTCGAATTAACAACCCTTTTATTTTCATTAGTTTAATGCCTGCTCAACTGCCTTTGCATTCCTATCGGTGTTGTGTCCACGATTACAAAATTGACTCTATATATCAAACAATTTATTTGTTCTACGTTTACTTTTTGAAGAAACCTTCTGCCACTTCTTCGTTTTTCCATAAATCGGCTCAAAAGGGAGAAATAAGCACCCCGATGCAATTTATTCTCTGCCTTTACTTTCTTGCTTCTCTTCTCTCCCTGGACAAAAACATGGGCCCACGTTTCCATGTGACCATAAAATATTACTATTAAGTTTTTAAAAAGCAGATTTAAATTATGCAGCATATGCTTTTTGGGTTTCGGAGTATCGTGCTACTCGCTAAAATAGTGCTTCGACGCCTCGTCAGGGGTATTAAGCGCTATATAAATGCAATTACAATTACTCTGAAAACTGATTGTTCTGTTAAGAATAGGTTTATTCAAGGATCACTTCCAACTGTTTGGTATCTGCCTTGTCGGTGCACATTTTCACAAGCATTGGCAACGCCAATAGATCTAGCTTTAAAGGAATGTTGTATGAAAATGTGAATCTTTACATGTATATATCATGGAAATGGATATGTATTTGTGTGGAAGCGTACAACTGTAGAATAATATTGGTGAAGGTAAAAAAAGTCTTTTGACAGTTGTACTGCCAACCTAGACCTAAATATCCATGTAGTTAATGACTGCTCTCCTCCCAGGTATGCTGCTGCCAGAGACAACACCATAAAATATCTATTATCAAAGGACACTTTAATGGCATTACAATGTTATGTTTGTGCCCCTGGAAGGTTCAAGCACAGGCAGCTGGATAAATAAACAAAATGATCACAGCTGTGTAGAGGGCAAGCACTTTCTTGTGGAAGCACACAACGTCTGCCCAATCAAAACATGTATTCCTGGCTCCCAACAAGTGGTCAGAGCTAAAGCCCCTCTCTAGTGTTGTGCCCATAATTGTCTGGCAAAGAGGAAATTAAAAACTAGCATAGCCTAGCACCAGATAGGAAAAGTGACCCATTGGAATAAGAAACCATATATATTAAAAAAAAAATGAAAATTGAATAGGATGTGAAGTTGGAGAGGTGGCTCTAGATAGAGTGCTGCGTGGTGGAGATCTTTAGCTCATTTTAGTCTCACTAACTAACTATAAAGTTAAGAATATTGTAGGACATTAGATTATTGGTTGAGAGGGTGGAAGTTATTTATGCAGCACACAAACAGTAATAAAGTGAAAACACAACACAAGAAAAATCCCAAACCAATTTAGAAAAATCAAGTACAAGTACATTTTTATAAATAAAATAAGACCAGAATGACAAAAATCCAATTAGTAGAACCAGAGATTTGCATGTAAATATAGCACCCAAAAGCAGAAAGCGCTACTCATGGTCATCTGGTCGTGCTAGACTGGGGAAAAGTCACAAGTTTGGGCCAACCGGGATGGAGCACTGGCTGGATACAGGAACCAGGTTAGTCCTACTGACAGAGTTGCCTTCTCAAAGTCTTGCATGAAGAGTTCTGTTCGCAGTGGAGCAGGGAAAGCATTGCGGAAGGCCATTTTGTAGCATGATGAGCCGTTGTGATGTTGCGCATGGCCATTACTGGAGCTTCATGTCTCTGCGGACTGTTATTGCTGTAGCTCAAAGTATAGATTTCACATTGCTGGTCATCGCTGGCGGTCACTAATGTGCAAAGAGCGTGTCTTCACCAGAGCTTCGTGTTGGCAGTCATTGCAGGTGGCAGAATCTCGGGTACAGAGGGGACCATTCATAGCCGTAGAGAGCCCAAACTTGAGGATTTCATCTTTTCTTTTTGGGAGGAGCCAAGAGTGAGGCCAACCAATTCTCCAGGACCTACGGGGTACCTCTTGGGGATCAGGAATTCACTCCTACAGATGCCAGCAGGGATCAGACAGGTCCAGTAAGGTCCAGTCGCAGCAGGTCAGCTAGGCATTAGCTGGGAGTCATCAGGAGCTTGTCATGTCCCTATAGCTTAAACAGGAGACCAGCCAACTGACCCTTGGAGTCGCTTAGGTTATCCCGGGATGAAGACAAGCAGGTCCAGTCTTCCTTCTCAGACAACAAGGCAGTCATCAGCATCAGGGCAGTCCTGCTTCTGTAATTTCCACAGATCCAGAAGTGTTTTGAATAGTGGCTCTAAAAGTCCAATATTTATACCTGGTGCCAGTATTTATGTGGGAGGATGCCCTGTCATAACCCCACTTTCCCTGCCAAGACTCCAAACTTTCTGGGGTGGCAAAAGGCAGGACAGGCCTGGTGTCAGATGCCTTTGTTTGTACAGGAGGCAAAACCCTTTAATATGTAAGTGGAGCTGGGTAGGGCCCCTACCAGTTATTCTGCCAGTGTGGCCTGTCCTGTCCACACCTATGCCTCCTTTGTGTTATTGTCTGGAACCAATACACAAACACTAACAGCAGAGCTATTCGCACGCATGTGACCCAGGACACTGACGAAAGCAACAAGTGGTTTGGACAAGAAACTGCCAACTTTCTAAAAGTGGCTTTCAGAATTGTGACTTAAACTCTGACTTTACCATTGAAAAGGATATTACATTTTAATTCATTTGAGTATAACCAAAGTATTTCTATCTCCTTCCAATCCAAAGTTATCACTCAATAAATGGCCTTACAACAGTGAAAAAAAAATGACTTTACGAGTTTTTCACTACTAGGAAAACTTAAACCCACATGTCCTGCTTTTTAAATACAATGGACCTTGCCCTCTGAGCCTAGGGGTGAAATATGCATTAAAAAGGAAGGTTTAGGCCTGTCAAAAGGTTAATTTTGTCAAGTTGAAATGGTAGTTTAAAACTGCATTACAGGGGGAAACAACCTTTACTACGCATGCATTACATCGCATGCCATTAGATAGCGGTCTTTACAACGCAAGTCGTTACAACGACTTGCGCTGGAGGGCGCTATAGGACAAGGAATAGTTTAATTTACTATCCAACACCTTCCCTACTGTACGTAGGCTGGAGTTGGAATAGTAAATTTAACTACTCCTAAGTCCAGCGCCCTCCAACGAAAGTCGTTGTAACGACTTGCGTGGTAAAAACCGCGATCTAATAGTATGCGATGTGAATGCATGCGTTGTATAATCATACTGCAGTGGCAGTCCTGAGACATGTTTTAAAAGGCTACTTTAGTGGGTGGCACAATGAGTGCTGCAGGCCCACTAGTAGCATTTAATTTCCTGGCACTGGGTACATGTGGTACCATTTACTAGGGAGTTACAAGAAGATTAAATGTGCTAATTAGGTGTAGCCCAATTTTACCATATTTTAGGGAGAGAACCCAAGCACTTTAGCACTGGTTAGCAGAGATAAAGAGTCCTAAAGCAAATTCAGCAAATTAGAAGAGGTGAAGGAAAACAAAAATAGGGAATAGCACGCCAAGGATGTCAGGTCTAACAAATATGAAGTAGATTCATATTTATTTTTTTCTAGACTGCTATTTCAGTCTATGGTGCTGGGTCACTGTAGGGTAGGCTGAGTTCATGTATCAAAAGGGCTCCCAGCATGTTCTAGGCTTTATAAATCCAACGTATAAGATAGAGAAATAGGCTGTAATAGCAGTATTATAGTTAGTTTATGTTTTTATGCAAAGGAACCTATTCCTTAAGTTTCTTCTATTCTGGTTAACTAACCATCATTATGTGACTTAGTGCCTCTGTCATGTTTTACAAATTTAGAACATGTTTTTTCTAATTTTTACATACCAGATCATAAGGTTGGCTTTTTATTGATCTTTATGGTTTAAGCATTTTAATTCATCAATCCACAGTATGCTTTACTAACATATCCAAACAGGCAGGTGGGAATCTCAGAAAGGTATTAAATTAAACATATTGCTGACTAGTAGTAGTCAGCCAAAGCACTCTCAAGGACAGCTAGTGCCCAAGAGGGGTAAAGGGAGCAGGAGAAACACACAAATAATATAAATAACTCATCATCAAATTTCCTCCACCTCCAGTTCTTCCCCTCCCACAAAGGCAATACTAACTCCATGTACTGGGGCCATTAGGATCCTATTTGGGTAGGCTATTTTTTTCAAACACCATTATTTAAGTTTCTGTTCCCCCAAACTCTCCCATGCTTCGGCAGAATCCACTTATGTGAAAGCATTTCTCTAACCACTATAGTTCACCTTCAAACTCACTTGCATGGTGAAAGAGGCATGAACATTAAGCCTATTCAGTTCTCTCGTGAAGGGGGCAAAGCTTTCTTTAAGCGAATTAGAAGACAAGGAAGTCATTGTACAAAACACTACCTCTCTTTATTGCCTCTCATAGGATTGACACTCGCAGCTCTGAAGCCCAAAGAATGACCATCACCATACCACTATAGCCTTCTTGTGCCCAATATAATCTTGCAGGAAGTCTATAATCCCTCATTACCAAGGGAGAGCCTCTACCACCATGAGGATCACCTAGAGGATGCTGCAAAGACTCAACATCAGACTGTAGTACACCTGGTCTCTATTTTGTTTCTTTTAAAAACATCTTTATTGGCATTTTCATTTAACATACGAACAGGTTACAGAAAATCAGGATGTTGTGGAATGCTATATTCATTAATAGTGCTCTTGCAAATAAAAGCAAATAAGTTATCCCATGGAACCTACATAAGCACGGCCTCAACCAAGAAAGAGGGTCTATCAGCTAACCCAGGCATTGGATGGCTGCACATTTCTAAAACGTATCCATTCAATCTAGAGGAGAAGGAGGAAAATTACTGGTCATGGGAGGCAAGAGCAATAAAGTCCAGGAACCACTTACGAATTGCCCAACAGCAACTTTAGCTCTTTTTTGCCTATTTGGTCCTGGAATGTGGTCTGGCTACTGTTTAATTCTGAGAACCAGGAGTTATTGTGCAACTTCAACATAGATATAATCTGCTTCCACAACCGTGGATTACAGATTAAAGGGTTATAGTGGACTATTTTTATGTGATTTCCAACTTTGCCTCACCCATCACTAAAGGACATGCAAGTGGCAGGCTTTCAGTCTTACTTTCAACAAAATATATGTGGAACTATCAAATTATTTCATTTAATGACAAAAATATTCAGGGTCTTTGACTAATTGTTTTCAAACCCTCGCTAGAAAAACGAACCTTACGTTTAATTTTAAATATCTTGTGGTCCCGCTTGACATAGAAACGACAGGCAGTTTGGGCAGCTTCTTGAATCTGGTCTATCTCTCTTGCTCGAGGATTCTCCAGATTGGATATTGATATTGGGAGATTCCAACTCAAAAATTTAAACTTATTGATCTATTTCGGGAGACAGAAATAAAGGAATTCTGGGAAATCACTACAGTTTCCTTTCCATTGCTTGCACTGCTGTTGATGATGTTCAATTTCTTGGCATTAAATTCTAACTGCAAGGCCCTCATGGACTGCAGCAGTACCTGTTCCATAGGTAAAATCCTCCTCCACCGGAGTCACTTGAGGAGGAAACCCACATTGGCCCCTTGCTGTGTGAAATTTACAGGTTTAAAAAACTTCTCTTCTGAAGACTTCTTTTTCAACTTCTCTGCATTTTGTGGAACACCGCCTGGCATGTCAGGCCTTAGCTACACTAGCTCCCCCAAATCAGGAAGAAGATGGATCTTTAGTTCCTCACTCACATCAAGCTGTTTCCTCTCACCAAGGCCGGATCTTGCTGGATTTGGCAGATTTGATCATTCTCGGCATGCACGACCACAAGCTTGAGTCTTCACCATAGCCCTGCAAATCAGTCTCTCTCTAGCTACACCTCATGCTATCTGTAGACTGCTCTTCAACCCACTGTTGAAATCATCTGAGCCTTACTCACAGATGCAGTAGTGCCACTAGCACTATTCCTCTTACCCCAGCATCCACAGTAGCTCTGGCATTGTCAGTGTGAATACACGCCCAAAGGCAATGAAGGCTGACTCACTACCAATGGCTGATTGGTGTTGTTTCTCATCAGGCTGGCCGGTTGGTGGATTTGATGTACTACAACCCCTGAAACAGGCCTCAGGTGACACAATCACTCTGCTGAACCCAACATTGGTCACAGAGCTAAACAGGGTATCTCCTGTTTTGTTTTTCAGGGCATAATAGACAGAGGGCGGCCTTGGCGGAAGTATATCATTGTAGGAAATTGGGTTTCTGGTTGAGGGGTGTGAAACCCTACACCAAAAACAACCAAAATTCCTGTCAAGTTGAAACACAAGCAAACCCAAACAAAACTGTGCTCTACTGTAGAATGGCACAAAAACAGTCAGGCTTAACTTAGAGGCAATGTGTAAAGTATTTATGCAGCATTTAAACAGTAATCAAGTGAAAACACAACACAAGAAAAATCCCACACCAATTTAGAAACAAAGAGTAAAATATAATACATTATTTGACACAAAAGCAACAAAAATCGTATTAGTAGAACCAGAGATATGCAATTTTAAAGGTTTTGAGAAAATCAAGTGCTACAAAGCAAAAAGCACCAATTGCAGTTATCTGGTCGCGGTAGAATGGGCCCAAGTCACAATTCAAGCCAAACGCAATACAGCACAGGCCGAATACAGGACTGACTGAGTTCAGTCTGCTCAGAAAGTCCCTTGTAGTCCTGGGCTTCAAGAAGCAAAGTGCTTGCGTCAAAATGCGTGGTCCGGCATCGAGGAGCTGTCAACGCGGAGCTGAGTAGTGAGGTTCAGGCTGAGATGCGTCGTGCAGAGGTGGAGTCAATGAGGTTGACAGGGAGTTGTGATGCGAGGTTCTGTGTTGTAGTCGAGGCAGCCAGTGGGGCTTGCGGAGACTTGCGCTGCAATGCATCAGCACAGGGGGAGAGGTGCATCACGCTAGGCCGGTGTCGACATCGGGCTGCATCAGTGTTGAAAAAGCCGCCAGTGCTTGTAAGGACGTTTGCTGAGATGCATCACATTGATGACGGGTTGAGATGTGCTGGGCCTGAGTCGATCGCGGGCTGCGTCGCACTGGGTCGAGATGTGTGAAGATGCGTTGACGCCGAAGAAGCCTATGTCATGTCCCTGTGGCATTGAACAGGGGGCAGTCAACTGATCCTTGGAGATTTACTAGAGTTCTGGGTCCACACAGGCAGGCTGTATTCAGCAGGGCAGCTCACAACAGCAGAGGAGTCCTGGTGCAGCAACAGCACGCCTTGGGTAACAAACCAGTCCTTGGTCAGCCAGACGGTCAGCAGCAGAGACTTCACAGCTGGACAGTCCTTCTTACTGGCAAAAATAACAGCTTCAGAAGTGATCTGAAGAGTTGAGTCTGAGGGTCCACTACTTATACCTGGTGCCCAATTTGAAGTGGGAGAAGCGTCTAGATCCCTTCCCCCACAGAGGTGTATGGAATTTTCTCACTGTGCTGGCCCCAGCTTGTCTGGGGGCACAAAAGACTAGTGTGGAACCCTTTGTGAGTGTACTGAGGCAGAGTCTTTATGATGTGCAAGTGTGGTAAGTTACAGCCTTTATATCAAGGGGAGACTCCTTGATATAAACATTATTGTTCTTTCATTTCCAGCATTCCCTTGTTTTAATACTGCACCGAAACCCTTTACATTCACATCTGTAATAATAATTGACTTAACCTGCATGTTGACATTTTTTAAGCATGGTGCCTCAGAGAGAGCTTCTTTCAAGTCCTTATACTCTTTATCACACTGTCTAGACCAATTGAACTTTACTCTCTTTTTTTAAAAAAAATCTTTATTTAGTGATTTTTCACAAATAGAATACAGAAAAAAAATTAGACGAGACACAATAAGCATTATATTAACAAAATATGATCATGACTTGACTCAGTTATACAGTGGAATTATGCCACAAGCACGTAGGAATAGCAATTGACAATGCATTGAATAACGAAAGGATAAACAATAATAGGGAGAGCATAAGGGGAGGTGGACTCAATCCTATGCATTGGTGTCTTGAATAGTGTGACATAATGAGGATGTAGCAGCAGGTGATTGAGGGGGTGAATCCGGGGGATCTGGATCCAATGATAATATTTAGGATCGGGGAGACTGTCAAGTTTCTTTAGATTGAGCACAGGGGGGTTGTAATGAGGAGTAAACTTCACTTGATGGGTCGCAGTATATCATACTCTGAAACGAGGCTTTAGTAGATGGGCGTATTGTTCTACCCCAGCGTAGTGCAATTTCTCTCTCTGCTAGTAATAAAGCAATAACGACGTTAAAGTAGTGTCTGAATTGAATCGTGTCCCACAACGAATCTAGGGACCTACACCCAGGTAAGCCCTTAAGTACCCTAGGGAAAGGGTTGGGACGATTCAGGTGACTCTCCCAGGGGAGGGTTTGGACTGGGGGGGGGAGGATACTCCCATGTCCTTTGTCCAGTTTCATGCCTGAGCGGGAGCCAACGGCTCCCAGAGCTGGTTTGAACTGGACTATGCAAGGAGGCACCAAATGTGCCCCTCATGCAGACTGAGTGGCACTGGCAAGCGCACCCACCCGGTCCCAATACACAAAATCCTGTCTGGGAGGTGGTCACACCTCCCTGTGACAGGATACCTATTGTTCTGCCTTCCCCTGCTTGAGCTTGGCTCAGCAGCAGGAAGGAAGAATCGTGTCTCTGGTCGGCAGCAGCAATGTTGTGCTGTTCGGGTCTAGAAGACTGGTACCGGGAGCACTGTGAGCCTAACAGAGGCCCGTTCCAGTGCTTGCAATCATACCTCCCACCATTTATGGTGTGGGGGTATGATTCCAACATGTTTGATATGAAACATGATAGGATTCTTTGCAGCCAATTTTGAGATGGTCATCGCATAATTACGCAGTGCCCCTCTATATGGTATATGGCTGCTTCATTTACAACCCAGGAGAATGGACTCCGTAGGCTGTAGGGGTGTCTGCTCATGCAGGGGCACCCTCACACTTAGAACCAAGCACCCTGCCCTCAGGATTGTAAAGGCCTGCTATAGGGGTGACTTATAGGTTTTAAGTGCAGTGACCCTAGATATAGGAGACCTATATCTTTTGTAAGTGGTGCTAGCACCAGCTTACACAGGCTGCAATGGCAGGCCTGTAGTTACAGTTTGAATGGTCTACCATGGGTGGCATAATACATGCTTCAGCCCATGGGGGACCTCTGTGGTACCTATGCCCTGGGTACCTTAGTACCCTATACTAGGGACTGATAAGGGTACCTCAGTATCCAATCTGGGTTGTACCTAAGTACTGAATATAACAATTTAGGGGGGGGAAGCAGAGAGACTGGGGTCCTGATTAGCAGGATCCCAGTCAGACTAGTCAATACAGCTGAGCACCAGGCAAAAAGTGGAGGTAACCATAAAAGCAGATTCTACTTTCCTACAAGGGGTCAATTGCGTAGTAGATAAAGATTTGTAATATGACACTAGCTCACAAATTGTGTGTTCATTGGCAGAAACTCAAGTGCCATTGTCCAAGTGGAGTTCAGCAATGTACCCAGGACTGTGTGGAGGACGCATAAGGCGTGCCAAAGTTCGACCAGGGCGTTCACCCTCACCATCTCTGTGCGCCACAGAATATTTGCCCAGAAATGTAACTTCTCTTTCGACGAGATTACGAAATTCCTCTAGAAGAGACGAGCGTTTATGTAAAAAGGATGAAGAGGGTAGAGGGGTAGTCCCCCTGGGGAAACAGCGTTTTCATCGCATGCGATACATCGCATGCCATTACAATGCGGTCGTTACAACGACTGCGTTGTTACATCGCGAACCATTACATCGCAAGTTGTTACAACTACTTGCTGGAGGTGGCAGCAGGTGTTGGATTTACAATCCAACACTTTCCCTGCTGTTGCACAAACTGGAGTAGGAATAGTAAATTATACTATTCCTAAGTCCAGCACGCCCCCTACAGCAAGTCGTTGTAAGGACCGCGTTGTAATGGCATGCGATGTATTGCATGCATAGTAAAGAGATATATTCGTCCCCCTTTCGATGTCCGTGAATTCAGCCTCCACCCGTGCCAGACTGTTGTGGAGATCTCGTAGTACTCCAATATGTTTCAAGATGGAGATCCCACAATATCCCCTAGGGTGGCATAATGTTTAACGGACCCGGTGTCACGGAGTTTGGAAAAGAAAACCTCATCCAACAAGGCAGTAGCAGAGAAGGACCGATGACGTCCCCAGCCTCCACCATATGGAAGGGTAAGAAGCAATTTGATTGGGGCAGGGTCAGAAAGTGTGAATGGAAATACTTGTATGGACTGAAGCCAGAGGCTGCCGTCCACAGAGATGAGCCAATAGTCCAGTCGTGTCCACACCACGTAAGGTGCAGAATAGAAGGTGTGCCCTGGGATAGTGGGATTTCAGAGGCGCCAGATATCCTTCAGAGTGTATGTGTGTATGATATCATGAAGGTCATGTAATGAGCGTGGTTTACCTCCTAAACAAGTGCTAGTCGAGTTTAAAGCGGGGTCAAGAAGTAGGTGCAAATCGCCTCCTAATAATAGGACATATGTGTAGAATCTGCCTAAAAGGGTGGATAGCTCCTGGAAAAAAGAAGGGTCATAGACATTAGGGGCATAAACGTTTAAGAATAGGATTCTCCTCCCCAGCATTGTTCCCCCTACCAAAAGGTCATCTGTAATGGTATGATAATTGTTGGACTTGGCCCTTTTTGCAGGGTCATCCCAGACCTTTTTGCCTTCCTGCTGTATTTTGTCTGACCTGTTGTTGGTGGTTTTATGACTCTGGGCACTTTTTCACTGCTGATCAGTGCTAAAGTGCATGTGCTCTCTCTTGCACACTTGGATGATTGATCTACACCTGTTTGGCATATTTAATTTACCTGTAAGTCCCTTGTACAGTGGTATCCCATATACCCAGGGCCTGTAAATTAAATGCTACTGGTGGGCTTGCAGCGCTGCTTGCCCCATCCACCTAAGTAGTCTTTCAAACCTGTCTCAGGCCTCTGCCACTGCAGGGCCTGCGTGCACAGTTTACTGCCGCCGTGGCGTGGCATATAAAGTGGTTGCCACGTCTGCAACTCCCCTTTTACTACATATCAGTCACCCCTAAGGTAGGCCCTAGCTAGCCCTATGGGAACGGTGCGGTGGAGGTAAAAGGTAGGACATGTGCCTTAACTGTGCGGACATGTAGTGACAAACAGCCTATTTGGTTTCTCACTGCTGTGAGGCTGCCCTCTCATAGGGTTGCATTGGGGATTCCCTGATATGTGTTTCAGTGGTAATTCCTGACATGAGAGGGGTAGCGTGACCATGTTTGGTATGTTTGGAATAGTAGTGATAAATCCTGCTTATTGGTGAAAGAAAATTTATTATTACTATTTTAGAAATGCCACTTTTAGAAGTGGGCATTTCTGTGTGCTATGTGTCTTTGTGCCCTGCCTGGATGTGTTTTGACCATCTGGTTCTGACTGAAAGGGGAGAGGGGATGTGCATTCACTCCAGTCAGTAACGAGGGGGGTTGAGGTGTGTCCTGCCCTTCCGTGGTGACTCAGCGCTAGGCTGAATAGACCTTTGCTGAATTTAGAGTAGCGAGAGGAGGTGTCCCTTGCACCTGAATAGGCCTGGTCTGCATTTGGAGTGGTAGGAGGAGTTGCACCTGCACCTGAATAGGGCTGTGCCTGCCTTCCACAATGCTGGCTCCACCCCCCCTATGGTGTGTCTGGGGCCTGGGCTGTAAATGTGAATGGGGATGTTGTGCACTTCAATAGTGGTTGAAGTGCCCCCAGAACAAAGTCACTACGACTATAAGTAAAGGGGCTGTGACCCCATGTGAGGAGAGAAGACACTGCGAGGACTGTACCTGGCCAGAGGACTGCCAGGAGGAACCGCCATGGGCCTGGATAGCTGGTATGCTGACCTGCAGCCTGTTGGGCTAAGAGAAGGACTGCTACTCTGACTACAGATATCCATGTGCTGGCCTACCTGCTTGCACCCTGTTGCTGGTGCTACCAGTGTTCTGCGTCTCAGGAGCAAGTGTCATTGTTTGTGTGCTCAGCCCAAAGGTGAAGGATGAACCCAGTGGCTGTCACGCTCAATTTTTAAACGCTGTTGGGAATGGCACCAGCGTGTGCTTTGGCCAGGAGCGCGGCATGTGGCCTGAAAGGCGCTCCCCCCTTCTATGATTCTGGCCACCAACAAAAGGGAAATCCGAAAGAAGTGTTCTGTTTTTCCCCTTACCTGAAGGGAGGACGAGAAGAGTTGCCGGTCGTGACCACCCGGAGTCCTGGTTGCTAAGCAAGCACTGAGGGGGCCGCGTCTTAGGAGCTCTGTTGCCAGAATCTGGCCCGTCCTAGGAGAGCGAGGCCCGACAGTGAGAGGAAGCCGGAGCCTCGCGGGCTCCTATCAGCTGTTGGCCGCTGGGAGAGAGAGAGAGAGAGATGCGGCCTGCCGCAGCCCCGCGAAGCAGGACGCCGCGTCAAGACTCGGAGCAGTGAGGACACGCTCCAGGCAGGAAGAAGCTGCACCTCTTCCCTATCTGTGCCGCAAAGGCACCCATTTAAGAAAAAGCTCACTGTTCCTGGCCTGGAAACCGAGGTGTGGCCGCCCACGTGCGCAGTGCTTACAGCCGTCCGCACAGCCCAGGAGGGCTCCGGATGGGCTGCAGCACCGTAGGGCTGGGGAAAGGAGTAGCGGGATTGTTGCCAAACGCCCAGCAGTTGTCTGCTCATTATCGGCAGAGACTGGGAGTGTGTTGCACCCCCGCCCCGGATTTGGTACGCTGGGCATCGGTCCATTCTTTTTCGGCAGGAACGGGTTGAAACCTCAACCGAGGTCCCTGAGTCCCAAAGGAGAAGGGATCTCCACAAAATTACCGCATTCCCTGTGGTAGGCGGGGCGGTAGTCCAGGAGCCTATGCAGGGGAAGACAGTGGCTGCATCGGGTAGGAAGAGCGCAGGTGCCGCTCGTAGTTGTGGTGACCCATTGTCTGGGTTGCACCCTATGTACAGTGCAATAATGGCGGTATGCCTACTATTGGCATGAGGTTACTAATGTGTGAACTCTGACAGGTGTGGACTATAGTGCACTACTACTGTTGTTTATGCATAGGGTTTTATACTAAGGGTAACCCTACCAGTAGTTACTGGTCGCTCTAACTGTGTTGGTTATGACAGTGGCCTAATTGGCCAGGTGGTTTATGTAATCACTGTGATGTCTATGACAGTGGCCCAATTGGCCAAGTGATTTATGTAATCCCTGTGAAGTCATGACAAGTGCCTAGTGGCACAGTAGTATATGTGATTGTGATCTAATGTGTTTTTATGGATAATACAAAGGATATTTTAATATAACCTTGTGTGAAGTCTCTTTTGTGGTGTGCCTAGTGTGTCACTGTTGTGTGAGTGTATTGCAAAAACGCTTTACACATTGCCTCTGGGAAAAGCCTGACTGCTCTGCCAAGCTACCAAGGGGTGAGCAGGGGTTATCTTCAGTGTGTAACTCCCTTGCCCTGACTAGAGTGGTGGGTTCTGCCTGGCTTAGGTACATACCCTAGCCAAGCAGAAACCCCATTTCTAACAATGGTGAATAAAGGGAAGACTTTTACGTAGGAGTAAGCAAACTCTACAAGAATAGGAGCTGTGGTTGGCAAAATATCACTGGGGTCCCCAAGATGATGCAAAAGCGGGAGCTGATTGTGGCGAAGATGCGTTTCCTGTAAAAACGCAACTTTAATGCCATGTCGGTTGAGATATAACAACACAAGTTTACCCTTTCAGGGATTGTTCAGGCCACGGACGTTCCAGGTAAGAAATGTGACATCTACAGATTGCTTTGTGCTCCCCATCTGTAGAGGAAGAGGGAATTGCAAGCATGTCACGTCTCGTCCAATCTATTCTAAAGAAGAAGAAGAAGAATCTTGAAGAAATGACAAACCCTAATGAAAATCCAAAGTACCTAGCCCCCCCACCCACATCAGATACAGGAAACCTAGCGAATCCCTGCAACACCCAAACATCAAACAAAAAACCAAACATTTCGAAATGTGGAATCATCCTTGGGGAATGGGCAACGCATCAGAAATCGATGCCCAGTATGGCGAGAGATAGCTAATGATGTTTTAGTGAAAATCAGGGTTACATATGGGGAGAAGCTGAAAATAGAAGTAAAGTGGATTAATTACAGTATTATATTGCAGTTGAATCATTCTATATAACGGCATGGATAATATAGATGGTGTTGGAGCAGCTCAGCCAGGGTGAAAAAGGTCAGCGTTAGCCGAAATGTTAAGGTCTTGTGAGGAGCGCTCCGGGGTGGTGCTAGCTGAAGAGGGTCTGCTTCAGCTCCACTGTTCACAGAAGGTGATGACTTCAGCTGGGGTGTCAAAGAAGTGGGGCTTACCATCCACCACCACCCAGAGCCTAGCTAGATATAACATGTCATATTTAAGTCCATGTTTTCAGAGCAGCGCTCTGGCATTGTGGAATTTCTGCCTTGCCTCCTGAACGGCAAGTGTGAAATCAGGGTAAATGGAAATCTTGGAACCTTGGTACTGTAAGGGGGTCTTTTCATGAGCTAGGCGGAGTACAGTGTTGCATTCTCTGTAATTCAAAAGGCTGGCCACAATGGGGCGAGGTGAAGTACCTGAAGGTGGCCGAGGGCCTAGAGATCTATGGGCTCTCTCCATAACAAAAGTAGAAGTAAAATGCTGGGTGTGAAATAGTTCAGTAAGTTTCTACAAAGTGTTCAGGGCACCTCACATTGGTGGATTCCGCAAGGCCAATTATGCGTATGTTATTTCGGCGTGAGCGTGCTTCTAAGTCCTCATTTTTAATGGCAATTGTCTTCAGGAGGTGTTCCGTCTTCTCCAGTCTACGGGTCAGTGAGGTGGCACTGTCTCCCTGGCTTGAGACATGTTGCTCAGCGGCATCAAGGTGGATGCCATGTCATTCCAGGTGCTCCCCCATGGGGTCGAGCAAAAGATGCAAGTGTTCTGCCATGATCGCTGCTGTACCCTCCGGGGGGGGGGGAAGGGGGAAGGGGGTGTCAGAGAACCTAATCGCCTCATGGTCATCCTCAACACCTGATGGGGGGGTCAGGTCGTCCATTCGATTTGGGACGATCAAAGGTGAGCCAGCGTTGTTTGGGGTCCCCCGACTCACGTTGAGAAAGTTTTGATGTTGAGTAGGAAGCTGTGGGTGAGTGGGGACAAATCGTGAATAGAGGTTCTGCCAAGGTATGGTATATTAGCGTATTGTGGCTGAGATAACCGGCTCCACTGGCGTATGGAGAGGGTACTTATGGGATCTTTCGTGGGCAGCACCAATGATGAGGCATAAGGTGAAAAAACCCACTAACAGTGATGTGCAACGAAAGCCATGCAGTAGAATAGGCCAGTATTATTCCCATCCTGCTGCACCCCCACGCATAATGAGGGGGGCACAGTAGCATCGACTGCAAGTCTTAAGGAGCACAGCAAGCAGGTACTTTCAGGCATGATGGTGCTGGCCCGGGGCGGGGAACTAAAGCAATCGGCATTAGGCTGCAGGTAGCAGCATGGAGGGGAGCTGCAGAGTGGTAACATGTGCTCTCCCAGAAGGATCTGGCTGGGTCTCACCTCCATGGGCCCTGGTGGGCTGCCGGTAGATGCAGGCATGATTGGGCGGCCACTGAGTGGAGAGCAGCCGGTCGCAGCAAGTATGGGCCAGGCCCGATATAGTGGCAAATGGCGGCAGCTGGATCTCACCTCCACAGGCTCTGGTGAGCTGAGATGGATGCAGGCGAGGTCAGCTTGCCGCTAAGTGTTTAGTGGCCAGTCGTAGCAAGTATGGGCGTTGGGCTGATGCGGCAGCAAAAAGCAGCCTAGGAAGGGGGCCCAGCAAGGCACCTCAGACGCAGCCTCAGGCTCACCCGCGGCCCCTGTCGCCGTGGGTCCTCTGAGGCAGCTGGGATGTACCCTCCCAGGCCGGCAACAGGAGAGGATAGAAGCCAAAGCGCCAAACACGAATGGTGCGGGGAGAGCAAGGGTGTGAGGGGGCCCAGGGAGGCTCCGCAGCCTCGGCCTCAGGCTCACCCACGGCCCGTGTTGCAGCAGGGCCTCCGAGGCAGGCTAGGTCGCGTCCTCCCACCCGGTGATCCAGCAGCCGGAGGGGGGCATTGCGTGTCTTTCGGCAAGGCGCTGCATCACCGAGGGATAGATAACGCAGTTTTCTCCCATTGGTGGTTGACGGAGGTGAGGATAGGTGCCGTAACCCTCAGGAGAAGGGCTTTCAGTTTTGGAGCTTCACTGCCGTTCGGCCATTGCGGTCGAGGGATTGGCCCAACCCCTGACCTTTACTTCCCTTTTTAATAAATCTCTCATATTGTGCGCTCTACTCGCATAATGTAGAATAAACTTATGATAATACTCAGCCATGCCTAAAAATTTAACCAGATCCTCTTTGTTTTCTGGAATCTGAAGATTCCTTATAGTGTCCACCAACATCTTCTCCTGACAACTTATGACCAAGATATACAATCTTGTCACAGTTTAATCTACACTTACTCCCTTTTAGCGTCAACCCCCTCTCTTTGAATCATCCCAATACCATCTTCAACTTGCTATCATGATCCTCTAGTGTAGCACCAAATATCAGAACATCATCTTGGTAAATCTTGATGCCATCCATCCAGTCCAGCACATTCTCCATTACTCTGTGAAACGCAGAGGCTGCTGAAATTAGGCCAAATGGCATCCTGTTAAATTTGTACACGTCAAATGGTGTAAGGGACCTGGAACCTTCCTCCAGCTCTATCTGCTAATACGCAGATTGTAGATCCAGAGTAGAGAACACTTTGGCCCCTTCTAACTGTGTCAGCATTTCCGTAATATTAGGTACAGGGTACTAATCAATAACAACCGCCATATTCAATCCTCTTAAGTCAACACAGAACCTGATCTGCCCTGAGGCCTTCCTTGCTAACACTACCGGTGACACCCATTCCGTAACTTCCACCTCCTGAATTATACCTTCCTCTTTTAACCTGAGAATTTCATCCTTCTTTGCCTGCCTCAAAGAGTGCAGGACCCCTCATACCATACACACACAAGGTACAGCATTATCTTATAGTTCAATTCTATAAACATACCCTGTCAAGCATCATAAAGCTTGATTGAAAACTTCAGGAAATTCCTTAGCCCAATTATGCTTCTGAGAGTGTACTTTCTTATCTTGATCCTTGCATAGTGTGTAAAAATCTTTTTCCACTTTGACCATTTCAACGCAGGTTCCCATGGTGACACAAGAAAAAATGGAGAAAGAGCAATATTCTGCATCTTATTAACTGCTCCTTGCTACCTCCACAGTGTCTGACCTAACACCCCACACACCTCAGGAAGCACTACCACACAATACCCACAGAAGATCTGAACTAAGATTAGATAGGAGTACTATTGTTACCCAGAACGAGTGCTCCCCATGAGGTCAATCAGTAACTGAGTTAGTGTGCGTATCAGCGAAGTTGTCCAAAATATACATAGCAGTAGGGTAAAGTGACACACAAATGTTTGCAAAAACCTCATGAGTGTTACCGCAGTGCTGTGGCCAGTAAGATGGAGTGCTCTTGTCTGTCACACCACTTCAGTTCCACAGGTTCCCTAATTTGCACCATACAATTAGAGTTGGTGTGGATGTCACCGCAATATAGTTACACACACTGATTGCAATCTTATTGGTGTACGTGTCACCACAAAATTGAACACGTGACACCTAACATAAACTGAAGACAGTGTCACTCATGGTGTACTTGTGGTAGTGTGCATGTCACAGATATGCACTTAGGAATGATGCTAGAGTATGAAGAGACTGTGTGATATGTGCGTAACTGTGACGCACTTAGGAATATTGCTTGAGTATGAAGAGATGGTGTAGTGTGTGCATCACTGTGATTCACTTAGGGGTGATGCTCGAGTATGCAGTCATCAATCTAGATACACACACTCTTTATTGTGATGTTCATGAATAAGGCTACTAATCCTTTTGCTGTGGTGTGCACATCACTGCAATGCGTCGAGGGAATCCAGATGACAGCAACAACTTCTTATAGTGTGCGTGTCACCAAAGACATGCCATTTTCGATTGGAAGAGTGTGCCCCAAACAAAGATGGTGGGATGCTCACATGATTGCATCAGCACGTCTTGCTGTCTGCCATTACTTTCCCTCAGATGCCCAAGGATTAGACAAAGCGCTCTAGGTGCTGGCGCAGGATTAATGATGACACGCCGCTTCACAGACTTCGCCCTTGGTAACGGCCCCTTGCTACGACTATGTTCTCCTTACAATGAGCAATTTCAGAGCAGAATGCTCGCACCCCCCTCGCTTGCCTGAAACCTCGCGCCTTCCACACTGAATCCTCGCTCATCTAACGGGAATCCAACTCTTAGGATTCAGCTTAAATTCCCAGCAGCTCATATAGTCTCTTAGGGATAATTACCTACATATTCAACAGAAAGGGTTGATTCTGTCTTTCCTGATGGCTGCTCGTCATGTAACACACAAACTTGGTATTGAGGCATCTATCTTAGCTTCAAGCATTGTTCCTCAAAGCCCAGCTCATTGCCCTTGTGAAAAAGATGCTTTTCAAGATTTCTTAAAGGGTTTTATGTTAATTTACATTCAACAAATGCCTCATCCACCCTTAAGCTCCAGATGACTGTCTCAAATGACAGCCTTAGAATCCAGAGGGCTGCCACCCTTCTTAGCCCCTCAACATTCCACCACTCTGATTACAACCCTTAAGTTCCATACACGAGCTTACCTTTACCAAGATACCACACCACTGTTGGTGTTTAGCGTGTCCAGTGGCTCCTTGTCATGCTCTATCTCGGCAGCTGTTAACAAACGTTGACAAAGCCATTGGGTCTGATTTATAACTCAAAATTAAAGCTAGACCTTATGACTTTGCCATAGCTTGTTTGTCTTTGAAGCCCAAGGTGTAGTGGGGCAGGCAGACGCTAGCCTTGATTGGTCAAATGTTGATTGATCAATGTTTTCTTTTTGTTAAGCAAGTGCTGTTCTGTTTGTCTTTACAACAGGCAGCGGTTGTACACCACTGACCCTTGCATGTCCATGTTTTTCTTTGCTGTCATAACGTTTTGTTGGGTTTACTGTTTTTTTTTGTTCAAGTAAACGTGTGCACACAAAGACTTTCTTATAGATGAACTAAAAATACTGGCTTACTTTCAGAAGTGTCCACTATGCAATATTTTGCTGTGTATGCCATTTAAAGTCATCACTTACAATACACAAGGCAACCTTTGACTCCTTTTTATTACGCTCTTATTTGAGCATCCTGCAAAACAATATTAATGCAGTCTGTACACAAAGATAGTTTATTCCCAGCTTCCATAATGCTATTGCCCAGGAGGGTGCTTCAGTAAGGTATCTTTTTTTAGGACAGCTGGGAGAAAGTCACACAAAGTCGCCCATTGTTACCAAACACTTTCATTAATAAATAGCCAGACAGATCGGCTTTGCCACTGCATTTTTTTAAGTGAGACCCATTTGCTTTATCCATGCTTGTTGTTATTCTTGTCTGTCATGTTTCTGTCACTGTCTTTCCACCCAAGACACATTAGTTCAGTGAGAAGATCCAGCCGGTCAGTTTTCAAATAAGACTTTTATTGCCAACAAGACAGGAGCGGCCACTTCACCCCTTCCGTCCAGCGACCTCGTCCTCAACCGTCTCCCTCCACCCCACCATTCCAGAATCCATCCCTGTGGCATTCTACCTACGCAACGCGCGGCAGAAAAAGGGACAATACAACCGAACTCATCTTTCCCCTATACAATGACAATAAATGTTTAGAAAAACAACATTAAGCTAAATAGAAAATACATTATACTCTATGCCAAGACAAAAAGGAAAAAAAAGTTAATGCATAACATAGTCTCGAAATTCTTTGGGCAACTTAGTTATCCTGGAAGAAGGAACACGGTCCCTGGCCTCACTCCGTGATTGGCTCGAGACCCATCGTGCTCAGACACAACATCATGATGTAACTTGGGAACAGAAAGTTTGCTTTTTCTCCACCATCTGCCATCCTCCAGTTTCACTGCACTCTTGTTGACTCTCACAACAGTCTTAAGATCTGAAAACTTGGATTCTCCCTTGGGTAGAATCCTAGAACATTTTACCCTGACCAGATCCCCAACTCCCACTCACATCTCTCTAGTTCTTGGCTGAACATATTTGTTCTGAACCACCACTCTCTTCCTGCTTACTTACCTCATTTTTTCTTCAGGTAACTCAAACTCACCCATTCACCTCCTCAACAATTTTGAAGAAGGAACATGTCCTCTCAACAAAATGAATGGAGAAACCTCCGTATCAGTGTTGGCCATGGTGCGCACCGCCCACAACAAATTTTTCAATTCGTTCTTACAATTCAAACCACTGGCTTTTGATAATTGTATATTTTCTTTGATCACTCTGTTAAATCTCTCGACGAGACCATTACCCCTAGGGTGGTAAAGAGAGGTTTTAGTGTGTTTAATACCCATGAATTTCATAAACTCTTCAAATTGCAATGAAGTGAACTGACATCCATTGTCCGAAACCATATCATCTGGAACACCTTCCCTTGCAAACAACAACTCAAGAAATTCAATTACACCAACTGTGGTTGGCATTTTCAGAAATTTAACCTCTGGCCAACGACTATAGTAGTCCATCAAAACTATTCCATAATCAGGAACACCGCCGACAGACAACAACATGGGACCAATGATATCAATTGCAAGTTTAGACCAAGCTTTAGTGGGCACCTCCACTGCTTCTACAGGTCTAGGCACAGTTACTTGTGATTTATCACTCACAGCACATGCAATCCCTCACAAAGTATTCAACCTGATTATCTAAACCAGGCCACCAAAAGTTTTCCCTGATTCTTCTCAGAATCGAAATCCTTATCTTCGTGATCATCACAATTATCTTCACTACTAGGCAGCCTGGACAAACAATCCGCCAGCAAATTCTTCTTTCCTGGAAGGTACTTGACATTAAAATTGTGCTCTAAAAGTCTATATTGCCACTTGGCAATCCGAGGGGTCGCCCTGTCACCTCCCTTAGTGGTGAAAAGCTGAACTAAAGGTTTGTGGTCCACCCTCACTGTGAACTTAGAACCCCATAAATAACGTTTGAAATGAACTATGCCCCACCAGCAAGCCAAAGCCTCTCACTCCACCACAGAATATGTTGCTTCAGCTCCTCTCAAACCTCTGGATGCAAAGGCTGTCACCTCATCCTTCCCGCCTCTTTGTTGCATGAGAACGGCACCCAACCCTTTCTGACTTGCGTCGGACATGATTATCGTGTGATCATTGGTATCAAAGGGATTTAGAGGAATAGCATGTTTCTTTCTTTTCTGATTTGAAGTCAGCAAGGGACCCACGTCTGGGCATACCCTGCCAAATTAGTGTGACGTGAGTGACGCGAGGAGGAGGAGTCGTGGGAACCGCGGGAGCCGGTTGCAGAGCTTGGTGTTTCGAGTTCCGAGTACCGGCTGTTTCGACCATTCCGGTTCCAATTTTGGCCCCAATTTAAGACTCCTTATCACGACAACCTGCTGCGACAACCTGCTGCACGCTTCGGTGCAACTTCCAGCGGCTGGATTTAATTTGCAGCATTAATTCGCAGCATTCTGCCGCAATAGCCCGCATCTGGCTACGCTATATTTTCTGGCAGGGACATCGGGAGCGTGGGCTCCAGAGAGTGCCGGAAAGCAGTGGACCAACTTCGTGCACACCTTGGCCAGGACATTGAGGGCCTTCAGCTTAAGGCGGGACCCCGTTGACCCCGTTGTGGGTGAGTGCGGGTGAGTGCAGCCCCGTCAGACGGTGGCTGCGAAGAGTGTGCCTCAGGCAGGGGTGGAGGTGGCCCGGGTAGCGCTGGGTGCAGCCTGTGTCTGCCTGCAGAGCCCCGCTCACCGGTTTTCCAACATTTCTAACATTCTAATAAATCGCATGATGTTTCACGCAGCCTTGAGGCTGTGAGCTGTGAGTGGCAAGGGGTTGTGGGGTGTGGTGAGGAGTGAGGCGTGCTTCGGTGCCTCTCGCTCCGTTATCAAATTGCCTGTTCGGCTCGGCTCCCTCAGTCCCCCTCAGGCCTGGGTTAAGTGTCGTAGTGTTGTAGGGTGCCGTTGGACCAATCTAGCTACTCCTATTTCAGCACTTACCGACATTTACTGTGACTATTACTGTGACTATTACTGTGCCCATTGGTGGTTGGATTGGAAACATTACTGGAAAACCGGCCGTGCATGGTTACAGCAGCTTAGGCAGTCGTCTTAACCAGTTCAGAAGCTCAGAGGTCTTAAAAACTCTGAAAACCTTGGCGAGGTCGGATAGCTGAATAAATTAACCACTGAATTATTCCATCGTGAACAAGTGGAGTGGAGGTGGCAGACAAGTAAGCCTGAGTGAGATGACTTCTAAAAAATTACGCTCGGGGCGTGTGCTCTCCTCGTCACCAAGTCGTTCCTATAAACCAAGGAGATCGTATAGCGCTACTAGGCATCCACAGCAACTCTGCTATAAATCCCACCCAGTCATCACTGGTTTCTTTTGAAAGATGCCCCTGACTGCACCTGAGGCGGTAACATTGGTTCAAGAAGGGCTGATCTCCAATTCCCATCCAGCTTCGTCTCCTCTCCTGTTTCCTGTGGAACTACAGGGAGCCCCTTGTGATTCTGCGGAAGGCCAGACCCAGTCCTGCGAAGGGACCCGGGCCCAGATACATGTAGGTGCTGAGGATGGTTTAAGTGGGCAGCCATCTGACGCTTGCTCATGCGCAAAACTGGGTCCCGATTCTCGTGTAAACCAACAGAGCCAACAGAGCCAGCAACATATTTTCTTGAACAGATTAGAGCCTGACTGTATGACTGTTGTTAAACCTGTTACATCTGATGCTGCCTTATGTGCAATTCTAGGTTCAAAATCCCTTATCAATCAACAGAGTCAACATCATATTTCCTCCAACTGGTTAAAGCCAGATTGTATGTCTGTAGTTACACCTGTTGTTTCACCTGTTCAGGGGGATATTGACAAGGGAATAAGTGATGATGGTGCTCCGGATGATCCCCGGGGAGATGTCTCTTCCATGGTTGAGAAGGCATTGGCATGTGAAAAGTTAAACCCAGGGGAAGACTTAACACTCCCTGGCATTGATATAGAAGCCCAATTAAGGGACTGGGGTGTCCCATACGATCACACCCATAAGGATGATCATCCAATGAGTAGATTCAGGGAGAAAAACACCCCAATTGTAAGCTCTTCTCCTAGGCGTTTCTCTTTGCCTCTTCTATATTGTAGCACAAGTCATCTGACTGGTACTTCTTTGGAGTCTGCCCATGATGTATTTCTGCCTTGTACACAACTAAAGTTGGGAAATGAGAGGGATGGTGTCCCCTAGGAATATCTTGTCTGTATGGAAAACATTTTAAATTCTATTTTGTCTCTATTAGAGAAATCTGTATTAAGTTCCGATTATATATTGCAAATGATCTCTGTAATGTTGTTTGAAGTGTAAAAGGTAACAAAGTTTGATACCATTAAACCTATGCCTACGACACATTCCCATATGGAAGAACTGGTAAATGACAGGCCATTTTCATCCGTCCCCTTGGGAGAGTCGAGAAACGTCTCCGTTCAAGCGGGAATACCACTCTGTTTATTGCCTCCCATTGAACCTACGTGTAATCTTGAAGAAGAAGAGCTTTGCTTAAGCACACTATTTGGGAGGCTGAATTGGGTCCCCTTTCAGGAAAGTCCATACTAAAATCCTTTCCTTTGTTCAATAATGGTAAAAAAGGGGGCACTAAAGAAACTGAGAAAACTAGGGGTCACATTAGGTGGGCGGGCAGGGGAGGGGGAGAGGGGAGGTCCCAACTCCTTCTACCTCTCAGGTCCAACTCCCAAATTTGTTAGAGAAAGAGGGTTGAAAGTAGGGAAGAGGGGAAGCCTCGTAACAAATCACAAGGGGGAAAATATGAAAAAGAAACATAAAAAGACGAGACGATTTTCTAAACAAAAAGCATCAAAATTGCATTTTTTACGGATCCCCGAAAGTCAGAGTGACACCCAAATTACATTGGAATTTTCTGAAATCTATGAACCCTTTAATTATATCTTTACAAGAAACTTGGTCTTGCAAAGAATTTGATTGCGATGGCTATTTTGTCTTTTCCTGTTATGCTAAGCGTTCTGAAAGGGGACACCCTAGTGGGGGGGTCTCCATTCTGCTTAAGAACTCGATTAACTGGAATCAGAAGGTTTTTTGCCATCCCTCAAAGCTTTGTATATGCCTGAAGTTGGCATGCTCGGGAGATTCTGGCAGGTTCACCTTTTTCCTTGTGGCAAATTTATATATCCCTCCTGGGAGAAACTTTGATCATTTGTTGAGTGTACTCTTCTTACATATACATGAGATAGCTACCACGGAAGAATGCCACTTAGTGGCATTAGTGGGAGATTTAAATGCTAAAATCTCCAACTCTGCTCTGGAGATCTATGCAAACACGGATAAAGAGGAAATTTGGCACATCCCAGAATCTTTACTACCGAAAAAAATAAAAACGGACAAACGGGGGTTTTCCCTGCTTGATAACATTGGAAGTACAGATTTGGTTATCTTAAATGGGAGGGTGCCTGTTGATAAAATAGCTCCCAGGGACCCCCTTATAGCGCATACGACACCGGCTGGGAGATTGGGGGTTTCCGGAATAGTATTATCCCCATCACACCTGATGTTGCAGTTCCCTCAAGTATCTCATACTCTCCTGACTAACGAGCTGGTTGGTTCTTCGGGAAGGGAAACGCAAATGGGAGGCGGGGTTCCTATGCACCTAACATGGTCTGGGGTTTCTGGGGCCAGGGTGGATGGCAACTTAGAGGTGGGGCCCCAAACAATGGGTATTACATAGATGTGGTTGAATAGAACTCTTACAGGGGCCACATCTTTGTCCAATAGAAATTTAGAGGTCCCAACTACCACCAATGTGTCATTTTTGAACATTCAACCCAATGGCGAGGGACAAGTTGTTAGTCGTAGTGATAGGGTTCCTTTATGGATTCCCTCAAGGGATGCTACAAAGAAAGTTAGTGTGGTGCAGAATGTTTCATCTCCCATTGTGGATTTTACTTGGCTATTTGACAATAAATCCTTTTCGGTAAATAGAGGATTCATCCTTAACTTTTTTTCAGAAATAGAGGCACTAAAGTTGATAGCAAGTAGGGATATTTTAAATGTAAAGATTAACCTGCATGACACTTTTCCTTACTCTAGAGTTACCTTTTGCTCCCTGATTGTTGCCAATTTGGGGGCATATTAACAAGGCGGCGATATGAAATTATCGCCGCTTTTGCGTCTGTTTTCGGGCGAAAAGCGGCGATAATTTAATCGCCTTATCAGCAAAGACACGCTATCGCGTGTTTTGCTGACTTAGCGCCCGTTCCCAGCACGCCTAACTTTGCATCGCTAATGAGATGCAAAGTAGGCGTGGCTGTAAAACCAAACAGGGATAATATCGCGAAGGCAGCTTCGCGATATTATCAAGGAGGGTTAGCGATTTTTTAAATCGCGTTAAGTATGCCTTAACGCAGGAATTTAACGTCTGTTAAATTCCTGACTTAACATGGGGGGTGGATTCTGTGGCTAAGACCACAGGCCCTATCATCTAGGATATCGCCGTTTTCCACCAGGGAAAACAGCAATATCCACGCTATCTCTGGAATTTTATCGCCTCGGCGATGCGCGTTGTTGATAACGCGCTAACCGGGCGATAAATTACAGAGATAGCCGCCGATAAATATGCATGCGCTAAGCGCGCTTTGCGATATTTATCGCCGGGCCTTGTTAATATGCCCCTTGGTTTTGCAGAATAGTGAGCATTTTCTGAAACGAGGGCTCGATATAACACCTGTTTTAGAATTTGAGGAATATCCTACTATGTGTCCCATAATTCAGTGCTCGAAAGCCTCCAGGGCCATTAATTCTGTGGCGCTAGATGCGATGGGCCCCGATTTTGAGTACTCATTGAGCAATGCTAAAAATATTGTGGTCTCCTTGGACAAAAGGGGTCGTTTAATAAATCTGGTGTCAGATGTGGCAGTCACTTCCCAGGCCCCAGATATAGAAGATGAATCGGCTCAGTGGAGCTGGGTTGCAAGAGCTCTGAATTATACTCGTCCGGTAGCAGAAAGGTGCGCTCTTTTGAGGTAGCCTAGGGGGGTTACTTTTGTCTTGGAATATGGCCGGTTTGGGTCATAACGGGACGAAATGGAATTTTCTGAAATCTATGAACCCTTTAATTATATCTTTACAAGAAACTTGGTCTTGCAAAGAATTTGATTGCGATGGCTATTTTGTCTTTTCCTGTTATGCTAAGCGTTCTGAAAGGGGACACCCTAGTGGGGGGGTCTCCATTCTGCTTAAGAACTCGATTAACTGGAATCAGAAGGTTTTTTGCCATCCCTCAAAGCTTTGTATATGCCTTAAGTTGGCATGCTCGGGAGATTCTGGCAGGTTCACCTTTTTCCTTGTGGCAAATTTATATATCCCTCCTGGGAGAAACTTTGATCATTTGTTGAGTGTACTCTTCTTACATATACATGAGATAACTACCACGGAAGAATGCCACTTAGTGGCATTAGTGGGAGATTTAAATGCTAAAATCTCCAACTCTGCTCTGGAGATCTATGCAAACACGGATAAAGAGGAAATTTGGCACATCCCAGAATCTTTACTACCGAAAAAAATAAAAACGGACAAACAGGGGTTTTCCCTGCTTGATAACATTGGAAGTACAGATTTGGTTATCTTAAATGGGAGGGTGCCTGTTGATAAAATAGCACAATTTACATTTCACTCCCATCACATACAGAGCCTTTTAGACTATGTGGTTGTCTCTTATCAAATGTTTGGGGCCTGTGAAAATCTATTTGTCCTTCCGTCGGTTTGGAGTGACCATAGTGTAGTAGGCATTACATTGGCTTTTGATCTACCTGTACTGGATCCGGGGATCCCGAGCCAGGGCACGGTGGTTTTTAATAAGTCAAATGGACGTTCTTTTTGGACGTTAAAAAATATTGCCGAAGTAGGTTCGATAGTGAAGAAGGCTTATGTAGAACAGCAGGGTTATGCTTACGCTAATATTATATTATACCGTTTTTTGAGGCTCAAATGGAAGAGATACGTAAGTTAAGCTCCAAATCCGTTGGTCCCCGCTTGCCTAAACAGGGCAAATTCTCGCTGAAAACACTAAATCAAGAAATTAACCGATTAGTTCGAAAACAACATATACAATTCTCTATGGGTCAACAGCAGGAAATTAACCGCCTTAAGCGAGTAAGAAGCCGTCGTAAACTTAGCGAAAAGAGATGGGAGTTTGACGCTAAGTGGATCGGGTTGAGGGAAGCCGCAAGGGGCTAAAGATTCAAGAAAGTACTGGCATTTGATTGCGGAATATTGTGATTCAAGACAGAGGGCTCTACCTATACCGATCCCAGAAAAGGAATGGGTGGATTATATTTCATCATTATATAAAAAACAATAGCCCAGTAGTTTCTGTGACGCTTGGCGTAGAGGAGTCTTCTTCTTTTCTTGAATATGGCCCCCATCAGGGGATGAAGTAGTGGGTTTTATAAAGAACGCCAGAACCTCCGGCGCACAAGGGCCAGATGGAATCCTGATTGTGTTAATTAAAAAGGAGCCAGCGGCATGGGGAGCCCTTTTAGCGCCATTGTTTAATTTCTGTTTTCGAACTAGCAATATTCCCCCCTCTTGGAAGGGGAGTATTATAGTCCCTTTGTATAAAAAGGGCCCGAAAACTTTACCAACCAGCTTCAGACAGAATGCACTGTTGGATGCTTCGGGCAAATTATTTGCAAAAAGTTTATTATGTCATCTGCAGCAATGGGCCCATGATCAGAATATCTTACCACCAGAACAAGCTGGTTTTAGAAAGAACCATGGTACCCTGGACAATATTGCGGTCGTCCAGACCGTTGTAGAGAAATGTTTTTTCACGAAGTATGCCAGTTTATACGGACAAAGTGGATCGCCAAACGCTGTGGAGAAAGCTCTCCCATCTTGGTATACCACACCATCTTTTGGGTCTCATCATAGAATTACATACAGACACCTGGTGCCAAGTTCTGATGGGAGGTTCGCTGGGGTTATCATGTAAGATCAAAACATATAATGGGCTGGCCCCTCTTTTGTTTTCTTTGTACGTATCTGATCTCCCCGGCGCTTTGAACTCAGTGAGGGGGGATGCCCCCAGAATTGGTACAATGTCCGTTGGTTCTTTACTATACGCGGATGACGTGGCAATCTTTGATCTAACGCCCATTGGTCTGCAACGTCGTTTGGATGCACTAACTAAATATGCAGAAGACCACTTTTTGAAAATTAATATTGCCAAAAGCAAAATCTTGGTTTTCTGCAAGAAAGGGCTAAGAATAAAGAGAGGGTATAAGTGGACGTTGGGGTTTGAATAGCTGGAACTAGTTGATTCGTATTTATATTTGGGGAAGGTTTTTTCAAAAACTGGACGAGATATAGAGCATATTAAACTTTGTGTTAGTAAGGCTGTCTCCCAGGCTGGAGCTTTAAACAGATTTTATAAAACTTGTGGGAGACACCACTTCAGTCATGTTCTATCAGTATTTAAGGTTAAAATTCCCCCTTCATTAACATATGCTGTTGAAGTACTGGATATGAATCACTGGCTCTCATTCGATAAGGCTGAAGGCCGAATCCTACGCCAAATCTGTAACTTAAATTCCATGGCTGCTCCACATGTACTACGTCTGGAATTTGGTCTAGTCTCTTCATATATTTTATCCGTGGCAGCGGTCCTGAGGTGGGGTAACTCCCTCTGTTGGGGCACTCTTAGGGCTGCCTTGAGAATAGAAATCTTTAATAAATTGAAAGAACAATCAACATTCTTCAGGTCCTTTGCACAAGCAAATGATTTATTCGGGCTAAGCTTAAATGTTGATGTAAATGTTGATTCCCCTATGTCAAAGTCTGCACTGAAGCTGCTTATAAAAAAGTCCGTAACTTCTATTAGTATGGTTAGAGATATTGATTTAAGTCAGTCCAAGTCCCGTGATGAGGTGGTCTGTGGGAGTGCTTTGGGGAATAGACCACAGCTTTATTTAACCTGGAACCTTCCTCATGGGATTAGAAGGCTTATACTCCTATTGAGAACTAACTTGTTGCCCTTAAGAGAAGTTACAGGTATATGGGATAAAATACCAAGAGAGGAGAGAATTTGTGAAATGTGCTCTTTACAAATTCAAGATCTTAATTACGTGCTATTTGTGTGCCCGGAACTACAAAGGGCCAGGCTTATGTTTTTAAGAGCATCATTTATCAAATTTAATATCTATTCTGCTCAGGAGGCCCGTGCATTTGTTTTGTCCCCACCAAATGAAATGGTTTGCCATAGGATATATCAATTTTTTAAAACATTCTTGGTTATTTATTAGGTAATTTTTTAGTCTATTTTGTATGTTGTAATATCTGATGGTTGGACATTGAAGAATTTTGTATTGCATATAAAGTATGTCCTTTTTTTAATCTTTTGGTGTACTTTTGAAGAATTTTGTATTGCATATAAAGTATGCCCTTTTTAATCTATTGGTATACTTTTGTGGACCTCCGTCGGAGTTCCATATCAAAATAAAAATTGAATTGAATTGATTAACATGAATTCCTCTGCACATTCTTTATTCCACTTAAACATAGAATTATTTTTGAGAAGGTTTCTCATATGATAAGTCTTTGCAGCACAATTTGGTACAAATCTAGCATAAAACTCAATGAGCCTCATGAAGGATCTCAAATGGTCCTTATCTTCAGGTACACTAAAATCTTCTATTGCTTTTACTAGACAGGCTTTAGGCTCAACCCCCTTTGCAGACAGTTTGTACCCCAAATATTCCACAGTACTCACATTCAATTTGCATTTTTCAAGACTCCAAGTAACTCCTTTACTCTTTAGGATAGCTAACACAGAGTGTAATCTGTCATTGTGTTGTTTCTGATCAGCACCATACACCAACACATCATCTTGAAATGACATCACCCTGGACATGCCCTTGACCATGCTCTCCATAATCCTCTGAAAATCTGCAGCAGCAGACACAGGTCCAAAGGGCATGCGTTTGAATTGAAATAAACCTTCCGGGGTTATGAATGCCGTGTAGTGTCTGGAATCAGGATGCAAATCGATCTGGTGATATGCTGATGTCATATCTAGCAAACTAAATCACTTACCATCCTTAAGAGTGGTTGTCATTTCCGTTATGTTGGGCAATAGATGTTGATCTATCCATATGTGGCGATTCAAATCGCGAAGGTCAACACACATGCGTAGAGTTCCATTGGCCTTCTTGGCTAAAACTATTGGAGAAACCCAATCAGAAGCCTCAATAGGTTCTATAACGTTGCTAGCACACAACTTATCCAATTCCTTTTTTAATTCATCTCACAAAGCTAAAGGTACTCTACGAACCTTGTGCACAACCGCTTTCACTCCATCAACCAACTTTATTTTGTGTTTAAAACCCTTAAACAGGCCTAGCTCTTTCTTAAAAATTTCTGGGTACATTGACTCCCATCCTTCTTCCTTGATAGTTTGAACACGAATCAATTCTGTCTTCAATATTACCTGGTGAGGATCATTGGGATCCAGTACAATCCCCAAATTACCTTGGTCCTACGACCCCAACAAACAAGCATCATCTTTTGCTACATACACTACACCTTGGGATTCACTGTTCTTGAAACATAAATTAGCATCGAATTACCAACTACATCAATAGTTTTCCCTCCATAACCAACTGGTCGTATTGTCGAATATCTTAAAGTTATTCCTTGTGTTTGAAACAAATCCTTCCATGTTTTCTCACTTATGAAAGTGAAAGGAGACCCTGAATCAGCTAGCATTTTGATGTCCACTCCGTTGACATTCAGTACACATAAAGGCCGTCTCACTTCTCGTGTAAAAGTAGTGCCTGCGTTTGCAGTGTGCAAATGTCCTTGAGATCCAGTTATGATGTAGATCTGGTCTTCTTCACTTGAGGATGATTCTCCCTCTGTGGGTTGTTCTACATTGAGCACTTTCCTCTGAATCTGTGTTGAATGACATTTTGCCAGCAGACTTACAGACTTTAGCGAAATGTCCTTTTTGAAACACTTAGACCAGGTTTTATCCATAGCAGGACACACTCTGGCATTTCCGAGATGGGATGTGCTGCCACACCGGTAACACTCCCAACGCTTGTGAGTGGGTTTAAAGCCAGATTTCACACTTCCGCTTGTCTTTTCTTGGCGTGGTTTATCTTTTGATGTTTTGTATTTGCTTTTGACTGCCAATACTTCCTGGGACGGACTTTTAGAATTCGAAATCGCCATTTGTTCTAGATAAGACGTTGTGCTTTCGATCCTGGTAGCTATTTCCAACGCCTTTTGTAAAGACAAAACAGGTTTGGACAACAAAGCCTCTTGTACTTTTTTATTGCTTGTTTTCTCTACTAATTGGTCCCTAATCATTTCTTCTTCAAACGCTTTGTATTCGCAGCCAAAATACGCAAGGCACCGACATAGCTAGATGCTGATTCTCTGGGTAATTGAGATCTTTTGTAGAATTTGTGCCTTTCTAACGTAGCATTTTTGCAGGCTTTGAATCTAGTGTCTGAAGATTTGATGGCTGTGACATATTCATCTTCAACACCATCACCTTTACCTTCAATTATCATGACTAAAATCTTTGGAATATGTTTCAAAATACTACGGCCTTCTGATCCTAAACAGTGTCTCAAAATAGCAAATTTCTTTTTGTGTGTGAACGAATCCCCTTCAAGAGCACCTAGATATGCCTCAAAACCTTATTTCCATTTTTCCCAATCGGATTCAGGGTACACAGGATTTGTGTGTGAATGCAGTCAGTGGAATTATCACTTGTTGCATGACTATGTAATTTCCACACAAGTTTATTGAGAAAACTGGATTTATAAAGATAGAATAGTCCTTGCAATAAAGATTCAAAATTAAATGTATGTGGATTGAGTGTATACCTTATAACAATATTTTGCCATGTACCAATGCTTGTTTCCTTAAAATGTGAGGGACACACTTGGAAATGAAGGTGTGTGTGTCACCGTTGACAAAAGTGCAGTACTTGTAATTTAGTATATTTTGCTGCAGGACACTCGCGTTTATTAAGGTGTTTGTGTCACCATTGTATTCACTGTGTAAAGCGGAAGGAATGCTGATAATGGCCCAAGGTTAGCCCAAAGCAAAATGGCCGCTTACGTGGTGCGCGTACGTGCACACGCTTGTCCGACGCAGGTCAGGCACTCAGGCACAGTGTTAATGGCGGAATGCTTACGATTGGAGCTTTCGATCGGAGCCAAAACATTTTGTCTCCCACATGTACCCACCCCGATAGACAGTACCTTAGGGTGGAGACAACATACTCATCGGACGTACTCTTCATACTCAACTTCGTGCTTAACTCCTGAGAAGGAACTAGCACCAGGTAGAAACGACAACTCCGATGCTGCGAGGCAACGTGTGGGGGTCCTGTTGGCTGGCAACTCGTCGCCAGTGAAAAGATCCATCTGGTAAGTTTCCAAATAAGACTTTTATTGCCAACAAGACAGGAGCGGACACTTCACCATATTCCGTCCAGCGACCCCGTCCTCAACCGTCTCCCTCCACCCCACCATTCCAGAATACATCCCCCGTGACATTCTACCTACGCAACGCGCGGCAGAAAAAGGGACAATACAACCCAACATTCAGCTAATCAGAAAGAACTGTGCCCATGCCTGCCTGTCTTTGTTAGACTGGACAAATCGATGTGTTGTGTGCGGGACTCCTATCTTTGAACAATTGTAAACAGTTCAAACGTAGAACCGTCGTGCAGTTTAAAATCACTTTTCTTCCTGCTCAAAGATTGGAGGTCCACCAAACTGCAACTGCTTTCCTCCACTGTTCTTGTGCCTCTAGGACAGAAGGGAATTAGACAAAAGGGGGAATCTGCTTTTGCCACCACCCTGTTCCTCTCCAGCCCACAAGAGACTTAAGAAGACTAAAGGACATCCTATGCTGATGGCACTGACTCACCTGGGGCACGACGAACACAAGCAGGGCAATCACTGATTTTTGTGGGAACCAACCCAAAAATGTGATTGAACCCACTACATTGCCCCTCCATCACCTGCTACCATGAAATACCCCATTCCACAGTGTTAAGACACAAATGGCCTGATTCATAATTTGGCAGACAGCCCGACCTCCGCCAGATTAATGGTTAGATTACTCTGTTGCCCTGGTGGAGGTACTGCCTGCCAAAGAATTCCAAAAAGTGGCCAGCAGAACTGAAAAAGAGCAGCCATCTGACTGTGCTTTACAAAACTTAAATATTGAAAGCAGAAATTGCTGAACTAATTGAAGAGATCTGCTGGCGATGACAAATGATTAGCAATATAACCAGGCGAAATTCTATAAAAGGACTGGTCTAGTGAACTTAAAAGAAAATGTGTGCTTTAATTAGTAACAATGTAAAGATCTCAAAATGTGGGCTGGGCGACTGAAACTAGCTGCCTTGGTTATCCTACAAGCCATTTGTTTTATATTGACTGTAGCAGATTAATAAAAGTAGTTTTTCCCCCTAAGTATGCACCATTGCAATAGTCTAATCTGGACACAATGAATGCCGGTGTGTTGACCATCTTGGAGGAGAGGTGGCTGTATTTTCCTAAAAAAAGAGATACAGGAAGAGACAACAGATGAGACTTGATAGTTCATTTGAAGAGGAGAGTCAATCTTGAACCCAAGACTCTGTACCGTTTGCTATTGATTAGGACAGGGAAAAAAGTCAGAAGGGCAAAATGAAGGCTTTCAGATATTGATCCTACCTCAAGTGATCAAAATCTCTGTTCTTTCAGTATTCACGTTTTAGCCAGTGTGACCCAGCCACATGCAGATCTCAGATAAACTGTTGATGTGAGAAATTAGCAGAAGGATGACCAGTTAATCTAAAGAAAATTGAGTGGTCTGCATAGCGATAAAAATGAATAATAATGGATAAGAGAAAGAAGATGTGTGAGATGTAAATTAAATACTTATAGAGCGATAGCAAACCCTTGGAGCCTGCTGTAGGTAACCTCATGAGTCAAGGAGAGAAAAGCAACAAAAGCTACTCTCTGAGCTCCTTTACAAAGTAAAGAATGAACCCGCTAAAGCACAATGTCTCCAATTCTGGTTGCATAGAGTTTATTTAGAAGACGAGCATTTTTGATAGTGTCAAAAGCCACTGAAAGATCTCTGGACTTCTTGGAATAACCAGGTGATTCCCACTGACCAGATCAGCTGCTCAGGGTAGGCCAGCAGAGCTTCATCAAGGACTGTTAGCTCTATTTCTAGCCAGAAGAAATCTGACAGCACTTGTCTCCACTTTCGTGAAGTTTCAATAGTAGCAGGGTCTCTGCATGTCTACATCCAAGAGGTGTTCAGCAGGTTAGAGTAAAGCCCAATGCTTATATGTCCAAGGTCTGGCAGTTGAACTAAGATTCAGTGCTAGGTAAGAGTCAGTGACTTCCTCCAGATCTGAAACGTCTGTCTAGTCAGTCAGAGCTTCACTCTTCAGAGAGATTTCTGGGAAGACCCTTTTCCCCAAAAACATTTTAGCGGTCCATACCAACATGCAGGATACCAGGTACACATTAAAGTGGGCTAGTCTTTTGGGAAACTTTGTGCATTTCATCTAGCAGCACTGTAAACAAGGATGATAGAAAGAAGATGTGTGGGATGAGGGTTCGCATTATCCTCTCTCAGAAGCATCCATACTGAGCAGTATGCAACTGTCATTCTCTCAAATAAATGCATGATTGCAACCAGCTTAGGGTAACTTTGATAACACCCCCTGGAAAGTAAAGGATCTAAAGGATCTCTTCACCTCAAAGCACACCAGACCCTGTTCTAGAGGAGCACCAATTTGCAGTTTGAGGCTCCACTGGGATCAGGACCTTCTTAAACATATGCCAAAAAACAATAGGAGCGTGAAACTCACAGAAACAAATGGAAAAAGGAGGGGATAGCACAAATGCACAGTGTGTCAATGACTTTTGACTTTCATCCTTACACTCATACCAGATCTCACTTCAGATGAACTATACCATCCCTGGAAACCTACCTGGAAACAAATGCCTGAAATGAACCTGAGTGCTGATTTGTTGTTTATTTCCTTTTCCAGGACATTGTCACGCTCCACAGGCTGAGGAGTCCTGTGGATGCTTTCTTTTCTTTCTCTCACAAAAGAAGGAGTCCCTCCCGTAATTTAGCTTGAGCACAGTCAGTACTTGGCATGCAACCTTATTGATGATTCTTAAGTAGGGTACTCAGTTCTACATATTTTTGCAATTTGTCTCTTGCCTGCCTTCCTAAAATGTTACTGTTATAGGGAAAATTGGACATTGGCTGATAGTTGCCCATACCCTTTGGCTCTGTGAAAGGTTACTTTAGAAGGGACTTGATGCTGGTAATGAAAGTGTTTTTTTCAGAAGGAAGCATTCATAATTGTTTAATATCTGCTTCGAGTTACTGGATGAGTTGCTTAGTGCATGAATCCTGACTTGGATTACCTATTCTTTCTTTCCCCCAGACTCTACCTACAGAATAAATTCCCTGACTGCCCGCAGCAGTTAGATCCACAATGACAATTTGATCAAAAATTCTCAATAAGGAGATATTCTATTTTCCTACCGTCTACGCTCAGGCAGCACTTCTGTCACCTAGTCATCTCCCTCTGATGCCATCACCTCCTCCCCATCCGTCAGGATCCTAAGGGTACAGTTTACATGCCTCCTTTAAACTAGTGTCCTTCATCAAGTTCACTGCCACAGCTGCTTGGTTCCAGCTGATCAACATTAAGAAATATGCACTCAACTCCATACACAGACTTTAAAAATTGTTACAGTCTTGTGATGAGAAAGCTGGGCTTAGGCAACAGCTTATTACAGGGTGGTACCTACAAAGGACATTGCCGGTCCTGGGAGTCTGTGAGTGTAGTGAAAGACACCAAGGAGGGACGCCAACTTCAATGTATCACAGGACAAAGGGGCTCAAAAATATGAGAGCACACAGGCACACAATTAAACATGTTGGTCAATGGATCCGACAGGCCAGCAATAAGAAGCAAAAAAATGGATCACATTAATAAAAGTTGGTGCAAAGTGAGTCACCACCATCTCACCGCAACTGTAGCATTTAATCTCTTAGACAGTCCATCACTGTCTCTAGTGAGGGGGTTCAAGGTACCTAAATTATCGTAGAGGCTGATCTTCAGTGGCTTACCTCCATTGCTTGGTGAGGGATGGGACAAGTACAGGCTTTCCTCAATGATGCAGGCGTTCTTGGGCTGGCCAAGAAGTGTCCTCAGAGTGTGAGATCAACTCCAGTAGATGGGTGGCAAACAGAGCCACAGGCTTAGTCCTAGCAGGGAGGAAGTTGGCAGAATGCTGGCAATAGACTTTGGAATATACCTTCAACATCAAGGGCCAAATTTGTCAAACTTTCACGCAACGCAGCAAGACAACTTGCAGTGTGTGCTGCGTGAAAAGGAGAGAGCAGCAATGTGCAATATTTGCCAATATAAAGTGCATTCCTGCTCTTTGCCTTCATGGCCGCACAATCTATTGCCTAGCTCCAATGCAGGCACCCTTTCTTTATGGTGCAAGATTGCCTGCATTGCAGGCTGAATTGTTTTTGTGCTAGAAGGGGCACCTTCCTGCACAAAAGCAATACTCAGAGGCGTTTTCCTCTTTCTAGGTGTAATGCAGCACACTTAAAAAGAGGAAACAAAGAGGAAAAATAAAGATATTTCTCCTTGTTGCACCTCCCCTCGGAAGGCATTTCATTTTGACACATTCCTAGGTTTACCAGTCTTCTGAAATATAGGAATGCGCCAAAATACATAGGTGGATGCATGGGAACACCCAAGTTTCACCCATGAAATGCCTTCTAAGGGCACAATAACGCAATGCAGCAACTTGCGCAGTCTTGCTTTACTCCAGCTTTGCCAAGCAACACAGGGCCACGCAAGGTGGCCTTGAGGTGCTTGGTATATCTGACTTAGACATTGCTTTGCCCATGCAACACCCTGCTAATGCAAGGGCAACACAATCCCTTGATAAATCGGGCCCCAGGTTCCAAACAATTTCCAGTGAACTGCAAGGCAGCTTCAGTTTATTTTCACAAAGCTGGGCTGTTTGACAGATGCCACTACTAATCAGTATACAATCCATAATCCTGCCCATCAGCCAGGTTCATAATTTTTTTCTCACAGAGAGGAGTCTGTGGTAGCTCCCTATCCTCTGTAGTGGCTCCCTATCCATGATTACTCAAGTTATTCAAGAATCGTTGGGTGTTACAAGTGAAATACGCCCTTTTACGGCATAGCCTGATATTTTTCGCACTGCCATGGTGGCTTAGATACTGAACTGTAAAGATGATCACAGCCAGGGAAGGGAAGTAGTTTATTGAGCAGCTCCAGAGTACAGCCACTACTCCCAACCACTGGCATCAACTGATTCATTTAAAACTCCCCATATTCAAAACTATGTAAATAACACAGCCATGTCACAATGCAAGATAGGTGTGGTAAACAGACACTACATAAACATTTATTAGAATCTGCTTTATTATAAACAGAGCGTATATCCCAACTTCAGTGGCGCTGGAACAATAACGCCACCTCACTAAGGGCACAGCAAAAATGTGATGCTGGCAGAAGAAAAAAAAATGAAGTGCGCCCTATTTGTTCATTCCCCTGCTAAGCTCTTTCAAGTTTATTGAGGGTGCAGCAGCACCTCCCACCCCTGTAGTTCCAGCACTACTGCCCATATAGCACTAGTTAACCCCATTAGTGGGGCGACATGCAGCAGTTTAAAAGAAACCTCCAGTGCTTGCACCGGAGGCTACTTTTTTCAAAACCCAAAGACAGGTCTGTAGAGGAATAACTTACATTTTAATTTTAATAAAATGATCTATATTTTCTTTTACCCACTACAACACGGGGTTATGGGTCAACTAATTTAAGCAGTTGACTAACTTTATTATGAGGGATTGCATTCTGCCCTTTCACGAGGAGCACGTCTGCACACAAAGTAGGACTCTTCAGTTCCAGAGCGTACTATGGCAATGTGTACTTCTTGAGATCAAAGCCAGATTTTTGATTTCAAGCAATTTCTTTTTATTGTGGCAAGAGCCCGGCAGCAATCCTAAAAATAATTTGTTTGTAAAAGCAATGACAAAACAATACAAGCATTGAGAAAGCCAAAAGAATGGCAGCTAATGCCAGACCGTTGGCGCTTTACAAATTCTTGTTTAGCCATGTGGTTTGCTAATGATGTCCACTTTTATTGTGGTGCCCGGGCCTAGTTTCTGTCCCTGTCTGACTCTGATATGGCTTTGTTTTTTGTCTTACAAATCTTACTCTTTCCAGTTTCAAAATGTTGGCATGTATATGTATTGTAACATAATAGCATTTATACAGCACTACATTGAAGCATTTTCCGGCAGATAGAGGGAACCCAAATCTAGTGAATAATCTAGTGGTTATTGTTGGTTATTGGGGTTAGTCTTGTGTGCTTACAGCAAACTGTAATTGTTCTAAAAAATTAGTCCTGACAATTTAACATAAATTATTTTTATTTACCAGGTGTTGGCTGTTCCCAAACAGCAACACGTTATTAAATGCTTTTGTTGTTGTTTTTTTTTTTTTTAAATGAAAGGTGGCAACTTTATGAGTGCCATAATAAATTAACAGTATGCTGTGGCATTGAGTATGTAGTAAGTTGCAGTAATACTTTGCTCTTTTTTGTCTTCAGTTAAGCATCTTTGGAAAAGTTCTTTGGAGAAGTTTTCACTGACAGCTAAGTGCTTATTTGCTTTTCCTCCTTTTTGACATATCTCACAAAAAAGCCACCCACTGATTTATAAGCATACATCTGCCTTCTAGTAAGACCTAGTCTTTCTGATGATAGGTTTTAGACAGGTGCTAGACAGTTAACAGAGATGCCGTCTTTGTGTATGACTGCTGCCTAGGCCCTAACTCGAGTAATGGAGGACAGCTCTGAGACAGGATCTGATACTGAGACATCGTCAGAGTAAGAGGATAATGGAACAGAATCTGAAAGCGATTTTTCAGTAGACGGAGTTCCAGCCAATGTCTCTTTTTCCAATAGTGAGGAACATGGTCATAGCAATCTTGAAGTCCATTTGCAAGCACAATATGTGCAGTGGAGAGACAGTGGCAGGGTTGCCCAATCCAAAGAGCAGGCGCGTATGTTGCTAAACACAGTTTGCTGTTTTGCCAGCCCCCCACTTTAGCACAGCCCCGAATCCCCCATTCACTACACAATTTTTTTCCTATGACTATGCCCATCTCTTTCTGGTTGTTGACTTCTTTTGGACCTGGCCCCCTCTGCAGGGTCACCCCCAAACATTTTGCTTTCACCACCTGTAAGAAATTGGGTTACTTGTTGAGGGGGTGAAACCCCTCTCAAGCAGCAACCACAATCTTTGTCAGGGTGAAGTCACAAGCAAACCTGAATTTACCACTGGTAGCTTGGCACAAAGCAGTCAGGCTTAATTCAGAGGTGATGTGTAAAGTATTTATGCAGCACCTCAAACAGTAATAAAGTAAAAACACAATACAAGAAAAATCCAACAGATTAGAAAAATAGAATATGTTTTAATAAATAAAACAAGATCAGAATGACAAATATCCAATCAGTTGAACTGGAACTATGCAGTTTTAAAGATTTCAGTGAAAATAGTTCCAAAAAGCACAAAGTGCCAACTGTGGTTATCTGGTCCCGCCAGACTAGGACAAAGTCACAAGTTCAGGCCGACAGCAATGGAGCTCAGACTGGCTACAGGGATCCAGTTAGGCATGCTGAATAAAAGTACTTTAAATTCTTGTTGCGGAGCGTTGCGACATCCCCCATCAAGGATGCATTGCGCGGTCCGGATCAGAGATGCTTTGAGCAGCGCCGGTTTCAAGGAGCAGCAAGGCTGTGCTGCCAGGTCCTGCGCCGTTGTTGAGAAGGCTGTCGACGAGGGGGCTTTTGATGCAAAGTCCTGTGTCAAATATACCTGCCGCACCCGCTGGTTTCAAATAAGCTGCGGCTTGCGATGTGGAGTCCTGCATCGTCGTAGAACCTGCCATTGATGAGGGTCTTGCAATGTGAGGGCCTGCATTGAGGATGCGTAGCCAGCGGCAGTTCCATTGAGGATGCGGCTGTAAGGGTAATGTGAAGTCTTGGGGCCAGGAAAGTTCATGCAGTAGAGACAATGCGTCAGTTCTGCTAGGGGGTGTGCAGCATAGCAAAGTAGATGTTTTGGTTCTGCTGGGTCCACAGATGGGATGGTAGAGCACCTTCTGGCCCACTTCGAAGGGTCCAGGACTGGGGTGGCACCACTTAGCAGGGTGGAACTCACAGTTGCAGAGTCCATGTGCTGGTTGCAGGAGACTAGCCCTTGGAGTTACTCTGGTAGTTCTGGATATAGGTTTCAGATTCCAGTCCTTTTCACCAAAGCAAGGAGGCAGCAGGGTTAGCACAGCAAGGCAGAACAGCAGGGCAGCAGTCCAGCAGAGTAGTCCTTTCAGCAGCACAGCAGTCATTCTTCCTGGCAGAGTCTTCCACAGTTCAGAAATGTACTGAGGAGTTGGTGTCTAAGGTCTAATATTTATACCTGGTGCCTTCTTTGAAGTGGGAGAAACTTCTAGATGCTTCCCATTGAAGTGCTCAGGTTTACTGCTTCCCCTGCCCTGGCTGAAGACTAACTACAGAGGGTATGCAATCCTTTGTGTGAAGGCAGGACATAGCCTATTCAGTTGCAAGTGGGGCTGTGCCCAGCTCCGCCCACCATACTGCCAGTGATGGCCCATCCAGATGTGCCTAAGCTCTCTATTGTGTGTGGCTGTCTGTGAGGAATACACAAAAATCCAACTGCCATCTACACCTAGTCCTGTGACCCAGAAACTGGCTGCAGGCATTACATGACTAAGGTAGGAAAATGCTATTTTTCTAAAAGAGGCATTTTCGAAATTGTAATTCAAAATCCGACTTCACCATAAAAAGAGGATTTTTCATTACAATTCCAAAAATACCAAACATGAAATGTTTTCCTGTTCCCATTTGGAAGTTATCCCCATTAATTTTAATAAGATAACCCCAATATTATCCTATGGCAGACGTAGGGCTTGCAATGGTGAAAAACGAATTTAAGAGTTTTTTCACTATCAGGACATATTATACTTAAAAGTACATGTCCTCCTATCTAAATACATTGCACCCTGTCCAGTGGTCTTTAGGGTCTTCCCTAGGGGTGTCTTATATGTATTAAAAGGCAAGGTTTAGGCCTAGCAAAAGGGTGATTTTGCAAGGTCGAAATTGCAGTATAAAACTGCCCTCACAGGCTCTGCTAGAGATAGGTGATGTGCTATCCGACGAGTCAGGGGTATTGGTGTAGGTATGCGCTGCTAGTATGGTGTGAGCCCCTCGCTCACCCTCAACAGCTAAAGATGGCCGATCACCACAACTGTGGGTGGCTTTTTCCCTGCTCTGTGGGTCTCCCTCCCAGCCACGTATGCTCACTGCAAGCCCCTGTCAGATTGGTGGTGAACAATTTGTCCATTGCTCCCTGGATGTGGTAAGTCTAGCAGTATTTTGCCCAAGGCCTCCGCCCAACTCTATGGAGTCAGACCCATATTAGCCTCTCTCTGCAGCACAGCTGCCTCACAGCTAGCCCACTTATGGAGTTTTGACAGCCAACTTTGATTTTCTAGGGCCCCCAGGGCCTCTCCAGACCATCGCCAGCTGCCAAATCCATGCACCTAGATGTGACGCCATTTGCTTTAGTTCTAGTAAGCCAGCCCTGTGGGCAGATCTCGTGTTTTAGCCAGTTGCCTGCCCATTGCCATTACCACCATTTCTGTCACTCTTTCCCAGTAGGTAGTTAAAGTGAGACACATCCAGACCATGTGAAAGAATGCAGCATTATCCTCCCCACACCTGGGACAGCAGGCACATGCATTCGGGAACATCAAATGTACATGTTTAGGCGTGATATATAAACTATAAAGGTAGTAGTACTGTATGAACTTGAATCATGCATATCAAAACCACAAGAGTACTTGCTAGTATTTTTGACCTGTCCGATTCACCAATGTGTGACCTTGTTCTTAGTGCTGTCTGAGTGACTCCAGGTCAGTTTTCGATTGACCCAGGGGTGCCCTATAGAGCGGCGAGGTCACATGACGGCATCAGAGATCTTACACATATACTGCAATCCCATGTGAGTTGTGGGTTCGACCAGGCTGGTGTACCACCATTGGCGCACTGCCACCGTAATAGCCCCATAGAGCAAGAAATGATATGCCAGAGTCTTGTATTGTTCTTGTAGGCTCTCTAAATCCACCACTGCATTATTAATATACAGATCAGCCACTCTGGTGAACCTCAGCACCATCCAGTCTCCGAGTTTGTTCCAATAGCCTCTATGCAGTAGAGTGAAGAGGGATGGGAGCAGGAATTCCCTAGCATAGCGAGCCCGAGTCCTCGTGCGTTTCAGTGCCTGGTTTCACACATATCCAAGAGTTTCCAGCAGGATCCCCTTCATGCCTGGGTGAGGCAGGCCCGCTGGAGCCAGCAGCAAGTGTGCGAAAAAAGTCCCAAGGGGAGTCAGGGCTATCCCCATGATTGTCACCACAGGTGTGTTCTCGGGGTGTGCTGCCCATAGCAACCACGCTGACAGAAAATAGAGTTCCAGGTCCGGAACCGCCATTCCCCCTTCTGAGGTGGGTAACTTAAGTCAGACCGGTGCTATTCTTTTCCTGCAGGAGGTCCATATAAACTGCAGGAGCAGGGTATCAATGTCCTGGGACACTTTCTTGGGGATCACTATCGCCAGTGAGCTCCAAAGTGGTATAGTAGTCTTGGAAGGATGATCATCTCTATCAGGGCTGTCCTGCCCATGACAGTGGTAGTGTCTCCCAGAATTGGACAGAAGGGTGCAGTGAGGCCACAGTTGCCGGGACATTCCCATCCAGTAGTTGGTCCTCCTTAAGGTAGATGCCGATCCCAAGATATTTTATAACAACGGGTTCCCACCGCAAGGAATCCCCTAATGCACACATTTCTCCCAATTGACTCGCAGCCACGAAAGTGCTCCATACTGCTCTAGTGCCCTAAATGCCGCTTGCATGTCCTCTGCCATGCCTCACATGTACAACAACATGTTGTCTGCCTACATTGACAGATGCAGTGGGGCGCCATTAATCCTGAACCCTTGATAGTGAGCGCCCTGTCGGTTCACATTAGCCAGTGGTTCCAGGACCAGTGCAAGCAGCACCAATGGCAATGGGCAGCCCAGCCGAGTACCTCTACCCACTACGTAACTGTTGGATATGATACCAACTGTCTTCACACGGGCCATCGGGTTTGTATACAGCAGCTTAGTCCACATGATGAACCCGCTGCCCAGCCCTATGCCTGCCATTACAGTGCATAGGAAGTCCAAGGACAGAGTCTTTCTCAATGTCTATCTCCAGTACTAAGGCTATTGCGGGTGCCCTACAGGGCAATTCAGTATCTGAATCAGTCATCTAATGTTCTGGAATGGGCTACATGTGGGGATGAACCCTGACTGGTCAGGACGAATAAGCCGCCGTATGCGGGGCAGGAGTCTATCGACTAGGATTCCCTCACATGCAGAGAATATGGAGCGCATCTGCAGAAGCACACATACAATATGCAGTATTTGACAGCAGTGTAAGTTCCCCCAACACACAGCACAGGTACAAGATGGCTATCAACAGTGTAAGCTAAGACATCCTCACATACAAAACAGGTATCACACTGGCAGCAGCATCTAAGCTTATTTCACACACAGAATACCTAGAGTAAGGTATAGAGGTGGGTGAGTCCCTGCAGGCTCGAGTTAGATCCTAGTCTCTTGAGTCCACGAGCCCAAATTGAGCTGAGCTTTCCTGTGGCTTATTTCTGCTTCCCACGCACTAATCTCATGACGAAGAATTAAAGACAAAGCACTAAACTTTGATGACAAACAGGAGCGAAAAAAGGATATTAATCTAATGGGTGCATTACACAAAGTGAAACCAGAAAACCTGGGATCAATCCCGGCTTGGCCACTTGACCAAATTGTGTGATCCTAGGTAAATATTTTATTTTATTGTGCCTCCTATTTGTCATTATTGCAAATGAAAAAACTTGAAATATGTGAGGATGTGTACTGGACAAAAATCTCTCTTGTGTTTGTCTTAATGGACTATTATGTTGCACTATGTAAAATAATAATATATCCCACATGTAGGGTGCACATGGCAACTGACTTGCATCTTAGTTAACTAATAGTATTGTTGTTGGAATGGGGGTGGGGCAAGAATGTTTCTAAGTTCATGTTTAAAAACTATCACTTTTAATACATTTCTCTAATGCATTGATATTATCTGATGTACTAAGCTGAAACGCTTGTCAAAGAAATATACTTTTTTAAATTTTGAAGACACATAATCATAATTTTACATAATATTTGTTGCATGATTTCCATGCCAAATGTTCCCACAGCTTGGCTCATGCCTGGGCTCCTAGAGCCATGAAGGCCTTTCAGAGCCAAGACAGATCCTTAGCTCGGCTCTCCCTGTTAATTTGTTGGCTCTTCCACCTCTACTACAGTACTGTGTATAACAGTTACTTGAGTTCCCCTCCGTCAGTATTTCACTCAAGGGAGCAGCATCTTGTTTTCTGAGATTCTGTCTGGTTTCAGAAGGATAACTATTCCTACTTCTGGTTTTAGTAAGAAGGAATTGTGCATTAGCAACCCCAAGAAGTTGTTTAAAGTTACCTGTGCATTTTGCTAGCATAAAATGAAACAAACAACTTTCACATAATTAATTCCAAGTTCCAGTACTCTGTACTAAGTAAGTCTATGTTTTATTAAAAACAGCTATTGTTTGCCCTCCGCCCATCAAGCTGAACTTCTTCTTTGAACCCTGGTGGCGTCAGAAAGCCAAGGTCAAATGGCAAATGGCTCACTCTACATTTTCAAAAGTGAGCAAGCTAACTGCTCGGCCTTTGCAGTGTCCCTGCAGGTGCTTTAGTGGATTCTGCTGCTTGGAATCTGACTCCTGCAGCTGAATCGGACAGAGCTAACTGCAAGCTACCAGTGCGATAAGAGCTCCTGTGTCCCTAGTAGGAATTAGTGCTGGAAATGTTTTTAGACTGGGGCTGCTGCCATCAATGGTACATCACTTAACTCATAGAGATTCTGAAAAGTCCAAGCATCACGCAAAGAACAAGTATCACAAATTAGCTGCACCCATTCAGCAGGAGAGTGGTAAGTGTGTAGCATGAAGCTGGTGTGCATTTAGGATCACACAATACATTTCTAATGCATGGTGTAGTAGTCATTGCCTTTTACAGACAGCACATTTTCCATTGAAATGACCACTAAATTTGCACAGGCATACAATTTTACTAAGAAAACTATATAGCACACAAATGATAATGTGTGGAAATTGGGTTACAGCAAATATTTGTCATTTGAGCATCACCAAGTAAAGTGTCTTGCATTTGTTATGAACCTATTCAAATCTTTGTTTCCATCACACTTTAGAATTAGGAAAATGCGCTTTATTTGTCTTTTCCTATATATTTATTTAGAAATATTTGTAGAGTTCATTTATAGCAGGCTTCTCCAACGAGTAGCTCATGAGCTACAGGTAGCTCTCCAGCTACCTGTAAGTACCTCTCCTGTGTGTATCCCAGCCTACTATACTGGAGCCTTTTGCTTGGTTCAGTTAATATGTGTATGTCAAAAGTGTGTATTCAAGACAAAAAAGTGTATATTTCCAGAACTCATAAGCTTATTTTTGAGTTATAAAACATGTGGGGAGACTTATTACTAATATTATTACTTTCATGCTAGGGGCACTGCAGCTATGTCTGACATGTTTTACCTATGTAGAGGCATTCCAAATTGACAAAGCCTTTTTACATTATGGCTGGCAACCCTTCCTGATGCACTGAGATGATCACTGCTGGTAATCCTGCATATGGTGACCACTAATGTAATCTTTTTTTTTCAAAATTCTCTTTATTAATGTCAGCTGAGAACACAGCCAAGATCACAAGCAAAGCAACAGTATTGTACTCTCAACAATAGTAGGTAAACACCACATAACCCGCCCTCCCCTCGTGCAGGGCCCATCTCCGTTATTCCAGGTGGTAGCAAGAACTTTCCGACACAGTCTTGATCTCTTCCCCTTCTCTCCTACCCAGCCCATGTTAGTGGCCCCTGTTTGACCACCACCTACTCCAGATCTTATCCCATTTGCTTGGGCATCCTCTGGCCTTATATACTACCTTCTCGGCCCCACAGCACCAATCCAAGTCATTCACCCATTCCGACAGTTCCGGTGGATGGCTCGCCCCCCACACCTTGGCAATGTTTTGTTTTGCTACTATTGCCGCCACCTTGAGCCATATCATTTGATATTTATGCCATTTTATCTCGCCTGTCATACAAAGTAGCAGCCAGCGTGGCTGCACCGGGATCTCCAGTTCAGTGACATCCGACATAACTCGTGTTACCTCCCTCCAGTAGTTGTAAATATAGTGACAATCCCAGATAGTATGAAAGAAGGAGCCTATTTCATTGCACCCCCTCGCACAATATCCAGATATACAGTGGCCCAAACGATGCAGTAGTTTTCTTGAGGAGTATAATCTATGAAGGATTCGTAGCTAAATAAGTCGAAACCGGGCCCTTATAGCTACTTCCCGGGGACTCTGCACCGCCTCCTCCCAGTCATCCTCTTCCAGGAGTCCTAGGTCTGTCTCCCATGCCTCCCTCAGAAAGCCCAACGGGTTGGGTGAGTTATACATGATTTTCTTATATGTTAGGGAGGTGGTCCCGGCTATCATTGGGTCCATTAGTAATCTGTCCTCTAGGGGTGAGTACTCTGGCAACGATTCCCCTTTAATAAGGTGTCTGCGAAGGGCGTGGCCCAACTGTAAATATTTAAACCTTTCTGTGTCTGACATTTCGTATTCTATTTTTAGATTATCGAAGGTTATCAGTGCCTGTCCCCTCAAAATGTCCCCCAGGCAGTCAATGCCCAACAGTTCCCACTGTTTGAATCCCTTTAAGTTCCTCACCTCCCTTAACTGATCGCTATCCCACAGCTGTGTTTTTTCGGTCAACTTTCCTTCCCAACCTAAATGTTTGGTCGTTTCATGCCTGTTTGCATATGGAATGGGAGCTGTTTTTCTTGGCTCCTATGGCAGAGTGCTGCTGGATAGCCCCTATTTCCCATCGCGAAATGATCTACTCGGAAGGCCTGATCATTACGATCAGTGAACACCCAATCATTAATTGTGATCAAATGTGAGGCCCAGTAATACTTCCTAATATCTCGGACTGATAGCCCTCCCTTGTAGACACCCCTCTGGAGTTTACGCAACACAATTCTGGAACTACCTCCAGTTTACGCAGAGTTTACGCAGTTCACTGTCAATATTTTGAAATACTGCCATCTGTATTCTGTATGGGGTGTTTTGCAATACATACAGTAGTCAAGGCAGGGACATCATTTTGAATATGACCGCCCTGCCCAGCAAAGACACTGGTAGTTCCCTTCAGTGTGCCACGTTGCTTTATCTGCGGGAATAAGTTATGTAGTAGGAAGTCTTCCTCTTTCTTAGATATCTGTATACCCAGATATGTAAAATTGTCCTTAACTATTAGTGGGTTAGTCCTGGCTAATCTCAGGGGAAGAGGAGAGACTTATTCCAGTTTATTGTGTATCCGGAGTAACTGCCGAACAGTTGGAATATGTGAAGCACCCTGTAGGGGTTAACCAGATATAGAAGTATATCATCCGCATACAGGGATACACGGTCTTCCCAATCGCCCCCTCCTTCTATACCAGATATTAACGGGTTGTTGCAGACCCAGACTGCCAAGAGCTGTAGTGCTAAGACAAATATTATTGGTGAGAGTGAACACCCCTGTCTCATACCCTTTCTGAGTGGAAGTAGACGAGATACCACTCCATTGACTCTTACCCTGGCCTGCGGGTCTTGGTAGTGGAGTTTAACCCATGCACAAAAGCTCAGTCCAAATCCGAATTTGTATAAGGTTGCGAGCATGAACGACTCTCTAACGCCATTTGCGCATCGATCAAAAGCAGCATCGCTTACCCAGTCTGTTCAGCTCCTATCATGTGGCGCCCTCCGTATAGTCTTCTTAGATTGAGCCGCGGACCCCTGTGGGGCATAAATCACGACTGGTCCCAGTGTAGAAATCACCGTTCGGAGTTGAGCCGCCAATGCCTTTGCCAGCACTTTGGCTTCGATATTCAGCAACGAGATTGGTCTGTATGAACCACATTTGTCCGGGGTTTGCCCTTTTGGGTGTTATGACTCTAGTGGCCAGTCTTTGGTCCAGGGGTAGTTTTCTCTCTTTTTTAGACTTTTGAAACATGTTGAGTAGGTGCGGGCCGATTTTACTTACTACGCTCTTGTAGAGCTCCACCGGGAGCCCATTGGGGCCAGTCACTCTCCCTGACTGCAGATCAGTGAGAGCTCCCCCTAGTTCTGTGAAATCTTGGTCTATGGCAGTTCTATCTTTTGCCGATAAGGTAGGGAGATTAATATCCCGCAGTAGGTCAGTGCAGTCTGCTGCAGAGCATGTCGAGGAGGTGGCGTATAGAGATTCATAGAAGGAGGCGAATGCCTCCGCAATATCTCTGCCGGTTCGGTGAACTTCGCCCGTAGGACAGCGGATTTCCAGGACCCAGCTCCTGTCCCTGTCCCTCCGCTCCAACCAAGCTATCATTTTGTTGGCCTTGTCGCCTACATCATAGAGCTTTCTCTGTATTGCTATCGCCTGGGCGCGCGCTATACGCTCCACCAGATCTCTAAATTCTTGCTGCTTAAGGCGCTGCCTCAGAGCTGAGTCCAGGTACCTCCCTTTCAAAATTTTGGCTTCTACTCGGCACATGTCTCTCTCTAGCTCCTCCCACTCTCTAGTCTGTTCTTTCCATTTTATGCCTATTTGTGCCTGGACATACCACCTGGCCACTGTTTTGTATGCCTTCCACAGGGTACTGACCAATTCCACTGAGTCCATGTTGTCTTGAAAGTAGTGTGTAGTACAATTCTGGATCTTTTGGACAAACTGTTTGTCCCTGAAATACCAGGGATCTAGTCTCGGGGGTAATGTGGCATCTCTCACCGGCCCCTGGAGCTGAACCTCAACCGGGGAATGATCTGAGATGCCTTGTGCCTTGTGGGTCTCTTCCCGGAATAAACTCACTTGTATCCTGAGCATAAAAATATAGTCCAGCTGGGAATAACTGCTGTGTGCAGCTGAGGCGTGTGTATATTGACGTTACTTCGGGTTGTGGGCGCGCCATAGGTCTATCAGATTCATCGCATCCACAAAGTCCTCCAGTGGCTCCCTTCCAGTTCCTCCCTGGGCCCCTGGTACTCTGTCGATCTCAAGATCCATAACTGCATACATGTCCCCGCCCAAGACCAGCGCGCCCAATTGCAATTCAAGTAAAATAGCACCAAGTGTCGGTAAAGTGTCTTTATGAAGTTTTGGAGGAGCACACACCGAGCAGAGATTCAGCGTCCTGCCCTCCCATGTGCTTATCAGAGCTACGTTTCTTCCCAATCAGTCGCACCAGCTCCTACCTGTAATGAATGGAATAGATGACTTAATCAATATCCCAACTCCGCTAGATCCTGATGTGTAACCCGCGTGTGTGAGGAGCTTGTACCCATATCTTTCTAGGGCTTTACATTGGTTCCCCCTCAGGTGCGTCTCCTGGAGCAGTACCACGTCTGGGGCATGCCTATGTAGGTATTGCAGTACTAATGTGCATTTAACCTTACTGCCAAGACCATTGACATTCCACGTCAAAACCTTCAGGGCCATTTTGGAGCTGTGGACCTGTGGTTATGGTTCGGTCTGATTCTCGCCCATCTGTGCTCTAGGGCTTGGGGCCGAGGGCCCTGTGGGTCAACCTGCACATGTGTGTGTGCATTTGTGGGAGGGACTGTCGCCCCGTGTTAACCAAGCTTTACGCTAGGGTAGGCTAGAGCCACCTGCCGGCCCCTGTTTTTTAATTAAGCATAGCCCATCTCTATATCCGTTTACCTTTTCCCTGCACAGTGTCTAGCCCACAGGATCTCCTCCCCCCCGGAATGCCATGAGTCATCAATGTGTCCATCTCCCTGGACAATTAGGAGTAATGTGAATGTTCCTCAGGATCCCATCGTTCCAACATTGTTCCCAAGTAGGGCAGCTAGCTTCCATACTGGCGAAGGCCGGCGCCATCTATTCTTTCATGATCCCCCTACCCCCCCTGGCTCGTGTCTGGAGCCTGTTCCTCTTTCAACCCCCCTGGGCCTCCCGCTGTCGTCCCTCTCTCAGTGACTTATGCGCTACCACTTGCCATCCCTCTGGCCACTTCCTGGCTTCCTCCGGTGTAGTGAAGTGCCAGGATTGTCCTTTTGCCATTACTCGTAGCCTCGCAGGATAAAGCATCATGTACTTAATGTCCTTGGTCCGCAGCTTTCTCTTTACCGCTTCAAAGTTCTGGCGCAGTGTTTGTACCTGTATGGTGAAGTCGGGAAAGAAGCGGACCATAGCATTTTCATAGTTGAGGTCTCCATGGGTTCGTGCCGCCTGGAGTATGGCATCCCTGTCTCGATAATTTAGGATCCTGACGATAATCGTTCGGGGCAGGGCTGCCGGCTTTGGTTTTGGGATAGGGGTCCTGTGCGCCCATTCAATAGTGAAGAAGTTCAACAAGCGCTTAGGACGGAGATGATTTAGGATGAGATCTTCCAAAAATAAATCAACACTGGGACCCTCTGCTCCCTCAGGGACACCCACCACACATATATTGTTCCAGCGTGCACATCCTTCCTGGTCCTCCAGCTTTGCAGCCATGACACCTTGTTGTTGCTTGAGGTGCAGGACTTGTTCCTCCAATTTTTTAGTGGTTGGTTGCATTCCGCATTGGTTACTTTTTCCGATATCTTGCGGAAGTCTGCTCTCAAAAGATTGACCTCCGTAGTGACTGTGTCTATTTTCGGTTTGAAATGGCAGCTATAATGGCCCCCAGCGAGGGCTCTACTGCTCTCGCCCCCTCCGGCTGACTGTCTGGGGCCTCTGCAGATTGTTTTGCCACTGCGTATTTGTCCATTTTGTTTGGTTGTGCCGTGTAGAGGGCCTTTGGTTTCACCATCTCCTCTCTAGGTCGGGGAATGGGGGGAGGCTGGAAGTTGCTATGCAGGGCGCCAAACGTTTTCGTCTTTTGTCTCCCGCGACACCGCTGCTCCGCTCCTCTCCAGCCCTCGCAGCCTTCGTATCAGCTTCACTCCACCGCAGCCTCCGGGCCCCCACGAAAAATGCCTAAACTGTGGTAACATTATTCATTCTTTTGATACAGCTGGAGAAGTGTAATTTTGAACCATTCTGAGATACTGTAGGAGTGCATAATAATCATGCGTAGTCATTTCGCGAATGTATTCTGTGTGATTAATGGCACTAAGGAAAATGGGGTGTTGCATATTTAATGTACTCCATGTGAAGATTTTTGTGCATAGAACGTGACTAATAAAGGTCTATGTAACATTTACATATTATTGTGACAGGAGAAGTTAACGTCTAAAACGTGTCTCATTGTGAGGTTAATAAAATAGAATGTGTATGTGTAGGCTAATGCTTAAACATTTATAAGTGTAACAAGAATTATTTCCATACAGGTGCAATTGGAATGACATCTTCGTAATTCTTTACAGTTTATTCATGTGTTAAGAAGCTGCATTTATTATATGTGTCAAAATGTGCACGTAGTCTTTAATGCTGTGCACTGCTAAATTGACATAAGAGTGGGCCTAGAGAAACCGTTCAGTTAAAGCTAACATTTAAAGTCTAACATGTAATTAGTATTTAACCTTCAACGTAGAATGTATGTGCTTGTATTTTTGCTTCCATTGCAGGTGTGGACAAAGTTTCACTAGTTAGCATAGAAGGGTTTTGTTTTCATTAGATAGCAAGGTATGAGAAGACGAAGTTTGGCAAACGCGGTAACAAGCAAGGAGGCTAGTTCTCATGGAGGAGGAGAAGAATGACCAAGGACGAATGAAGTTGCAACTTATCGATGTGGGAAAGGTGGCAGTTGTGCCAGAATCATGGAAAAGCACTAGCGAAAGTCACGTGGGATTGTCTACCTTGAATACAATTGATATTTAATGATGTAACTTAGTGAGGGACAGGGTAGACATCTTAGTACTTCAAGGGGAGCAGAGCTATGCTTCTGTTTGTGAGGCTTTATGCCTTGTGACCCAAGGTTGGAGTGCCTTCTACTGAAGACAGCTGACACCTTTCTAATTTCACGCTTACTAAATGCTTCTTAGTTTAGGGTTGCCCCTTTAAGGTAGTGTAGGGAGAGATAGCTTGCTCATGCTTACCTTGGAGAATCATTTGATGCAATTCAATACTCAATTTTTTTACCTGATTATTTGCATTATCATTTTAGAGTTATTTCTCTGCTTTGTGTTATATAGGGTGAATCTCTTCAGGAGATTTGGATTCATTTAGTTCCTTCTGTATTTCTATATGATAATGTTGAGGCTGGTCTATATTGATTTGTTTCTAAATTTATAATTACATCTTACTAAACTCAGATTTAGTTGTTGAGTGGATTATTGTGTGACAGAATTGGTTACACTGTCTCGAGATTAAGTTGTGATTGTTTTCTCCCTCTTACTTCTCAAGCTGCTACCAAAACCATCAGATTGGAGATAAAGGTTTAAGTGGGCCCAAGCTCGTGCAGAGCTCTGTTGAAAGACTGCACACAACATGAAATTAGCAGCAGGCATTACAGCCCTTATGTTTGATACATTCTTAATCAGTTTTTCAGTCGTTTGGTGCCTAGTGCTTGTAAGAGAGCTTGAGTAGTTCTGTTACGGAAACCTAATCTGACTCCAAAGTCCTAATTAATTATCGTCCGATTTTCTGACAGGGTACCAGTACACCAAATTAATGGTTACTAGACTTTAAGATAGCATTTTTTTTAAATTGAAAATGTGAGTATTGTAATGTGATATTTAGATAAAAGTTTTAATTTCATTGCATATCTGCATTTCGGGAGAAAGCCCACTAAGTGGCGCTATATATTAATAAATGAGAAAACTCACTTGACTCCATCGAACACATTCTGGCTGGAAGTGAGCTTCTTTACATGACGCTGTCTTCTAGATGTTTGGCATTAGTCGTGAAAACGTTTCTGCATGTCAGCATGTTAGAACGATTCTTTTGTCAATTTCACCGACTTGACTAAGTACGAAATAAGGAGCATGGCATACAAATCATGTATATTAAATAGAAGGTTCTTGGAAACATTTTTTTTAGAATTTTAAATTCCAAAAGTGAACGAAACATAGGTAAAATTGGGATCTCAAGTTTGACAGTTATCGACTGAATTATGTTTGTAAGTTTCCCAGAATGCGGTTTAAAGCACATTTCGAGAATGTACCTGGTAGCATAATCCCAATCTGGAATAATATACATACCTAGTTGTGTGGATTTGATGAAAAGGTATTCCTTACAGTTGGTGAAAGTGACATTACAACAGGTGTTACGAGGGTTTCCTCCGAGGATAATACATTTGAAAATTAAACAAACCCCATTGGAAGAGAGACATTTTTCCCTTCCGTCCTCTGTGAAATCTGTGGATTATCAGAAGACGTGAGGATTCTGGCAATAGTGACAAATGAAAAAAATTGTTGTGGGTGTCATTGGCGAACACTAGGTACCCCTTAGAAGGGAGCACTAGGTGCAGGCACTAGAGAAGACTCAGGGGCTCTTCAACGAGCTAGAGTTACATGAGAACATCGTAAAAATGCTGCAAACTTGTTTAGACGCACCGGCACCTGAGTGACTTTTCATGGCCTTGTAAATATGGGCCCCTTTCACGCATTACTCTGCGTGAAAGGGGCGTTCTATGGGTGTGTCATAAGGTTTCTGCACATACACAGAGCTATGCACAGGAAAATGGGACCCCGGAATACAGTGGTTTGCCACCATATACCGTAGCACCCAAAAACCCCAACCCAACTAGCTTAGCATCCCATTAGCACCCAAGTACTAATGTTTGGACAACCCAGAACACGGTATCTTTATCTCAGGACTCGCAGAAGCAAGAACACTCTTTCGTCACTCACTCGTACTTGTCCACAAGATGCGTAGGAAGAGACACTGGATAGGTTAAAATGTTTATTCCAACTTACGTGCTCTAATGTACAGTACACGTGTCAGTACTAATAGCATAATGCATATGACTAATATAAGCAGCATGGTTACAATTCCATAGAATACAAACGGGGAAAGCATCTCAGAGCTCAGTGGATAAACGTATAAATTACATTACCACCCTCCCCTTGCAGTAAGATAGTTTATTATAATAATAGAAGACCTCTGGGCTGTGACTAGCGAACCCCCATACCTCAGTCTCTAGATGCAGAATTACATCAGCAGGACATCATAGCTCTTCTCACTGAAAGGGATTTCTCCAAGTGTGTTAAGCGCTAGTAAACCACAGTATTAAAAGCATACCAAATTCTTCATGGCAATCGCACCTAATGTTATGTCTGGGTGCGCGAGACTGGCCATATCAAGAAGAACCAAAATACATTGTTATGCGACCTTGTACATGTTTGTGCAGACTGAGCCCAAAAAGGTGAACAACAGAAAATGCAGACAGTGCAAAAGAACTTGGCACGAGCAAAGGGCGAGGGAGGCCCGGCTCAGTGTAACGTGCGCAAAGAAAAGCAGCATGGCAGCCAGGCCTAGGCCAACATAACAAGGCAGGTAACAATCCACAAGACACCCTCCCCTGGTCAGTCCAGCGGCCAGGACAGAGGCCCATCAGAGGAAAAACACAGCCGTTGGAGCACAGGGAGCGCCCAAACGGCGAAGGAAGGTCAATCCATGAAAGTGTAAGTGCAGAGAAAAGCCATACCCTCCAAGAGTTCATCATTGGAATTGTCAAAAAACATAGATGCCATCCAATCCATGAGATCAAAAGAGCAGGAATGCTCCTCAACAAAGGGAGCATCCAGAAGCAATGCGGGACAGCTTGCGTGATAATTGAAACAGCTTCGTTGTAGGAGATCCTGGGCAGCCGCCCAGATATCCCATTGCGCCAAAATCCCCAGTGCAGCCGCACGCGCCATACAGCCAGCAACGGAACAGTCCTGCTCATGGGCCTCTAAGGGACCCATCAACTGAACAAAATCCGGAACAGACAATGACGAATTGGAGAGGCAATAATCCAGAGTCCAGGTGAAAGGACAGCGGACACAAGTCATCACAGGTTGCACGCAAGTGAAATACGCAAAGCGAAATGAAAGAGTATATGACACACTCAGTGTCGCCAATGGCAAGACACCAAAACCGGCCAAAAGGCGCTCACGGAGCAGCTGGAGGCGTTCTGGATCGAGCAGGTCCCATCGGGGAGCAGCCATTGCGCAGAAAGCAAATTAAGAGCAAGACACCAGCCGCTAAAGCGAGGATCAATGGGAAACCGCCAAAGACACTGGAAAAAATAGAATGTATGAAAGCCGGGATGGCACCAAAAATAGTTTGGAAGGAGGACACCAAGCCCGACCCCACGACCTTAAAAAAGTGTACTAGGCCTTCAGTGTTAGATGCGTTAAAAATACGATGTATTAACTCCCCAAAATGTTGGGGGAGATTAGTGTTTAAAAGGGCCTGTATTTCACTGTGGGTACTCGCCACCTGGAGAATGAATGTCTCCCGGGCGGACGTGAGCATAACTTCCTCGTTTAATAATAGTGCCTTTATTCTGCTCAGTCTATTGAAATCTGCTTCCATGGTAGGGATGGAAGGCCAAATAGAGATATCAACCTTGCCATGAGGGGGAGGAAAAAGCACATTTTTGCAGCAGACAACCCTGTGCGAAACTGTTACAATGTAAGGAATGCCAGCCTGCAGGCCACAACAGTTTTCGTTATTTAAAAGTAAATAACTACCATTGGAAAGGAGAGTGAAAGTAGGTGAAATAACAGGAGCAGGAATACCTTTCAGCACACAAGCAAGATTAGGAGCGGAAACGCTACATGAGCCATGCAATTTAATGTGTTTACAAATAAGCGAATGACCCATAGTCGAGTCGCAGTACTCCCCCGTGAGAAAGACTTCCTTGCCGTCCCGAAGGCATTTATACATGAAAGGCAAGGACCAGAGTTCATGCAGGAAAGCACTGCCCAAGGGCCGGTAACGGCCCACAGGATAATGTTTCATGCAGGAGTCAAATTCAAACAAGGAAAAAGGTAAAGCGATAACCCCATGGACTAGCCATACAGCAGAATCGAGTTCTGCAACAGAGAACGGCAAAGGATCCATCTTTTCGATATGTAATAGAGTGTAAGTTGCATCTTTCATGGACATAAATTGCTGTTTGTCAGTTAAGTTAAAAGGTAGAAACAAGGCAGAGGTGTTCAAAAAATGCCAGGGAACTTTACCTAACTTGAGCGTTTGTAAAGTCCATGCAAACTGCATAACTGAACGCAATTGATTCTGACCATGATATAACACAGAAACATCATCTTGTACAATATCAACAACAGAGGACACAATATTCTCCAAAGTATAAATGCGAGAAGACAGGGTATTAATACTATTGTCAACAACAGCAAGCACCTTTTCCAAATTTGCTTGATCTATTTCCTGAAGACGGGAAGCAGCTTCCATTTGTGATAGCTTCCAGAGTTCATTATATGTTTCATAAATGAATCTTTTAGGTCGGGGACCACGAGGTCCCAAAACAAAGTCGGACAGATCAATATTGCCTGAAAGGAGGGACAAATGTTGTTTAACAGAATCAAGGGACGAATGTTGCAGCCATTGTTTGCATAATTTACCAACAGAATATGTAGTGACAGTACGGGAATCAGTAAATCTCGGATCAGGCCTATCCTGTGTGTAATTAGCTCCTGAGTCGTGAAAACGCATTTGACATGCATTTGATGATGTAGGCCATACCAACCAGGGTGACTGAACTAGCTCAGAAACATTATACGAATTATTTTGTAACAGAGCCTGCAGGGACACGAGGGACATATTGTTTCGTGAGCTTTCATTGGGAAAACTCGACAGGGATGGTATTGACGGAGTATTCAATTGTTTAGTGGTTGCTAAGCCCCAACATGTAGTCTGATAGATGGAGACATTGAGGAACATAATTTGTGTAGGGATGAGGCAAGCACGGTGTAATGCCTCGGTTCCCTGTACCTGCCATGGCTTGGAGCCCCAAATAGATTTTAAATCCACTGTATTATCCCAGTACTCATAACCACCCACAGCTAGGGCACTTAGAAAGGAACCTGAATAAAGCAATTTGGTGTGTGTTAACATAATTTTCTGAGTTGTGTTATTTAGTCTAAAATAATAGGATGCAGGGTTCGACCGATTAAAATCAGTAAAATAATTAAACTTATTTCGAAGAGTTTGAGAGCTACCTGGCAAGGGGTTTGGACAATGTTCCCATTGGGTATAGTTAACAGAACTACGCAGGGCACTGGGCTTATGGAGAAAATGATTACCCCAATGTTGGTAACAATACAAATCGGCATAATTAGCAGAATTCATATATAGATCTTCAGCATTAAAAGATGCATAATATTTTAAGTCGGCAAACAATGCTTCAACGGCATGCACATCCCAATCATCAGAATGAATATTATTTTGTACTACATCACCCATTGAAACACGAAGGACATTAGGTACATTAATAATTTCCGTCGGACCATGGATCTGATAGTTCACTGCATCCCATACGATGCCATCAGCAACTGGGAAAGCTGAAATGTTCACAAATGTGTGGTCACGCTTCATGATGTGAGACGAGGAATGAGGAGCCAAAGTTCCAGAAACATAGTCTACAGCAGAGCGTTCAGGTAAATAGTGACCATTAATTAGTAGAAAAAACACTGTGACAAAGCCAATGGACATGAACAAAAATATCAAGAAAAGTACCAACCAGATGTATGTCCAGGGTGGAATCAAAAAATTGTCTCTAAACCAGGATATAAAAATACTGAACTTGGATGCAACTTTTGAAGATGTGGAATCCGAATCAAAGGAATAACGAGTCGGGCTTAGTGGCGATATTGGTTGATGTGCCACCGATTCAGATGCAGGATAAGTATACTCGTCCTCGTCGATGTTGGTGGAGAGTTGGGGATCAATTATAGTTTCAGGTAAAGTAGAGGATTCAGGCAAATCAACCATCTCAATTACAGCATCAGCGATCGTTCGTGCAGATGGACTATGAACATATGTCCGATAAATGGCAGGACAAGAGACCGCTGGTGTGACACTATTCAGGATCGGCCAGGCGCTGTAGCTTGACATTTTCCACTGAGATATATCTGTTCTCCTTGCGACCAGGAAGCGGTGGTAGAATGACTGTACGTGTTCCCTTCAAGCCCAGAACTGGAACCGGTGCACGAAAAGAGGGGCCGAATTCTTTTTTGTTTTCAACCTTTTCTCGAACCAGTTCTCCAACCTTTGGAAGCCAGCCGGCTACCGGAATCTGCAACGCAGGATCTGTGGCTGAAGGCAAATGTGTAGTTGCAAGTTTGTCTCGGGCTTCTTGTAAGTCCTGTAACATAGCAGAATGGTTATCTACATCAAACTTGGCGGATTGCGCCGCGATGTCTGGACCCTCAAGGTCAGGCACAAACATTCTTATGCCAAAGAGCATTTCATATGGGGTCCGCCCACCCAGAGGTCTTCTAGGGAGATTATTAAGTGCACGCTGAACGGTATACAAATGGGCCAGCCAGTTCCTGCCAGTACCTATAACCCTAGCTGTTAAGGATTGCTTTAAGTCACGGTTCATTCGTTCAACGATAGAGTTGCCCTCAGGCCTATACGGAGACGAAAATTTCACCCGCACCCCAAGCGAAGCCATTGCATCCTTGTAAGCCCTAGAGGCAAACGCTGGACCTTGGTCCGAATGGAAGGTGCCGCATGCGAAATTCCCACAAAGACACGCAAATCCCTGATTACATTTCGGGCGTCAGCACTCCGTTGTGGCCAGACCCAAAGAAACCGTGTGCACGAGTCCACTGCCACTAAGATGTATTTATAGGCAGTGTCTGATGAGAATGGACCGCAGTGATCCAAGTAAACACACCCAAAGGGTCTGTTAGCAATGCAGAGCGGGGTTTGTGGTGGACGTGTTACCGTGGAAGGCTTAATCTGTTGACAAACATCGCAAGAAAGCACAAAAGCACGGGTGTCTTTATACAATCCACGCCACCAATAACGCTGCTGCAAGATGGAAACTGTAGCTGACACACCTGCATGAGCCGAAGCCATGCCTTCGTGTGCAGCTGATATCAAGGCACTCCTGCGGTCCGCGTTGGGGATCAGCCGATCTCCAACGTCAGGTATAGTTACATAAGGAACCTGATCGGGACTTAATGTGTAAGAATACTTGGAAGGGAAACCTGTAGGGTAATTATTACCTTCCTTGGTTGCAGCAATAGCTGCTAATATAACAGGGTCTATTTTCGACATGGACCTGGTAACCGCTGCTACTGAACACGTGACTACTGCTGAACGGGCAGCTTCATCTGCCAGATCGTTACCAATAGCGTGTGCGCCCACCCGCTGATGGCCTAAGGTGTGAACCACCTGTGTGAGGGGCAGACGTTGTTGCAATTCTGCCACTCGAACCCAAAGCATTTTATGCTTAATTGTGCTCCCTTTTGCGTCCTTGTAGTCGTTTTTCGACCAGAAAAACAGATTGTCATTGTAAGATTGTACACAGTAAAACGAATCACATACAATAAGAGTGGTCTCATCCTGAGAAGCGAACTCAAGTGCAAGTAGCAATGCATGCAGCTCGGCCAATTGTGCGGTACTATCTCCAAGTGTGCGAGTATGCACTGCAGAGGATTTGAACTTTCCATCTACAAAGGAACCCGCAACAATAGCACATGCAGCTGAATAAGCGTGCTTGGACCCAGTGGCCGGTTGCGCCGAACCATCGGTGTAGATCACACATTTGTAATCCTCAAGCGGTAATAAAAACAAAGGAGGAGGATGAACGAATTCATACTGCAAAAACTCCTGAGTCTGCAGAGAAGAATCAAAACAAAAGTGACGTCCGAAGACGTCAAGGATGTAGCCCATTGTATCCAACGGGGATGCATTGCTTTTGAGTTCGGTACACTTGCCTTTGTTACTGCCTCTAGGGCAGGACAGGGTGTTACCACTAGAATCCGCTTTCCCTGTGCCAGTGCGCGTTCTTTTAGAATCGCCATTTGCACTGCAGTTAGAACTTTTTCGACAGATGTAAAGCGCAATTCAGCGGAAGTGTACAGATGTGACTTGTATGCGATGGGTACTGTATCACCTTCATTAAAGGTTAAGTATGTGAATCCCACCGCCCCCGGAATTATTCTAATCACCAGGTTTGTGTGGTTATCACGAGTCAAAAGATATTTAGACTCCAAAAGGTCTGTCTGCAAAGACTGCAGAATTGAGGTATGCTCAGGCAGCCAGCAAGACCTTGAATAAGTAGGTTGTATCAAAGCATACAAAGGCTTGATACGCTGGGCATATTCGGGAATGTAAGTACGCCTAAATTCAAGAAACCCAGCAAAGACTGAAGTTTCTTCAGAGTATTTGGGGGGCACAAATGTGCACATTTTTCCAAGAAATGGGGGGCTAAGCCCTTGCCTTCGTTGTTGAGCTCATAGCCCAAGAACAGAACTGTAAATTCAGCAATGTGTGATTTAGCAAAGTTAAATTTGTAACCCTGCTCCGCAAATTCAAGAATAATGCGGTCCACACGGGACAAATGCTGAAATAATTCGTCGTCCGTCAGATAGATGTCATCTACGTACGAACATGCGTCTTGATCAATGTCATTTAACAAAGAAACAACACGGGCGGCGAATATACCCGGACTATTTTTGTAGCCCATGGGTAAACGCCGGAACTGGAATAATTTACCACCGGAAGTGAATGCGGTCCATTGACCACTCTCCGGGGCTAGGTTGTGCGTGTAGAAACCGTTTGAAAGGTCAAGTGTCGTTTTGTATTTTTTACGAACAAGACTGTCTACAAGCGCAGAACTGTGTGTATTTTGCACCGCAAAGTTCCGACAATGAGTATTTAAATGCCGGTAATCCAAAACTAAGCGGTACGATCCATCGGGTTTAGAAACCACGAAAAGGGGATTGTTCATAGGTGATACGCATGGTTCAATTACTCCCTGATATTCCAACTGTGTCAGAATTTCGGAGACGGGGCCTTTTGCCTGCCGTTTGATGGGATATTGGGGTTGTGGCTGCGGTAGTGACCGCAAAGGTATTGCATGAGGAGGTGATTCTTCATCCCATCCCACATGGTTGCGGTATAACGCTGGTGCCAGGTACACAGCCCACTCAGCTGCAAGTGCTTCAGCTTTGTCTTTTGGGACATGCCTTGAAAAGCTTGGAAGGATCACCTCCTCTCCTTTATGTGCAGCTAAAACGAATGGGGGTGGCCAATCCACCTCTGCTAACAAAATGTCATATGAAGAGAGTTAGATTTTCCCAAAAAATCCCTTTTATTTCACGCGGTATGTCACCTTCAATTTGTATGACTATATTATATAGTCTGTCAGGGGGTGCCACTCTCGTGTCAGCTGTCTCTACAGTAACGAATGTTTCAGTTGCTGTCGCCTCCATATGAGGACGTAGCGCCTCCCGCACTATGGTAACTTCCGCGGCGCTGTCTAGGAGGGTCACTGCCCACGTCCAATTCTGGAGTCTCGTTCTCACGGTCTGAGGCATATTTCGCTGTGACAGCGGCAACTTTTTTCTTCTGAAATTGCGGTCGAGGAAGATGAAAGTCTTCTGCTTTCCCTCTGACTTGTTGTCGAGGTTGGTCTCGCTCCTGGGGAGCCTCTCGGCCCCTTCCTCTATCTTGCCGTCCTCCTCCACCAGCCTGTGACGACGTCTGGGCCTGTGAAGAACGAGGAGAACGCGTATCAGAGCTCTGAAACCTTTCTGGTGATTTAATCCTTGACCTATCACGTAAATCATAAGTACGTTCAGAAGAAACCGAAACTGGGGAAGCGCCTCTCGACCCCGGCTTCTTTTGTTGCTTACCCTGTTTTTTCTGTCTCCAACTCTTTTTAGTGAAGATCGGTTTATCATCTTTCTCAGATGCACTTTTTGTTTGTGTAACTTGTGTTTGCGATTGAGTTTGCATTTTCACAAAAGGCTTGTTGCCCAGGCTATTTCTTCCAATTGTTTTATAAGCCCGGGCAATAATTTTCGGTAATTCGCGGGGCCTGTCCAACTCTGGGACCAAAGCCAAAGCATTCGCTACTTGAAAGTTCATAGCATCGCCCTTGACATTTCCAAGGATCAGCTCAGCTACTACATCAAACACTCCCACTAGTCTCATCCCTAATTCCACAGCCGCTTCAGGGCCATGTTCATCCTGTACTTTTTAATTACAGAGGGTAGAACCGTCATGGAAGGAGTTCCAAAACATTTTGAATAAACTGCTGCGAATACCTTACCCCAGTTTTCACATGATGTCAAATCGGGGATTATGTCTTTTGGCAAACTTATCGTGAGGATGCGGTGTTTATCTACTGGGGATGTATGGGGAAACACTGCTTCTATCTGATCGAACTTTTCTGCAAGCCAGTAAGGATAGTCGTCCTTATTTTGTGGACGTTTGCCCATCACAGAATTTACCATGACAGGACTTATGGTCACTCCAGCGGCTATAGCTGGTTGGCCTGCGACTACAGGAGCAGCTCCATGTAGGCTACCTGTAACGTATGTCACTAGGGCTCGATGCACTCGTACCAATTCGGTATGCATAGTGCGCAGTTCCGCAAGCGGTAATGCCAGATAATTTGGATGCGGGGTATACCCGGCCAATACAGGCCAAGTGGCCCCCTGAATTGACAAGGGGCCTAAACGAACTGCAGTAGTTGGTTGTGGTAGGGCGCCATTAAACCAAACACGGTGCTGCCAAGCCGTGAGAGGTACTTCAAGAGTGGTATAGGGTCGATAGGCAGCCGGAATAACGGTGGGTTTATATTCATGAAACAGATTATCATCTGCCTCCACCGCTTCAAAAGTGATCCAAGTGTAAAACACCTCAAAGTGGTAAGCCGGATCGGCTTGAACCACAAAGACCAAATCGATCCCTGTATCAGGCACTCCATACACCCGTAAGTGGTCTCGGAGTGCTCCTCGACTATGTGCAGCAATCGCCACACCAGCCATGACTAAACAATTATATCCGACAACCTAACAGGGAGCACAAAATGGGTTATTTATGTAACCTTTTTTAATAACTTCAAGCTTGAAAGAACCTATAAAGCGTTCAATATAGGAGGTTTCACCATCACTTACGCCTCCGGAAGCGTACGTGAGGGTTTTGTGGACAGGCACAAGTACTACTCAAGCGTCTCGCAGTTAAGCAGCCCCACGTTGGGCGCCATGTCATAAGGTTTCTGCACATACACAGAGCTATGCACAGGAAAATGGGACCCCGGAATACAGTGGTTTGCCACCATATACCGTAGCACCCAAAAACCCCAACCCAACTAGCTTAGCATCCCATTAGCACCCAAGTACTAATGTTTGGACAACCCAGAACACGGTATCTTTATCTCAGGACTCGCAGAAGCAAGAACACTCTTTCGTCACTCACTCGTACTCTGTCCACAAGGTGCGTAGGAAGAGACACTGGATAGGTTAAAATGTTTATTCCAACTTACGTGCTCTAATGTACAGTACACGTGTCAGTACTAATAGCATAATGCATATGACTAATATAAGCAGCATGGTTACAATTCCATAGAATACAAACGGGAAAGCATCTCAGAGCTCAGTGGATAAACGTATAAATTACATTACCACCCTCCCCTTGCAGTAAGATAGTTTATTATAATAATAGAAGACCTCTGGGCTGTGACTAGCGAACCCCCATACCTCAGTCTCTAGATGCAGAATTGCATCAGCAGGACATCATAGCTCTTCTCACTGAAAGGGATTTCTCCAAGTGTGTTAAGCGCTAGTAAACCACAGTATTAAAAGCATACCAAATTCTTCATGGCAATCGCACCTAATGTTATGTCTGGGTGCGCGAGACTGGCCATATCAAGAAGAACCAAAATACATTGTTATGCGACCTTGTACATGTTTGTGCAGACTGAGCCCAAAAAGGTGAACAACAGAAAATGCAGACAGTGCAAAAGAACTTGGCACGAGCAAAGGGCGAGGGAGGCCCGGCTCAGTGTAACGTGCGCAAAGAAAAGCAGCATGGCAGCCAGGCCTAGGCCAACATAACAAGGCAGGTAACAATCCACAAGACAGGTGCTGCTGTTCACACGCAACATCCATGGAACCTGACACATTCCCAGATTTACAATTTGCAAAGTGTCGCAAACTGGAAATGCGTCAGAATCTTTCGCCTTTCCAGGGCGTAGGAGTGGCGCAACAAGGAGAAATACTTTTATTTCTCCTCGTTCTTTGCTCTTTCTATGTGTGCTGCATAAAAGGTGCAAAATGCCATTAATTATTGTTTTTTGTGCAGGAAGGTGACCCTTCCTGCACAACAACAATCATCCCTGCAACGCAGGCACCCTTGTACCATGGTGCAAGGGTGTCTGCGTTGGCGCACAGCTGCTGTTTGTGTGCCGGCTCAGGGGAAAAGGACAGGAATGCGCCATATAGAGATATGGCGCATTCCTGCCCTTTCATTTTGATGCACAGCAGCACAGCAGGAAGGCTTGCTGGGCTGCCGTGCGTCAAAATATAGTAAATGAGCCCCTGGAAAAGGCCTTCCAGACTCTCTCGTGCACCACGCAGCGAGCCACAGCTGGTGCCTTTTGAATCAGGCTCGCATTTTGCTGGGATTGGCTTTTCCATTTGAAGCAGCTGGCTCCTTTACTCGGGCTGTCAGCAAGAACAGTGGATGATCTAGAAAAGCCAGGATACTGCTGAATCACTTGGCAGAGAACAAACACAAGGGGACATATTTACGATCTGTGTTGCTTCGCTCTTGCACCACGCAACCTGGTGCAAGAGCGACGCAACTCAAAAATTAGATTTATGAAGGAACTCAAGGTCACCTTGCGTGGCCATGAGTGACTTCCTAAATTTCGAGTAAAGCAATGCACCACAAATTGTTGTGTTGTCTTACTCTGCACAAGGGAGGTATTCCCTTTGAGGTGCATGGGTTCCCATGCAGCTCCCATGGTTTTCGACGCATTTCCAGATTTACCATAACTGATAAACCTGGGAATAAGCCAAAAAGATAGGGCTTCCCAGGGGAGGCACAACGAGGAGAAATGTCTTTATTTCTCCTTGTTACTTCCTCTTTATATGTGTGCCAGCGCTGAGGAAAGGAGAGGAATGTGTCGTATTCTTTTAAATACTGCGTATTTGTGCCTGTTCCCTGTTATGCAGGGCAGCGAGGTGACTTGCTGTGCCACATTCTCATAAATAGGTCCCAAGGTGTCCCCAACAAAATTGCAATACTGTCAGAGGGAGCGTCTCCATCTGGGACATCACATTGTGAAAGGCATTAGGAGAATGTATAGAATCATGAGAAATAACCCCCCATGAAACATAGCAGTGTCAGTATGTGCCTAGAAATGGTTGGCTACTGTTGTCAGTGGATTCCCAACTTTTCCCTAATGGCTAAGCCTCTACAGAGACTTACACACATTGATGCGACTGATCCGCTACCCTGCAGCAACAAATGCATGAGTGCCTTCCTAGCGCTCACAGAGATACTCTGCCATGCACCAGCACTAGAAGCCCGATTACAACAAGGGTTTTGTATTGTACTACCATGAGCGTAAAGGATCCGCCTTGTCTGTGTTGACACAGAGCCTCGGAGAAGCACAATGGCCAGTGAGTTATTTCTCTGCCACACTCGATCCAGTGACTGCAGCATTTCCTAGATGCCTTAAAGCAGTAGCCGCAGTGGGTGTTAGTATAAAACAATGTGAGGGCAGAGTTATGGGCTACTCACTTATTGTGATGGCACTACATTCATTTGAAATCTTATTGACCTGCACTCAAACTCAGCACAACAAACAACAGGATTACAAAATATGAACAAGTGTATTTGGCAGTTGAAAATGCATCTTTGTAGACGTGTAATGTAATAGACCATGCTACACTTTTACCTCTTACTGAAAGTAACTCCGATAATGATGAGGTTGACAACAATTGCCTTGATGTTACCGAATTGTGCATCAAGCCAAGATCTGACATTCAGGATGTCTCTTTGGAAGAGCCTGACTTTACTTCATTTGTGGATATTTTTTGTTTAAGTGATGGCGAGGAATTCTGAGAGCAACATATCTTTTCTGCGTCATAGATAGTGTCATGGGAGCCTCCTATTTGTGCATTGTAACTTCTGCACAGTTGAATGAGCTGATTGCACTTACCTGAGCATGTTGCATTTCTAACAGCCTGAGTGTTCCATTTATCCAACAGTCAATATGGTTTTGGCGTGGTCCACAATTTTGGACTGCGTAGTCACAGAGGGGTTTCTCAACCTCCTCTGGTTCCCCGATTCGGAATAGAAAATATGTTCTAGATTTACTGGATGTGTTCCAGTTGCATACAGAGGTATCAGTTGTAAAATGTGCAACTCCACATGCTGCTGCCTTGCCCCATCACACAACACCAAAGGAGTATACTCCTGCGCTTCCTGCAAGTTTTTATGCACTTACCCACACCCAACACTAACTACACTGAGATCACACAACACCCCACTTTCTGACACTCACACAGTCCTGCAATCACCCACACAACATTCCACACTTGCATGCATGCTCCTCAACACCCACTCACTCACCAAACATGCCACAGAGATCCTGGACCTGCTGCCCTACAATGTCCCTGACCTACATTTCTCACAAAAACCTGGCTGAATCCTGCATCAGCACCTGACATCACTACATCCATCCTCCCTGGCTACAAGATTGCCAGCGGAGATGGACTTCACAAGTCCATAATTGTTATAATCCACAAGAATGCCATCAACTGCACCACATCCACAGACACATCATCCTCCAACATGGAACACCTGTCGGTCATGCTCCACATCACAGCCAAATTCACCCTAAGCATCACTATTATCTACAGACCACCAGGACCGCCCACAAATATCACTGACACTACTATGGATTTCCTCACACCACTCACCCTCAATGCTAATAATTACATCCTACTCTTGAATTGAACCTTCACCTGGAAAACCACGCCAACCCCAACTCAAGAGCAGTCAATGAAGACCTTGGAAAGCTGGGACTCACCTAATGAGTAAAGGGACCTACTCACATCACTGGCCACCTCCTGGACCCGATTTTCACCAACTTCAGCAACATCCAAGTCAATGAGACCACACCTGTTCCCTGGACAAATCACACCCTTGTCAGGTTCAGCATCCCTCTCCAACACGCACGCACCACCGCCAGATCACTTGCCGAAACGGAACAGCATCACTGACAAGGACTGGAACACCAATCTCAACACAGCAACAGCCACCCCAAAGCCATCAAGAAGTTCAACAATTGTATCACCTCCTGCGCAGACTCTTTGGTCCCGCACAAGCACAACAATACAACAAAATCCAGACCCCTAGCCGATTGGTACATGGAGGAACTTGGACTGATGAAACACCACTGCAACCACTGCAACCCACTGGAGAACAAATGGAGAATTAGCCAGGACAATGCAGATAGGAGCACGTTCAAATCTGCCCTGAGACTCTTCCACCAAATGATCAGGACCACCAAATGCGCCACTCTGGTAGACCTCATTGATGCCAGAACCAACTGAAATAAAGAAATATTCACCATTATCAAAGATTTCATTTCACCATTGTCTGCCTCCAACTCGATCACTCCCTCACAGGACCTCTGCAACAATCTCTCTCAATTCTTCAGCAATAAAATCATCGCCATTTACAGCAACTTGAGCCCACAACTGGACATGACAGAGCTCACCAAATGCCTCTCAATCTTATCCAAAGAATCAATGTTAACTGCATGGCGTGTCATCACCCCAGAAGAAACCGCTGCCACCATGAAGTCCATTCACTCAGGGGCCCCATCGGACCTCCGGCCCACCACGCCCACTCCAGTGGACACCAACCCATCAGCGCTATGCTCCCACCCATTCTGAGTGCCTCTACTTCTTCCATGACGTTCCCAGGTGCTTGGAAACATGCAACTGTCCTTCCATTGCTGAAGAAGCTATCTGCAAACTCTTCAATGCTCGCCAACTACAGACTGATTCCCCTGCTACCATTACCGGCCATGGTCTAAGAGAAAATTATCACAGACACCTCACCAAATACCTCAACAATCACCATCTCCTCGACACCACTCAGTCTGGTTTCAAACCCAACTGCAGCATGGAAACTGCTTTTATCACTGCCATCGATGACATCAGCATGATTCTGGACAGATTAGACACAGTTGTCCCACTCCTCCAGGACCTCTCTACAGCATTTGACACAATCTCCCAACCCTTCCTCATCCAATGCCTACACAACATTGGAATCCAAAGACACACACTTCAATGGATTTGCTTTTCCTGACTTGAAGGATCCAGTCAGTCAGCCTGGCACCATACACCTCGGAAACCTGCGACCTCAAGGTTCCTCTCTGAGACTGACCCTCTTCAACGCATACATGATCCCTCTAGCCAGCCTCATCCGCTCTCACAATATCAATGCCTTCTCCTATGCCAATGACATGCAACTCATTCTCTCCCTCATGGACAAGACGCCCAGTACCTGGATCAAGTTCGATGCCTGCATGACTGAAATCGCCTACTGGATGAAGACCAACTGTCTAAAGCTGAACACCAACAAGACCAAAATTGTGATCTTTGGGAAGAACACATCAGAGCTAGGACCGAAACCCACCCCCACCACCCATGCCAAGAACCCCTGGATCATCATCAACACCAAACTCGACATGACTGTCCAAGTCAATGCCGTCACCGCCTCATACGTACATAACCTGAATATACTGAGAAAGATTTTCTAATGGTTCCCCATGAGCACCTTGAAAACTGTCACGCACTCCCTGGTCACAAGCAGGCTGGACTATGGAAACATCCTCTATGCTGGGATCAACAAAAATCTCTCCAGAAGGCTGCAGACCATTCAGAACTCGGTGGACAGAATCACTCTAAACCTCCCATGCAACTCTCACATCACACCACACCTGAAGGAGCTCCACTGGCTCCCCATTAATAAGGGAGCACAATTAAAACTCCTCATCCACACTTTTAAGGCACTACATAAAACTGGCTCAGCATACCTCAACAATCGCATCTGCTTTTACAAACCTTCCAAACACCTCCGCTCATCTGGACTCCTACTTGCACAAATCCCACAGATACAGAAAACCAGATCCGGTAGTCAAGCCTTCTCCTATATCATTCTTAAAGCATGGAACAACCTGCAGTTACACATAAGAACTTCCTCCTCACTTCTTGAATTCCGCAAGAAGCTGAAGATTTGGCTGTTTGAGTATGCCCATTAGGCCCCAGGTGTGCCTGGACTCACACCTGAGCAGCGCCAGGATACCCTCCCCGGGTCTACAAAGTGGCAAATATGACATGACATGGCATAACATAACATAACCATTGCAGCCTGTAGTGCAGTTTTAAACTGCCATTTTGACCTGCCAAAAAAAACCTTTTGCCAGGCCTAATCCTTCCATTTTTAACACCTATAAGTCACCCCGAAGGTAGGCCCTGAATTCCCATAGGGCAGGTGGCATGGCATTTAAGAAGTAGGACATGTGAAGAAGTAGGACATGTGTATTTAAGGTTTTGCATGTCCTGAAAATGAAAAACCTAAAAGTCGTTTTTCACGGCAGCAAGGCCGGCTTGCTCTTAGAAAAGCCCTGGCTTGCATTAGAACTCCTTATAATGCATAACTTCAGTTTGGGACTAGCTAGGGAAATGATTCAAGGACTCATTGGAGGAGGAATTTAAAATTCAACCTAATGGTAATGTCTGATTTTAAATTACTCCTTTGGAAATTTCAATTTTTGAAAGTTGGTATTTTCCTGCCTATGCCAAATGTACCTTTCCGACGGTGTCCAGAGTCACCTGGATCTCCTGCTTGTGATGTGTATTGCTGCCAAACATTAGACAAAAGACTTGGGTATGAGGAGGTGATGGAGCAGGGTTTTCGAAAAATGAAACCTGCTCGGATTGAGACCCTCTAGTAACATTTTTCTAATTTTTCTAACAGTGTGCAGTGAAAAAATGCGTGGTTTTAAGATTAACATGAGGAAAAATAATACTGCGCAAGCGCGTATCAAAGTACTGAACTAGGCCGCAAATGCTTGGCTAATGAAAAATAAAGAGACTAATGCTGCTTTTGTGCATGTTATTAACGTTTGTCAGGAAAATAATATGGGTTGCGCATGGTTAGATGCAGCATTCGGGAGGGTGCGTAAAGAAAAGCATTTCAATATGAGTAATTATATTTGCTTTATTTTTCGTAGAAGCATGGGTTAAGCAAAGAGATTTATTAACTGAAAAAGCAAAAGAGAATGTGGAGGGAAGGCAAAGGCGAGCGACCTTCGAATTAATGTGTGCCTGCCAAAAGTTATATGTGGAGACGAAAAAACAATCAGCAAGTGATGAACGTTTCCTCTGGAAGCGCACGACTGGCACAAGAAGTAACAGAACTGTTAACATTATCAGACAGAGAAGGAAGCAGAAGTCTAATATTTGTATACTTGTATTTCCAGGGATGATGTAGTCGTGAAGTTGAAAAAACGAAACAATTGAACATTGAGTAAGATGGACATGCCGAGTGTGGTGTGACAGTACACCCCCTTCCTTAACCAATCGAAATGTAGAATTTTCTCTGAATCGAAACAAGTGTGGGTTGGACATTTAGGTTTTAGGGTATAATTGAGGTGCCCTGGTGGGAGGGGTTAGGCGGTGTCTTCTTGCGATGCTGATGGCGTTAGGTGTGATCGTCGCTGTCGTCGGTTTGCTGTAGAGGCCTACCAGTTTTCTTTCCTGTTCCTGATTCCTGACTTAGACTTTGCCCTTACAAATCTTCTTGAGGGGCCTTGCTGCTCCCGTTTCCTTCTGGGTTAGTATAGATAGAAACCTGAATTTTCATAATCATTTTGCAAATGTATTTTGTCTCTGAAACTTTTCTCTCTTCGCCTCTCCACTCCTTCAATGCACTGTCAATGTAATGTGAATTGTCATTTTCTCTTTGCTAATTGTTTATTCAGTGATATTCCATGATTTGTACTGAGTATTGGTACTTTATGAGCATTTATTTCATATTATTTAGATAAACATTATAAATATACACACTGTGCCCGTCTTTATTTAGGGTGTGTTTATAGATTATTGCCTATAACTATTCAACTATAAAAAGATGTCATCGCCACATTATTTTCTATGAGAAATGCAGGTTCAGTTGGTAAGTTAGGTACAAACATTTTGCATTACACTGAACCCAGCGTGAAGGGACCTGTTGGGTAATGTAATTGGGCCTTGTTCATTGCAAATTTATTGATCCCTGAGCACTGGATCAGTTTTGGTAGCAGAGGATGGTTCATATTGATTAGTTTGGCAATCATTATTGATTATTGATTTGTGGTTATTAATATGAAAAGTTAGTGTTCGTTTTGTATCATGTAGGCTGGAAATACGGGTACGGAGTTGCCTAAGATCCCGGGATGATGATGTTATTTTAGCCTTAAGGGGCAGAGGAATAGTGTGGAAAAATATCACACTGCAGAAGTACTTTGTCTGTTGTTGTAATATCAAACAGTGAGATGCTATTGATGTTATTTTAGGATTTATTCTGTTGAGAAAAGATTGTGTGGAATAGTGAAAAGTCCGCTTCCGAAATTTTGGCTTTACATCCCTAAAGGAGTACCAAAACTTTTTTCACTCGAAAATTCTCTTCTGAAACTTTGGCTAGTATCCCCAGAAGAGTACCAAGACCTCTTTTTCACTTGATTGAGAGTAGAGTAGCGCTGGTCGTTATTTTACTAGAAGTAAAAGAAAATCTCTTTGAATGTTCGAACTATCTCTTTTATTAGTGGAGCAGACAAAGTAGCATTGTTTTTTGTTGTTTCTAACAAGAATTTAGTTAAGAAAAACCTTGTAGTACATTGTCGTATTATTTTGTTAAGGGAGGGTCAGTAGCAGGGGTTATACTGACGTCACAAAAAGCAGCGCTGGTATTGGTTGAAACAGTGGGCGCGTATTGAGCCGTGATTGGTTGGTTGGTGTGAGCCTCGCGGACATTGGTCGAGATAGTGGGTGCGTATTGAGCCGTGATTAGTTAGTTGGTGTGAGTCGCGCTGGTATTGGTAGAGATTCAGCGAATAGAGTGAGAGGATTTACGGAAGGTTTTGCTTGTTTATTTTCTTGGTTTATTTAGCGAGAAAAAAGAGAGTTTAAAATGAAGATGGTAAAAAGGATACAAGATTTCTTCAAAAAGGACAAACCGATAGTTACTAGAGAGGGACTTCCTGTACCTCCTCCAAGATCACCTGCTTCTTTCATGATGTTAGAGCGTAGATATCATACGTGTACATGGTTAGAGAATTGGATGGGTTACACGGAAGATGATGGAGTTTTAGCTTTTCCAAAGCATGGTACTTTTAATGTGAGGATATTGGAGAATTTGAGGAGACAAATGAATTCACTAAAACCAAATCCCAGACCTATGCAGTATGAGGCGCTTGAAGAATGGGAACATGAGGCGTATAAAAGGGAGAGAGACAGGAATGGGATAAGATATAGGAATACATTGAGAAGATATTCAGAAGCTAGGTGGGATGATCAGATGAAAAGATGGAGAAGATAAGTGATCGCGGATGGGTTATATCCAGTAATAGTTGCTGAGGATCAGGCTGTAGGAAAATGTAAAGAGAAAAAGAATAATGTAGAGACTTCAGAATTAGATATTGATCCAAATGAAATCGATGATGAATTACTAGATGAGATGATATTAAAGAGACCACCACCATATCAGGAGAGCCTGGAGGGGATTTCTCGTAGTGCACAGTTAATTGAAATAGAAGTTCCACAAGTTACACATGTTCCGGCAGCTTCACAGTCTTCATTAGGTACTCGAGAGTTACAGGAAAAAGAAATTGACATGTTAAATAGAACAAGAGAGGAGTTGACTCAGAAAATTAGTTTGTTGAGTTTAAATGCAGAAGCATTGTCAATACCAGTAACAATTGGTCCTATAGTTCCATTGCACAGTGAGGGTCAAAATATGTCGAGAGTGCATACATTGACAATTCCTATGAATAATGTCAGGAATGCTAGTGGATCGGAACAAGTTGAGAGGAGTGCCTCATTAATTGATTTACCAGTAAATGAGAAAGTGACTGAAACACCAAAAAGAAATGTGCTGATAGATCCTAGGAAACTAGTGCAGAATGTGAGAGAAATGACTCCAGTATCAGGGGGTTCAGTTTGACCTTCGCCAGAGGAGTTAGATGACTGGATAAGAGGAATAGAAACTAATAAGTCTAAAATCAGTATAGACATAGGTAAATTGAGAGTAGATCTGGAAGAAATGATTAATGGTACAATAAGCCCGGAGAGATTGAGTAAATATCAGGATGAAGAGTTACTATTTTTGTGTAAAAATATTGCATGGAGAGCGAAGAATTTTCATGAGAAATTGTTAGAAGTTGCTCAGGAATATGGAGTGGATATTGGAAAGTCTAAAGCTGTGCAAAAAACATATAGATTGGATTTTACTGAAAAGGATTTAGAGAGTTTAAATACATCTGGTAAACGATTGCAAATAAAAGAGTTGATTAACATCTTGAAGAGATGGGGTGATGTGGAACGATGGAAAGGTAGATGGGCGAAAAAGAAGGAAGAAATGATTGCTAGTAAAAATGTGAATGCATCTTCTTTACTTCCGTTAAGCGAACCAGAGCAAGTTGAAATGATATATCCGATGAGAGAAGTTCCAGGTGGTGGATATGTTCACATTCCTTGGTCAAGACAGGATATATTGTCTGTTACTAATGATTTCCCCAGATTGAGAGAAAAGCCTGCCGAGTGGTACAAACAGGTAGAGAGGTTTGTAAAGGTTTCAAAGGTTTTGTTGAAAGACCCAAAGTACAACGCACCATCAACACCACCTTCAAAACAGGCACCTTCCCAGACAACTGGAAGCGCGCAGAAGTCAGACCCCTGCTCAAGAAGCCCACAGCTGACCCCACCGACCTCAAGAACTATCGGCCCATCTCGCTCCTCCCCTTCGCAGCCAAAGTTGCAGAGAACAGTCAACAGGAAACTGACACGATTCATTGAAGAGAACGCTGTCCTCGACCCATCCCAATCCGGATTCCGAAGCAACCACAGCACAGAGACCGCCCTACTCGCCGCCACAGACGACATCCGCACCCTCCTGGACAAAGGCCACTCCGCAGCCCTCATCCTACTCGACCTATCAGCGGCCTTCAACACCGTCTCCCACCGCACACTAGTCGCCAGACTACATGACGCAGGCATACAAGGAACAGCCCTGGACTGGATCCGATTATTCCTCACCGGAAGAAGCCAAAGGATCAGACTCCCACCCTTCCTCTCCGACCCCATGAAAATCTCATGCGGAGTCCCACAGAGTTCATCACTGAGCCCCACCCTCTTCAACATCTACATGGCCCCCCTCGCAGCCATCGTCCGACAACACGGCCTCAACATCGTATCCTACTCCGACGACACCCAGCTCATCCTCTCCCTCACCAAAGACCCATCCACTGCCAAACTCAACTTCCAGAAAGGAATGCAAGACGTCGCAGTCTGGATGACCAACAGCTGCCTGAAGCTCAACGCCGAGAAGACAGAAGTCCTCGTCCTCAGTACCACCCCTTCTGCATGGGACAGCACCTGGTGGCCAACCGCCCTTGGAAGCCCACCTACCCCCTCAGACCACGCCAAGAACCTCGGCATCGTACTCGACTCATCACTCACCATGAATCGACAGGTCAACGCCGTCACCTCCAGCTGCTTCAACACCCTCCACATCCTCCGCAAGACCTTCAAGTAGATCCCCCCTGAGTCAAGGAAGACAGTCACCCCGCACTCATCACCATCAGACTGGACTATGGAAATGCACTCTACACCGGCATCAACAAGTCCCTACTCCGCAAACTCCAAACAATACAGAACACCGCCGCCAGACTCGTCCTCGGCATCCCCCGACATGAACGCATCAGCCAACACCTACGAAGTCTCCACTGGCTCCCCATGGAGAAAAGAGTCACTTTCAAAATCCTCACTCATGCCTACAAATGCCTACACAACAACGGACCCAAATACCTCAACGACAGAATCAACTTCCACGTACCCAAAAGAAACCTCCGATCATGCAGCCAAGACCTGGAACGAGCTACCGGCAGACATCAGACGCACCCCCTCCCTGAACACCTTCAGGAAGACCCTCAAGACCTGGCTCTTCGGCTAAACAGATCTGCGGACCCCCCCCTCAGCGCCTTGAGACCCTCTCGGGTGAGTAGCGCGCTTACAATTCCCTGATTGATTGATTGATTGATTGATTGATTGGATGGCTTATTTGACATTGTAGTTCCAGCTGATTTATGGACTGAGTGTAAAATTGCAGTTGATTGTCCCAAAGAGGAATATCCTAGAGATGTTAAAACAGGAGCACCTTCAGAAGAGGTGATAAAAAAATATAATCAAGTAATTACTTACCTGAAGGGTAAAATTTCTCCAAAAGAAACAAATTGGGTTAAAACTGATAGGACAACACAGGAGTCAAAAGAATAAGTGCATGCATAATATGAGAGGCTTTTACAGGTGTTTAAACAGTATAGTGGCTTTGAAAGTATAACTGACAAAGATATGGGACATTTTGTGTATAGGTTTGTATTTGGATTGAAACCTGAGATTAGTAATATGATTCAGCAACACTTGATTTGTTGGCAAAGACAGTGGATGAGATTTTGAGATATGCTAAGTATTGTAGTGATGATATTGAGTTGAGGCATAAGAAATTAAAAGAGAAGATGATGTGGGCACAAGTGAAAGTGGCACAACAGAAAGATGGGAATTATGTCAGCGGTTCTCAAACAGATTTTCAAATGAAAGGACAGAATCAGAATTTTCAAAATGGTCAGGTACCTAAAATGAATGGTGTATTAAATGGCGGAAAAGGTAGAGGTAAGAATAATAGAGAAGAAATGAAAAAGAAATATCCTTGTCATGCGTGCGGAAAGTTAGGAAATTGGAAGAACGAGTGTAAGTCCTTGCTAGGAAATAATGGAATGATTCAAAATTTCAATCCGCAGATGTAGAATGAAGTGGTTGTGAATCAACAACAGCTGCAACAGCAACAGGTAGTTACACCACAGGTTCAACAAATACAAGTACCTCAAGCTCCTATGCCAAATAATGTGAATGCTCAGGTACAGAGATGCAGTGCGAATGCTGGATTTCACCCCAGTGAACAAGTTGGTAAGAATCAAAATGTACAACAATATTGGTTGCAGTGTCCTGAGAGCTTGGCGCATCTCTAGTGGTAGATCAATCAGGTCCTTTTGTTGATGGGAAAGTGGAAGGTAATAATATTACATTCCTTGTGGACACTGGTGCTACCCGTTCTACTGTAAGAGCAGCAGAAATTCCAAACCTACCTCTCTCGGGAGAAACTATCCAAGTTGTGGGAGTTTCTAATAAGTATATTAGAACTCCAGTGACCAAACCAATGGAGGTTCATATTGGAGAATTCAGAGATATGCATCGTTTTGTGGTATGTGACACGAGTCCAGTGAATCTTTTAGGTAGGGATTTACTTTGCAAGATGAATTGTACCATCTATTGTTCACCGGATGGTATTTCTTTCCAGACACCAGATGAAGATGTTGCTTTTAAAATGATGCTAGCAAAGCAAGGGACAGAAGTGAATGATCTATATTCATTGCTCACATTTGAGGATTTTCCTAGTGAGTTGAGAGATACAGTAAGAACTGATGTGTGGGATTTTACAGGAAAAGAAATTGATCTGATGAAGGGTGTTGACCCTATTCAAATTACAGTGAAACAAGGTGCAGAATTTCCAAAAACACCACCATATAAGATGAGTCCTGAGACCATAGCAGGAGTTATTCCTGTAATAGAACAAATGATTGAACAAGGCGTTCTGAAAGAAATATTGGGTAGTCCTTGCAATTCACCTATTATGGGAATTAAGAAACCAAGTGGAAAATACAGAATAGTGCAAGATTTGCGAAAAATCAATAAAATTGTGGTACCTTGCTGCCCAATAGTGCCAAACCCAGCAGTGATTCTTTACCAAATTCCTTGTGATGCGGAATGGTATACAGTGATTGATTTGGGTCAAGCATTTTTCTCGATACCTTTACATCCGGATAGCCAATATTTATTTGCTTTCCGGTCCGGAGACCGTGTTTTGGCATGGTGCCGAGTTCCTGAAGGGTAGACAGAGAGTCCTTCAATTTTTAATCAGATTTTGAAAAAATGTCTAGAGTCATTGGTTATGCCAGAGAATTCAGTGTTAGTGCAGTTTATTGATCACCTACTGGTGGCATCAAAAACACGAGAGGCATGTGTGACAGATAAAATTGCTCTACTGAACCATTTGGCAGAAGGTGGGCATAAAGTGTCACCAGCAAAATTACAATTTTGCCAGAAAGAAGTTCAATATTTGGGACACAAAATTGAAAAAAGAGTTAGGAGAGTATTACAGGATCGAATCAATGTGATTTTGCAAATGGAACCTCCCAAAACTCAGAAAGAAGTTCGAATGTTTTTGGGCATGGTAGGATATTGCAGGCAATGGATCAGTGGATTCTCACTGATTGCAAAGACTTTACAGAGATTGACTCACAAAGATGTGACTGATCCGATTGAATTGGATGAAGAGAGCATGAGAGCTTTTATTGAGCTGCGAGATAGTCTTTGTCGAGCACCTGCGTTGGGAATGCTAGACTATACAAAAGAGTTTGCATTGTTCTGTTGTGAGAGAGATGGGTGTGCGCTTTCTGTTCTGACACAGACACACGGAATGGCACGTCGACCAGTGGCATATTTTTCTGCTACTTTGGACTCAGTGGCTGCAGCATTGCCAGGTTGTTTGAAAGCAGTGGCTGCTACTTATTTGAGTCTTGAGCAGAGTGAGTCAATTGTTATGGGACATCCAGTGAAAGTATATGTGCCACATTCTGTTGAGATCTTACTAAATCGTACGCGAACACAGTACATGACGTATAGTCGCTTGACTAAATATGAAAGAGTGATTCTGGGTGCTAAAAATGTGACAGTAACAAGATGTACAACATTGAATCCAGCAACTTTGTTGCTGAGTTCAAGTTGTGAAGAAGTGAGAGATGAAGCAGATCATGATTGTTTGGATGTGACAGAGTTGTGTACAAAACCAAGACCTGACATAAAAGATACACCACTGGAAGAATCAGATTGTGTGATGTTTGTGGATGGATCTTGCCTGAGAGATGAAAAAGGTGCATTGAGTGCTTCATATGCTGTGTGTACAGTGGCTATGGTTCCTGAAGCATCTTGTCTAAGAGGGATAAATTCAGCACAAATTTCTGAGTAAATGGCATAAACTAGGGCGTGCATAATTGGCAAAAATTTTAGAGTAACCATATTCACTGATAGTCAATATGGTTTCGGGGTGGTGCACGACTTTGGTCAATTGTGGATGCAACGTGAATTTCTGACTTCTTCAGGATCACCAATCAGAAACAGTAAACATGTAAAGGATTTACTGAATGCACTACAATTGCCTAAAAAGATTGCAGTGGTTAAATGTTCAGCACATAAGTCTGGAGATGATTATGTGACCAGTGGAAACAGATACGCAGACCAAGTGGCTCGTTTCCGAGCACAAAATTCAATTTCAATAAACAGAGGAAAAGAGAAAATAGTACAAATTGTCACTTGATGTTCTCTGCAATAGAAACATGTGATGAAATTAAACAGTTGCAGGAAGAAGCTAGTGAAGAGGAAAAAGAAATTTGGATCAAATCAGGATGTAAAATGAGATCTGATGATGAAGTATGGGTGTATGTAGATGAGAGACCAGTAATGCCAGACTGTTTACTTTCACAAATGGCAAGGATGTACCATGGATTAACACATGTTGGGAGAGATGCTATGATTAGACTCTTCAAACAGTCATGGTACAATCCAAAGTTCAGGGTCATTGCAGAGAGTCTTTGCCAAAGATGTACAGTGTGCCAGCAGCAAAATCCAGGTAGAAAGACAGTTGTTAGTTGGGGCAGAATTGGGAAAGCTGCAGGACCTTTTACTAGGTTGCAGGCAGACTTTATAGAATTCCCTCCTTGTAATGGACTAAAATATGTGTTGGTTGTTGTTTGTCTGTTTTGTCGTTGGGTGGAAGAATATCCAACAAGAAGGAATGATAGCTTGACTGTTGCTAATTTGCTTTTAAGAGAGATAATTCCTAGATTTGGATTTCCAGTCTCTTTAGAAGCAGATAGAGGAACTCATTTTAATAATGAAATAATTCGGATGATTTGTGCAGCGTTACAAATTGAACAAAAGCTGCATTGTGCCTATCGACCAGAAGCATCAGGAGTGGTCGAACAAATTAATGGCACTATCAAATCAAGACTGTCAAAGGTCTGTGCATCCACAGCACTGAAATGGCCAGATGCTTTACCCTTGGTATTGATGAGTCTGAGAAGTATTCCTGATAAAAAGACTGGATTATCCCCACACAAAATTATTATGGGGAGAGCAATGAGACAGCCGATTGTACCAGCAAATCAACTGATGAATATTACTGATGATCAGGTGCTTGATTATTGCACAGGATTGGCTGATGTAGTGCGTTCTGTGTCTCATCAGGTTGGAGAAATGCAACTACAACTCAGCCAGAACAAGCACATGATCTAAGTCCAGTCGAGTAGGTCCTGGTGAAGAAACACGTGAGAAAATCGTGTGTGGAACCTAGATGGCATGGCCCTTACCAGGTGATACTGGTGACAACAACAGCAGTGAAGTATGGTGGCGACCAAACTGGATACATGCAAGTCACACAAGAACAGTCCCAAGTCCACTTGAAAGACAAGAAGAAGCAGAAAGTGGAGAAAGTGAAGTTATAGAGTCTGAAGTTACAGATTCTGAAGTCGAACAAGGAACAAATCGAATAGAGTGGGCACCAGCTACTGGGTCTCAAAAGACTGCTGTTGAGAAAGAAAAAGAGAAAGTGAATCAAGAGCAAGTACAGCAGAGAAAAGGACTAAATAAAAGAACTTGCAAACTTGACAATGAAGCAACGGAAGCTGTGCAAGCAAAGATAGCAAGAAAAGGTGATGTGTGGCCAGAAGGAGGAAAAGACTGAAATACACTCTGAAACAAAGATCACCTGACACAATAATTGAAGTTTCAGATCAGACTGAGCAAAGTGAGTCTGAAGAAGAATCAGTTCGTAAAACAAAAAGAGTGAGGGTTCCAAATAAGAAATACATAGCACCAGAATGGACATATGTGGTGTTGGAAGAAATTGAAAATACAGATCAGATCAAAGAAAACACTGGTACAGAGCAAAGTGAAGGAGAAGTTTTGAACCACCTTAAAGAACTATGAAAATTAAGGTGCAACAATTTTGAGAAAATTATTCTGAATCATTCAAAAGATTTGAAAAAGAAGAAGAAGATATAAAAGAAAAAGAAAAAAGAAAAAGAGGGGGTAAAGAAGAAAAGCCATTAGTGTGAGGATATACTACTTTGGATAGATAATATTTTTGGGATAGATATTTTTATAGATTAGATTTTTTAGATATTTTTGATTCTAAGTTAGATATTTGAGATTTTTCTTAGTTTTGTTTAGTTTTTTTAGAATTAGTACAATTTAATTAGAAATGGCAAATACAGCAGAGACTGGACATCAAAATCGTAGTTTAAAACGTAAATGTATTAATGTTTGCTTATTTAGTATATTTCTACTAATGATAGTATGGTTAACATTAATTGTCATTGTGCCTGTCTTAATGGTAACTAATCAAAAGAATGACACTAATTACCATCGTCTGTCTCAGAGGGGTGACATATCATCACCTACCTTTAACATATGGTGTGTCTTGTAGTGTCTTAACTAGTTTGTTTTACGAGGAAGTCTCCAATATTTTTATTCTAACATGGATTTAGTATTCTCAGAAATTCCTATTAGAAGGAATATGAATAAAATAAATAGTGCTAGAAATGCGGAATATATGGGAGAATTCTTTCATTCAACACAAACAATAGATACAGTATATGCATATAGACATAACCTAACTTGTAGATTATGATTTGAAGAAATAGAATTCATTAACATGGTTGAAGATAGAAGACGAGTTTCAGAGAAAAGCTGCTAGGCAAAAGTCTCATGTACCTCCATGGGCTTTCAGAGAAGGATATTACAAGAAGGGCGAGACTTACGCTGCCATGACCCTAGACTGGTATCATAGAGGGAGGCTTTGTTTACTTAAACAAGAGACGGACTATAATAATTATTTCATTGGTTCTAGTGAATGTGATCATACTTTTCTAGTTACGAGAGGATGGGGATTAAAAGGAGGAACAGATCATGTCTTTCGGGGAATCTATTATGTATGTGGTAAGAATGCCTACTATAGGTTGCCTGCACATTGGTATGGGTGTTGTTATTTAGCAATAGTATTTCCAAAGATATATCATATGGATAAGAATAATAGAATCAATGAAGTAAAGAATGGACTAATACGTAACAAAAGGGCAAGCTTTTCAGAAATTATAGGGGATGTTTTTGGAGCATTGATACCTTCAGTTGGAGTTATACTAAATTCGCACAAAATTAGAAAATTGTCCACAGTGGTTGATCGTTTATCAACAGACACTGCTGGTGGGTTTTTAATGGTTGATACTGAGATGGTTGCAATTAGATCTATGGTTTTCCAGATTCGACTTGCCCTTGATGTATTATTGGCTAAAGAGGGTGGAGTCTGCAACATGTTGAAAATACAACAATGTTGTACTTATATCCCTGACAAGAGTAAGAATCTTGAGGGGTATATTAAGAATATTGCAAATCTTCATCAAGATTTATCCGAATTGAAGGTTGATGGTGCTTGGGGGGAACTTGGTAAGAGTTTTTCTTCTGTGGGAAATTGGTTCTCTACATTTGGGAATAGTCTATTAGGGAGAATATTAACACCTATTATTGCAGTGGCTACAGTGATATTAATGATTTTCTTGATTTATAAATGTTGCAAATGCAAGAAAGAGACATCTGATAATAAACGAAGAGCAAGAAAAAGAAAGAGAGAAGAAATAGATCTAGAGAATAGAAGAGGAAACTATTATGAAATGATGAGGGATATAGATGGAATAATGATAAAACGAGAGATAACAATAGCTTTTTAAGTGACAAATTGTATTGGTGGGTATTTTGGTGATGGCTCAATGACGCCATCAAAGGTGGATTGATGGAGCAGGCTTTTCGAAAAATGAAACCTGCTCGGATTGAGACCCCTGGTAACATTTTTCTAACAGTGTGCAGCGAAAAAATGCCTGGTTTTAAGATTAACATGAGGGAAAATAATACTGCGCAAGCGCGTACTAAAGCACTGAACTAGGCCGCAAATGCCTGGCTACTGAAAAAGAAAGAGACCAATGCTGCTTTTGTGCATGTTATTAACGTTTGTCAGGAAAATAATATTGGTTGCGCATGGTTAGATGCACCATTTGGGAGGGTGCGTAAAGAAAAGCATTTCAATATGAGTAATTATATTTGTTTTATTTTCCGTAGAAGCATGGGTTAAGCAAAGAGATTTATTAACTGAAAAAGCAAAAGAGAATGTGGAGGGAAGGCAAAGGCGAGCGACCTTCGAATTAATGTGTGCCTGCCAAAAGTTAAACGTGGAGACGAAAAAACAAACAGCAAGTGATGAACGTTTCCTCTGGAAGCGCACGAGTGGCACAAGAAGTAACAGAACTGGAAACATTTGCGGAGAGAGAAGGAAGCCGAAGTCTGATATTTGTATACCTGTATTTCCTGGGATGATGTAGTCATGATGTTGAAAAAACAAAACAATAGAACATTGAGTAAGATGGACATGCCGAGTGTGGTGTGACAGTACACCCCCTTCCTTAACCAATCGAAATGTAGAATTTTCTCTGAATCGAAACAAGTGTGGGTTGGACATTTAGGTTTTAGGGTATAATTGAGGTGCCTTGGTGGGAGGGGGTAGGCGGTGTCTTCTTGCGATGCTGATGGCGTTAGGTGTGATCGTCGCTGTCGTCGGTTTGCTGTAGAGGCCTACCTGTTTTCTTTCCTGTTCCTGATTCCTGACTTAGACTTTGCCCTTACAAATCTTCTTGAGGGGCCTTGCTGCTCCCGTGGCCAGAGAGCAGATTTCCTGTTTCCTTCTGGGTTAGTATAGATAGAAACCTGAATTTGCATAATCATTTTGCAAATGTATTTTGTCTCTGAAACATTTCTCTCTTCGCCTCTCCACTCCTTCAATGTACTGTCAATGTGATGTGATTTGTCATTTTCGCTTTGCTAATTGTTTATTCAGTGATATTCCATGATTTGTACTGAGTATTGGTACTTGATGAGCATTTATTTCACATTATTTAGATAAACATTATAACTGTGTCCGTCTTTATTTAGGGTGTGTTTATAGATTATTGCCTATAACTATTCAACTATAAAAAGATGTCATCGCCACATTATTTTCTATGAGAAATGCAGGTTCAGTTAGTAAGTTAGGTACAAACATTTAGCATTACACTAAACCCAGCGTGAAGGGACCTGTTGGGTAATGTAATTGGGCCTTGTTCATTGCAAATTTATTGATCCCTGAGCACTGGATCAGTTTTGGTAGCAGAGGATGGTTCATATTGATTAGTTTGGCAATAATTATTGATTATTGATTTGTGGTTATTAATATGAAAAGTTAGTGTTCGTTTTGTATCATGTAGTCTGGAAATACGGGTACGGAGTTGCCTAAGATCCTGGGATGATGATGTTATTTTAGCCTTAAGGGGCAGAGGAATAGTGTGGAAAAATATCACACTGCAGAAGTACTTTGTCTGTTGTTGTAATATCAAACAGTGAGATGCTGTTGATGTTATTTTAGGGATATATTCTGTTGAGAAAAGATTGTGTGGAATAGTGAAAAGTCCGCTTCCGAAATTTTGGCTTTACATCCCCAAAGGAGTACCAAACTTTGACTAGTATCCCCAGAAGAGTACCAAGACCTCTTTTTCACTTAATTGAGAGTAGAGTAGCGCTGGTCGTTATTTTACTAGAAGTAAAAGAAAATCTCTTTGAATGTTCGAACTATCTCTTTTATTAGTGGAGCAGACAAAGTAGCATTGTTTTTTGTTGTGTCTAACAAGAATTTAGTTAAGAAAAACCTTGTAGTACATTACCGTATTATTTTGTTAAGGGAGGGTCAGTAGCAGGGGTTATACTGACGTCACAAAAAGCAGCGCTGGTATTGGTTGAAACAGTGGGCGCATATTGAGCCGTGATTGGTTGGTTGGTGTGAGCCGCGCGGGCATTGGTCGAGATAGTGGGTGCGTATTGAGCCGTGATTGGTTAGTTGGTGTGAGTCGCGCTGGTATTGGTAGAGATTCAGCGAATAGAGTGAGAGGATTTACGGAAGGTTTTGCTTGTTTATTTTCTGGGTTTATTTAGCGAGAAAAAAGAGAGTTTAAAATGAAGATGGTAAAAAGGATACAAGATTTCTTCAAAAAGGACAAACCGATAGTTACTAGAGAGGGACTTCCTGTACCTCCTCCAAGATCACCTGCTTCTTTCATGATGTTAGAGCGTGGATATCATACGTGTACATGGTTAGAGAATTGGATGGGTTACACGGAGGATGATGGAGTTTTAGCTTTTCCAAAGCATGGTACTTTTAATGTGAGGATATTAGAGAATTTGAGGAGACAAATGAATTCATTAAAACCAAATCCCAGACCTATGCAGTATGAGGCGCTTGAAGAATGGGAACATGAGGCGTATAAAAGGGAGAGAGACAGGAATGGGATAAGATATAGGAATACATTGAAGAGATATTCAGAAGCTAGGTGGGATGATCAGATGAAAAGATGGAGAAGATAAGTGATCGCGGATGAGTTATATCCAGTAATAGTTGCTAAGGATCAGGCTGTAGGAAAATGTAAAGAGAAAAAGAATAATGTAGAGACTTCAGAATTAGATATTGATCCAAATGAAATCGATGATGAATTACTAGATGAGATGCTATTAAAGAGACCTCCACCATATCAGGAGAGCCTGGATGGGATTTCTTCTAGTGCACCGTTAATTGAAATAGAAGTTCCACAAGTTTCCCAAGTTACACATGTTCCGGCAGCTTCACAGTCTTCATTAGGTACTCGAGAGTTACAGGAAAAAGAGATTGACATGTTAAATAGAACAAGAGAGGAGTTGACTCGGAAAATTAGTTAGTTGAGTTTAAATGCAGAAGCATTGTCAGTACCAGTAACAATTGGTCCTATAGTTCCATTGCACAGTGAGGGTCAAAATATGTCGAGAGTGCATACATTGACAATTCCTATGTATAATGTCAGGAATGCTAGTGGATCGGAACAAGTTGAGAGGAGTGCCTCATTAATTGATTTACCAGTAAATGAGAAAGTGACTGAAACACCAAAAAGAAATGTGCTGATAGATCCTAGGAAACTAGTGCAGAATGTGAGAGAAATGACTCCAGTATCAGGGGGGTCAGTGGGACCTTCGCCAGAGGAGATAGATGACTGGATAAGAGGAATAGAAACTAATAAGTCTAAAATGAGTATAGACATCACTGTGGGGCTAATTAGGCAATCCTGGCGGAGGCAGCCTTCTTCCAAAGCCCCTGAGCCCTTCTAGAACTTGGCCAGCACCCTTCTTGGGCCACCGCGAGCGCACTGCGGCAACCTCCACACTCTGGTGGGACTTCTAATCCCAGAGTGCAACACGTACCTCCTGTCCCCGACGCCTGCAGGTCAGCTGAGAGGGAGGGGCCAGCGCAGCCCTCTTTAGCGCGGCTCGCATCCCGTGGCGCGGGACGCGCGCGGGCCGCGCCCGGGCGAAGCCCGTGCCAAGGGCGGGCCCGTCCTTGCCCGTCATTGACAGGAAGAGGCAGGGCCATACCTCTTTCTTCTGGCTTTTGGCCCCCCCGGACAAAAATTACGAACTTCCTTAAGGTACTGTGTTGTTGCGTGACCAACCACTCTAATGTAACATGTTTTTATGATTTTCTATATTTACAATCCCGGAGCTGGTTTAACTATAGTATAAGTGCACTAATGTTTTAAATCTTGCTGTATTTTCTCTTGCCAAATATAATTTTCCAGGGGGTCACTCTAGGAAAAAAATCTCCTACCTCCTGCATCCTAATGGGCAAAAGGAAATCCATGGAGGGTACATGGGGGTCAGGGGGGTTAAATAGTTTAACTAGTGGGGCAAGTAAGGGGAAGAAGGCTAGAAAGACAACTAAAACTATATCCGCAGCTAATAATTGTGTTATGAATAGGATTGATAACCTTATCATAGAATATGAAGGGTTACTGGGAGCAGACCCCACAGTCCCCCCTGCCCGCGTTGACCCTGCTTCCGCAGGTGAACATATTCCCTTGCGCCTACCCATAGTCCCTCCAATGTTCCAGAAACCCCGCCGCAAGGATATAGCGTCTAGTCAGGAGTTTATACATCCAGCTCCCGATTCGCTTTTGACGACTAACATCTCCCCCCGTTTGTCCACAGCTCCTATCCATGACGCTACATGTCACATAGAGCCCACAGTTATTTGTATTAACCGATTTGCACCATTAGCTGAGGATCCTGACTCTCGTGATGACGTACAATCTTCATCTCTAACTATACCCACAGCGAAGTTTTCGTCAGAGTTAGATGTCATTCCTCCCTCCCCTTCACAGACTCTTATTCAGACTGTTAATACATTAACGGAGGAGGTTGGATTTCTGAAAGCGATGATTGGGGAGCTTATAGTTACTGTTAAACTCTTAATTTCGAATAACACACCTAATGTACAAACTATGTGTGTCCCATCCAATTCACACTCGGTTGTAGTGCCAAGAGTCTCACCCGACAATGATTTTATCGCCCCCTTTAGGGGAGCCTCTATGGCTCCACTGGTAAAATTGGCAGGCCCCCCCAGAACTCTTCAGCCCTACATTAGTCAAAAACAACTCTACTCAAACATCACTTCACACTGTGGAAAGCCAACTGGTACTCCATTGGTTTCATCAATGGTCAGTGACACCTCTCTCCAACAGAGCAAACAACTAATGTCTCCCCCAGTACAGGCCCGGACAGTTTTTATGGTTAACGTTCCCAAACTTGGATTAAGAAGTAGTTTCGAGACCCATGACTCCCTGATAAACAAGTCCATACATTGGCTACGCCACGTCAGGCGTTGCCATTCCATAATTAGAGAGGATATAGTCGGGGCAAGAAGATGCTCGTCCAATCACGAACCTTTGGACTGCATCGCACTTACCCTGACTAATCCTGACCTGGCGGAAACCCTCTTAGCACTGGAATTTAGGACCTGTTCTCCCGATTCTTCATCTATTCAAGTCAGACGTTTTCCGTCACCTTCAATGTCTAGGGCTCATCACAGCAAGAAACTTATATCCGTACCTAGGGGGTCTTCGCTTGAATCTCTTGATTGACTATGTCAGGCGTACCAACCTTGGCAGGAACCACAGCTTCCCACGACTACTAATACTCACAGTTCCCTCAACACTGACCGACCAGATACAACTTCAGATGGCTTGCTAATACAGACGAAACCCACTAGTACTGTTGGTGATCGGGGCTGTAGCTTGGGGGCCTATGGCATTGTAGTATCAACTAATGATTGTACTTCATCTCTCGTTTCACCTCACTTGATACAACGAATTTCTCCGAGCGATAGAACCCTGGGAACACAGATCAAAATTCTTTCCTGGAATATTGCAGGCCTTTGTAGTAAAATGCAGTTTCCCGACTGGAACGTGCAGGTTGAGGAACACCATATATGCATTTTTCAAGAAACATGGAGCGTAAGCCCACAATATAAACAGGTTACACTTGTTTTTTCAAACCAGCTATCTCCATGGGGAGGGGGCGCCCCTCTGGAGGCCTTGTTGTCTGGGTCAAAATTGATATGGACTGTCAAATTACTGAACACCATTGTAATAGCCCTGATATCATGTGGCTTTCGATTAAGGGGAGCAGGGGTGGACAAACCCTAGAGCTGTTTAATGTTTACATAAGGGGAACATCAGGGGGCAGACCGTCAGACATTGTTCTGGCTTTAGAACAAGAACTATCTAACTGCTCTCCAAGTTCACACATCATGAGTGCAGGTGATTTTAACTGTACTTTTGAACCATTAGGGGCTGAGGATTTGCTAGGGACAGAGGAAGAAGATACTAAGTGGGGCGTTCCATTGCTAAACATTCCTCCCATCAAGAAATGGACCCAGATAGCTATTCAAATAAACGCACTGGCCCTCGAAACAGGTCTTAGGGCTGTAAATGGAAGATCTAGCTCGGAAGCCTTAGGAGCTAACACGTTCAATAGGGTTAATTGTCCCTCCCGAATTGATTACATATTATTAGACCTGAGAATTTGGAGATTGTTGATAGATATGGAAGTGGTCCCCTCATCGGACAGTGATCATAACATACTAAGCCTGATAATGGGTATTCCTTGGGTTCCCCTGGTCCCCGTAAACCAGACCCCAGGGTTTCTTATGACAACTAAAGAACTGACACCCTCTAACTGTAGAAGGTCTCTCAAATGGCCAAAAGTTGCTGCAGAAGAATCTAAAATGGCAGCCATTAGACATGTCTTGAGTGAAAACACCCTTAGACTAAAAGAGGCCTTTGGCGAAACAGATGGCCTGGCAAAGATTCCAGAAGTATATGATAAAATGGTAGCCCAGGTAGGATCCTTTTTCAGTATGACTCTTAAAGCCGGCAAATTAAATGCAGGCAACAAAAAGCACCATACCTGGTTTAACGGGGACTGTAGACGGGGAAAAAAGGCTCTTGTCCTAGCAATAAGGAGTAAAAATTGTCCTTTAATTAGAGAATCCAGAAAGAATTATAAAACTGCTGTCTCTCGTGCGAAGCGTGAGTGGGACGAGTCCCACTGGCAGAATCTAAAAGACGCAAGCACAGCTAGAGATCCCAAGCTCTTCTGGAATATGGTTGGGTGGTTCGGTTATAAAGATCCTGACCTTATCCCCAACCACATTACCTGTCAGGATTGGCATAGTCACTTTCGAAATCTCTACTCTGGGCCTAATCTATCTCTCGAATCAGGGCCCCTCCATCAAATAAGCTTCTATCCTATATCGGGCCCTATCGACCTCTTCACATTAGATGAAGTAGAGGCGGCTGTAAAGAAAATTGTTCCATCAAAAGCCCCGGGACCTGACGGCATCCCCGGGGACCTTTTTCTTGCTGACCCCCATAACTGGGCTAGTTATATCACGCTCTTAATCAACTGCCTTGTACAGGGCAGCTCAGTACCTGAGTCATGGAAGGGGGCTGAGGTGATACCCATCTACAAGAAAGGTCCCAGGGATGATCCTGCCAACTACCGCCCAATCAGTTTGATTGACGCTATGCAGAAAGTAGTTGGCAGGGTGTTATTACAGAGAATTCATTGCTGGGTGGACGAAGAAGACATTCTTTCCCAATATCAAGCGGGATTTAGGGCTTGCACGGGGACGGTGGACCAAGCATTCAGGTTGCTCCTTATCTACTGGAAGGTGGTCCTCATTGGCAAGGGCAGTCTTTATTTGGCATTTATTGACTTAAAGACTGCCTTTGACCTGGTCCCTCGAGAGCGGCTGTGGCGCATCTTGGGCGAAATGGGGATCCCTCCGTTGTTGCTGAACCTGCTGATCCGTCTACACGAGGGCAATTACGCGCAAGTGAGGTGGGGGTCCCAAGGCCAGAAAACAGACAAAATCCCGGTTAACAGAGGAGTTCGCCAGGGCTGTGTTCTGGCGCCCACCCTGTTTTCCTTGTACATGAATGGGGTGGTTAATTTCCTCCAAGAGTGTCCAGCTGATGCCCCAGCTCTGTTGGGCGACAGGGTCCCCACTCTCCTCTTCGCGGACGATACTCTGCTCATCTCAAAGACGCCAGCATGGCTGCAAAAGCTCCTAGACAGATTTCACCTCTTCTGTGAATCCAGGGGGCTTATTGTAAACACCTCTAAGACTAAGCTTATGGTATTTAACCCTTACAGGCCATACAGAAGCAATGTCACCCTTGACGGAATCTGTTTGGAAAAAGTCACAACATTTGACTATCTAGGAATTCGGCTCGCTGAGAATATGCAGTGGAGAAATCATGTTGACAAAATGCTTTTAAACCATAAGCGTACGACAGGAGCACTAACTAGAGAACACCGTTCCTCAGCGAGCAGACCAGTAGCCCCTGCACTTACCATCTATGCAGCTAAAGCAGTAAGCTCAGCCCTTTATGGTGCTGAGCTATGGGGCTTCGAGAATGTAGACTGTATTAGTAGATCTGAACATAAGTTCCTAAGAGACTTAGTGTCGCTCCCTTCCAACGTCCCATTGAAACCCCTGATGAGCGACATGGGTAGACGCTCTTTCAAAGACGTAGCCAGGCTGCGACCACTACTATTCTGGGCCCGTTTGTGCCGGACCCCTGAGCTTTCAAACTATGCCTCAACGCTGGCAGAAGTGATGGCCTTAGATGGCAGCCAAAGAATTTGCTGGGTGCGTACCCTAAAGAAAATGCTTTTTGCGCTCGGCTTCAAGGAATCGTGGGACTCACAAATCCCGCCCTGTAAGGCCGAGCTCAAAAGACGCTACTGGGCTTGGATAAATGACCAGGAGCTTAACAACGCTAGGGCAGGTAGGCTCACAGATGATTTTTATTTCCATAAGCGGGTTATTTCATTAGAACCCTACCTAGATTTTATCCAGGCACCGCGCGACAGAACACTTTATATTCAGTTCAGGATAGGATCACTTCCAGTTCGAGAGTTTACTGCAAAGTGGCGTGTGCCACACCAAACACCAAAGGAGTGTCCCTGCTGTAAGGAGCCGACTGAGAGTGTAGCGCATCTCATGTTCGCTTGCCCTTTTTATAAAAATGCTAGGTCGAGATGGCTTAAACCCATCTGCAGACAATTGGGAACTCAAGAACATTGTACTGCTCTGCGCATTTTAAAATCAGATGCACGGACCCTCTTTGCCTGTGGCGTGGCCAAGTATCTCGGCCGTGCCTGGATAACAAGACACAAATCCTTGTGTGGGGTTTCATGACGAATTATCATGTTTTTGTGTTAGTTTTTAGCTAAAATCGTTTATTCTAAATTGCATTGTCACTTTATACTGTATCCTGTGTGGGGCATTTTTGATGAATTTTATGTTTTTATGTTATTTCTAACCAAAATGATTTGCATAAGTTGCACTGTCACTTTAGATGAGGAGAGCTGGAATTGAATTTTTTTATTTTTTATTGTACTGTGCTCCCACATCCTGTAGTTCATCCTTCCCAGCTCTGGGCTATCAAGAAACATAAGAATCGATGGACCTTTTAAGCTTTTATGCGCAGTTTTTTATCTTGTATACTGCATATGGATGGAATTAAGATTGATAATGCTTTTAAGATACTTTGCTATCGAAATAAAGCTTTTTGACTGACTGACTGTATAGACATAGGTAAATTGAGAGTAGATCTGGAAGAAATGATTAATGGTACAATAAGCCCGGAGAGATTGAGTAAATCTCAGGATGAAGAGTTACTATTTTTGTGTAAAAATATTACATGGAGAGCGAAGAATTTACATGAGAAATTGTTAGAAGTTGCTCAGGAATATGGAGTGGATATTGGAAAGTCTAAAGCTGTGCAAAAAACATATAGATTGGATTTTACCGAAAAGGATTTAGAGAGTTTAAATACGTCTGGTAAACGATTACAAATAAAAGAGTTGATTAACACCTTGAAGAGATGGGGTGATGTGGAACGATGGAAAGGTAGATGGGCGAAAAAGAAGGAAGAAATGATTGCTAGTAAAAATGTGAATGCATCTTCTTTACTTCCGTTAAGAGAACCAGAGCAAGTTGAAATGATATATCCGATGAGAGAAGTTCCAGGTGGTGGATATGTTCACATTCCTTGGTCAAGACAGGATATATTGTCTTTTACTAATGATTTCCCCAGATTGAGAGAAAAGCCTGTCGAGTGGTACAAACAGGTAGAGAGGTTTGTAAAGGTTTCAAAGGTTTTGTTGAAAGACCCAAACTACAACGCACCATCAACACCACCTTCAAAACAGGCACCTTCCCAGACAACTGGAAGCACGCAGAAGTCAGACCCCTGCTCAAGAAGCCCACAGCTGACCCCACCGACCTCAAGAACTATCGGCCCATCTCGCTCCTCCCCTTCGCAGCCACAGTTGCAGAGAACACAGTCAACAGGAAACTGACACGATTGATTGAAGAGAACGCCGTCCTCGACCCGTCCCAATCCGGATTCCGAGGCAACCACAGCACAGAGACCGCCCTACTCGCCGCCACAGACGACATCTGCACCCTCCTGGACCAAGGCCACTCCGCTGCCCTCATCCTACTCGACCTATCAGCGGCCTTCGACACCGTCTCCCACCGCACACATAGCCAGACTACACGACGCAGGCATACAAGGAACAGCCCTGGAATGGATCCGATTATTCATCACCGGAAGAAACCAAAGGATCAGACTCCCACCCTTCCTCTCCGACCCCATGAAAATCTCCTGCGGAGTCCCACAGGGTTCATCACTGAGCCCCACCCTCTTCAACATCTACATGGCCCCCCTCGCAGCCATCGTCCGACAACACGGCCTCAACATCGTATCCTATGCCGACGACACCCAGCTCATCCTCTCCCTCACCAAAGACCCCACCACTGCCAAACTCAACTTCCAGAAAGGAATGCAAGACGTCGCAGTCTGGATGACCAACAGCTGCCTGAAGCTCAACGCTGAGAAGACAGAAGTCCTCGTCCTCGGTACCACCCCTTCTGCATGGGACAGCACCTGGTGGCCAACCACCCTTGGAAGCCCACCTACCCCCTCAGACCACACCAAGAACCTCGGCATCGTACTCGACTCATCACTCACCATGAACCGACAGGTCAACGCCGTCACCTCCAGCTGCTTCAACACCCTCCACATCCTCCGCAAGACCTTCAAGTAGATCCCCCCTGAGTCAAGGAAGACAGTCACCCCCGCACTCATCACCATCAGACTGGACTATGGAAACGCACTCTACGCCGGCATCAACAAGTCCCTACTCCGCAAACTCCAAACAATACAGAACACCGCCGCCAGACTCGTCCTCGGCATCCCCCGACACGAACGCATCAGCCAACACCTACGAAGTCTCCACTGGCTCCATATGGTGAAAAGAGTCACTTTCAAAATCCTCACTCATGCCTACAAATGCCTACACAACAACGGACCCAAATACCTCAACGACAGTATCAACTTCCACGTACCCAAAAGAAACCTCCGATCTTCCAACCTTGCACTGGCCGAAACCCTGCGCATCCACAGAGCCAGAGCAGGCAGAAGATCCTTCTCTCACATTGCAGCCAAGACCTGGAACGAGCTACCGGCAGACATCAGACGCGCCCCCTCCCTGAACACCTTCAGGAAGACCCTCAAGACCTGGGTCTTCGGCTAAACAGATCTGTGGACCCCGCCCCTCAGCGCCTTGAGACCCTCACGGGTGAGTAGCGCGCTTACAATTCCCTGATTGATTGATTGATTGGATGGCTTATTTGACATTGTAGTTCCAGCTGATTTATGGACTGAGTGTAAAATTGCAGTTGATTGGCCGAAAGAGGAATATCCTAGAGATGTTAAAACAGGAGCACCTTCAGAAGAGGTGATGAAAAAATATAATCAAGTAATTACTTACCTGAAGGGTAAAATTTCTCCAAAAGAAACAGATTGGGTTAAAACTGATAGGACAACACAGGAGTCAAAAGAATCAGTGCATGCATAATATGAGAGGCTTTTACATGTGTTTAAACAGTACAGTGGCTTTGAAAGTATAACTGACAAAGATATGGGACATTTTGTGTATAGGTTTGTATTTGGATTGAAACCTGAGATTAGTAATATGATTCAGCAACACTTGATTTGTTGGCAGAGTAAGACAGTGGATGAGATTTTGAGATATGCTAAGTATTGTAGTGATGATATTGAGTCGAGGCATAAGAAATTAAAAGAGAAGATGATGTGGGCACAAGTGAAAGTGGCACAACAGAAAGATGGGAATTATGTCAGTGGTTCAAACAGATTTTCAAATGAAAGGACAGAATCAGAATTTTTAAAATGGTCAGGTACCTAAAATGAATGGTGTATTAAATGGCGGAAAAGGTAGAGGTAAGAATAATAGAGAAGAAATTAAAAAGAAATATCCTTGTCATGCGTGTGGAAAGTTAGGACATTGGAAGAACGAGTGTAAGTCCTTGCTAGGAAATAATGGAATGATTCAAAATTTCAATCCGCAGATGTAGAATGAAGTGGTTGTGAATCAACAACAGCTGCAACAGCAACAGGTAGTTACACCACAGGTTCAACAAATAAAAGTACCTCAAGCTCCTATGCCAAATAATGTGAATGCTCAGGTACAGAGATGCAGTGTGAATGCTGGATTTCACCCCAGTGAACAAGTTGGTAAGAATCAAAATGTACAACAATATTGGTTGCAGTGTCCTGAGAGCTTGGCTCATCTCTAGTGGTAGATCAATCAGGTCCTTTTGTTGATGGGAAAGTGGAAGGTAATAATATTACATTCCTTGTGGACACTGGTGCTACCCGTTCTACTGTAAGAGCGCAGAAATGCCAAACCTACCCCTCTCGGGAGAAACTATCCAAGTTGTGGGAGTTTCTAATAAGTATATTAGAACTCCAGTGACCAAACCAATGGAGGTTCATATTGGAGAATTCAGAGATATACATCGTTTTGTGGTATGTGACACGAGTCCAGTGAATCTTTTAGGTAGGGATTTACTTTGTAAGATGAATTGTACCATCTATTGTTCACCGGATGGTATTGCTTTCCAGACACCAGATGAAGATGTTGCTTTTAAAATGATGCTAGCAAAGCAAGGGACAGAAGTGAATGATCTATATTCATTGCTCACATTTGAGGATTTGCCTAGTGAGTTGAGAGATACAGTAAGAACTGATGTGTGGGATTTTACAGGAAAAGAAATTGATCTGATGAAGGGTGTTGACCCTATTCAAATTATAGTGAAACAAGGTGCAGAATTTCCAAAAACACCACCGTATAAGATGAGTCCTGAGACCATAGCAGGAGTTATTCCTGTAATAGAACAAATGATTGAACAAGGCGTTCTGAAAGAAATATTGGGTAGTCCTTGCAATTCACCTATTATGGGAATTAAGAAACCAAGTGGAAAATACAGAATAGTGCAAGATTTGCGAAAAATCAATAAAATTGTGGTACCTTGCTGCCCAATAGTGTCAAACCCAGCATTGATTCTTTACCAAATTCCTTGTGATGCGGAATGGTATACAGTGATTGATTTGGGTCAAGCATTTTTCTCGATACCTTTACATCCGGATAGCCAATATTTATTTGCTTTCCGGTTCGGAGACCGTGTTTTGACATGGTGCCGAGTTCCTCAAGGGTAGACAGAGTGTCCTTCAATTTTTAATCAGATTTTGAAAAAATGTCTAGAGTCATTGGTTATGCCAGAGAATTCAGTGTTAGTGCAGTATATTGAGGACCTACTGGTGGCAGCAAAAACACGAGAGGCATGTGTGACAGATACAATTGCTCTACTGAACCATTTGGCAGAAGGTGGGCATAAAGTGTCACCAGCAAAATTACAATTTTGCCAGAAAGAAGTTCAATATTTGGGACACAAAATTGAAAAAGAGTTAGGAGAGTATTACAGGATCCAATCAATGTGATTATGCAAGTGGAACCTCCCAAAACTCAGAAAGAAGTTTGAATGTTTTTGGGCATGGTAGGATATTGCAGGCAATGGATCAGTGGATTCTCACTGATTGCAAAGACTTTACAGAGATTGACTCACAAAGATGTGACTGATCCGATTGAATTGGATGAAGAGAGCATGAGAGCTTTTATTGAGCTGCGAGATAGTCTTTGTCGAGCACCTGCATTGGGAATGCTAGACTATACAAAAGAGTTTGCATTGTTCTGTTGTGAGAGAGATGGGTGTGCACTTTCTGTTCTGACACAGACACACGGAATGGCACGTCGACCAGTGGCATATTTTTCTGCTACTTTGGACTCAGTGGCTGCAGCATTGCCAGGTTGTTTGAAAGCAGTGGCTGCTACTTATTTGAGTCTTGAGCAGAGTGAGTCAATTGTTATGGGACATCCAGTGAAAGTATATGTGCCACATTCTGTTGAGATCTTATTAACTCGTACGCGAACACAGTACATGACGTATAGTTGCTTGACTAAATATGAAAGAGTGATTCTGGGTGCTAAAAATGTGACAGTAACAAGATGTACAACATTGAATCCAGCAACTTTGTTGCTGAGTTCATGTTGTGAAGAAGTGAGAGATGAAGCAGATCATGATTGTTTGGATGTGACAGAGTTGTGTACAAAACCAAGACCTGACATAAAAGATACACCACTGGAAGAATCAGATTGTGTGATGTTTGTGGATGGATCTTGCCTGAGAGATGAAAAAGGTGTATTGAGTGCTTCATATGCTGTGTGTACAGTGGCTATGGTTCCTGAAGCATCTTGTCTAAGAGGGATAAATTCAGCACAAATTTCTGAGTAAATTGCATTGACTAGGGCGTGCTTAATTGACAAAAATTTGAGAGTAACCATATTCACTGATAGTCAATATGGTGTCGGGGTGGTGCACGACTTTGGTCAATTGTGGATGCAACGTGGATTTCTGACTTCTTCAGGATCACCAATCAGAAACAGTAAACATGTAAAGGATTTACTGAATGCACTACAATTGCCTAAAAAGATTGCAGTGGTTAAATGTTCAGCACATAAGTCTGGAAATGATTATGTGACCAGTGGAAACAGATACGCAGACAAAGTGGCTCGTTTCCGAGCACAAAATTCAATTTCAATAAACAGAGGAAAAGAGAAAATAATACAAATTGTCACTTGATTTTCTCTGCAATAAAACATGGGATGAAATTAAACAGTTGCAGGAAGAAGCTAGTGAAGAGGAAAAAGAAATTTGGATCAAATCAGGATGTAAAATGAGATCTGATGATGAAGTATGGGTCTATGTAGATGAGAGACCAGTAATGCCAGACTGTTTACTTTCACAAATGGCAAGGATGTACCATGGATTAACACATGTTGGAAGAGATGCTATGATTAGACTCTTCAAACAGTCATGGTACAATCCAAAGTTCAGGGTCATTGCAGAGAGTCTTTGCCAAAGATGTACAGTGTGCCAGCAGCAAAATCCAGGTAGAAAGACAGTTGTTAGTTGGGGCAGAATTGGGAAAGCTGCAGGACCTTTTACTAGGTTGCAGGCAGACTTTATAGAATTCCCTCCTTTTAATGGACTAAAATATTTGTTGGTTGTTTGTCTGTTTTCTCGTTGGGTGGAATAATATCCAACAAGAAGGAATGATAGCTTGACTGTTGCTAATTTGCTTTTAAGAGAGATAATTCCTAGATTTGGATTTCCAGTCTCTTTAGAAGCAGATAGAGGAACTCATTTTAATAATGAAATAATTCGGATGATTTGTGCAGCGTTACAAATTGAACAAAAGCTGCATTGTGCCTATCGACCAGAAGCATCAGGAGTGGTCGAGCAAATTAATGGCACTATCAAATCAAGACTGTCAAAGGTCTGTGCATCCACGGCACTGAAATGGCCAGATGCTTTACCCTTGGTATTGATGAGTCTGAGAAGTATTCCTGATAAAAAAGACTGGATTATCCTCACACAAAATTATTATGGGGAGAGCAATGAGACAGCCGATTGTACCAGCAAATCAACTGATGAATATTACTGATGATCAGGTGCTTGATTATTGCAAAGGATTGGCTGATGTACTGCGTTCTGTGTCTCATCAGGTTGGAGAAATTGCAACTACAACTCAGCCAGAACAAGCACATGATCTAAGTCCAGTCGAGTAGGTCTTGGTGAAGAAACACGTGAGAAAATCGTGTTTGGAACCTAGATGGCATGGCCCTTACCAGGTGATACTGGTGACAACAACAGCAGTGAAGTGTGGTGGCGTACCAAACTGGATACATGCAAGTCACACAAGAACAGTCCCAAATCCACTTGAAAGACAAGAAGAAGCAGAAAGTGGAGAAAGTGAAGTTATAGAGTCTGAAGTTACAGATTCTGAAGTCGAACAAGGAACAAATCGAATAGAGTGGGCACCAGCTACTGGGTCTCAAAAGACTGCTGTTGAGAAAGAAAAAGAGAAAGTGAATCAAGAGCAAGTACAACAGAGAAAAGGACTAAATAAAAGAACTTGCAAACTTGACAACGAAGCAACGGAAGCTGTGCAAGCAAAGAAAGCAAGAAAGGTGATGTGTGGCCAGAAGGAGTGAAAAGACTGAAATACACTCTGAAACAAAGATCACCTGACACAATAATTGAAGTTTCAGATCAGACTGAGCAAAGTGAGTCTGAAGAAGAATCAGTTCGTAAAACAAAAAGAGTGAGGGTTCCAAATAAGAAATACATAGCACCAGAATGGACATATGTGGTGTTGGAAGAAATTGAAAATACAGATCAGATCAAAGAAAACACTGGTACAGAGCAAAGTGAAGGAGAGCGTTTTGAACCACCTTAAAGAACTATGAAAATTAAGGTGCAACAATTTTGAGAAAATTATTCTGAATCATTCAAAAGATTTGAAAAAGAAGAAGAAGGTATAAAAGAAAAAGAAAAAAGAAAAAGAGAGGGTAAAGAAGAAAAGCCATTAGTGTGAGGATATACTACTTTGGATAGATAATATTTTTGGATAGATATTTTTATAGATTAGATTTTTTAGATATTTTTCATTCTAAGTTAGATATTTGAGTTTTTTCTTAGACGAATAAAACATGTTGGTCCGTCTCCGGATTATCTGCACAGACTGGACAGCCCTGGGACAGCGCATTTCCCCATTTACTTGTAAATGCGCGCAGTGGTAATACGCCGTGCCTAAATTGTAGGTACAATTTTTTGCAAGGGGGGCTGTATGACATCAAGGACAGGTTCTAGCTTGTATTGGTCTTTTGCCTCTAAAAAGATAGGGTCAGTGCGCCTATGTCGGAATTGGCCTTTATCTGACTAAGTTTAAATTCTCTAAAGATCTTTGACAAGGCCTTCTTGGGAGTTGTCATGCAACTTGCTTCAGCGTTAGCCCATAGGTCTCCCATCCTCATAGCAGTCAAGATGTTTTTAATATGACAGCCATGGGATTTTGTCAACTCTCTGTAGATTTACGACCTCTTTTAGCTCTTGTCTAAAGAACTCAAGTTCTGGAGTACTCCAGATACGTCTCCAATAGAGAAGAGGCCTGAGGGCAACTTCCTCCGCAATTGGGTTAACCCCAAGGTCCATGCGGAGCGGCATCAATGGTGTACTTTTAGGAGACCTAAAAGCTGCCTAATAAAAGAGTTCTCATTCTTAGATAAGTGATCACAAGGTCGATGGCCCCAGATTTCTGCCCCATATAGGGCCGCTCCCTGCCCTGGGCCTTATATATTTCCATTGCTGGACCGACCATTTTGTGTGTGCACTTCCCAGACATCTTTGCTATCCCCCAGCTGTCTGTGCCAACTTTAAGCTGGCCTTCTTGATTTGTGCGGTCCACTCCATTTTGTCGGTGAGTGTTAAGCCTAAGTAGTCAAAAACAGACACTTTCTCTAATGGTTTCCCATCTAAAAGAGGGTTTGGTCGCGTGGTGTTACCTCCGTTAAAAACCATATATTTTGTCTTTAGTGAATTGATTTCCAAACCCCTGTTTTTACAGAATAGATGGAAAATATCCAAGGCCCTCTGTATTCCCATTGGGGACTTGGATAGTAAGAGGAGTATCATCGGCGAACATCAGGGCCGGAACCCTGTTGTTCGCCAACCTAGGGGCGTCTATGTCCCTCCCAGCATTCAGAGCCTCCACCAGACCATTAATAAATAGGCAAAAGAGGGTCGGGGCCAAGACACATCCTTGTCTTACACCTCTGTCTATTGGAATGGGGTCAGTAAGCTCACCATTTTTACCGTACCTAACTTGGGCGTAGTTGTTTTCGTGGAGCCGTTTCATCTGATAACAGAGATAAGGGGGAATCCCCAAGTCTAATAAAATGGACCACAATTTATCCCTAGGGACCAGGTCGAAGGCCGATTTTAGGTCCACAAAGATCAGATAGAGGCTGCCTCCCTCCAAAAGCACTGTCTTCCAATACAGAAGTTGCAGCCTGAGTATCTGATCTATTGTGGACATCTTGGCTCTAAAACCTGCTTGGTAGGGACTGAGTATAGAATACTCCTCCATCCAGCTTTCCATTCTATCCAATAGCACTCTTGCGTAGATTTTTTGAGTGACATCTATGAGGCTTATTGGACGATAGTTGGCGGGGAGGAGTGGTGAGCCCTTTTAAAGATGGAATAATCTCCGCCCCCAGCCATGACGGGGAATCGACATTCCATGTAAAATGGCATTAATCAGGGTCCATAGATAGGGGGCCCAAATATTAGGTTCACTGCATAGTAGGTCATCCGGAATCTTATCTAGACCTGGCGCCTTTGAGGGAGATACCCTTCTCAGTGCTCCCATTATCTCTAACAGGGAAATTTCAATGACGGCAAAATTATGGGGCTGCAGGGAGACGCACTCATTAATGGCTTGACGCTCATCTTCCTCTACCCTTGTATAAAGGGCTTCAAAATGGATCTTCCAGATTTCTGCCCCCAAGTTTGGTTCTATTGCTGACTTGCCCTCGGTGGAGCCAGTATTAACTAGATTCCAAAAGGACCGCATGTCCCTGGAACATAGGGCAAATCTCAAGTTTTCCCATTTGTCTACCTCCCACCGTTTTTTGCCATATTAATTATATTTTTATGAGCTATCCGTTTGTCTTTTATCATGGGGCGATCTTTGTTTTTAATAGCTGAAATTAGTGCTTTCTTAGCCCTCCGGCAGTCACCATTATACCAAGGATGGCCCATGGGATCTTTTTTCTTAGTTTTTACTAGAGGGAAAAAAAAGTTTGCCAAGTCACCCACTAAACCTTGATGGTTCTTCCCAATTTCTGTTCAGGCTATATCGCAGGCAACATTATGGCTGAATTGATCAGCAGCCTCTAAATGAGGGATGATGGTTTCGTAAAGAGATGAAATCTTTTCCTGCGAGTTACAGAGGGCCCCCCATTTTACTCTCCTCCTGCAGTTGAATAAAAGTGGCCTGGATCTAATTGCATATTGATTTGCATAAATAACCATAGGACAGAACGATACCATCTCTAAAATTAGGGCATTATGGTCACTGTCATAACGGGGGATGACCTTAAAATCAATCACCCGGTGCCAGGTTTTGGTGTCCAACAGGATATAATCCAAAATGGAGGAACAACCTGGTCTGTTGTAGGTATGGTTAGCCGGGGAGTCAGATTTGGTGCGCCCATTACAAGCCCTAATAGAATGGGTCAGTGTGAGGGTATTCATTTGGAGTACCAATGGGGTCCAAGCCCGGGTGGCTGGTGCATTCGGTTCTGGTATAGCCCAATGTTGATCTTCCTCGTTGGGCTCACCACCGATTAAATCTTTCAGGGGTTCATATTGGCAATTGAAATCTCCAGCAAGAACTATCGGGGTATTTTCTGGAATAGTGTGCAAAAAACTGGGCAGTTGTTCGAGGGTTGACGACTCCTGGCCATAGCTGACTGGGCGGGAATAGACATTAATTATGGCTACTCTGATCTTAGCGGAAAAGGTCAGAATGACACAAAGTATATCCCGTGAAGATGTCTCAACCTGTTTTGCAGTGCAGCCCAGATGGATGGCAATCCATGTACAGAGTCCTCCCGCAGGTCTACCCCTGCCACCGCTAGTGGCTGCTAGGCAAAAGGTCGCATAGCCTAGTCTATGGGTGCCCTCCCTTGCCCAGGTTTCTTAGAACATGCAGATGTCATTTGCATGTATGAGGGCTCCCCACTCTGGATTTTCTAGTTTAGATGCAAGACCCGCAATATTCCACGATAAGACATGAAATTTGGATATATTTCTGGGTGGCTGGTTTGAGCTATCAATAGCTACTACAGCCGGCTTAAGGCCATTCCCGTCAGACTTAGTGGATATGATTACTGTGGTTGGCTGCCACTGGGCTATAGGTGTTAGCACAGAGTTCAGTAACATGTCTGGTGTAGTATAGATGTTAGTATAAGAGAGCCCCTCCACCCCCTCATTTTGGGCACCTTCCTCCCCGGCAGCCTTCCTTAATCCCTGAATTGGTTTCTGTCTAGGGCTAACGGAAATCTTATGCAGTATCCTCCCATTTGGGTGGTTTCCCCAATGATCCCTCTGCAAACTTGGCTCTGGTTTGAGTGGCTGAAATGATTTTAGTCAATCAACTTGTTCTAGGGGTGCAAATCTATTTACAAGTGGGAGGTTAAAAAGCAATGAATTTTGTTGGTCCAGCCCCACCCTGGAATTTTGCTCGGGCCAGTGTCTAAGACCTGCACCACGGACTATCCATGGGGTACTTTCTGGGATGGGTCTCGGTGGGTAGAAATACCCCAATGGAAGGGGTCTGATCCCCCCTTCGTGTCTTTGACTGTCTCGCATTAGAAGGGACCTTACAGCCTGGGGATTTCTGAAATTGATTACAATAATGTCACCAGGTATGTCTTTTGTTTTTGGCCCACCCATCCCACCCTATGCGTAAGTAGAATCTCGTTTGCATCTCTATAAGAGAATTGGAGTTGATTTGACAGCCAAAAAATACATTTGTTTTTTAAGTCATAATGCGATTCCCTTTGTCCTATTTTAAGTTCTGGAACTTTAGCTAGGATCAGAACATATGGCGTGGAATCTGGGGGGAGATTAATACATGGTAAGGCTGGGCTACCCTCTACTGCCTCTGTTCTTAGGTCCTGCCCCCCAATTGCTCTGTGCTCTGGGCCCGGGTTCTGCACCTTAGATTCAGCTAGGATTGATCCTACAATGGGTCTTAGTTTCCTACCATCCTCCCTGCCCTTTCTAGGCTCTTGGTTATGTAGGCTAGTAGCCTCACTTGGCTTACTCAATACATTTGTGTCAGATGCCCCATCCTCCCTATTCTTCTGTGTTTGTAGGGGCAGGCTAAAAATAGGATTCAGGACATGGTCTTTTTCCTGGTGGGCTCGGCAGGCTAAAGGCCTGCATTGATAATGCGGGACATCCACCCTGGAGTCTATTTTCCCCATATAAGCTTCTAGTAGGGATGTCAATTTATCAACCCGAGAGGTCAAGGTAGTCAATTCCTCCTTAACTATGTGTCTAATTTCCGAATGTAGATCCCTAACCAAATTAGACACCCACACTGGTTTTTCTGTGCCTTCATTCACATCCCCACCCAACGCTTCCCTATCCAAACCCCCATTTTTTCAGAGTCTTTAGTGCCCCTCTTCTGAGCCTTCCCAGGTTTCGTGGCAGTTTTTGTATTCCCTCTCTTACGTGGACCTGGAGCGGGGTCCTCAATGTGTAAGTTCAGGGGCGGTCCTTCATGTACCAGGGCCGGAGTCCTAGAATGGATCCTTAGGGAGGCGCATTCCTCAGGTTGCTGGTCCGGTGATAGTTCTGGGCTAGTCAGGGGAGGAACTAGGTCCGGTGTTATTGATAACCGTCTTTCAGTTTGTTCTATTTCATTTGTAACTGCCCCTATTGCCCTCTGCAGCATCCTATCTATCGAGGTTGGCTGGTGGCTTGTTGGGGATTGGGCAGTTAGTGTTGATGTTTTCCCTACACAGGTATGTCTCCCCATTTTGGCTGCCAGACAAAGATGTATTTGATTTTTTTTCCTTTTTTTTTTTTAATCAGAATCCTTTGTATCAAATGAAAGTACAATATATGAAATGGGCAAAGTCCAACCAGGCCTGCTGTATGGAACACAAGGCTCCCAAGTAGGAGAGGATATGCCCAAGTAGAGGAGGCAAATAGTCACTTTTAGTTTTTCACCTTGTCAATTTAAACAGCAGAGGCACCCACCTTATGAGCCTGCTACCACCATATCTCTGAGGTTCAAGAACATTTTCCCGACAGCAGGCCAAAGGGGAATGGCCCTGCCTTGCCACCTCCTGGCACTGACAGGCCCGCCCTTGGCCCGGGCGGCAGCGTCAGCAACCGCCGAGATTGCAAGGGGCGCTGGGAGTTATAGTTGGTTGGTGGCCGTTCCCCTCACGGCTTTAGAATGGGATGTTGGCCGTTTCCCTCACGGCACCCAGGTAGCAGAGTTAAAGCCCTTTTCACTGTAATAAACAATTTCACTTTGCCATGCATTCAGTTTTTTTCAGTTTTGTTTTCCTCAATGTGTAGGACGGCGCCTTCCGGTATTCCTCCGACCTCAGGGCGCTTTAAATCACTGTGCCTGTGTAAGTGTGCGCGTTTATGTCCTGGGAGCAGCGTTGATTCCACGACAGTTAAACACCGTAAAGAGGGCCCCGTGGGGTGTTTCTGCTCCGAATCCAGTGTGGATTTATGACCTCGATCATGTCCCACAATCTCCGGCAGCAGCGGGCCTCGTTCTGTGTAGCTTTCAGAAGGACTTCAGTTGGATGTGTGAATAGCGTTTGCAGATTACCCAAAGCGCATGGAGGCAGCAAAAATCACACCCGCCTCACTTTCTGCCTCTTTTCCCTGTCCCCGAGCCAAATACCGACGAAACAGAGCAAATCTTTCTTATTTTCCTCTTTAGTACACTCTCCCCGAATCTTCCAACTGTCGACGAAGCAAGACTTTCTCTGCTCCCCAGTCGGTTCCCTGGAGCCAGCGCAAATACAGCAGAGACTGGACATCAAAATCATAGTTTAAAACGTAAATGTATTAATGTTTGCTTATTTAGTATATTTCTACTAATGATAGTATGGTTAACATTAATTGTCATTGTGCCTGTCTTAATGGTAACTAATCAAAAGAATGACACTAATTACCATCGTCTGTCTCAGAGGGGGTGACATATCATCACCTACCTTTAACATATGGTGTGTCTTGTAGTGTCTTAACTAGTTTGTTTTACGAGGGGAAGTCTCCAATATTTTTATTCTAACCTGGATTTAGTATTCTCAGAAATTCCTATTAGAAGGAATATGAATAAAATAAATAGTGCTAGAAATGCGGAATATATGGGAGAATTCTTTCATTCAACACAAACAATAGATACAGTATATGTACATAGACATAACCTAACTTGTAGATTATGATTTGAAGAAATAGAATTCATTAACATGGTTGAAGATAGAAGACGAGTTTCAGAGAAAAGCTGCAAGGCAAAAGTCTCATGTACCTCCATGGGCTTTCAGAGAAGGAGATTACAAGAAGGGCGAGACTTACGCTGCCATGACCCTAGACTGGTATCATAGAGGGAGGCTTTGTTTACTTAAACAAGAGACTGACTATAATAATTATTTCATTGGTTCTAGTGAATGTGATCATACTTTTCTAGTTACGAGAGGATGGGGATTAAAAGGAGGAACAGATCCTGTCTTTCTGGGAATCTATTATGTATGTGGTAAGAATGCCTACTATAGGTTGCCTGCACATTGGTATGGGTGTTGTTATTTAGCAATAGTATTTCCAAAGATATATCATATGGATAAGAATAATAGAATCAATGAAGTAAAGAATGGACTAATACGTAACAAAAGGGCAAGCTTTTCAGAAATTATAGGGGATGTTTTTGGAGCATTGATACCTTCAGTTGGAGTTATACTAAATTCGCACAAAATTAGAAAATTGTCCACAGTGGTTGATCGTTTATCAACAGACACTGCTGGTGGGTTTTTAATGGTTGATACTGAGATGGTTGCAATTAGATCTATGGTTTTGCAGAATCGACTTGCCCTTGATGTATTATTGGCTAAAGAGGGTGGAGTCTGCAACATGTTGAAAATACAACAATGTTGTACTTATATCCCTGACAAGAGTAAGAATCTTGAGGGGTATATTAAGAATATTGCAAATCATCATCAAGATTTATCCGAATTGAAGGTTGATGGTGCTTGGGGGAAACTTGGTAAGAGTTTTTCTTCTGTGGGAAATTGGTTCTCTACATTTGGGAATAGTCTATTAGGGAGAATATTAACACCTATTATTGCAGTGGCTACAGTGATATTAATGATTTTCTTGATTTATAAATGTTGCAAATGCAAGAAAGAGACATCTGATAATAAACGAAGAGCAAGAAAAAGAAAGAGAGAAGAAATAGATCTAGAGAATAGAAGAGGAAACTATTATGAAATGATGAGGGATATAGATGGAATAATGATAAAACGAGAGAGAACAATAGCTTTTTAAGTGACAACTTGTATTGGTGGGTATTTTGGTGATGGCTCAAAGACGCCATCAAAGGTGGATTGATGGAGCGGGGTTTTCGAAAAATGAAACCTGCTCGGATTGAGAACCCTAGTAACATTTTTCTAATTTTTCTAACAGTGTGCAGCGAAAAAATGCCTGGTTTTAAGATTAACATGAGGGAAAATAATACTGCGCAAGCGCGTACTAAAGCACTGAAATAGGCCGCAAATGCCTGGCTACTGAAAAAGAAAGAGACTAATGCTGCTTTTGTGCATGTTATTAACGTTTGTCAGGAAAATAATTTTGGTTGCGCATGGTTAGATGCAGCATTTGAGAGGGTGCGTAAAGAAAAGCATTTCAATATGGGTAATTATATTTGTTTTATTTTCCGTAGAAGCATGGGTTAAGCAAAGAGATTTATTAACTGAAAAAGCAAAAGAGAATGTGGAGGGAAGGCAAAGGCGAGCGACCTTCGAATTAATGTGTGCCTGCCAAAAGTTAAACGTGGAGACGAAAAAACAAACAGCAAGTGATGAACGTTTCCTCTGGAAGCGCATGAGTGGCACAAGAAGTAACAGAACTGGAAACATTAGCGGAGAGAGAAGGAAGCCGAAGTCTGATATTTGTATACCTGTATTTCCTGGGATGATGTAGTCATTATGTTGAAAAAACAAAACAATAGAATATTGAGTAAGATGGACATGCCGAGTGTGGTGTGACAGTACACCCCCTTCCTTAACCAATCGAAATGTAGAATTTTCTCTGAATCGAAACAAGTGTGGGTTGGACATTTAGGTTTTAGGGTATAATTGAGGTGCCTTGGTGGGAGGGGTTAGGCGGTGTCTTCTTGCAATGCTGATGGCGTTAGGTGTGATCGTCGCTGTCGTCGGTTTGCTGTAGAGGCCTACCTGTTTTCTTTCCTGTTCCTGATTCCTGACTTAGACTTTGCCCTTACAAATCTTCTTGAGGGGCCTTGCTGCTCCCGTGGCCATAGAGCAGATTTCCTGTTTCCTTCTGGGTTAGTATAGATAGAAACCTGAATTTGCATAATCATTTTGCAAATGTATTTTGTCTCTGAAACATTTCTCTCTTCGCCTCTCTACTCCTTCAATGTACTGTCAATGTGATGTGATTTGTCATTTTCGCTTTGCTAATTGTTTATTCAGTGATAGTCCATGATTTGTACTGAGTATTGGTACTTGATGAGCATTTATTTCACATTATTTAGATAAACATTATAAATATACACACTGTGTCCGTCTTTATTTAGGGTGTGTTTATAGATTATTGCCTATAACTATTCAACTATAAAAAGATGTCATCGCCACATTATTTTCTATGAGAAATGCAGGTTCAGTTGGTAAGTTAGGTACAAACATTTTGCATTACACTGAACCCAGCGTGAAGGGACCTGTTGGGTAATGTAATTGGGCCTTGTTCATTACAAATTTATTGATCCCTGAGCACTGGATCAGTTTTGGTAGCAGAGGATGGTTCATATTGATTCGTTTGGCAATAATTATTGATTATTGATTTGTGGTTATTAATATGAAAAGTTAGTGTTCGTTTTGTATCATGTAATCTGGAAATACGGGTACGAAGTTGCCTAAGATCCTGGGATGATGATGTTATTTTAGCCTTAAGGGGCAGAGGAATAGTGTGGAAAAATATCACACTGCAGAAGTACTTTGTCTGTTGTTGTAATATCAAACAGTGAGATGCTGTTGATGTTATTTTAGGGATTTATTCTGTTGAGAAAAGATTGTGTGGAATAGTGAAAAGTCCGCTTCCGAAATTTTGGCTTTACATCCCCAAAGGAGTACCAAAACTTTTTTCACTCGAAAATTCTCTTCTGAAACTTTGGCTAGTATCCCCAGAAGAGTACCAAGACCTCTTTTTCACTTGATTGAGAGTAGAGTAGCGCTGGTCGTTATTTTACTAGAAGTAAAAGAAAATCTCTTTGAATGTTCGAACTATCTCTTTTATTAGTGGAGCAGACAAAGTAGCATTGTTTTTTGTTGTTTCTAACAAGAATTTAGTTAAGAAAAACCTTGTAGTACATTGCCGTATTATTTTGTTAAGGGAGGGTCAGTAGCAGGGGTTATACTGACGTCACAAAAAGCAGCGCTGGTATTGGTTGAAACAGTGGGCGCGTATTGAGTCGTGATTGGTTAGTTGGTGTGAGCCGCGCGGGCATTGGTCGAGATAGTGGGTGCGTATTGAGCCGTGATTGGTTAGTTGGTGTGAGTCACGCTGGTATTGGTAGAGATTCAGCGAATAGAGTGAGAGGATTTACAGAAGGTTTTGCTTGTTTATTTTCTTTGATTATTTAGCGAGAAAAAAGAGAGTTTAAAATGAAGATGGTAAAAAGGATACAAGATTTCTTCAAAAAGGACAAACCGACAGTTACTAGAGAGGGACTTCCTGTACCTCCTCCAAGATCACCTGCTTCTTTCATGATGTTAGAGCGTGGATATCATACGTGTACATGGTGAGAGAATTGGATGGGTTACACGGAAGATGATGGAGTTTTAGCTTTTCCAGAGCATGGCACTTTTAATGTGAGGATATTAGAGAATTTGAGGAGACAAATGAATTCATTAAGACCAAATCCCAGACCTATGCAGTATGAGGCGCTTGAAGAATGGGAACATGAGGCGTATAAAAGGGAGAGAGACAGGAATGGGATAAGATATAGGAATACATTGAGGAGATATTCAGAAGCTAGGTGGGATGATCAGATGAAAAGATGGAGAAGATAAGTTATCGCGGATGAGTTATATCCAGTAATAGTTGCTAAGGATCAGGCTGTAGGAAAATGTAAAGAGAAAAAGAATAATGTAGAGACTTCAGAATTAGATATTGATCCAAATGAAATCGATGATGAATTACTAGATGAGATGCTATTAAAGAGACCTCCACCGTATCAGGAGAGCCTGGATGGAATTTCTCCTAGTGCACCGTTAATTGAAATAGAAGTTCCACAAGTTTCACAAGTTACACATGTTCCGGCAGCTTCACAGTCTTCATTAGGTACTCGAGAGTTACAGGAAAAAGAGATTGACATGTTAAATAGAACAAGAGAGGAGTTGACTCAGAAAATTAGTTAGTTGAGTTTAAATGCAGAAGCATTGTCAGTACCAGTAACAATTGGTCCTATAGTTCCATTGCACAGTGAGGGTCAAAATATGTCGAGAGTGCATACATTGACAATTCCTATGTATAATGTCAGGAATGCTAGTGGATCGGAACAAGTTGAGAGGAGTGCCTCATTAATTGATTTACCAGTAAATGAGAAAGTGACTGAAACACCAAAAGAAATGTGCTGATAGATCCTAGGAAACTAGTGCAGAATGTGAGAGAAATGACTCCAGTATCAGGGGGTTCAGTGGGACCTTCGCCAGAGGAGATAGATGACTGGATAAGAGGAATAGAAACTAATAAGTCTAAAATGAGTATAGACATAGGTAAATTGAGAGTAGATCTGGAAGAAATGATTAATGGTACAATAAGCCCGGAGAGATTGAGTAAATATCAGGATGAAGAGTTACTATTTTTGTGTAAAAATATTACATGGAGAGCGAAGAATTTACATGAGAAATTGTTAGAAGTTGCTCAGGAATATGGAGTGGATATTGGAAAGTCTAAAGCTGTGCAAAAAACATATAGATTGGATTTTACTGAAAAGGATTTAGAGAGTTTAAATACGTCTGGTAAACGATTACATATAAAAGAGTTGATTAACACCTTGAAGAGATGGGGTGATGTGGAACGATGGAAAGGTAGATAGGCGAAAAAGAAGGAAGAAATGATTGCTAGTAAAAATGTGAATGCATCTTCTTTACTTCCGTTAAGAGAACCAGAGCAAGTTGAAATGATATATCCGATGAGAGAAGTTCCAGGTGGTGGATATGTTCACATTCCTTGGTCAAGACAGGATATATTGTCTTTTACTAATGATTTCCCCAGATTGAGAGAAAAGCCTGTCGAGTGGTACAAACAGGTAGAGAGGTTTGTAAAGGTTTCAAAGGTTTTGTTGAAAGACCCAAACTACAATGCACCATCAACACCACCTTCAAAACAGGCACCTTCCCAGACAACTGGAAGCACGCAGAAGTCAGACCCCTGCTCAAGAAGCCCACAGCTGACCCCACCGACCTCAAGAACTAGCGGCCCATATCGCTCCTCCCCTTCGCAGCCACAGTTGCAGAGAACACAGTCAACAGGAAACTGACACGATTCATTGAAGAGAACGCCGTCCTCGACCCGTCCCAATCCGGATTCCGAAGCAACCACAGCACAGAGACCACCCTACTCGCCGCCACAGATGACATCCGCACCCTCCTGGACCAAGGCCACTCCGCAGCCCTCATCCTACTCGACCTATCAGCGGCCTTCGACACCGTCTCCCACCACACACATCGCCAGACTACATGACGCAGGCATACAAGGAACAGCCCTGGACTGGATCCGATTATTCCTCACCGGAAGAAGCCACAGGATCAGACTCCCACCCTTCCTCTCCGACCCCACGAAAATCTCCTGCGGAGTCCCACAGGGTTCATCACTGAGCCCCACCCTCTTCAACATCTACATGGCCCCCCTCGCAGCCATCGTCCGACAACACGGCCTCAACATCGTATCCTACGCCGACGACACCCAGCTCATCCTCTCCCTCACCAAAGACCCCACCACTGCCAAACTCAACTTCCAGAAAGGAATGCAAGACGTCCCAGTCTGGATGACCAACAGCTGCCTGAAGCTCAACGCCGAGAAGACAGAAGTCCTCGTCCTCGGTACCACCCCTTCTGCATGGGACAGCACCTGGTGGCCAACCACCCTTGGAAGCCCACCTACCCCCTCAGACCACGCCAAGAACCTCGGCATCGTACTCGACTCATCACTCACCATGAACCGACAGGTCAATGCTGTCACCTCCAGCTGCTTCAACACCCTCCACATCCTCCGCAAGACCTTCAAGTAGATCCCCCCTGAGTCAAGGAAGACAGTCACCCCCGCACTCATCACCATCAGACTGGACTATGGAAACGCACTCTACGCCGGCATCAACAAGTCCCTACTCTGCAAACTCCAAACAATACAGAACACCGCCGCCAGACTCGTCCTCGGCAGCCCCCGACACGAACACATCAGCCAACACCTACGAAGTCTCCACTGGCTCCCTATGGAGAAAAGAGTCACTTTCAAAATCCTCACTCATGCCTACAAATGCCTACACAACAACGGACCCAAATACCTCAACGACAGAATCAACTTCCACGTACCCAAAGAAACCTCCGATCTTCCAACCTTGCACTGGCCGAAACCCCGCGTATCCACAGAGCCAGAGCAGGCGGAAGATCCTTCTCTCACATTGCAGCCAAGACCTGGAACGAGCTACCGGTAGTCATCAGATGCGCCCCCTCCCTGAACACCTTCAGGAAGACCCTCAAGACCTGGCTCTTCGGCTAAACAGATCTGCGGACCCCGCCCCTCAGCGCCTTGAGACCCTCACGGGTGAGTAGCGCGCTTACAATTCCCTGATTGATTGATTGATTGGATGGCTTATTTGACATTGTAGTTCCAGCTGATTTATGGACTGAGTGTAAAATTGCAGTTGATTGGCCGAAAGAGGAATATCCTAGAGATGTTAAAACAGGAGCACCTTCAGAAGAGGTGATGAAAAAATATAATCAAGTAATTACTTACCTGAAGGGTAAAATTTCTCCAAAAGAAACAGATTGGGTTAAAACTGATAGGACAACACAGGAGTCAAAAGAATCAGTGCATGCATAATATGAGAGGCTTTTACAGGTGTTTAAACAGTATAGTGGCTTTGAAAGTATAACTGACAAAGATATGGGACATTTTGTGTATAGGTTTGTATTTGGATTGAAACCTGAGATTAGTAATATGATTCAGCAACACTTGATTTGTTGGCAAAGACAGTGGATGAGATTTTGAGATATGACAAGTACCTCAAGCTCCTATGCCAAATAATGTGAATGCTCAGCAATATTGGTTGCAGTGTCCTGAGAGCTTGGCTCATCTCTAGTGGTAGATCAATCAGGTCCTTTTGTTGATGGGAAAGTGGAAGGTAATAATATTACATTCCTTGTGGACACTGGTGCTACCCGTTCTACTGTAAGAGCCGCAGAAATTCCAAACCTACCCCTCTCGGGAGAAACTATCCAAGTTGTGGGAGTTTCTAATAAGTATATTAGAACTCCAGTGACCAAACCAATGGAGGTTCATATTGGAGAATTCAGAGATATGCATCGTTTTGTGGTATGTGACACGAGTCCAGTGAATCTTTTAGGTAGGGATTTACTTTGCAAGATGAATTGTACCATCTATTGTTCACCGGATGGTATTGCTTTCCAGACACCAGATGAAGATGTTGCTTTTAAAATGATGCTAGCAAAGCAAGGGACAGAAGTGAATGATCTATATTCATTGCTCACATTTGAGGATTTGCCTAGTGAGTTGAGAGATACAGTAAGAACTGATGTGTGGGATTTTACAGGAAAAGAAATTGATCTGATGAAGGGTGTTGACCCTATTCAAATTATAGTGAAACAAGGTGCAGAATTTCCAAAAACACCACCGTATAAGATGAGTCCTGAAACCATAGCAGGAGTTATTCCTGTAATAGAACAAATGATTGAACAAGGCGTTCTGCAAGAAATATTGGGTAGTCCTTGTAATTCACCTATTATGGGAATTAAGAAACCAAGTGGAAAATACAGAATAGTGCAAGATTTGCGAAAAATCAATAAAATTGTGGTACCTTGCTGCCCAATAGTGTCAAACCCAGCAGTGATTCTTTACCAAATTCCTTGAGATGCGGAATGGTATACAGTGATTGATTTGGGTCAAGCATTTTTCTCGATACCTTTACATCCGGATAGCCAATATTTATTTGCTTTCCGGTTTGGAGACCATGTTTTGGCATGGTGCCGAGTTCCTCAAGGGTAGACAGAGAGTCCTTTAATTTTTAATCAGATTTTGAAAAAATGTCTAGAGTCATTGGTTATGCCAGAGAATTCAGTGTTAGTGCAGTATATTGATGACCTACTGGTGGCAGCAAAAACACGAGAGGCATGTGTGACAGATGCAATTGCTCTACTGAACCATTTGGCAGAAGGTGGGCATAAAGTGTCACCAGCAAAATTACAATTTTGCCAGAAAGAAGTTCAATATTTGGGACACAAAATTGAAAAAAGAGTTAGGAGAGTATTACAGGATCGAATCAATGTGATTTTGCAAATGGAACCTCCCAAAACTCAGAAAGAAGTTTGAATGTTTTTGGGCATGGTAGGATATTGCAGGCAATGGATCAGTGGATTCTCACTGATTGCAAAGACTTTACAGAGATTGACTCACAAAGATGTGACTGATCCGATTGAATTGGATGAAGAGAGCATGAGAGCTTTTATTGAGCTGCGAGATAGTCTTTGTTGAGCACCTGCGTTGGGAATGCTAGACTATACAAAAGAGTTTGCATTGTTCTGTTGTGAGAGAGATGGGTGTGCGCTTTCTGTTCTGACACAGACACACGGAATGGCACGTCGACCAGTGGCATATTTTTCTGCTACTTTGGACTCAGTGGCTGCAGCATTGCCAGGTTGTTTGAAAGCAGTGGCTGCTACTTATCTGAGTCTTGAGCAGAGTGAGTCAATTGTTATGGGACATCCAGTGAAAGTATATGTGCCACATTCTGTTGAGATCTTATTAACTCATACGCGAACACAGTACATGACGTATAGTCGCTTGACTAAATATGAAAGAGTGATTCTGGGTGCTAAAAATGTGACAGTAACAAGATGTACAACATTGAATCCAGCAACTTTGTTGCTGAGTTCAAGTTGTGAAGAAGTGAGAGATGAAGCAGATCATGATTGTTTGGATGTGACAGAGTTGTGTACAAAACCAAGACCTGACATAAAAGATACACCACTGGAAGAATCAGATTGTGTGGTGTTTGTGGATGGATCTTGCCTGAGAGATGAAAAAGGTGTATTGAGTGCTTCATATGCTGTGTGTACAGTGGCTATGGTTCCTGAAGCATCTTGTCTAAGAGGGATAAATTCAGCACAAATTTCTGAGTAAATTGCATTGACTAGGGCGTGCGTAATTGGCAAAAATTTGAGAGTAACCATATTCACTGATAGTCAATATGGTTTCGGGGTGGTGCATGACTTTGGTCAATTGTGGATGCAACGTGGATTTCTGACTTCTTCAGGATCACCAATCAGAAACAGTAAACATGTAAAGGATTTACTGAATGCACTACAATTGCCTAAAAAGATTGCAGTGGTTAAATGTTCAGCACATAAGTCTGGAAATGATTATGTGACCAGTGGAAACAGATACGCAGACAAAGTGGCTCGTTTCCGAGCACAAAATTCAATTTCAATAAACAGAGGGAAAGAGAAAATAATACAAATTGTCACTTGATGTTCTCTGCAATAGAAACATGGGATGAAATTAAACAGTTGCAGGAAGAAGCTAGTGAAGAGGAAAAAGAAATTTGGATCAAATCAGGATGTAAAATGAGATCTGATGATGAAGTATGGGTCTATGTAGATGAGAGACCAGTAATGCCAGACTGTTTACTTTCACAAATGGCAAGGATGTACCATGGATTAACACATGTTGGGAGAGATGCTATGATTAGACTCTTCAAACAGTCATGGTACAATCCAAAGTTCAGGGTCATTGCAGAGAGTCTTTGCCAAAGATGTACAGTGTGCCAGCAGCAAAATCCAGGTAGAAAGACAGTTGTTAGTTGGGGCAGAATTGGGAAAGCTGCAGGACCTTTTACTAGGTTGCAGGCAGACTTTATAGAATTCCCTCCTTGTAATGGACTAAAATATGTGTTGGTTGTTGTTTGTCTGTTTTCTCGTTGGGTGGAAGAATATCCAACAAGAAGGAATGATAGCTTGACTGTTGCTAATTTGCTTTTAAGAGAGATAATTCCTAGATTTGGATTTCCAGTCTCTTTAGAAGCAGATAGAGGAACTCATTTTAATAATGAAATAATTTGGATGATTTGTGCAGCGTTACAAATTGAACAAAAGCTGCATTGTGCCTATCGACCAGAAGCATCAGGAGTGGTCGAGCAAATTAATGGCACTATCAAATCAAGACTCCACGGCACTGGAATGGCCAGATGCTTTACCCTTGGTATTGATGAGTCTGAGAAGTATTCCTGATAAAAAGACTGGATTATCCCCACACAAAATTATTATGGGGAGAGCAATGAGACAGCCGATTGTACCAGCAAATCAACTGATGAATATTACTGATGATCAGGTGCTTGATTATTGCAAAGGATTGGCTGATGTACTGCGTTCTGTGTCTCATCAGGTTGGAGAAATTGCAACTACAACTCAGCCAGAACAAGCACATGATCTAAGTCCAGTCGAGTAGGTCTTGGTGAAGAAACACGTGAGAAAATCGTGTTTGGAACCTAGATGGCATGGCCCTTACCAGGTGATACTGGTGACAACAACAGCAGTGAAGTGTGGTGGCGTACCAAACTGGATACATGCAAGTCACACAAGAACAGTCCCAAGTCTACTTGAAAGACAAGAAGAAGCAGAAAGTGGAGAAAGTGAAGTTATAGAGTCTGAAGTTACAGATTCTGAAGTCAAACAAGGAACAAATCGAATAGAGTGGGCGCCAGCTACTGGGTCTCAAAAGACTGCTGTTGAGAAAGAAAAAGAGAAAGTGAATCAAGAGCAAGTACAACAGAGAAAAGGACTAAATAAAAGAACTTGCAAACTTGACAACGAAGCAACGGAAGCTGTGCAAGCAAAGAAAGCAAGAAAAGGTGATGTGTGGCCAGAAGGAGTGAAAAGACTGAAATACACTCTGAAACAAAGATCACCTGACACAATAATTGAAGTTTCAGATCAGACTGAGCAAAGTGAGTCTGAAGAAGAATCAGTTCGTAAAACAAAAAGAGTGAGGGTTCCAAATAAGAAATACATAGCACCAGAATGGACATATGTGGTGTTGGAAGAAATTGAAAATACAGATCAGATCAAAGAAAACACTGGTACAGAGCAAAGTGAAGGAGAGAGTTTTGAACCACCTTAAAGAACTATGAAAATTAAGGTGCAACAATTTTGAGAAAATTATTCTGAATCATTCAAAAGATTTGAAAAAGAAGAAGAAGATATAAAAGAAAAAGAAAAAAGAAAAAGAGGGGGTAAAGAAGAAAAGCCATTAGTGTGAGGATATACTACTTTGGACAGATAATATTTTTTGGATAGATATTTTTATAGATTAGATTTTTTAGATATTTTTGATTCTAAGTTAGATATTTGAGTTTTTTTTAGTTTTTTTAGAATTAGTACAATTTAATTAGAAATGGCAAATACAGCAGAGACTGGACATCAAAATCGTAGTTTAAAACGTAAATGTATTAATGTTTGCTTATTTAGTATATTTCTACTAATGATAGTATGGTTAACATTAATTGTCATTGTGCCTGTCTTAATGGTAACTAATCAAAAGAATGACACTAATTACCATCGTCTGTCTCAGAGGGGGTGACATATCATCACCTACCTTTAACATATGGTGTGTCTTGTAGTGTCTTAACTAGTTTATTTTACGAGGGGAAGTCTCCAATATTTTTATTCTAACATGGATTTAGTATTCTCAGAAATTCCTATTAGAAGGAATATGAATAAAATAAATAGTGCTAGAAATGCGGAATATATGGGAGAATTCTTTCATTCAACACAAACAATAGATACAGTAAATGCACATAGACATAACCTAACTTGTAGATTACGATTTGAAGAAATAGAATTCATTAACATGGTTGAAGATAGAAGACGAGTTTCAGAGAAAAGCTGCTAGGCAAAAGTCTCATGTACCTCCATGGGCTTTCAGAGAAGGAGATTACAAGAAGGGCGAGACTTACTCTGCCATGACCCTAGACTGGTATCATAGAGGGAGGCTTTGTTTACTTAAACAAGAGACTGACTATAATAATTATTTCATTGGTTCTAGTGAATGTGATCATACTTTTCAAGTTACGAGAGGATGGGGATTAAAAGGAGGAACAGATCCTGTCTTTCTGGGAATCTATTATGTATGTGGTAAGAATGCCTACTATAGGTTGCCTGCACATTGGTATGGGTGTTGTTATTTAGCAATAGTATTTCCAAAGATATATCATATGGATAAGAATAATACAATCGATGAAGTAAAGAATGGACTAATACGTAACAAAAGGGTAAGCTTTTCAGAAATTATAGGGGATGTTTTGGAGCATTGATACCTTCAGTTGAAGTTATACTAAATTCGCACAAAATTAGAAAATTGTCCACAGTGGTTGATCGTTTATCAACAGACACTGCTGGTGGGTTTTTAATGGTTGATACTGAGATGGTTGCAATTAGATCTATGGTTTTGCAGAATCGACTTGCCCTTGATGTATTATTGGCTAAAGAGGGTGGAGTCTGCAACATGTTGAAAATACAACAATGTTGTACTTATATCCCTGACAAGAGTAAGAATCTTGAGGGGTATATTAAGAATATTGCAAATCTTCATCAAGATTTATCCAAATTGAAGGTTGATGGTGCTTGGGGAAACTTGGTAAGAGTTTTTCTTCTGTGGGAAATTGGTTCTCTACATTTGGGAATAGTCTATTAGGGAGAATATTAACACCTATTATTGCAGTGGCTACAGTGATATTAATGATTTTCTTGATTTATAAATGTTGCAAATGCAAGAAAGTGACATCTGATAGTAAACGAAGAGCAAGAAAAAGAAAGAGAGAAGAAATAGATCTAGAGGATAGAAGAGGAAACTATTATGAAATGATGAGGGATATAGATGGAATAATGATAAAACGAGAGAGAACAATAGCTTTTTAAGTGACAAATTGTATTGGTGGGTATTTTGGTGATGGCTCAAAGACGCCATCCAAGGTGGATTGATGGAGCAGGGTTTTCGAAAAATTAAACCTGCTCGGATTGAGACCCCTAGTAACATTTTTCTAATTTTTCTAACAGTGTGCAGCGAAAAAATGCCTGGTTTTAAGATTAACATGAGGGAAAATAATACTGCGCAAGCGCGTACTAAAGCACTGAACTAGGCCGCAAATGCCTGGCTACTGAAAAAGAAAGAGACTAATGCTGCTTTTGTGCATGTTATTAACGTTTGTCAGGAAAATAATATGGGTTGCGCATGGTTAGATGCAGCATTTGGGAGGGTGCGTAAAGAAAAGCATTTCAATATGAGTAATTATATTTGTTTTATTTTCCGTAGAAGCATGGGTTAAGCAAAGAGATTTATTAACTGAAAAAGCAAAAGAGAATGTGGAGGGAAGGCAAAGGCGAGCGACCTTCGAATTAATGTGTGCCTGCCAAAAGTTAAACGTGGAGACGAAAAAACAAACAGCAAGTGATGAACGTTTCCTCTGGAAGCGCACGAGTGGCACAAGAAGTAACAGAACTGGAAACATTAGCGGAGAGAGAAGGAAGCCAAAGTCTGATTTTTGTATACCTGTATTTCCTGGGATGATGTAGTCATGATGTTGAAAAAACAAAACAATAGAATATTGAGTAAGATGGACATGCCGAGTGTGGTGTGATCGTCGCTGTCGTCGGTTTGCTGTAGAGGCCTACCTGTTTTTTTTCCTGTTCCTGATTCCTGACTTAGACTTTGCCCTTACAAATCTTCTTGAGGGGCCTTGCTGCTCCCGTGGCCAGAGAGCAGATTTCCTGTTTCCTTCTGGGTTAGTATAGATAGAAACCTGAATTTGCATAATCATTGTGCAAATGTATTTTGTCTCTGAAACTTTTCTCTCTTCGCCTCTCCACTCCTTCAATGTACTGTCAATGTGATGTGATTTGTCATTTTCGCTTTGCTAATTGTTTATTCAGTGATATTCCATGATTTTTACTGAGTATTGGTACTTGATGAGCATTTATTTCACATTATTTAGATAAACATTATAAATATACACACTGTGTCCGTCTTTATTTAGGGTGTGTTTATAGATTGCCTATAACTATTCAACTATAAAAAGATGTCATCGTCACATCATTTTCTATGAGAAATGCAGGTTCAGTTGGTAAGTTAGGTACGAACATTTTGCATTACACTGAACCCAGCGTGAAGGGACTTGTTGGGTAATGTAATTGGGCCTTGTTCATTGCAAATTTATTGATCCCTGAGCGCTGGATCAGAGGTGTGGGTCTTCTTGAAAGTACAGCTGGGGAGGATCTGTTCCCTGCCCAGATTGCACTTCAAAAGAGTAGCCTGGGGGTTGTATCCAGATCTTCCTGACTTCAGAAGACGCCTACCCTGCAGATGCAGCTAACAGCTGTGCCGGTCTGCCCTTTGTTTCACTAGCCAGCCTGGAGCCAAACCAAGAGGAAAGTGAAAAACTGACCAGAACCAGTTTTAACGTTAGACAATGATATGTCCCCCACCCACAGGCTGGCACTGGGCATAAAAGTGTGATCCCCAAAACTTGAAATCAGAACAACCCTGGAACTGTGACGACTCAGAAGAAGGACTACCCAGCTGTCTGAGACCTGAAGGAAGGATGGAACTGCTTGCCTGAAACCAAGGACCCCAGCTCAGTGTCCAAGGATCAGTTGGCTGACCTCCTGTGTGAACTAAAGGGATTTAATAAATTCCAGAGGCCTTTCCTGCTTCACAGCTGAACATACCAAACTGGGCCTGACCTGGTCCCCTCTGCTGGCTTCTGTGGGAGTGATCCCTGACCCACCTCCCTCAAGTGCTGTCCTCATGGTCCTGGATCCTTAGCTGGAGTCAGAGTGTACTCTCCCTGCTTAACTGAAAGTTTCACTGGATCCAGTGCCGAGCAACGCAGAGCCCCGCAGAACGGTGCAGCTCTTTAGTGAAAGACTCATCATATCCAACATGGAGCAAGGTAGGAGCCCCACATAGCTGTGCCACACTGTCCCTAAATCGAAGTCAGAAGGTAAAACTTCCAGTGGGATGAAGCTGATCCTATATCCCGCCTGTGCTTCATTTCGGTCTGCCTGAACTTGTGACTTTGTCCCGATCCGGAGCGAACAGATGCCTGCAGCTGACCCTTCATGTCTTTGATGCTATTTTTACCTAAGAATTTAAAAACTCATAACTCTGGTTCTACTGACTGGATCTTTGCCCTTTTGGTGTTATTTTATTTATTAAAAGTAACTCTGTTTTTCGAAATAGGTTTGTGATATTTCTTGTGTTGTTTTTTTTACTTTATTAATGTTTGAGAGCTGCGTATATGTGTTACACATTTTCTCTAAGTGTAAGCACTTCAGATGGGCAAGCACAGAGGAAGTTAAGAGGCTGAAGAGTGGCGAGAGACTGAGAGAAGAACTAGTGCCAACCGAACAGAGTGCGAGTGAAAGTGAACAACCAGAAGTCAGAAAACAAAAAGACATAGAGTGCCAAGTCAAAGGTATTCGGCTTCTTACTCGATGTACTTTGTGAGCCTGACCAGAGAGCCTATGAAAATGAGAAGCATCATAGTAGTTTTTAAACCTCACCCATGAACGATGCTACCTCAATTTAAGATTAAAATAATATTTTTTATTGAGGAACTCAATTGACATACATCCAGAGGTTGAATGCCATGTTTTGCATTTTAGGTATCCAGATGAAGATATTAAGTTCCAATAGTTATCCAGTAGGAGAGCAGAATTTTCCCTTTAGGTATCCAGTTGGAAATCGTAGGTTTCTAATCATATAGTTAACCTGAGCTAATATATCTGTAGTGAAAAGATCTGGAAGTTTCATTGATTTGCATTCTAAAGTCATGGACACAAATGACTGTTATATTTGTATGTATTTGTCTGTTTCCATGGCATGGTGTAACTTACCACCACCTGCATCTCACCTACTTCTTAACTTGTAGTCTAATTATGAATCTGTTTGACATTAAGATCGCATTGAGCATTATGTTTAAATTTTACCTTGCTTTTAGATGATGTGCCTATGTTTAAAACTTTAAATCTGAATGATGGAGCAAAGTCAGAGGAGAAGATGGATCATTATTTAAGGCTCAACAAACCAATCAACCTTATCAAATGATAGTGGGTCGGAGTTATTGAGGTCTACTCCGAAGAGTCTTCCCCTTCTTCCCCTCTTCTACGCGGAAAACTCTGATCCAGGCATTAGTGTTAAGCCGCCTGGACTACTGCAATGCCCTGCTGATCTCAGCCAATGAAGTCTCCTTAAATAAATTGCAGGTAGTCCAGAACACTGCGGCCCGCCTAGTTGCCAATGCCCCTCCTAGAACGGCCTGCCTACCCCTTTTACAACAACTGCATTGGCTTCCAGTGCGGAAGCGGATTAAATTTAGGATCTGCTGTATTGTTTATAAATCTCTACATGACCTGGGTCCTAGCTACCTATCAGACAAATTTGTAAGGTACCTGCCTTCCAGGTCCCTTCGGTCAGGGTCAAAATCATTACTTTACACCCCACGATTTAAAAAAGCTCGCTTGGGTGGTAAAGCTTTCTCCCACCTAGCCCCCCTCTAATGGAACCAACTCCCCATTCATTTACGTCAATGCCCTGACTACCTGAAATTTAGAAAGCAGCTAAAAACCTCTTTGTTCTGATGTGTGTCTTCCTGGTTGACGATAGCAGTCATAGCGCGGAGATACCCCTGATGGGGGGATTCGGGCGCTTTATAAATTAATAAATATCAAAATTCAAATATCAAAGTTATGGGTGATCAAGTTTTTCAGGGTGAGAAACTGAGGAGTCTATTATGTGTGCAGGAAAAATGCTTATTTTCTGCTGCGAACGAATTGGATAGGTAGTTTATCATGTAGATGCCATAGACAACAAGAGAATAGTGGGTCATGAAAACACTAAGGGCCTGATTACGACTATGGCGGTCTGTTGGACCACCGTAGTTGTGGTGGAGGTGCGGTGGCAGTCGGGGACCGCTGAACCACAGGTCCGACTGCCGTATTATAAGTACGGCGGTCGGACCTCCATGGGAACGCCACAGCCGCCACATATGCTTGGCTGTGCAGCTGCGGCAGCACCAAGCATATTACCAGTTCCCTCATTGCGACCCCAACTATGGCAGTGAGACCGCATTGGAAAGGGTGATGGTGAGGAAGCAAAAGGGCCCCATAGAGCGCCCTCTTTCCTCAGCCCCATGGAATGCATGCAATCCCTTTCCTGCATGGCCTGGACTTCACAGTCCATGCCATGCAGGAACGGGTTTTGACGTTCCCATTCCGGTGCCTTTTTGAAAGGCAACTCCGTGGGAACGCCAAAGGACTGCCCGCTAGACTATGAGGAAACTCGTAAACTGGCATGCGGCCAGTGGCCCTGTTTGGTGGTGTGGGAGCTAGGCGGTGGTGTGGCGGCCCGCTCCCACACCGCGAAGCTCGTAATCGGGCCCTGAGTGTAGCACTTCAGAAATAGTAAGTGATATATTTGGTGCTATGATACTTTCTGTAGGTATAGTTTTAAATGATTTTTGAATTTTGAGGACAATACTAAGCCCAAAACTCATTATTATGATTTGCGCAATACACCTATTTCTTTTTACAAAAGGGATAAAAATTATTTCGGTAAAGGGTGATTCAGATCAAAAGTGAGGGAAGCAGCCATCTAAATTGAGAGCAAGAAGAAGGAAGTGAGAAGAACTTGAACTTGAGGACATACAAGACAGGGTTTATTGTGAGTTAAAAGGTCTGGAGGAGTCTTGACTTCAGTGCGAAAGTCAACAACTTATGTCTAATGGGTGACTTTAATTAATGAAAGGTGTTTTTTGGTGATTCCCAGAATCACCTGCGGGAGCTATTGAAAGGGGTTTTTATATTAAATGTTTGCATTAAACAACAATAACACACAAATGTTATTAAATGTATTCCTGTTTAGGCTGACACTAGCTAATGTAGGCCTGTATTTTAAAATGGCTGACGTTGGTTTCTATTTTGCTTTGTGTGACAAGATTTTATTTCTAGGTGAAGCTGAAGCCGTAATTAAAAAACACAATTTTCTTTTGCATTCTGTCACATGTGAATAATGTTTTCTTTTCACTATGATAGCCACGGAATGCTATAATGAGTAGCATATTCACGAAGACACCTGCAGAATACAGGCTGGTCCCTGTATCTTACCTTGCTACAGATATTTTAAATTTGAAGGACACTGAGAGAGGCTGTATTGTGATGAATCCTGAGAAACTAACGAATAAACAATTGCATCACCTTGCTTTATCCTGATTGGATAGTTTTATGAGAACTGTGTGGAAGTGTAGCGAACGTTAAAATTCTGTGATTTAAGTAAATGCAGAGTAGATTACGAATAATTTTTCGGTGCAGCTTTGAGCAGAGCAGAGTAGAAGATTAAGAGTACTGTGTTTATGGGAAAACTGACTTTTTGTTAACCTTTCCTTTGAGTCGACTCCATGCTAGTTCATGCTCTTACTTATATGATTTTGATTAAATTTGAATTACATATTATTTGATCGGGAACAGCCTTTACCAGGCAGTTTTTAAAGAAACGTGCCTTTACAACGAAGTCTTTACCGTGCATATACCTTTTCCATGCATGCCTTTACTGTGTTTAATGGTAAGAATGGGTAAGTTTGGGTATCATACATTTATTAATTTTAAATAAGTGTGGAACGTTAGAGATAAATACATATATATATATATATATATTTTTTTTTAGGAGTGGGATGTAAGGGTTATAGAGGTTATGGGTGGGCAAGTGTACTAATAATCAGGTATTCAATTTAATACTTAAGCATTCATTTTTATAATAAAAACAATAATAATGGGAATGTTAATTATATTAAGTTCAAAATATACTATTATATAAAACAAATTTTGAAAACATTTAAAATATATTTATTTAACTCTAAAGACATTTAAAAATTATGTCTTAATAAAAAGAAATACACACCATACAATTTATAATTCTTAAATATTTATTAAACAAAATAAAAATAATAAACAATCTTAAAAACTATAACATTGTATGCATTAATTATTTTAAATGTATACACATTTATTAAAACTTTTAGAGTTCAAAATAATGTTTAAATCATTTTAAACTCAAGTTCCCATGGTCTCCTATTAATTTTCGGTGGTCCCGCCAAGCGTATCACGAGTCTCCTCTATGCCACGGTTTTCATGGCTGTTCCTCCTCTATAGGGCCCCCTTGTGCCTCTGCGCCCTGAGGTGCAATCAGGGGGACAGAACATGTGCCCCCCTGTGTGCATGCACCACAGTTCCAGCACGGCATGAACTTTACAGTCCATGCTGTGAAAGAATGGTTTTTGGAGTTCCCATTGCGGTGCTCATTTTTAGGGCACCGCCATGGGAACATAAAAATAAAACAGCCAGTCATGAGAAATACTCGTAAACTGGCGGGTGGCCTGACAACGGGTTTGGTGGTGCGGCGGTGGGACAGACCCGGCGCCGCACCGCCAAACTCGTAATCAGGCTCTTAATGTATTTTAACCAGGGGATTTTCATTCCGCTATCACATGCAAGGCAGTCTAAGATAATCTCCCTATTAAATGATGCATGCAGGTTTGTCCATACTGCGCACCACAGAGCAAGAGGTGCCAATTTAATAATGTCCTCTACGTACTCAGCCCCAAGTTCTTGGTGGACAATGGAGGTCGCAGAGGCAAGTGGAACTCCCAGGAGCCGCCTAAAGACCCTATTTAGTTCACTCAGTTGGGAGTATCTCCAAATTCCTGGCTGTTAGAAATGGGGGGACTCTAGTTGGCAGAGGTAGGTACCTTTGTCCAACTAGGGACCCTTGCTTCTAGTCAGGGTAAGGGGGATACACACTCTAGGTAACCCCTGCTCACCCCCTAGGTAGCTTGGCATGAGCAGACAGGCCTATCTCAAAGGCAATGTGTAAAGTGTTTAAACTCCAAACACACAGTAATACAGTGATAACACCACAAAAGGACACCATGCCAGTTTTGAAAAATAAAGTTTCCTTATCTAAATTCAACAAGACCAAAACGATTAAAAATCCAGCACACAGGTAATAAAATATGACTTTTAGAACAGTTATTGATAAAATAAAGGTTGTAGAAAACAAATAGCTCCACCTGGGGCTATTGCGATATCGTGACAACCGCGAGGATAGCGGCATCGGGTAAGGAGTCACATGGACCCCCAAACAAACAGTACCTTGGAAACGAAGTCTACGGCGATGCACGGCGTGGAGGTGAGGCGACAGTGCCAGGGTCGAGTCCGGCTCCCTGGCTGCCACGGGGGAGGCAAAGCGTAGTGTCTGTGAGGAGGTGACGTGTCGTGTCCAGGACAAGAGAAGACGGTTGCGTCGGCGGTGAGGCATCGGTTCCGGTGACAATGCAAAGTAGCCGAGTCCGTGGAGTCACCCTCGGCAGTTTTAGGCGCTGCAATAACAGGATGCAGGCGCTGGCGATGGCGTCAGGAAATGCCGATAACTGCAGGCGTCAGCAGGCATTCGAAGGGCATCGGAGCTGCAGTGCAGGCCGGGCGGTGCGTTGTTCACTTCACGAGCGGTGCCCTGGGCCTCGGTGCAGGTCGCGGCATCACAGTGGCGTTGCTGATGGTGTCAGAGACAGGTTTTCTTATTTCTCTTCAGTTTCTTCCAGCTCACAACAGCAGGAACAACCTCCAGAGGCCCAAAACTGGAATAAGCACCTCCTGGGAGGTGAGAACTCTCAGCAATAGAATTCAGGGGAGCTGAGGATGAAGTCTATGTGTACCTGAGGCTTCAGAACTGGAGGCCAGCACACTCAGGACCTTGGAGACTCTTCTTCAAGCAGGTTCACAGCAAAGCTCCAGTCTTTGTCCTTTCCTCTGCAGAAACAACAGCTGCAGGTTAACCCCATACAGCACACAGCAAATGGGCAGTACTTCTACTCACAGCTCTTCAGCTCTTCTCCTTGGCAAAGGTTCCTCTTGAGTCCAGAAGTGATCTAAAGTTCTGGGGTTTAAGGTCTACTACTTATACCCCATTTTTATTTTGTTCTCTTTGTGCAAGGGTCTCTGAGCCAAGTCCAAACCAGTTCTGTCCTCACTGGTGCAGTATCACCACAAGGGGTGAAGACAGCATTGTGCAATTGATACAGGCCCTATTCAGGTGCAAGGAAATCGCCTCCTACTACTCTAAAGCCAGCCAACCCCCATTCAGCTCAGCTCTGAGTCATCCAGGAAGGGCCAGGCACACCTCAACCCCCCAGTGGCTGTCTACAGTGAATGCACATCCCCAGCTCCTGTCACTCCAAAACCAGACAGTCATTCCACAAAGAGGCAGAGGCACACAGAATAGTTAAACAAGAACATGCCTACTTTCGAAAAGCTTTATCAATGCATTCTTGTAATGCCAAACAATTTGGAGAGTGCTGCCCATCTCACCTAAAATATTCCCTTTTCCCCTTTCAGAATTCACCAAGTCCTTGTCCTGAGGAGAACACGCAAAGACGTAGGCCATTATCTACGGGGGATCTCAGTACAGCGAATATCAATATGGAGGACTAAAATTGGTTTTTAGTAACAAACAATTGTTCAAAAGCCCATATTAGATTTATTTATTTTTATTTTATTTACAGAGTTTTATATAGCGCGAACTTGACCCGAAGGTATCGGGTATCAGAGCGCTTTACATAGCACCAGTTGCATTACATGAGTACACATTCATTTTTGTTAGGCACGGGGAGATTAAGTGATTTGCCCAGAATCACAGGATGTTCAGCGTCATTGCCGAGACTTGAACCCAGTTCCCCAGATGCGAGGTCGACCGCCCTAGCCGTTAGGCCAACTCCTCTCCCCTCTCTAGATAGGTCTGGACCCCATTATTGTCCGTTTACCACGAGCGTTTGTTGAAAATGTATTGCTCTGGCCTTTCAATGATAGGACTGGTGAATATTGATTATTTGTATGCTTATGTTTTAGTTCGTTTGCCTTATTTAAAAATAAGGTTTTCTCTTTCACACTGAGCACAAGGTTCTCCACAACTCAGTCTTTGCACATTTTGAGAATTGATTGGGTTTTTTCTTTCTTTAATTGTATTAATTTTAAATGCTGCAATGTGTCCAAACCAAATGTAGAATAAGAAATCTGAGGCCATGCTTATTCAGTAAAATGTTCCTCATGCAAATGTAAAGATGTGTATAAATCACGCAACCATCTAATGTTGTATTGTGTTTACAGTACTACTTTCTAAAAGTGGCATATTCAAACACATAATTTAAAAACCATCTTTACTAAAAGATGTGTTATTAAATTCTGAGTTCAGAGAGCCTAAACTTTATTTCATTTCTCTATCTTGTCCCAATGGAAAATTATACTTGTTAGATGTTACGAAGTATTTCCCGTTCTATCCTATGGGGCAGATAGCCTTTTAATAGTGAAAAATAAAATTGGCAGTATTTCACTATCAGGACATGTCAAACACAACAGTACATGTCCTACCTTTCACATACACTGCACCCTACCCATGGGGGTACCTTGGGCCTACCATAGGGGTGTCTTACATGTAAGAAAAGGGAAGGTTGGGGCCTGGCAAGTGGGTGCACTTTCTAGGTCGATATGGCAGTTTAAAACTGTGCATAGAAACTGCAGTAGCAGGTCTGAGACACCTTTTCAGGGCTATTCATGTGGGTGGCACAATCAGTGCTGCAGGCCCACTAGTAGCATTTGATTTACAGGCCCTGGCATACTCAGTGCACTTTACTAGGGACTTACCAGTAAATCAAATATGCCAAACAGAGAGAACCAATTGAAATGACAATTTACACAGGGAGCACTTGCACTATGACACCGATCAGCAATGGCAAAGTGCCCAAAGCATCTACGCCAGCAAAAACGAAATCCAGAACAGCATCAGAAATACAGGTGGTAGAGGCAAAAAGTCAGGGGAAACCACGGCATAGATGCCAAGTCTAACATGTGTCCCCTCCAGCTGAAAGGTGGGGAGAACCACCCACCCTCTTGGGAGTTCTCATCACTAAGGCGGAGAAATCTGGACAGACCATCAGCATTGGCGTGTTCTGTACCAGGGCGGTGTTCCACCATAAAGTCCATTCCATGTAGAGAGATGGACCACCTTAACAGTTTTGGGTTCTCACCCCTCATTTGCATCAATCATCTGAGGGGCTTGTGATCTGTCTGAACCCGGAAGTGAGTCCCAAACAAGTAGAGTCTTAGCTTCTTCAGCGCCCAGACCACAGCAAAAGCTTCTCTCTCAATTGCACTCCACCTCTGTTCCCTGGGAAGTAGCCTTCTACTAATGAAAGCTACGGGTTGGTCCAAGCCCTCGTCGTTCAATTGTGAGAGTACTGCTCCTACACCATGCTCAGAAGCATCCGTCTGCACAACAAATTCTTGGGCGAAGTTGGGTGCCGTGCACATGGCAGATTTCAGGGCATCAAAAGCGGTCTGACAGGCATCGGTCCAGATCACTTTCCTTGGCTGCTTCCTTGAAGTCAGCTCTGTCAAGGGAGCAACAATGGTGCCATATCCCTTGACAAACCATCTGTAGTACCCGTTGAGACCTAAAAAGGCTCTCATCTCTGTCTGGGTTTTGGGATGCTCCTAAGCCAGATTGGTGTTGATCTTAGGCTGTAGGGGCGCCACCTGGCCGTTTCCTACCTGGTGCCCTAAGTACACCACAGATCCTTGCCCTATCTGGCACTTATTGGCCTTGATAGTGAGGCCTGGCTTCTGCAGAGCCTTCATCACTTCACAGAGGTGTTGCAAGTGTACCTCACAGCTGGAGCTGAACAGAGCAATGTCATCCAGGGAGGCAGCGCTGAATTCCTCCAGCCCGGACAGTACCTGGTTGACCAGTCTCTGGAACGTGGCGGGCCTTCTTTAACCCAAAGAGCATAACACAGAACTGGTAGTGCCCCTTTGGCATTGAAAACACAGACCTCTCTCTTGCCCCATCAGTCAAGGCAATCTGCCAGTACCCAGACGTTAGATCAAACGTACCAAGGTACCGGGCAGCTTCCAGCCGATCAATGAGCTCATCAGCTCTGGGGATGGGGTGCGCGTCAGACCTGGTGACGGCATTGAGCCCACGGTAGTTCACACAGAACTGGAGTTCAGGAGTGGCACTGGGTGCAACAGCTTTCGGAACCAAGACCACTGGGCTAGCCAAGGGGCTGCAGGAGGGCTCCATCATCCTTAACACCAACATCTTGGAAACTGCTTCCTTGATGCTGGCCCTGACTTTGTCCGTTACTCTGTAAATTTTATGTTTCACAGGTAAACTGTCCCCAGTGTCCACATCATAGACACACCAATTGGTGATTCCTGGAGTCAGGGAGAACAGAGAGGCAAACTGTCCCAGCACCTGGCGACAGTCCCTCTGCTGCTCTGGGCTCAGGGCTGGAGAGAGTTTCACTCCATCCACTGACCCATCATGCTCCTTGGTGGACAGGAGGTCAGGAAGAGGCTCGCTCACTTGTTATGTTATGTTATGTTACTTGGGTATTTGTAAAAAAAGCGCACGTACACCAGCAGGTTTCTTGGCGCTGAAGGTCTGAGCAGAGACGTTACAGGCAAGGGAGCATCTAGTTATAAGCCAAGGTAAACAGCCATGTTTTGAGCTGTTTCCTGAACCGCATGTAATCTACCTCAAGCCTCAGTGAAATGGGTAATGAGTTCCAGAGCCTCGGACCCAAAAAGGAGAACCGAGTCCCACCGATGCGTTTGAATCTGGGAACCACCAGAAGATTCAAATGCATTGATCTCAAAGTACGCAGGAGAGTATTTACTGATTCGCGAAGAAATGAAATTAGGCCCAGTTCCCTGAATAGCTCTAAATGGAATGCAGCCAGTTTTAAACATAGCTCTCTGTTCCACTGGGAGCCAGTGGAGATCTTTTAGCAGTGGGCTAATATGACATAGTCTATCCTGGAGATAGATGATTCTAGCTGCTTGATTTTGAATCATCTGTAGACGATGTTTCTGCTTTTGCGGAAGGTCAAGATAGAGCGCATTACCATAATCAATTTTAGATAGGATAAGTGCAATCACAATTTCAGTGCAGGCCTCTTTGCTGAAAAAGCGTCTAATCTTGCGCAACTTGCGGAGTTGGGCATAGCAGGAAGAAATAACGGACCCAATCTGGGCACTCATGGAGAGACCTGAATCAATGTGAAATCCCAGACTCTTTATCACTGGTTTAGGGAGTGGGATCGCACTTAGCTCCGAAGGCCAATGAGAGGGTGTCCAGTAGATGAGTTTGTTGCTGGGTATGATTATCTCAGTCTTGTCAGAGTTTAATTTTAATTGGTTGTTATCCATCCAGTTTTTTACATACAACATGGAATTCTTAACAAAGTCTTTGGATTCATCTGAGTTTTCCAGGGAGAAGGTTAGCTGCATGTCATCAACATAATTAAAGATCTTTACCCCCATCCGCCGAAGGCTGGAGATCAAAGGCCGTATGTATATGTTAAAAAGGATAGGTGAGAGAGAGGAGCCCTGCGGGACACCACAACTCATTTCTACAGTGTTAGATTTAAAAGGGGAGAGCCACACAGATTGTTTGCGGTCCTCTAAAAGGATCTAAACCAATCCAAGGCTGGTCCCCCGAGACCCGCTGCAGCTATACGATTCAACAGAATTTTGTGGTTCACGGTGTCAAATGCCGCAGATAGGTCCAGGAGGACCAGGGCCTGAGTACAATCAATGTCTGCATGTCTTTTAAGATCATCCATGACGGATAGAATCACAGATTCAGTGGAATGCCCGGGGCGAAAGCCCGCCTGATGGGCATCCAAAAACATGGTCGCTTCTAAAAAAGAGCTGAGACAAGTAGCTACATGAGCCTCCAGCAATTTAGCAGGAAATGGAAGTAACGATATCGGCCTATAGTTCTCCAACTTTTTGGGATCCATACCCTGCTTTTTTTGTATCGGGATGATCACTGCTTCCTTAAAAACTGACGGTACAGTGCCATGAGACAGGGAAAGATTAAGAAACTCCATAATAGTATCGGGGAAAGCCTGATAAATTGTCTTTAAAATATTAATAGGGCAGTGCTCCTTGGGGGAGCCCGATTTAATCTTCGTAACAAGATCTAAAAAAAGTTTCCTGTCCAACTTAGGAAAAGTGTTAAGAGAAAGAGAGTTGGAATAGGCCAGGCTGGCTTCTGTGCTAGGATTGTTGGAATCAATGGAATGTTGAATTTTCCAGATTTTTTCAATGAAAAAATAATTCAAATCATTACAGAGATCCTGGGTAGCCGTGACAGACGGAGTCACGCGGCTGGGATTTGATAGCTCTTTCACGACATTAAAGATTTCTTTGGAGCTGTTATCCGAATTGAGTACCTTATTCGTGAAGAAGGTTCTCTTAGCCTACAATATGGCATTTTTATACACATGCAATTTTGAGGTATATTTCATTTTATCCTCCACTAGATACGATTTGCGCCATTTCCGTTCAGCTTGGCGAACATGAAGTTTTTGGATCTTCAGTTCCTTAGTGAACCATTTAGACGCTTCATGTTGCCTTAGGCGGGAGGTTTTAGTCTGTGGGGGAGCATGAATATTAAAGGTCTTTATTTGCCAATTAGTGATCTCTTTTTCACAGCTATCTAACTCTCCTTCTAAGGCAGGCTGCTCACAGGATAAAGTGTCTAGAAGCGCCTTCAGGTTAGTTTGATTCCAGTTTCTGAAGGTGCTTTTTAGACAGGAAGGGTGTTTCAGCAGTGACAAATTGTTCAGCATAAAGCTGATAATGGAGTGATCTGACCATACACAGGGATAAACGGCCAGATTATGCAGGGTAATATTAATGGACCACACTTGATCAAGAGTATGGCCTTTTATATGCGTGGGAGAATGGATGTGTTGGGTGAGGTTTAGGCTGGTAAGGGACTCCGTGAGTTCCCTGGATAGTGTTCCCTCATCTGTCTCATTGGCCCAATGGTTTAGATCTCCAGCGGCCAAGACTTTATCGTAATCTGTGGTCAGGATCGCGATATTGTTCGCTAAGACTTTTGGAAAGTCAGGCATCACTGTAGGAGGTCTATACAGTACTACACATATGAGTGTGCTGTTGTGCAGATCCAGTTTGACAACTAAATTATCAACTGCGGGAGTTTCAAGATGGGGCAGGATGGTGACGGGTAGGTCTTTTTTGATAGCAGCAGCAACTCCCCCCCCCTCTTTTCCCTGGGGGTCTGTTAGTTTGTAAAAAAGAATAATTATCAGGGAGTGCTGCTAGTATCTCAGGTGAAGATTCCTCTGTAAGCCAGGTTTCAGCCAGAAATAGCAAATCTGGCGCTTCGGTAACCAAGATGTTATACATTTCTAACTGATGCTTAACCATGGAACGCGTGTTTAAATACATGATATAGAGATCTTTGACTGGCGATTTATGCACAACGGTGCTAAGTGAGGCTGACAGGCCCATAGACTGCCCACCCACTTTTGAGATGTCAGTGAAAGGAAGAGGATCTGTTTTAAGGATCTCCAACTTTTGCAGCGTTTGCTTCAGATGAAGCTCACTTCTTCCATTCCATCATCTGTTGCCAGGAGCATTGTTACTTTAGACCTCTCAAAGTGAGATTTGAGGCGGTTCACATGCAGGAGTCTGCAAGTTGACCAAGTAGGTCAAGTCACTCTTGCGCTCCACCACCTCAAATGGATCAGTCCACTTGTCTTGGAGAGCACAAGGCTTCAGTGGTGCCATCACCCACACTTTTTTGAGTGGTATTCTGGTCGCCTGAGCAATTTTCCTGAAGCACAGAGTCTGGTTCCTGAAGGCCAGCATGTAGCTGAACACATCTTGGAGGGTCTTACCAGAAGTTTTCTCCCAGCCCTCCTTCACCAGACTCAGAGGACCAATCACAGGGTGCCCATATAGCAATTCAAAGGGACTGAACCCTAAGGATTTCTGCGGTACCTCCCTGTAGGCAAACACCAGGCATGGTAGGAAGACATGCCACTTACATCTCATGGGTTCTGCAAGACCCTTTATCATGCCTTTCAGGGTTCGGTTGAATCTCTCAACCAACCCATTTCCTTGGGAATGGTAAGGAGTGGTGAATTTGTACATTACACTGCACTCCTCCCACAATGACTTCTTATACCTAGATATGAAGTTGGTACCACGGTCAAAGACCACCTCTGTAGGGAACCTCATGCGGGAAAAGATCCCCATCAATGCACGGCTCACCACAGGGACCATGGTTGTCCTGAGAGGGACAACTTCCGGGTACCGGGTGACATGATCCACCAAGAGCAAGATAACCTTGTTTCCTAAGGCTGTCTTGGGTTCCAGTGGCCCCACAATGTCGATGCCCACCCGCTCGAAAAGGGTGCTCACCACAGGCAAGGGTTGGAGGGGAGCCTTACACTGTTATCTACTCCAATATAGGCCTAAATAGCTAAATGACCTATCACCTACATTTGCCCTACCTTGCTCTGCATAACAGTTCTAGCACTGACCTTTTACCCAGTTATGTGCAGAATAAATGTCGATCGGTTTCCTTGAAACTAGCCTCATTTATTATGCATGAGGATTCTTAGAAAAGTCCTCTGCACATGACGTACATAACAGGATTAACATACTCTGTATAAAAGTCATGGTCATCTTCATCCCAGGGTGAAAGAACTACTTTGTATAATTGTAGGTATTGTTTTAGGCTCATTCGCATAATCGTACTCACAACATATCGATTGTGTTAGGAACCCCGAGACTATCTTTATGATATAAAAGAACCATACCTACTCTAGATAGACAGATGAGAAGCTTTCACGCTGACACATGATGCTGACGCAGAAGCTTCAGCAAGCAGTGGTCTGACATCCCTCGCGGGGTATCCAACTCAAGACCAAGATGGGGGTCCTTCGTTCTCTGCCATCAGGTAATGGGGTTGGCTCTTTCCTGGGGGATTCTTGGCTTTACACCCACATACATGCTAGGTACACTTAGGTACACTTATGTAGGGTTTGCATCGTAGGAGTACGCTTAATTACTGTCATGTATATGTGTCTGCATATATTCACTGTTTTAGCACCATGGTAGTATTCCACCTTTTATTTACTCTGTTGGTGCTTGAAATCTTATACATATGCTTCTGTCTAATGATTGTCACAGCAAACATGTTTTATACTAGAATGACGCTGGTTCAATAAATGCTTATTGAAAACGTCCCCATTGTTTATTCTGTGTATCTCTCTCTGAGACTAAGTGAGCACAATTGACTGAGCAAAAACTACTGTACTGTTTCCATGATCCCTGAAGGATCAAGGGTGGTCATGTTCTATAGTTGCCAGAAACTATTCGCTCCTTGGTAAGGTTATGGGGATTATGGTGGCACTGTGAGCTAGCCGGTCTAAAGGCTAATATATCCTTTGGGGGTGTCTGGAATCAGTCTGGACACCAATCCCTTAGTTTATGTTGTCTAAACACACAGATCCTATGCATTTTTAGGAACTACACGACATGGCGCTGCCAATGTTGATTTGGTTCTTATTTAACGGTCAAATCTGAGTAGTCAGTCATGCTTTCTCACAGACCCCTACTCATAACCAGAGACGTCTGGAGTGGGAAGGAAAAATCCGCTTCAGCTGAGTAGGTATATCCTATGTATTGGCTGTAGGTTTGTTCAAGCTTGACGGATTATAGTTCCCCACATTGTGCATAATCTTATCTCTTTCCCTTACCACTTCCTTCCGCAATGTCTGTCCAGGACGGCGCTGCGAATACAGGGGAAGAAGAGCTTGAAGGTGCTCTTAATATTACGGAAAATTGCAGGCATGCAATTACTATGAAATTAGTAGATTATGGCCTCCCATCAATGGGTGGAAATGTTATTTTCGTAATTGAGGCACACGAGGCATTCAGGATAGAGGTATTCTCTTCTTGGATCAAATTCCCGCCAGCAGATGCATGCACACATTTGTTTCATACTTACATTCCAGATGAGACTCCTGAAGAATACTCTCCATACGAGGACATAGAAGTCCAGTTAACTTACCAAGAACATATTAATTGGTTAAAGGCGCCCTCCCCCATACCACAGAAAATGTGAGATTCGGTCCGCTCAGCAGAGAAGGAGCAACCTGGCAGGTCCTAGCTGCTTACACACCTCATCCAGAGATTGATGCATTGCCAGTAGCAGACTTATGTACTCGTAACAAGGAGATAGTAAAACTGTACAGAAACCTTACACAGTTCGTAATGCGAACACTTACAATTCAACCTACAAGCTGGTCAACCGCAAGGAACTTTGACAAAAATCAGCCCACAAACGCTGAATGCGATTATGGGAAGTACTTTTTGTATGAAGCACACGCCTATTCAGAACAATTACAGTTATGTTATATAATAAACAGAATTAATGAAGAACATAGGAGATTTCTTTTCTTCAGTATGGTGTTTTTTCTCTCCAGGTGACCTTCTTTTAGCCTAAAACTGTAATTGTTCTGAATAGGCGTGTGCTTCATACAAAAAGTATTTGTTTACCAATCTTAGGATTGTACCAGGGTGAGTAGGGTTTTTCTCCACCACCATCGAACGCACCACGGGTGAAAACCCTGTTATTAAATACGCATGTAACTAATGTATGAGCGCTCAACACCTCATAAACACCCATCCCTGCCAGTGGCGATTATGGGAAGAATGGCCACTAAACGTGAGCAAATGCCGTTCTGGATAGCACAGAAAATAGCACAGCTTGATGCCGTATTTCCCCATACGGGCCCACAAGAAAAGCACAGAATACTAACAATTTGCTTGCCAATGTGGATAGCGCCCCCGATAGAGGATTGTACCACTTGGGGTACAGTTTTCGCTGCCATTTATACCGGATCTCATGGTACCCCCACAATAGCAGTCATATCTGAAGTATTGAAACAAATACAGAATGAGTACGGGGCAGAACCTGCCCTGGACCTAGGGATGAAATTGAGGAATCAACAATTATGTTAGGTAACATAAAAGGGGAGGCAACAGCGGTGACTATACGCCAACGCCTGAGGTAAGTCACTCCTGCACAACAGGGGTGTGAATTACCTAAGATTATCGAAGAAACGTATGTTTTGCTGGGTAGAGATAACTTGGGAGCTAGACCTGGAAAACCACAAATAAAAAGAAATGGGATAACAAACAATCAAAAAATAATAAGCAGAATCCACCACAATCACGGGGTGGGTCTCCTCAAGAGGGGCCCTCTGATAGAAAATACAATATTAGAAACCGTGATAATATTAAAAAACCTGACAGGTATCAGGTTACTGATACACGTTCCTTTCAGGGTTCATAAAAAAACTCAGAGGGAATGGCGGTCAGAGCACAGATCAGAAAAGCGAGTCAAGCCAGAGACACACATCGCACTTCAAACTACAGGTAGCTGGCCTTAAAATATGAAATGCCCAGGCTACTGAGGACTATACTACTGAATGGGGAATGGGCTCTGACAATGCTAGACAGTGCAACAGAAGTAATAATAGCTCACCAGAACTTGATGGAATTTTTGGTGACAGCAGCGGTGAATGAACATATCATGGTGGAGACACCAGATACAAGGGTAAGTGTCCCACATCGTATACATGAAATTACGCTCCAAATGGAGGGGGACATACCCAGGAAAGTAAAAGGTCTCTTTTGGGAGAACCTGACAAATGGATATGATATCCTTTTGACTGGAAAAGACTGGCCGCCTGAGTTCGTTATGGAGTGCCCAAAGGAGGAAGATGTAATTTTACCGGCTTTCTTCGACCTCGTTCCAGAGTCACTAAAAAATTCATACTCGCAGGAGTGGGCGTCAGCGCTAGCTTCGCACTTTACCGCAATCATGAAGGGTGGGTTGCTGAGTCGCCTCACCATGAAATCCCATTAAAAAACTACTCCTAGTCCACAGAGGCAGTACCCAATAAAACATGACGCAAAGACACAAGTCAGGGAGATCTTAGATCAACTTGAATACCAAGGTGTGATTGAGAATTGCATCTCTTCCATGAATAATCCTTTGTTTCCCATAATGAAACCTGACAATTCATACCGTCAAGTTTTAGACTACAGGCATTTGAACACATGCACATGAACATTTGCAGTACAAAATGCACACAGTGCCGCATTAATGAATAACATTGTGCAGAAGAAATACAAAACAACACTAGATATCTCAAATGGATTCTTCTGGCAAAATATAGTGCCTAGGAGCAGATATTTGACAGCATTCTTGGCCGTAGGCTCTCAACGCCAATTCTGTAGACTGCCCCAAGGGTATAAGAATAGCCCGGGGTTGTTCTCAGCAAGAGTAACAGAGTTACTTCAAAATTGTGATGAGGAGGCATTGTCCTATGTTGATGCAATTTATCTGACAGACGATGAGTTATTGGATCACTTGCACAGGGTGAACAACATCATTTTGGGGTTCACCACTGTGGGCTACAAATTTAACTTTAAAAAATCAAAAATTGCCCACCTCAATGTCCTATTTTTGGAATATGAGCTATCAAGTGAAGAAAAAAGCCTTGCAGCCAATTTGTTTGAAAAATGTGCGCTGCTCCAACTTTCAAAGACTCTGAAAGGTTTACAATCCATTTTAGGATTCCTAAATTTTGTCAGAACATACACTTTGGATTACGCAGAAAAGGTAAAATCTTTCTACGACCTAATCAGACCTGATTTTTCAGTTCAACATTGGACACAGGAACACACAGAAATTCTCTGTTCCATACAAGCTGACATGATAGCTTCCAAACACCTACACACGTGTAAATACTACTAATTTGGTGATCCGTTTAGTCGCGGGTCAATCAGGGTAAACTTACCTCACCTTTAATGAAGGCGAAATGGTACCAATAGCATACAAATCACGTGTACACAAACGCTGAAATGCGTTTTGCATCCACCGAAAAGATACTGACAGCAGTACAAACTGCTGTAGTGAGAGAAAGAGCACTAGCTCAGGGGAAACGCATAATTGTCCTGACTCCTGTACCAACCTTAGAGGCTGTTACCAAAGCAAGCGTTCCAAACGCAAAAGCACTGCAACCGTGATGGATACAATGGGCTAATTCTCTCACTGCAACAGATGTAGACTACAAATTTGATTCTACATTAAAAACACAAGCATTCCTGCAGTACGAACAAGAATACCCTCTCCGAATGAAATAATGCCTCTAGATCAGTATGAATAGATCATTTACACTGACGGATCTGCCCAGCCAGCCGTAGGAAGTAAACAGCAATACAGTGCAACACGTGCGATTGTGAAGGGACGAATGCGGGACGGCAAGGTCCGTCCTAGCAATACACAGACACAGTCTCTAAGAGATTGTACGGCACAGCTGGCAGAACTAAAAGCCCTGATACTGGCACTAAAAAATACGGATCTGGAATTCCCCACACTCATTTGCACGATTCATTTTATTGTGTCCAGTCATACAATGAATATCTTCACTATTGGGGACAGAATGGGTTTAGAGATTCCAAAGATTGCACAATAAAGCACAAATTGCTGTGGGAACAGGTGGCAGAGTTGAAAAAAGGCTTACCACAGGCTCATGTAATTCACACATTGAGTCAACGACGTGTTGGCGTGCACATTGAAGAGAATTCACTGGCTGATGAAGCCGCCATGGTGACAGTGCGAACTACTGCCATTGCCGCAATCACTTGTTCTAGTACGAGAATAAACTCACAGATAACGATAGCTGTGAACGCTGCGCGCAACAACAGCTCAGCCTTGCCAAAAGGTTTTCCACTCAAGTACTCATATAAGTCAGATGGGCAAAACATTCCATATGCTCAGATTTCAGGAGTGGGGGATAGAGTAATCCCAAATATGGATCGCAGATTAGGATTAATTTGAGCTGCACACGAGTGTCTGGGTTCAGCACACGCAGGTATTGCTGCAGCTATTTCACTACTGAAGCAGCGTTATTGGTGTCCAGGCCTTACTAAACAGACCAAGGGTTATATCTTGAAGTGCGACATCTGTCAGCAAATGAAAGGTTTCATCGTAGCACGTCCACCACAAACACCATTACTGATATCAGACAGTCCTCCCGCATGTGTCTACTTGGACCACTGCGGCCCCTTACAATCTGACGGGGCTTACAGGTACATCTTGGTGGCAGTGGATTCCTGCTCTAGATTCCTGTGGGTTTGACCTCAGCGCTCGGCTGACGCCTGAATTGTTATTAAGGATTTGCGAGTCTTCATAGGGACATACGCTATTGACACATTACAATCCGAACTTGGCCCTGCGTTTAGCTCACGGGCTTACAAAGAAGCAATGGGAAGTTTGGGTGTAGCATTGCGGTGCTCTTCTCCGTATCATCCCGAGGGAAATTTAATTGTGGAGAGGATGAACCGGGACTTAAAGCAATCCTTAACAGCTAGGGTATTAGGCTCGGGTGGCAGTTGGGTCAATCACCTATTTAGGGTCCAGAGCGCACTTAACAACATGCCAAGAAGTTCCCTGGGGGGGCGTATTCCATACGAAGTCCTGTTCAGGATTAGAATGTGGGTACCTGACCTTGACTGTGGCAGCACAGTGGCGGATGAAAAACCATTTGACATCAATGAGTGTTTTGCTGTTTTACAGGAACTCAATGAATTCCGGGCATTACAAAGCAACGTCCAAGTAAAACGCACTGCTACTGGAGAAGTGAAAGCAGTACTGGCAAGACCTGCCTGGGTCCTGAAGATTGGGGACCTGGTCAGAGAAAAGGTAGTGGACAAAAAAGAATTTGGGCCATTTTACAGAGTGTCTGTACCTGTCCTAGCTGTCGAAGGAACAAGAACAGAACTTATTACGCCCCTTGCCGGCAAGAAAGAAAAGAGAATTGTCTCAATTCATATGATCAAACCACACTATGCTGATGATACACAATAGTAGGCCGCATGGGCTCCTGGGTAGCACCAGATCTCCTCTCGCTACCATACAGGAAGTTCAGACAGAAAGATTAATAACCTTTGGAGACTCTACTCTACGGAGTGAAGGGAACTTGTACCTGTTGAAGTTGAACAGCAACAAACTACAAATGAAACACAGATTTCAATTAGGCCTAATACCGACATCTATCTGAATATGTTTAGACAGGAGACATCTCCCAGTTCTACAAAACCTGCTGAGCTACCAAAGATAGATTGAACTGAGTCTGGCTACTTCATCGATTTTGATACTTTCTCATTGGATCCAAGTGAACCTGAGTTACCGCCACCGCCTGTTTCCCACAAACAAAGAATTTGTGATTTCTACCTTTGGCTGAAAAAGACTTATTTAGTTTCTCCTTGGATACAGCTCTGGAATGCAATTGGTCTACTGTTCCTAGTCCTTTGGATTGGTATAGTGACTGTCTTTTTCTTGCTCTTGAATGGACATTGCCTCCCAGAATGCTCGGCAGTACAACATGTGAACTTGATCCTGATACTGCATGCATCATCACACCGAGAACAGAGAGACCTGTCTTTAGTGAACATTACAGCAGTTCCAGTTCCTGAAGGAATAATTTGGGACATAGTTTCCTATGATGTACATGGTCCTACTAAACTTTTAAAAATAGCAAACTTGTTTAAAATTTCTCTTAGTGATATCCTCACCTCTAGTACTTTCGCTGATGATTGGGACTTTGAAACTGTAATACTATGCTGTCTGATTTAGAACAATCTGCTGCATTTTCAAATAATGAATTGTATGATGGTACATCTAATTTTGACACCATGTTTTGTTATCAACACTGTGGTCCCCATTTCTTGCACAAAGCAAGTATCCCACGTTATGTTTTCTCTTACCATCAATGGGAACATTGCCCAACACTGCCAAAAGGTAGTTCAACAACATTTGCACAGAGGTTTGCTTATTTTTCTGGGTTTAACACTCCAGACCCGACCTCTTATTACTATAGGCTTGCACCTACACCTGCAAAGAAAAATATGCTCATTAACACTAAGCTGATATACTCTGCTTCCTTTATTTACCATCTGGCTTTACAGGGTTTGGACTTTTGGGGGGACACTATAGACACAAAATCTGTTTGGGGGACTGAATATTGGCAAGCAGTGGCGGGTCGCCGAGGGAGTGCTGCGGGGTGGTGGGGCGGGGCGGGGGAGGGGCAGGGTGGGAGTAGTGGACTCCAACATACGACGGACAGGAGTAAAGTAAGTAATGAAATAAATAAAACAATTTACCTTGCGCACGCTGCATCGCCGAGTTGGTGATGCAGCGCGCGCAAGATAATTTTTAAATTTATTTCATTAATTACCTCACTCCTGTCCGTCGTATGTCGGACTCCACTACCCCCCCACCCTGACCCTCCCCCGCCCCGCCCGACCGCCCCGCAGCACTCCCTCGGTGAGCCGCCACTGTTGGCAAGTTCAGGGAACTGAGGCCTTATTTAGAGCATGCCTCATACCACATCAGATCATTTTCCTGAACGATACAGTGCATCAGACTTTCTGTCTTGGATTAGCCAAGATCAAGGACTTGAACACACCTCGGATTACCTCGCTTACACACTTTGAGGGTTGGCAAAATTACACACAACACAGTGAGGATAGATTGATGCCATGCTACACAATGGTTAGTACAATTCATCAGACCCCAATTGGAAGGGATGGTTGGTTTGGCCTATCGACAGAAATAGGTGTCAGTCAGGATTCAGGGGTACCACCAAAGGGTTTAGAATCCATTGGCCTGGCCACTGCTATGTACAATCAGAACACACGGGGTGGTGACATCTTACAGTGTTGGAAAGTTATGCCTAGAGTGGCTAAAGACCTCAACACTGTCCCAAGTGAAACAACACTTGACCCTTCTCTCGGATGGCAGGGACCTTAGGGATTTTTTGTTAGGTCCCCAGAAGCCATGTCAAAAGTGCTTCTTGTCCGCTATTTACAACGAGGTATGGAAAATCTCCCAGCAGGTGGCTGCTGAGAGATTGCATGAGATTGATAGGGTTAACCTAGAAAGGTCATTAGAAGTGGTCGACAATGGTATGACCACATTATCATCCAGAATGTATTCACTGGGCAACATTGTGTCTTCTGCAATAGATATAATGGAACAGGATTTGTCTATTTTTCAACATGGACAATCGCACTGGCGATCCATTCTATTATTAAGGTGGATGCTGCAATCATTACATTCTGGCCACGTGCCCTGGCGCTACATCAACAGCACAACTCTGTTTTCTGCATACAATCTAACAGAAAGACAGATGTCAATGGAACAAAGAGATGCAAAATTTACCATGTTACACATTGAAAAACTGGACAAATTACCTTTCACTGTTGCTGAGTCACCTTCCACAGAATGGTTAATCCATGGCTATATTACACTGGCAGTCACGACATTCCAATTTCACTACTGTCTACAGTATCACCAGGTAGGGAGATATGAAGCGCTGGGAGACGGATACATACATGAGTACTGGGAATTACCGTACAGATTTAGATGCAGGAATGGGGACACTGAAGTTTATCTCAGAGGTTCAAACTGTGAAAGTGCCTAAAGTGGTTCCTTAGTTTGCAAAGACATTTCGCTTCATGGAGCCTGTAATGCTTCAGTTGGTAACTTGTCATGTTACTTGAAGGGTTCCCCAGCTGCTGTGATTCATCCGGTGTTCGAGTTGCTCTCGAATGGGAGCTATTTGATGCTGAATAATCAAGGCTGTTGTGGGATGGTACCAGGAAATCCATATCTAGTTACAGTAAGTTCCAGGGTTACTTGTTGTATGCAAGTATTGTTTCCACCGACCCACACAGTTAGGGAGGCAACGCTATGGCCTTCATTGAATGCTTTCTTTATACAGTTTGATTCTATGAGCAGACTGAAAGGCGTGCTTTTGCAGAAAGATGTGGCCTTAACCTCAGCCCGAGAGACTTTTGATCTCCAGGTTGCAAGGTCTTCATCTGAGATACAGGTACTAGTCCGTACGAACTTCCCGTTCCATTTCGGGGGAATGGTTCATCGTATCTTTAACATGTCTGATACGAGGGGAATTGTGCACCTATTTAAAAGCATAGGTTCTGGACTATTGAGCACCTTTCAGACAATCTTCTGAGTTATTCCAGCATTTATAGACGCATTGGGAAGTGTTTTTGGAGGGCCTCCGCTGGTCCTACTACTTGTAGTGGGTATCCTGGTTTTAATTTTCCTGCTACGCAATGGACGGCCCAGTTCCTCAAGAGATGAAAAAAGCACTTGTGCTGCGACGTTGCCGTGAATGCATGGTACTCCATCTGAGTACACCTCGGCATTGGGAGCTAAGTGAGTATTGGTTACTATCATTCAGACCAGTCTGGGTTGACTGCATCTTGCCTGTGCTCCGCTGCCTTATCTGCAGATATGAATGCATGTTGTACATATGTCTGACTCTTCCATCGGTTGCGCCACCGGACATAGACGTACTACTGGACCCCTTAAAGGCCCACATGTTACAGTGCCCTCAGCGTATTCTCATGTTGATGACAGCATTCTTAGAGCCCCCATGGGATGCTTCAGCTCTTGTCGGATCGGACAACGGCTCTACAACAGGTTCACAGGTATTGAGTGTTCCCTCGGCGGCTGCTGTAAAAACTGAAGATGATCACCTTTGCTCCATTGACCTGATACAAGAGGTGTTACAGGGACCGTCATCTGCGAATACGAGCAACAGTAATGTTGCGTCTTCCACACAGGACGCATAAACATTTGTCTCTCTGTGTGATGGGAACAATTCGCCCCTTTTTCCAAAACAAGCCAAATTGGAATGCGAAACATTGCTTTGTTTTATTTCTCCTGCTCTCACTGAGCACCATGGCTTTTGGCGTGCTCAGCCAGTCTGATCATATATTGACTCTTTTTAGTGGACTTGTAGAGCTTTTTTGAATTTTAATAGCATTATTTTTACATATGACATGTTTTTAGACTGGTTTTATGAAAAAGTTTTTATGCTTTTATCAGGCATATTTTAGCATTAGTTGACCATATCGACCTTCGGATTAGGAGTGGGTATTATGCACCACAATATAGGGCCTAAATAGCTAAATGACCTTTCACCTACATTTGTCCTACCTTGCTCTGCATAATGGTTCTAGCACTGACCTTTTACCCAGTGATGTGCTGAATAAATGTCGATCGGTTTCCTTGAAACTAGCCTCATTTATTATGCATGAGGATTCTTAGAAAAGTCCTCATGCATAACCAAGAGGCAATATCTTAATATTGTCTGACATACATTGGCCTTGAGGGGAAGCCCTTATCAGGGCACCTGCAATTCTTGGATTTCTGAAGGTTACAATGACACAGTCACCCGTGGGTTCTTTATGCATACTCCCCACCCATCCCACCCTCCTTGCCATAATAACTTCCTTTTGCCATTGCAGTGGATCCTTGATCCAATGTATAGACTTGTGAATTAGATCCACAGTATACTCGCTAGCCTCTGGCTGTAGGGTTGGCACATTGGCTAAAACAATAACAAATGGACAGGTTGCTGGCAGGAGATCACATCTAGAGATAGAAACTGGGGCCAAACCCATCTCCCTGGGGGATGTTTGGGAATTACCATGTGACCTTGTGGCCCCAGGATGTGGGTTGGATGCCTCATGGGTCTACCAAACATGAGAGATTGCTGGACCAGCCCCATGTAGCCCTTCAGTTAAACAGGAGTCTAATTGCCCCAACCCCCCCTCCATTGGACTGACCTATTGCACAGGGTTGGAAGAGATATTTCCAGCTACCGGGGCAGAAACATTTGCAGGATCCTTAGTCAGTCTGGCATCCAGATCACACAGCTTACTTTCTATGCACCCCAGGCAATCATACACATCCTGCAGCTTAGAGGCCAGAAGTGACTCAACATCCGCCCTGAACTGGACAAACAAACCCCCAATAGCCTCTTTAATTGGATCAATGATAGCAGGTGACAGAAATGAAGAAGAGCAGGGTTTGCTTGGCATAACAGTGCACATACAACTGGCCCCTCACTTCTGCTTGACATTCGGCAGCTTGACCGATTATACAACTTGCTCATTTAGGGTATCGTCCACATAGAGGGCCCAACCCCACTAGCTTGGGTTGACATGTGATGGCACAAGAGTTCCTCACCCAAGATCAAGTTATGAGCCAGCTGGTTGGCAGAAGCAGCTGACGAAGACTGCATACCCCCACGGTCGATGGGTGCCAAAGTGCCGGACAGCCTCCTTTCAACTGTGAGAATTTCTTTGCTGATGGTGCCTACTGCTTGTACTATGAATCCGTTGAGGGTGTTGACCCTTTTTTTGGCAGCAGTCCCATCCAAATTAGGGTTAAGTTTGCGCTTGACCATCCTGACAAGCGGGTCTGCAGGTATTTGGAAGGAAGAGAGTTGGTTCGTTACGAGCGCAGGACACTTAAAAAAAATAGACAAAGTAGGGACTAAAAATAAGAGTTAACAATACCCTTAGCAGCAAAAACCAATGAGGGTGGTCCAGCCCAGCACAGCTTCTACCAGACTCTGATGGGCGCAGACGGGCCCGCTCTTGGCCTGGTCTTCACGCCCCCACGATGCGGAGGGTCAAAATGCTTTTAAGCACTCTACGGCAAGCGGGCCGGGCAGGGCAAATGAGGGCGCCTCTCCTGGCACAGGTGCTGATGGGCAATGAAGTTGCCACAATGGCCCCTGAGTGCGGCAGGTCTGTTTAGCTTTTCTGTGCTGTGGGAGGGTTGCAGCGCTTTTAAGCGCTGTGCGGCAAGCAGGTGGGGCAAGGCACATGATGGCACCTCTCCTGACGCAGGTGCTGATGGGAAATGAAGTCCCGGCAATATCCACGGAGTGCGGCAAGTCCGCTTAGCTTTCTTGTGCCGGTGGAGGGTTGAACCGCTTTTAAGCCTTGTGCGGCAAGCAGATGGGGAAGGGTAAACGATGGTGCCTCCACCACTCAATTGGAAAATGTGGTTTCCTTATGAGATCCCCTGTTTAGGTGGCAAATCCATGTCTCTTTAAAGTAATTTAACAGTGAGGCCAATTTTTCTTCATTTTGTAGAAAAAAATATGATTATATAGTTGAAATGAAGGAGTCATCCACACATTCAGGAGGTACAAAACATGATGCAGGTAGTTTCTTTAATTCAAAATGCATTTTACTATTTGGCAAATACTCCTCAACTAAGGATGTTTTGTGAATTTCTCTCCAATATGCCTGGGAAAAGTGAAAAAAAAACTTGAAATTGTATATCAGGATAAATGTTAATAGTGCTAATCATTTGAATTTCAAGATCAATTATTAATTTTCTAGGACTTTTATTCATTGTTTAGGATTTTATGACTGTTAAAAATTCAGTGAATGTTGTCAGGACGTTAGGCATTAATTAAAGGAATTAAGTTATTAATAGATGTATGCACAGTGTATATTTGAGCAGATGGTTAGGGTGTAGATTTAAAAGTACCATCCTTCAGCCACATTTCACTATTTTCAAGTGTAACTATGAAGCACTGCGAAAATTAATATGCGTTTCTAAGGGTGATTTTTGTCAAAAAGAAGGGAAGGCTTGTGATAAAGAGATTCTGTTAATTCAGGGCAGATGTAAATTTCAGAGTAAGTTTTAGGAGTTTTAAGATGGGGATTACTTGCCTGTTTCTGTCTTTGTCCCATTCTCCTTAAATTTGTAATTGTGGGCATACTACTTATGTCCCTTAATACTGAGCCACAGGGTTCATTCGAGGTGGCCCCAAGTGCTTTAATGTGTTGTAAATTTTCTCTAACCTCTAACTCAGGTGCAGAGCAGAGGCACAGCTATCATGCTTTGTGGTCCTCTCGACATTATCACGTGTAAGTGCTCTGCCTCTGCAACGGGTTGAGAAATAACCAAAACTCCTCCAATGACTCCTGAGCTCAGTTAATCTCTCCTTACAATAAATATGCCCACCATATTTCAGGAGATGGTTTCCTCTTTTTAAAAGGAGATAGTGGGCTAGCCATGAGGTTGTCATTTGTTCAATAAATAAACCAAAGAAAAAAAAAGTTAAGAAAATGTGAAAAACAACATTTTAATTTGCATAGTTATTTCTTGTTGGTCCTGTACAGAGAAAGAAGATGTTGTTAATCTTTTAAACCTACTTTAAAAAATAAAGAAACGTTAACATGTTCTGCTCTGTGGAAAAGGGAAGATAAGGATCTCAATTTCCTCTTTATAAGTTTGAAATGAGGAAATAGTTATCTTGTGTTAGTTAGTTTGAGTTGCTCAAAAATGGTTCTTTGTGTTAGACGTTTCTGTATGTTTGTATTATGACTGGACATTGTTTTCCCTTGCTATGTGACCCTGGCGATAGAAAAAAGGTGATTTATTATGAAATAATGTTTTGAAAAAAAGTCTGTTGATGAGTTTAATTGAGTTTAAAAAAGAATGTATTAGGAAAGTTTGGGGACTGGCAGAAATATTGGGGATATTTAGAGTGGGGGGGGTTAAGCATTAGAAAGATTGGAGAGCCTTTGTTGTCACTATGGGTACAAAGAATTGATTTGTATTTGTGGCCATGCTATAGACTAAGATGATACATTGTGAATATGTAATCGTGACTTTTTGATCCTGTCATTAATGCTGAGCTTGTTCAATAAAAATATTTATAAAAAAAAAAAAAAAGAAAGTATTGGTAGTTAAATTCCTGTAAGGTTTTAAAGGTTTGATTGCTGTTTAGTTGAGTTTTAATTGAAACATTGCTACCTTTAGTATATTATTCTGGATTTCTGAAGAGATTCCTGACCTGTTTTTGTTGTTACATATGTTGGTTTATATTTGGGGTACTATTCTGGTTTTCACATCTTAAAATAAAAAAGTATATTACGATTATGAAAGAGTTTTTTTGTCTTGACTACACGATGTACTCTGCATTTTCCAGTGTTGAAATATTCTTTTTTTTTATTTTCATTTTTTAATAAACACATCAATCGTTACAGTAGCCTTCATTATTACATTCTATTTGTTATACACCAGACAGTGTTCTTTAACATTATTCGTTACATTTGTTATTATATTTATTGTTTGAGTAGGAAACATTGAAACAAATTCAGCTACGTTGCTTCTGGACCGCCCCCACTATTGTCTACTTCCCTTGCTGCCTTAGCTGTACTCCCAGCATGACCTCCCCCAGCATTCACAATTTGCAATCTGTCGTGACATATCAGTCTCTTTGAGTCACTCTGTTTACCCAGTGTGTATGATTACTGCCAAGTGTATTCAGCTCCATTGCTGCTCTGACTTGCTGTGACCTCATCTGTAGCAGCTCTACGAGTAAGGTACGATTGATATGGTCCCCAGATATTTTCGGGCCTACTTCGTGTAGGAATGAGTGCATTATAATTGTCAGATTGAGTGTTGCAATAGGATAAGTCAGTGCACCACTCAGCAAACGTGGGAATTGGCCCTCGCATCCATCTCATGGCCAGCCTACTTTTAGCTAACAAGATACCCACTACTACCAACTTCCTAGTGTTTTTAGGTAATACCTTAACATACCCTAGAAGTATCACAAGTGGCGTCTTGGGTATTTGGGTCTGCACCATATCCTGTAATGCATCTATCACCTCATTCCAATATTTATGTATTGCTGGGCATTGCTGGGCATGCCAATGCCAGGTGAGGCGAATGTGCCCCTTCCGCGCCGCATCTTTCACAGTGGTTGTCTTCTCGTAGACCGTATTTGTGTAGCCTAACTGGTGTGTAGTACACTCTCTGTAGGAATTTAAAATGCACTAGGCGGTGTCTACCATTCTGCGATACCTTTTTAGTATTAGCACATCAGTACTTAATTTATGCATCCCGTTAATAAATGCCTTATCCCGCTGGTTCTTTAGCCCCTCACACCATTCTATAGGTAGTTTCGGGGAGTACAATAATTCTGACTTCTGCATTTTTGCCGTTTTGTGAAACTGATATCTCGTAGTTCCTACGGGATCTATGACATAATATTTCCTGCTCGCGGCTCCCATTAAGTATTGTGGCAATGTCAACGGGCACACTTCTTCTTGCTCTATGTATAAATGTGTGGCATCGGGCGGTCCATGAATCCAGTGCAAGGCATGGAACTGTTGTGCTGCACTATAGTATATTTCGAAGTCTGGTGCATCTAGCCCCCCTCTTCATATGTTTTTATCAGTGTCTCCCATTGCAATCGCGGTTGCCTACCAGCCCAGGCGAGCCTGATCATTAAGGTGCGCAATGTGCGAAAAAATATCTTTGGTAAAGGGATTGGGATATTAGCGAAGTAAAATAGCATTCTTGGTAATACGATCATTTTCATCAGCGCTATGCACCCTAACAGTGACAGCGGCAGCCTGATCCACTTCTCAATTGAGTCTAACAGCTTCTATATAGCGCAGCCGTAGTTCTCCCGAACAACTACCTCGGGTCTGTATGATTCTGTACCCATAGATATCGTATTGGATCTGTAGTCCACGTTATTGGATAATCCGACTGGTATGGGGTGCTTATTGGAGTCAAAGGATATGCTAACGACTTGCTCCAGTTAATTCTAAGGCCAGAGTGTGAACCAAACCGCTCCACTTCCTGCAAAATAGGAGTTAAATTGCATTCGGGATTACGCACATATAGTAATGTGTCGTCCGCATACGCGCAAATAATTAGAGTGTAGTGTGAGAACCTTAATCCACGGTGGCTGTGGTATTCCTGTAGGGCACAAGCCAGTGGTTCGGCAACAATGGCATACAATAGGGAGGAAAGTGGCCATCCTTGCCTGGTGCCTCTAGTGATGTTTATGGAGGGTGTAAACAGTCCGTTCACATGCACTCATGCAGTGGGGTCAGCATATAGTACCTTAATAAGTTGAATAAACACCTCGCCTACTCCAATTTGCTTGAGTACTGCTGCCAGGAACGCCCACTCCACCGAGTCGAATGCCTTTTCGGCATCTAAAAATTCAGCTGTCGCACTAATCGCTGGGTCGAGACGGTGTATTGTGGAAAAAATTGTGCGCAAATTTCTAGCGATCGACCGTCCCGGGACGAACCCCGATTGTTCAGGCGTGACAACTATGGACAGTAGAGGAGCAAGTCTATTCGCTAACACCTTGGCATATATTTTCATATCAGTATTTAACAACGACAGTGGTCTGTATGATGAACATTGTTCCGCTGGCTTACAAGGCTTGAGCAATGTGATCAGTATTGCTTTTCTCATAGTGGGGGGCATTATTCCATCTCTAGCCATTTCTTCGAACAGGTTCACCAGGTGCGGTATCAGCTGGTCCTGAAATTCCTTATAAAAGGCTACCGTGAGCCCATCAGATCCGGGGGCTTTTTGGCTGGGCATATCTTTAATCGCAGCAATAATCTCCGTTGGACGCAAGGGGTCCAACAGTCTCTCCCTATGGGTATCAGTAAGCCAGCTCATTTTAATGTACTCTAGATATTCGTCTGCAGTTTCTTCTGTGCTCACTGGCCAGGAAGTGTAGAGTTCTGTACAGTATTCTCTGAACCTATCCGCTATTTTTCCCGCCTCACGGGTCAGATTCCCCTGTCCATCTATTATTTCAGTTACTTCGTTTGCGTCTTTTGCTGGACAAGTCAGTGCAGCAAGCGTGGCACTTGGACGCTCGCCCTCCCCGTATACCCTGGCTGTTGCATATTTGCCTAAGTGATTCACCTCAGCCAGGGCTTCTTCATTATAGTCATCTATCTTGCATCTAATGAGACCCAGCACTTCCGGGTTAGATGCCCTCGACGCAACCTTCTCTAACTCGGTTATCTCAGCTTCCAATTTTTTTAGTCTACCCCTAATAGAGCGAAGCACTACTGCGTGCTTGGATATGACCACCCCACGAATGTAGACCTTAAATGCTTCCCAGATGGTAGCCATCTTAGGAACACTGCCAATATTTGTGTTAAAGTAATGTTCTATTTCCGGCAACAGTTCCTCCCTAAACACTGTATCCATCAGCGAGTACTGTGGGAAACGCCCCATCCGGGCTCTACGTGTTAACTTGTCTAGAGCTATCTGTAACCTAACGGGGGAATGATCTGAAAACGTCCTGGCCAATTGTGTGCACTCCGTTATGTGTTTAACTAGCTCCCTAGAAACGTACCAGTAATCAATGCGCGTATGTATATCATAAGCCGATGAGTAGTGTGTGTACTCCCTCCCCTGTGGATGAAAATGTTGCCAAGCATCCAGCAAATCATCTGTCTCCGCTAGTGCCTTCATTGCCTTAGCCGCTGCTGAGCGCTGCCAAACTGGGCCCCTCGACCTGTCTATCTCAGGAGTCTGCACACAATTAAAGTCCCCTCCCCAGAGAGTAGGCATAGCTGCGTACTTCACAAGTTTGTTATGCAGTGGCTGGAAAAACTGGGGGTCGTCATAATTAGGTCCGCATATCCCCACCAGTCTAACGCAGAAGTCACCCCTTTGACAGTGAGCTATCACATATCTGCCTCCCGGGTTGATGTCTAATGTTTGTAATTTAATATCTGAACTCTGCCTAACCCATATTAGTACCCCACGTGCGTGCGATGTGAATCCTGCTGCTATACAGTTCCCCTTCATTCTTCTCTGCATGAGCAGCCCAGAGTGCGGCGGAAGATGGGTCTCCTGTAATATCGCAACGTCATTTTGGTGCCTATGCAAGTATGATACCACTTTCTGTATTTTACGTGTATCATTCAACCCTCTGATGTTCCACGTTAAAAAATGTAGCTTTGTCCCTCGCTTATCTCTAATTTGCTCCCTGTCCCTGCTTGGCTTTGTCCCTTGTGTGTCACTAGCTGTCCTACAATCCCCGTTTCAATCCCCGTTTCCACTCATCATGCGTACTCTTCATTACTGCTTTTTAGGTCTCGCATAGGCAGCGCATGCGCTGCCTCTACGAGGCATCAAGTAATCAGTATTACTACTGAAACTCCACCCATTGCATTTGTCTTTGTTTTGTCGCTTGCCATTGGTGGAATCTGGCATTGCTGTTCTTATCTTGCTCATTGTTGGCTTGTGGTCCGATACATCACTTCCTTTTTCTTCCGTTTCTGGAGGAAGCAGCATCGACCAACTACAGTTAACTTACGCTGCTGGCTGTTATCTTTTTATTTAGGGACTACTTTTTTTGTTTGCTGCTCGCATTTCCACATATGGCAGCTTCCTGCACTTACCCGACCCTGTTTATTTATGTTTAATTTATTCATAATTAAATCACGCTTAAATGATGCAGCCAACGCCGAGGCTCGAACCCTGTTTTCCTGCTCCAAAGTCAGCAGCCTTATTTGTTGAGCCACCTCCTCCCACCGGTTTGTTCTACTTGGTTTCAGATGCTACATTTGTCCAACCGTGTTTTTTTTTAATTGTATCTGTCTCCCCCTCCTTGTGTATTATTTTTTTAATTTGTCTCTCCCTACCCCCACTCCGAGATCGCTGTTTATTTTTTAATAATTAAATAATGTAGCCCACGCCGAGGCTCGAACCCTGTTCTCCAGCTCCAAAGTCAGCAGTTTCAGCAGCGCGCAAATGCTTTCACTTTCGCTGCTTCGCTGCTGCGCTTGTTTTATTTGTCTCTACCCGTGTGTTGTCCCGGAACCGATGGTCACCAGTTAATGATACATTGATTATTTAAAAGGCACGGGGAGAGTAAGCGATTTGCCCAGAATCACAGTACAATCACTGTGGTGGTCGGTCCGACCGTAGCTCTGCAGCGCAGTGCTGCTCGTACACACGGCTGGTTTTTATCATGGTGGACGGCTGTTTACTTCAGAGCTTGTTTAGAGGTAATATTTAAAAAATACTTTAATATTGTTCCTCCATATTAATATGTAAAAAGGTAAAATGTTGATGGTCCTCCCTTCATTACTTCTGTGGGAGTCACAGCACGTCACATAGCAAACTCGCTTTCCCATTGGGTGACCCTCCGTGTCACATGACATTGAAAACCTATCAGCGCTGATGTTCGTCGATGTGCACTGCCCCTCTCCCTCATGTGCCGTTAATATCCTCATTACTTGAATTCCGATTCGGCGCCAACTCCCTTCGTGCCTGAAGCGGACGGCTGTTTACTTGTGAGGGCGTGTGAGATATTTCTTACTCTGCTTAATTATCAGTTTTATAGTGCCAGCCTAGCGCCGGTGTCACCTCCAAGGGACATGTGTACATAACAGCAGTGGTGAGGGGTGAGCGTCCACTGGCGCCGATCTACTATATGAAACTCTAGTTATTCGCCAATCCAGTCACCCATATTTTTCTTCCAATCCCTCCTGCTGGCAATCATTGAGGCCGAGAACTCACTCTGTGTCATTAATAGCAGACTCTGCCTCTCGTGGACAATGGGGCGACGCCTTGTCTGCCTGTGACCATGCAGGGACACAGGCGGGCAGCAGTTTTGTTTTTCCTTGCCGCACACACATACACACGTCAAAGCGGCGCCTTTCTTCCAGGTGTCATCTTCTGTGAGCCGGTGCCTGTCCCTGTTTGGAGCTAGTGCTTGCCCGGCTTCCTACTCCCACATACTGGTCACCAGGTGGCATCAAAAGATTCATGCCCTGTGTGTGTTGCTAACACTCCTATCCCTGACCCCACCCAGGCAGTATTTTATCACGGGGCATGCTGTGTGGTGAGAACAGTGCTGCTCCTATCACCCGAAACAATTGAGTGATGAAGTCAGGTGCCTGCATGTTGTTTGTGGTAGTATAGGCACCAAAATGTAATACAAGTGTATTGGTATTACAAAAATTAAAAGTTCCTGTGCTGATAAAAGGAGCACACGTACGAGTCAATTTTTGTTCGAATCAAACTGCTGAAGTGTATCTGCAAGCAGTACTATATATGTGAATGTGCACCTCTTTTGGAAGCACTAACTTGTTCGTTTAAGTTTATTACTAAAAACTTAAACAATGCTTCTCCCAAAGTAACCTGAATTGTGTAGTCTCCCTAAACTGTTTTTCAAGCCAAATGTAAATTATTTCATTGCATTAATTTAATGTTCATCCTAAATATTCACAACAAAATAAAATATATATATATATAAATATTTGTCCACCAAAACTGTCCCAGACGAAGGGCGCACTTTTCACAGCTGGTGCGCGCAGCGAGGCCGGACTAGCCTCGAAATGTAATTCCTCACCAACTCCAATAATGCGCAGCACTCTCCCAGGGTTTTTTTTTACAAAAGCGGTTTATTAAGCCATGAAATTACTCCTTCCTCCACCAACGCGTTTCAACCAGCAGGTCTTGATCATGGTGGAGGAAGGAGTAATTTCATGGCTTAATAAACCGCTTTTGTAAAACAACCCCCTGGGAGAGTGCTGCGCATTATTGGAGTTGGTGAGGAAATATATATAAATATATACATATTTATAAATATCACATTCTGGTGTCAATATTCAGGGTGAACACCACATTAATGCCATCAAATAAAGCTCTCACTTTACTTGGATGGTGTGCCGCTTCATTCCCTTGTGGTTTGGACTGTTTTTCATATATATATATATATATATATATATATATATATATATATATATATATATATATATATATATATAATATTTAATGGCATTAATTTGCTGTTCACCCTAAATATTCAAACAAAATTATGATATATATATATATATATATATATCACATTCTGGTGTCAATATTCAGGGTGAACACCACATTAATGCCATCAAATATTTCTAACCCATATATACAATATTCTACTACAATTTTTTACTATAATATCACAATACATTCTGTATAAATAAATTAAAATAGCGCAAATTCAAAACCTATTGCATTACAATTACCAAAACAATAGGTCTTGCATTTACACAACTTTGAGCTATTAGTATTAAAAATAACAATAAGTTTTGTTTATTTTTTTTTTTAAAACATCGATAAAAGGCATTGTCATTTACAATGCCAATAGGTTAAACTTACGCAAATGCGACACCTATTGCATTACAATTTGCAAAGCAATAGGTCTCGCATTAACACCAGTTTAAGCTATTGCTATTCTTAATAACAATGCGTTTTATTAGTTTAAAAAAATAAAAACATAAAATACATTCTTATTAACAATGCAAAATTATAAGGTATTAGCATTATAAATAAGAATGCCATATATTTATCTATTTTCAAAACTAACACATAAATAAAAACTTTACCATTTACAATGCCAATAGCTCTAACTTTTGCCAATGGGAGACCTATTGCATTGAAAATGCTTGTTGCTGTTTAGCTATCATTATCTTAGACAAACTTCTTAGGCCACTTTCTTTACATGTTTGCACATCAATATTTCCCCCCGCTCCCACCCACGGCATGTCCCCCAAACTTTGGCATGCTTTTTTAGCACCCTCCCTTAACCCCCCCACAGAACAACCCCATTTAACTTCCCATTAGATTGTGTATTACACATTGAGGCGGAGGGTGCCCGGCTGCCCTGTAGAGCCCCGGGACACACGCCATTAGTACTTTAATTCCAAACCTTTTCATAACCATACCAGCGACTTACATATTGAGGAGTCTGCAACCAGTCCTGTAATGCCGTAACCCACCAGTTCTAAGCTTAGGTATTGAGGCTTGGCTACATACATTAAACGCTTAAATGTTAAAACATATTACATTCAAACTATTTTGTGCCCTTCATGCATATCAAGACTATATCTTAGTTTTATACAGCATAGAGTCTGTTATAACACCTTACTTGCTGAGTTATGTCCATATCGTAGTTTACCGCAGACAGACCGCCGGTAGTATTTCCAGACAGTCTCTACTCCACGAAAGCAGCAACCCAACCCCATCAATCATTTTGATCCTGTGTGCTAGTGTCCTGTCCTTCCGTGTCAGCCACCTCAGGTGAACGCCTGTCCCGTCTGTCCTTAGCTATGTGTTTCAATGCTTGCTGCAGGTTTCCAGGGTCCGAGTATATCTTTGCCTTGCCATCACCTTCAGGTGTGCAGGGTAGAGCCTCGCCTCTTGCACCTTAATGGTGAAATCCGGGTATAGCGATATTTCAGTACCCTCGAATCTGAGCGACTTTAGCTCTTGTGCTTTCCGCAGAGCCGAGTCCCTGCCTCGGTAGTTTAATAATCGGGCTATAAGAGGCCGGGCGGAGGCTTTGGGGCAAGGGAACGGAGCGCCCTCTCCACAACAAAAATTTTAGAGAAGGTGTCCCGGCCCAGTAGATTAGTGAGCAAAGTCTCCACAAATAACTCCATATTACCAGTTGGAGTGGACTCTGGCAATCCAACTATACGCAAGTTGTTACGCCTAGAGCATGCCTCCAAATCTTCTGTATTGAGTTGCAAAGTGTCTAGAAGCTTCCTCATCTGTTTACGATCATTCCCGGTTTCCACTTGTTGATCCTCGACCTCCGAGACTCTGCGCTCCACTATGTTGATTCTTTCCGCATGTTTATCTAATCTCTCTGTCATGCGGTACGAGAGCGAGTCTATTTTCCTGTCAATCATTGAGAGGCTTTGCTGCATTGTTTCCAAAGTTTTTCGAAGGTCTTCTCCTAGTTCTGGCCCGAGGCCCCCCGTTCTTCTGTCTCGGTCTCGGCATCCTCTTCTCTATTCCTTACTGACTTTGCGTTGTTCAAACTGCAATTTAGATTGTGTTTTGTCTGGCTTCCCCATTGTAGCTCTGAGGGCCTTAGGAGCAACTTCACCCTCCGTCGAAGTCCAGGCGACACCACACAGTCGCGACACCGAGCTCTGTATGTGCACCTCACAGTTTGACCAGGCTCTATGTCCTTATGGGGGTTATCACTGGCTTCACTATAGCAAATGACCACACTTTAGGGCTCTCCACTTAGATGCTTGACCGGCCCACCGCAGCAACACTCTCACCAGTGCTCCAGCTTCTGCCTGTGTCGTATCACGTTGCTCCACACTTTAAGCCAGTGAGATACACTAGTCTGTTGTGCTTATATACATTGCCTCGCCGGTCCACTCCTCTCTCATATAGTGCAGGCATCTAGCCAGGCAGTCCAGCCAAGCCTGCCTCCCCAGTAATGCAGTCTTCAGGCCTAGAGGGACCCAGTGGCTCACAGGCTCACCAAATCCCACAGGTAAGCTATTCTTCTTAATCAATAGCCTTAACAGGCAGGACGAGGCCTCCCCAGCACCATGGCCTACATGCTTGGGGCCAGGCCAGTCCCGCCACCCAGCCACTCACAAGTCTGTAGATTATCTGGGGGCCCGTGTCCTGGTCGGCAGTTACGGGGCAGACACTCTCCCTTCACGTCTTGTCCCCGATGCCTGGCTTTATCGCGCTCGCTGAAGGGGGAGGGCCCCCACGCCGCTCCACAAAGTAATGTGGCGAGCATCGCGCCCGCTCAGGCCCAATCGATCTTCACTCAACACGCCACCCACTCACCGCAATCCACTCAGTGGGTGACGCTTACGGCCGTGTTAGCCTGAAGGCTGCCTCCGATCGGCTCTGCGGCGTCTCGCACTACACAGCTCCGGCCTCGACTCCGCCCGGAATGGCGTTGGAGTTGCGCTGCAGCCTCCCAGCGGGTCAATCCTTTTCAAAGTGAAGCTCCAGCTTCAGCGGGACAGCGCTACCAGGGGCGCACTTAGTTTTGGCAAAATTTATGTGGAATTAAGGATTCCTGCAGGATATTGCTCGTGGCGTGCTCGGAGCTCTCTCCCTAACCGGCCATCTTAGGGCCAGGCAAGCTCCGCCTCCATGTTGAAATATTCTTGGACTTGCTTGAGTAATCTTGGTTTTCTGACAATTTGAAATTAAATTGTACCTGTATGGAAAGGAGAAAAAGAAAACCAAGAGAAAAATATTTGTTTGCATTTCTTTGTGTATTTTTTAAAATGTTAAATTTTTTCTCTGTCCCCTTATAGAGACCAGCGCCTAGTAGTAAATCTGTCCCTTTACTGTGAACAGCACCTTCCCCTAGTTTGCTCTGACTGAGTTTAGAATAGTAAATCTGCCACCTTACTGTGATCAGCACCATGCCCGAGTTTGCCCTGACTAGAGTTTAGAATAGTAAATCTGCCCCGTTTTAGTGACCACCACCTTTCTCAACTTTGTCCTGACTAGGGTTTACAATAAGAAATCTGCCCCCTTACACTGACCAGCACAGCCCTCGAACTTGCTCTGACTGGAGTTTAGAATAGTAAATCTGCCCCCTTAATGCGTCCATTAACCAAACAACAGGAGTTATACCCGTATACCCAGTTGTGACCCGGGTGAATTAGAGATTATAGCAAATAACAATGTCTCAACAGGAGCAATTCAAAGGACCGTTATAAAGAGCATGCACATGAATTGCACAAGGAGGGAAAACAGGGAGGCTAAAGTGGTAGTTTGAGTAATGCAAACTGTATTTTGAAAAGCAAAACAGGAAACAAGGGCAGTTACAGCACTATTTACAATTAATGCAAGAGTAACCAGTAACAAAAAGCTTGTGCACGTATGTGCTCGTGAACAGGTGAACCGCGCATGTGACTAGTGAAACAGCGGGAGAGGCACAAGATATACAATAATTACAATATATACAAAAAGGCACTGGTGGTTTGAAATGCTTTTTTACAGAATTTTTGAAAAATTTGACAATTAGGTGAACCATAGGGTTGCGCCGAGAATTGCGCTGGAGGGTCGACGACGTTTCGACCTGTTGTCAGTTCAGGTCATCTTCAGGACCTGGTTGCAATATTTTAACGTGCTGTAGGGAGCTAAACTCCAAGAAGGGGAACACTGTATGGTCCAAGAATGTGCTTATGAAGCTAAAAGGCCATGCCGGAGGTTTACTGCCAGCCAGAGTATCCGGAAACGAATCCGAGGAGGGTTAACAGCAAAAAGCCCATGGAGGGGGCCCGGAATGAGGCAGGACTCACCCGAGGGGCGGGAACTCTGTGATGATCGAAGAAGTTGGTTAATTTCAAGGTGATTGAAAGGATAACTCCAGTAGTAAACAAAAACCCTCCACGCTCTTCCATCTTGAACTTATCTCGAGCCCCCGGACGTCCTGCCCGGTGCTTAGAGTCACAACGCCCCACCACGGCCAGACTACTTCACGGTTTTTGTTTACTACTGTAGGAAATTAGCACACTTCTACAAGCAGTCAGGTGCCAGTCTTTTACCCTCAGTAGATAAATCATATCCAAGAAAAATCACATTAAGATATGCAGTTTTAGATTTCTTAAACTTAATTTTTTATATCAGTGTCAGGTTAAAAGCATAATTGTCCAACAAATGTGGTGTGATATATCACACTTAATCTGTATTTTACGTCCTAAGCCCTGCATGGAGGGTTTACGTGTCCTTCCAGTGTCTCAATCTGTATGAATTCTTTGTTAATGCCACCACCAGAGTTTTTTGAGAGTCTGGAGAAATATCATCTCTTCTGTTTGCTGTCTGAAAGTGCTACTGCCCAAGTCCCATTCTGCAGAAGTATCTTAAGCTTACAGGACATCCTTTTTCACTAAACCAGCTACTTTCTTTTTTATTAAAGTGTGCCTTTGAATTCAAACCTTTCTCTCTGTTATACCTTCTGTATACTAACTTCAGCTTCATGCATCGGTACACCTTTCTCATTGGTGTATTAATTCTTTCTGCAATACTCAGTCCGGCCACTATTTTCTGTCCTTTCACTGTCCCCAGAGTCCTGTAAAGAACAGGAAATATGGATATTGAAACTGATCTGGCTTTCTAATTTTATCACGGTAGCTCAGATTATATCTACCACTACTTGACTCCTGCATTGGAAGATATCAGTTATGGCTTTTTCTGTCAGCCTCTGCTTTTTTCGCTGGTGCAGCTTTCGTCATACCTGTGCCCTCATTCTAATTTTTTTCTTTGAGTTGCGGTTTTTCAGCCCAGAACGTTAAGGTATTGTGACCCATAGAGGTTTAAAGTATTAAAATGATCTTCAGAATTTCCCATTCCCCTGGATGAGAATTGCTCCCAACTGCAGGCGCACTGCTAGATCTGTGACTTCTCCTTGAATGAAACATAGAACTACTGAGGAAACTCTCAAAAGGTCCCATTAATTTTATCTCTAAATCCAGAGCAAGTGCAGCTCCATGCTCATTCTGTATTTCTTTTAACACCTCCAATAACACCACTAATGAGAGTGTGTTATGAGTAGTAGTGTAGCTATTCACAAATATTGTTCTCCAAGTAGTAAACACCTCCATGGGTGATACCATGGCAAGTGGAACTCACATAGTTAACATTCTATGTATAACCTGGGGTGTTGTGTGAGGATAAACCACTTCTTGCTGGCTAGTTTTGTGAGCAATCCAAAGTAGAATCTTGTCTCGTTTTGTGGGTGCTGTGCCCATAATGGCATTAATAGTCTGTGGACTAATTACCTGAATTGTGGAATGCGTATGATGTGCAGGGCTGGGAACATATGCTTCGGTTACAGGAAACTGTTAATTATACTGTTAAAGTTGCCTATAAATAGCTACTATCTGGTTTATCTAGTTATTTCTGCAATTATGAGACTTGCTACGTAAGGATATGATGTATACTCGACTAATATGGGTCATGTAGCTCCTTCATCACTCAAGGGACCCATTCTAATATTTGGAACTACATTAGGTAACTGGCCACCGACTATTGCTTAATGTTCTTTGCAACTTAACTGGACTTCTAATTCCCAACAGGGTTCATAATTAGCCGGTAGCGCAGCAGCTCTGTAAGTTTCCCGTATTGGGATCAGAGCATCAAATCCCAACCATGAGTAAAATATTTCAAAAGGATATACAGCATCTGCATTCACAACAAATGTTACCCCACTCCAGTGTTAGGAAAACCTGTAGCAAAGAGATGTTGTATAACTGGTGCCCTGAAATTTACTCCTATTGAACTAGGTTGCGTGTTTATGAAACAAATTAAAAAATGATACTCAAAACACAAAATCAAAAACCAAAATCTTGACAAATTTATTTTTGTATGTACATCATTTCAGTTAAACGATACTGAGTTTGCTGAGTGGAAGTTAATTAAAATTGCTGACCTTATGATATTTCACATAATGTTTGTGGACAGAAAAAAAACCTGCTGTGGCTTTCTGTGTGATCTTTTGTTAAATATGACTATGAAGATGCTAGGCACAGTATAAACACTACACAACTTATTGCCCTTGGATGATTGTGTTTTTATTGGCCAGATCTGCCTTTAAAATGAAACAACTTCGGAGCCACAAATAAAGCAAATTGTTAATTTTCCTGCACTCAAAAACCTTCAGTGGAGTCGTTGACAGGGGCAGTTCGCCCATAGGGGCGTGGGGGCGTTGACCCCCCACTGTGAGTAACAACTTTACAGATTCCCTTAAATTACAAATTTTCCCTTTAAAAGCTATCCCTTATAGCATCACCTGTTTAGGGACAGGGCCAAGATGGAGCTCTCTCTCCCGGCATAGCTGTGAGACGACCTGAGACTGTGTTAATTGAATTTTGCATGTCAGATTAGCCGGTGTTTTTCGCTATGGCCAGCCTGACATGCACAGTTCAGGTTTCTGCAATCAATAGCTAAGTGTCAGCTGAGAAGCAGAGGCACAGCCCCGTGGGTGTCCGATGGAGCACTGTGCTTGTCTATTCCAGCCAATCCTGGCACTGCTCTTAAGCCTGAGAGCAGTACGTGAATTAGTTCAGATGTTATTGTCCAGCATCCACATCTCTACATCCAGGAAGTGTGAGACAGGAGAAACCTTGGGTGTGTTTGCAGCTGAACATGTGCTGCAGAAGAAGAACATCGTCAAGCAAGGTAAGAGTACATTTACTTTTAAGCACATTGTGATAAATTGGGTTGTTGGTTGACTGGGGTGTGAGCCCTGGTCGAGCAATAACCGCAATCTCTTGCAGGGTGTACCACAAAAAGTCACTTAATTAGCCAGTGCTTAACCCTGGGCAGCTTGACACAAAAAGTAGTCAGGCTTAACTTAGAGGCAATCTGTAAAGTATTTATGCAGCATATGAACAGTAATAAAGTGAAAACACAACATAAAAAATCACACACCAATTTAGAACTCTAGAGTACATTTTAATAAATTATTTGACACCAAAATGACAAAAATCCAATCAGTAGAACCGAGTTATGACTTTTTAAAGTTTTAACTAAAAACTAGCACCTAAAAGATCAAAGCGCCAACCACGGACATCTAGTCGTGCAAGACCGGATCAAAGTCGAAAAATATGGCCAACCATGATGGAGCGAGGATCAGATACACGAAGTGGATTGGACCCGAACAGTGCTTACTTTCATACTCTTGGAGAAAAAGTGTTCTGAGAAGGTAAAGTTCAGTGGGGCAAGGCTGCGGGCAGTGTTCGAGGAGAGAGAGTGGTCATTGGATACCCTTGGGTTGAAGCTGTGGAGAAGATTTCTAAGTTTGACTTAGGCTCTGAAATGGAAGTCGAAAATGTCCAGCGGAATCAGGCAGAAGGCTGTAGCGGAAGACAGTTCCACAAGGACGGCTACCCCTTTGGTGAAGGACTGATGAATATGATTTGCTGCTGCAGAGAACGTAGCGGGAGAGGCCGCGAAGTCAATCTGAATGACGATGCACCTCGGGCAGATAGAAGAGCAGGTTGGTCCCAGTCTCCTCAGGTCTGTCAGAGCAGTTTAACACAAAAAGTTTCTAAGTCACCACTTTTGGATTTTGACTATCTGGTCACCTTCAGCACCACTTCCAGGGGTCCAGGACGGGTGGGGCACCACGTGGAGGGTCAGGACTCAATTAGGCTGGGTTCAGGTCTGGGTCCAAGGTTTAGGGAGCCTTTTGTGTCCCTGAGCCAAGCAAACTAGCAGTTTGGAGTCACTCTGGTGGTCCTGGGTTCAAGTTGCAAATCATGTCCTTCTTTCCCAGGCAAGACAGCAGAAGGGCAGAAAGGTAGCAATTCAGCACGGCAGCTGCAGGTCAGCAGTCCAGCAGAGTGGCAGTCTTTTAAGCAGCACAGCATTCTTTCTTCCTGGCAGAGTATTCACAGGTCCAGAAGTGCACTGAAGAGTTGATGTCTGAGGCCATATTTTCATACCAAGATGCCATCCTTCTGGAAGGTGGGAGAAGCTTCTAGACAATGGCTTTAAAGTGCATGGAATTTCTTAACTCACCCGCCCCAGCTCGAAGCTGCCTGCAGTGACAATGTGGAGGTTATAGGTCCTTTGTGTGAAGGCAGAGCACTCATTATTTAGTTGCAAATGGAGCTTTGCTCAGCTCTGCCTCCTCATCTTGCCAGCAGATGACACATCCAGGCACACCTAATTCCTAAGCACAGAAAAATGCCAACTTTCTAAAAGTACAACCACTGGAGGGGTTAGGCCCAAAGGACAAGGGTCAGGTAGGGCCGTAATAAATCAAATACAAAGGGGGATACCTGACTCTTTCACTACTTGCGCTTTATCGCTATATAGCATCAATCAAACAACTGCCTTTTCTGTTTGATTAGGTTATTTATTTAACCATTCCACTTAGGATTATTTTCATATGTTTTTTTACGAAATTCAAAAACATGAAAAGAAGAAACACTTGAATTTCAGATGACATATACAAACAATACATTAGACAATTCACGAAATACATTCATAAACAAACAGTGAAATGTGCCATCATTTCTATACAAAAATTCAAAAAAGCGTTGTTTTTTACACCATTTCTTTTAACAACTAGGCAAGCCTTGAAACTGCTAATTAGATCATACTTAAGGAGATGCCTAACACAGGGAACTGCTTTATGTATACAGACAGGGGATAATTTTCAGTCCATTTCCCTCAGCAGTAAAGCATAGTAATTCACGGTTCCTCCGTGTTTGAAAATGCCAACGCGTTTCAAAGCACAGGCTTAAAGTACTGAGCCTCTCATCAGGGCTTCTTATTAATGGATATTCAGGATATTCTGCAAAACAAATGATGCAAAAAAACGGGTATAAGTGAGTATAAAACTAGTGTAAGTAAATTTAAAAGCTCTCCTGCTCTCCTACAGGGCCAGGCACTTAATGGGCAAGAATTACCTGATGGAAATTAGTTGTGGCCATCAGTTCGCGTTCTCGGGGTGGTGGTGTAGCGGATGTGTATCAACTTTATAACCGAGCAGTGTGGCTCGTTTCTTTACTAAATACGGAAATTCATTGCATATTTATCTGCAAAGCAAACAAAAGTGGAGCGCCAGTTGCCATTACTAATTATGGCTCTATTTGCATCTCAACTATTCATTATGAATTGTAAAAAGATTGAGATGTACCTTAATCCATACGGAAGTATCGCGCACAACACGTACTTCAATCATGTGGCGTCCCGTTTTCCTAAAGGGATTACATATGTCAGTTTCACATTAGCTACAGACCGCAGACCGCAGAGCAAGCGCGTGCTGCTCGAGTCAACAGGACAAGAACTTACTTTCAAAAGCTCAAGTGAATTACTCCGTTTCCTTCGACCAGCATAGATGCACATTAAGTGGCTGCGGGCATTTCTCGTCAGGACTATATCGCGCATAACGCTGCGCAAACTCTCATGGGAATTGTAGTATCAACAGAGCAACCAATGACAGTACGGTACAGAAGAGATCATTCTATCTCCCAGCAGGGTGCATTATGGGATTTGCGGGTTTTTTAACAAAACGTTATGTTCTTGAAAGTTCTGTCATTCCATTGAGGCCAGTAACTGCGCTATTGTATTTTAATATAAGATACGTCTCCTTTTGTATTAAGGCAGTGTCAATATCAATTAACCGTTTAGTTGTATCCAGGACTGACAACACTGTCCACTTAAAATCCTTTTCACTATGGGATTTTTCAATGAAATGCTCGACCATGGGTGCTGTTAAAACTTTCTTTTTAATTCTTGAGCGATGTTATGTAATACGTTGGTTGATCTGCTGATTTGTCTTGCCTATGTATAACTTAGGGCAAGGGCAGAGAACAGCATAAACCACATTTTTGGTTTTGCAATTGGTAAACTCTGAATGACGCCATTTAATGGCATTATATACGAATTCAGACCCTTCAATTACAGTGTCACAAGCAGCACAGTTTCCACATTTATGGTGGCCCTCAACCGGTTTAAGTTGCCATTGTGATCGTAAGTTACTTTTCGATCGTGCAGGAAAAATGTCTGCCCTTACAATTTGTTGGCCGATACTCTGATTTTTTTTCATAGCAAATAATGGTTTCTGGAGTGGACAATCCAAGTTTTCTAACAGGTGCCAGTTCTTTAATACGATTTGCTTGAATTTATTGGTATCTGGACCAAATGTTGTGACACAAACCAATCTTTCTAGTGGTGGTTTCTCCTTCTTTTGAAGAAGTTCTTCACGAGGCGTATACCACTCTTCACCTTGGGTGTCTCTCATTGTGTTATCTCTTAAAGGTACAGGGGATCTCCACTTTGTGTGGATTTACGCAGCTTAAATAAGGAGATCTGGGTTGACAAACATCCTCTCCCTAATAACACGAATTAATATCTATGTTATCTGGTGCTTCTGTTTTCTCCACCATTGATTTAGCAAGTGCTTACCACCAAGTGGAGTTGCATGAAGAATCTAAATGTTTAACAGCTTTTGTGACACCAGAAGGCATGTTCCAATTTTTGCGAATGCCATTTGGGTTGGCAAGTGCTGCATCAGTTTTTCAACGGTTAATGAAGGAAGTGTTGGAAGGTAGTAAGGGAGCAATTGCCTTTCAATATGATATTTTAATTTTTGGGAGAACGTTTGAAGAACATGACAAGAACTTGGAAAATGTATTGAAAAGAGTACTAGATAAAGGGTTGACCTTGAAATTTACAAAATGCAAATTTAAGCAGGATAAAGTTGAGTATTTGGCTCATGAGATTTCCAGAGAAGGCATCAGGCCCAAACTCAACCATGTGCAGAGCATTTCTAAAGCACCTGCGCCTGTGACAAAAGAACAATTGTTGTCATTTCTAGGTTTAACTGAGTTTTATGGTAACTTCGTACAGGACTACTCTACAAAGGTGCAACCATTAAGACAGTTATTAAAGAGAAGTGCAAAATTTGTATGGGGTAAAGATCAACAGCTGGCATTTGATGTACTCAAGAAGGAAATTGTCTGTGCTCCTTTTTTAAAATCATATGTCATTGGCAAGGAGTACATTGTGTCAGTGGATGCCAGTAGTGTGGGTTTCGGTGCTGTGCTCATGCAGAAGGATAGTACTGGTGAATATGTAGTGCCATTGCTTCAAGAATGCTGCAAGACTCCACTATTCAATTCCACTATTCAAAAGAAGTTGCTAGCTTGTACTTGGGCGGCTCAACACTTTCGTCAGTTTCTATGGGGAGCCAAATTTCGGTTAAGAACTGACACTAAGCCATTAATTAATATGCTCACAGCTGGTGGAGGGGAAGAACTTTGACAGCTCGCTTAGCGAGACTAGCTGCTAAATTGCAGGAATACCAATGTGTGGTGGAATATGTCCCAGGTCGTACTAACGTTCATGCAGATTGTATGTCACGTTTACCTTTATTGGATGTAACCGAGATCAAGGATGTGGAGGAATGTGATATAGCTTATACAATGGATGATGTTAATAGAGGTTGGCTGGAGGAGCATGCTGTTAAAACTATTTCTGAAGAAAAATGGAAAGAAGCTATGCAATAAGATTGTATTTTGAGTGAAGCTTAGAAATTTTTGCATATAAGTTGGCCGGAAGAGTGGAAGTTGAGTGGGGAACTGGCCTCATTTTTCAAAATTAATGAGGAGCTTATGTTTCTGCATGGCATAGTAATGAGGGGAGACAAAATTGTGCCGCCACAGAAACTTATGGAGGTGATTTGTGCTTTGGCCCATGAGGGTCATATGGGAATGTCCACCACTAAAAGAAGGATAAGAGAATTCTACTGGTGGCCTGGTATTGATGGCATGGTAAACAAATGGGCTAGGGAATGTTCTCCCTGTGCCAAGAGCGACAAGTCTGTCAAACCGTTGACTGTCGATGTTTCTCCCATTGAATATGCTCAGGGTCCCTGGAGGAAATTAGGGATTGACATTTTGGGTCCATTTGGAACACATCTTGGTAAGGATATGTATGCTTTAGTAGTTGTGGACTACTTTTCCAACTGGCCAGAGTTGAAAATAGTGGAAAAGATTACGTCAGTGCAGGACATTGAGTTTCTTGATGACATTTTTTGTTGTGAAGGATTACCCGAGGAACTCATTTCCGACAATGGTCCACAATTTGTAAGCAAGGAACTAGAATTGTTTCTTAAAAGGTGTGGTGTTCTACACAAGAGGGTGTCCAATTATCATCCTCAGGCTAATGGTCAAGTAGAACGCTTCAACAGAGTCATTAAAGAGTCCATTCAGCTAGCCATTAAGAGTGGCATGCAGTGGAGGAAAGCTTTAAGGGCGACTTTGTTGACTTATCGTACGTCACCTAATTCTGTCACAGGTTTGTCCCCTTTTGAAATGTTGCGAGGCAGGAGACCTGGGTCTAAACTCATGCATGGTGGTTGAAAGAGAAAAACTCCTACGACACTGTTATGGATCTTGTTAGAGTCAGGGAGCATGTTAAGAAGTACCAAGAGAAGAAGAAGGGATTTAGGTCAAAGAATCAGCTTAAGGAGTCGAAGTTGAAAGTGGGGGACATGGTCCGTGTTAAATTGGGTGGATTATTAAACAGGAAGTTGTCTAAATGGTCTGAACCTGTGGGAGTGATTGAAGTTTTCAGTAAGGCTGTGAGAGTAGAAGGTGGGAAAATATGGAATTTTAGATGTATTTCTGTGTGTAAATTTCAGGTCAAATAGAAGACAGATGTGCGTATGAGTGATGATTGCACTGAAGTTTCGAAGGACAGGGTAACACTGAGTAGGGATTATCCTTACAGTAAACTTAATGAGGATTGTGAATGGATTGCAGGTTCTTGTGATATGTATAATGGCCAGAATGTTGGTCGGAACGTTCAGGGCTCCAGTGATTTTAATGCCAGTGGTAGCAAGACACCTGTATGGCAGGGTTTTGTTTCAACTACCGATTTAGGTAACCAAGAGGTACAATGTAATAATCAACCAATGAGGGATGAACACATGGTGGAAGTGAGAAGAAGTTCACGTTTCAAGAATATGCCCATGAAACTAAAAGATTTTGCTCAGTTTTATTTTTACTATTGTGACTTTGGTGTCATATATATATGTTTCACGGTCACCTTTATTTTGTATATAATTACCTTCTATGTTTAGTTTTTATGTATTATTATTATATTTTTTTGTTTTTTTGTTTTTATTTTTGCTGAAGGGGGAAGGTGTGTAGTGTTCTACTTGTTTATGTGGAACCCTTAATAGGAATGTTGCGTGAGGATTCTTCGGAGTGGATTCTGCGACGACGGTTGGAGTTGACCGAGCACTTTCTGTTATGGTGGTTGTGTAAACTGCCTCCTATGTGAATAAATCTCCTACTGCTATTCCCTACGTGTGCAGCATCGTTTCTACAAGATGACCATGTTTTTTATTCTGAGTCTTAACTTTATATGATCTGAATACGAACAAAGATTTGAATTCATATTACTTACTCTGCCAGTGTAGTTGTGCACTGATCTTCAGCATACACGGAGGCCATCCTTTTCCATTCAGTTTTCGCATTAAATGCATTTCATTCTTACTTGTGCAGGCTGACAGTAAGGCCTTATAGATGAGCTGCTTTATTACCCAAGACGAGAGTGTGTCGCATGACCTTTAAAGTCACAAACTAATCTCAGGTTCATAAACTAACAAGCTTACGAGGAAATTAAACAGAATGCTTGATCAATCATCACACAATTCCATCTCCGAGAAATATACTCTTAACAACCCTGACATTTGGTCAGTAGTGCTTGCAGTGCCATCCTCTATGACACTTAGAGAATTACCCTTCTCAAAGAAGACCAAAGGCACGTGCTAAACAAAACCATGCCTTGAACATTGGCTCACACACACATATTCCATCAAAATACAAATCAGACCGCTCTTCCTATGTGACAATTGAAGAGAATCCTAATATTTATCTTTAGTGAAGGATATTCCAACTGTGCACACACAATGTTTTAGGTTTCCTCCTATGTGTCATGAAAATGGCCAGAAGCTGATCACTGTAAAGTGATGGCTCTCCTTCATTCTCCCCCTGCAAGTTTCATCCTTTCAGGTCAGTGAGTACCCAGGAGTGTTCACCCGACCTTGAAAGTCCAAAGTGTAAGGTTGAAGCAACAAATTTCATCAACTGTTTCCAGTTAACATGTCACCGAGTCCCCAGTCACCTATGCCCAGTTACTGTCTATAATCATGGACACCATAAACAGGGTATAATGGGGCAAGGTGACACAGTGCACAAGGGTGTTGGAGCAGAACAACTTAGGTGTTTTTACATAATGGGATAATGCAAAATACCATCTAATCAGAAACATAGCAAAGATCACTCCACCAGGTGGCTTAGATTGCCTTAGGTAGAGAATCCCCATCTGTGCATGAACTGCCGGTTGTGGATACTTCATTGACCACAGCAGTCAAAAGAAAATGACATTCCCTGGGTGCTGGTCTGAATGAGACCTGGTTATCTCTACCTCTACCATTTGAAACAACAATGACTGCATGGTGAGATGGAAAACACTGGATCAAATGTTTACCACAACATTTGTGCTTTATACTTCCTGCAGGCTAGTATCCTGATATGGGCTTGCATGGCAATAGACGGTAGTGAATAATGTGGCAGTTGCTTTAGACAGGAGAAGATGTGTCAATGAAAGCGTTCTTCTAGTGTATAAATCTTTGGCATGCTGGGAAGACGTGAGTGGTGCTTCTCACTAAGGCACAGAATGTAGCATAAAGAGTGACCACTTACATTGCAGAGGCCATTACATCATCTAAGAGGGAACCCCCCTTCGCTCTTACCACAACAATGGAGACACACAGATGACTCGAAGCTGCTGCTGCGTCCCACAGTGAGACTAGATCCCATGAATTGAGTGCAGTTGTACACTTAGGTATTGGATTATTGATCATGTAGTGTCATGTGATCATGTGCAGTAGGACCCTTGTGGTCCTTGCTGGAATCAATTGGGAGGTGTCTGGGTGTGGTCTATAAAGTTTATGACATAGTACATTGAGTTAATGGTTACATGCTGAAGAATAAAAAGGTGTATTACAGAGCTCAGTGTGTGGCGTGGTCATTTGCGTGCTCCAGAGCTGGGGTGGATGCGACAACTGGTGACGAGTAAGGGCTATATGCCCTGAAGAAACAAGATTGCTCTCCCTGAGAGTTTACCGAGGTCCAGCACACTGCTCATGCATGCCACGTGCACCCCAAGAAGCAGGCTACGGTTCTCATATGTGGAGTCAAAGTGTTCCTCTAGCTTTTACAAAGCCCTCTAAGAAGGTGAAGGCCCGACAGAGGAGCACAATCAGAAAGCCCGCCAGAAGCCTACTGGTAAGGCTGAAAGAAGAGACACTGCGCCACAGCGTATCACAGAGCCATCGCCCATAAAAAGCAGAAATGCTAAAAACAGCAACAACCAGGTACAAAGAAGAGCTAACAGCAGCGACAGCCAGGAGCAAGAAAGCACTAAAGGCAGAAACGACCAGGCGCAAAGAAACGCTAGAGGGAGTCACAACCTGGTACAGAGAGTACAAACGTACTTACCTGCATGAGCGAGGGAAGTGCCACAAACCTTGAATCAGGTGTGATGGCCAAGCCCGTGTAAGCCGGTGATGTGTGCAAAGTAGCAGGTAGCATCCAATTCACTCAAAGGCCTTTGGAATCATGCCATTTTCACTGGCTGCCGAAAGACGCATGAAATATGGCGCAGCTACGTTCCTGAAATCACCACTGCCAAAAAGCAGAATATATGGCACTAGATGGACTACATGGATCGAAACATTTGATGACTTCATAGATGCTCTAGAAGAAGTAGATGACAAAAAGGTCATCAAGTACTTAAAGAACATTGTAGGTGATGGAGTGAAAGAAGTGATAAAGAAAATATCACAAGCTGATGAAATATCGTACTGTCAAATCAAGAAAACATTGTAAGACAAGTTCAGTCCAATGCCGAAAGTCGACTATGAAAGGTACATTTTCAACCAGGCAAGACAGCAAGCTGGTGAAACGTTGGATGAGTTTGTCGAAAGACTTGATACCCTCATCAAGCACTGCAAATTCAGTGAATTCAATGACAAAGAAGCTATAAGTCTCAGAGTCATCAATCGTTGCCACTCCGATTTGTTCAGACGACTTATGCTGAAAGAGACACTCAATCTAGAAAAGGTACTGTTAGATTTGGGGGTCTCTAGTTGGCAGAGGTATGTACCCTTGTCCAAATAGGGACCCTTGCGTCTAGTCAGGAAGAGTAGGTACACTCTCGAAATAACCCCTGCTCACCCTCTTGGTAGCTTGGCACGAGCAGACAGGCTTAGTTCAGAGGCAGTGTGTAAAGCATTTGTGAACACATACAGTAATCAAGTGACAACACTACAAATGGACACCACACAGGTTATATATTTATAAAAATAGGTATACTTTATATAGATTTATCACAAGACCATAAACGACAAAAATAATCCACAATACTGTTAAGAATACTTAGTTCTGATCAAAAAGGCTTAATTCAAGGTTCTGTGCGAGTCGGTAGCCTCCTCCGGCTACGGCGATGTCGAGAACAAACAGAGTCTAACAAATCCAGCTGACCGCGTCGAGACGGGCCAACACAGCGTAGACAGACTCGGTCACAGTACCTTTACTTGAAGCGGCAGGCACGGGCGTGCGAGCCGGATGGCTGTTCGTCGCGGTCGCGATGCAAAAATGGAAGCGTTGCAGGACGCGTTGTCCCTCGATGCGGTGCAGGCAGCGGCTCGTTGGACGTCGTCGAGGCGGAGTCGGTGAGACCAGGGCCGTGCGTTGCAGGGCGAGACGGTGCTTCGATGCGGTGCTGGCAGGTTGCGGTGCGGCGACGGAGCGGATTCAGGAGCTGGCGTCGATCAGTCCGGACAGCGGTGCGAGTCGGGCGGTGCGTCGCAAAGCGTGCGAGCGGTGCCCAACTCCGGTGCGGTCACAGGACTCGAACTCAGCAGCAGTGACCGTGTCGGTCGGACCAGTTCGATTCGGCGTAGCGAAGCGTTGCAGGACGCGTTGTCCCTCGATGCGGTGCAGGCAGCGGCTCGTTGACGGAGTCGGTGAGACCAGGGCCGTGCGTTGCAGGGCGAGACGGTGCTTCGATGCGGTGCTTGCAGGACACCGAGTCGGTCGTGAGAGTCGGTCACAGCTCCCTACCTCTGTAGCCACTGAAACAGAGTTTCCAGCAGCAATTCACAAAGGGGTGAAGTCCAATGGTCCTGGGACTTCGGTCAGGGGGCAAGCTCTCTTCCAAGCCCTTGGAGATCCTTCACAAGTTGATGAAAGTCACAGCAAAGCAAAAGTTCCTTTCTCCTCTCTTTGGCAGTCAGGCAAACCACTGCAGGCCAATCCCCCAAGCAGCACTTCAGGCTTAGGGATAGTTTCTCCTCAGTTTCTTCTTGGTTCCGCTCCTCAGTAAAGGTTTCTTCTTGTTCCCAAAAGTGATCTAATCTTCCTGGGGTCTGGGTGCCCCTCTTATACCCTGATTCTCTTTGTTCTCTGGAGGCAGAGAGGCCTCTGCCTAGTCCAAAACCAGTTCTGGTCAGTTCTGGAGCACTTTGTTTTTCTGACTCCTTCTTTCCTTTCAGAATGTGGGGCAGAGTGCTCAGCCGCCCGGCAGGAGGTGGAGCCAGCATTGTGGAAGGCAGGCACAGCCCTATTCAGACCCAGGTGCAACTCCTCCCTCCACTCTGGATGCAAATCTTTCTATTCAGCCCTGCGCTGACTCACCCTGTCTCCGGTAGCCACCCCCAGCCCCTGTCACTCAATCTCCAGACAAGGAATACACAACCTAGCAGAGGCAGGCTTGGATAGTTAGGCAAGAAAATACCCACTTTCTAAAAGTGGTATTTTCGAACACAGAATGTTAAAACCAACTTCACTAAAAGATGTATTTTATCATCCTGAGTTCAGGCATACTAAATTCGTTTTTCTACCATGTTCCCTGGGTCAGTTCTGATTATAAGGTGTAATAGTCAGTCTGCCCATTCTGGCCTATGGGGAGCAGGTAGCCTTGCAATAGTGAAGAACGAAAATGGCTGTAATTCACTATTAGGACATGCCACACACACCAGGGCATGTCCTACCTTATACTTACAATGCACCCTGCCCTAGGGCCTACTTTAGGGGTGACCAACATGCAGTACAGGGAAGGTTTAGGGACTGGTAAGTGGGTGTACTCACCAAGTCGACATGGCAGCCCGAGGCTGCACACAGGCTCTGCGATGGCAGGCCTGAGACACATTTACAAGCCGCTTCTGTGGGTGGCACAACCAGTGCTGCAAGCCCACCAGCGGCATTGGATTTACAAGCCCTGGGCACACTGAGTGCACTGTACTAGGGACTGACAAGTAAACCAATCATCCAATCATGGAGTCACTAATACATATATCAATTAACGATAGGGAGCACTTGCACTTTGGCACTGATTAGCAGCGGCAAAGTGCCCATGAGCATCTAGTCCAGCAAAAACATATCGGCAACAGTGGAGGCATTACGAAAAAATGGAAGGGAGACCCACGCCAAGGATGCCAGGTCTAACACGTGTCCCCTCCAGCTGAAATGTGGGGAGAACTATCCTACCCCTAGGGAGTTCTCATCGCTAAGGCGGAAAAATCTGGACAGTCCATCAGCATTGGCGTGTTCTGTACCAGGGCGGTGTTCCACCGTAAAGTCCATCCCCTGTAGGGAAATGGACCACCTCAACAGCTTTGGATTCTCACCCTCATCTGCATCAACCATCTGAGGGGCCTGTGGTCTGTCTGAACCCGGAAGTGAGTCCCAAACAGGTATGGTCTCAGCTTCTTCAGTGCCCAGACCACAGCAAATGCCTCACGCTCAATAGCACTCCATCTCTGTTCCCGGGGAAGTAACCTCCTACTGATGAAGGCTACAGGTTGGTCTAGGCCCTCCTCATTGATCTGTGATAGAACAGCCCCTACACCATGCTCTGAAGCGTCGGTCTGAACAATGAACTCATTGGAGAAGTTGGGTGCCTGGAGCACAGGCGCCGTGCACATGGCAGTCTTCAAGGTGTCAAAAGCTTTTTGACAGGCGTCAGTCCAAATCACTTTCCTGGGCTGCTTCTTGGAAGTCAGCTCGGTCAAGGGGGCAACAATGCTGCCATACCCCTTGACGAATCTCCGGTAATACCCGGTGAGTCCTAGGAAGGCTCTCACCTCTGTCTGGGTCTTGGGGGCTCCCAAGCCAGAATGGTATCAATTTTCGGTTGGAGGGGCGCCACCTGGCCGCTCCCAACCTGGTGTCCCAAGTACACCACAGAACCCTGCCCAATCTGGCACTTACTCGCCTTGATTGTGAGGCCTGCCCTCCGCAGCGCCATCAACACTTCCCAGAGGTGGCGCAGATGCTCTTCCCAACGGGCACTGAACACTGCGATGTCATCCAGGTAGGCGGCACTGAAATCCTCCAGTCCAACCAACACCTGGTTGACCAACCTCTGAAAGGTGGCAGGGGCATTCTTCATCCCAAAGGGCATCACCCGGAACTGGTAGTGCCCATCTGGTGTGGAGAATGCTGACCTCTCTTTGCCCCATCAGTCAAGGCGATCTGCCAGTATCCAGACGTTAAGTCAAACGTGCTGAGGTACCGCGCAGCCCCTAACCGATCTATGAGCTCATCAGCTCTGGGGATGGGGTGGGCGTCAGTCCTGGTGACGGAATTGAGTCCCCTGTAGTCCACACAGAACCGGAGTTCTGGTGTGGCACCAGGCGCGGCAGCTTTTGGAACCAAGACCACGGGGCTGGCCCAAGGGCTGTTAGAGGACTCAATCACCCCTAGCGCAAACATCTTGGAGACCTCCTCCTTGATGCAGGCTCTGACCCTGTCAGTCACCCTGTAAGCCTTGTGCTTCACAGGAAGACTGTCCCCAGTGTCCACATCATGGACGCACCAATGAGTGACACTGGGAACCAGGGAGAACAGGTCAGGGAACTGTCCCAACAAGTGGCGACAGTCACCCTGCTGCTCAGGTGTCAGGGAGGTAGAGAGGTTTACTCCCTCCACTGATCCATCTTGCTCTCGGGCTGACAGGAGGTCAGGAAGAGGCTCGGTCTCCTCCTCCATTCCATCATCTGTCAGCTAAGAGCATGCCCACTTGGGACCTCTCCAAGTGGGGCTTCAGGCGGTTCACATGCAGGACCCGCAAGGGGTTCCTGGGAGACTGCAAGTCCACCAAATAGGTAACTGGACTCTTGCGCTCCACCACCGTAAAGGGCCGGTCCACCTGTCCTGGAGCGCACAGGGCTCCACAGGGGCCATGACCCACACTTTCTGACCAGGCTGAAGCTCTACCAGAGTGGCATTCTGGTCGTACCACCGCTTCATCTCCTCCTGGCTGGCTTCCAGATTTGCCTCAGCAAGCTCTCTGAAACGCCTAGTCTGGTTCCTGAAGGCCAGCATGTAACTGTATACATCCTGGGGAGGTTTCCTGGGAGATTGCTCCCAGCCTTCCTTGACCAAACTCAGAGGTCCTCGCACCGGGTGTCCATAGAGGAGCTCAAAGGGACTGAACCCTAGAGATTTCTGTGGCACCTCCCGGTATGCAAACAACAGGCATGGTAAGAGGACGTCCCATTTACGCCTCATGGGTTCTTCCAGACCCATAATCATGCCCTTGAGGGTCCGGTTGAATCTCTCAACCAGACCATTTCCTTGAGGGTGGTAAGGAGTGGTGAACTTGTAAGTTACACCGCACTCCTGCCACAGGGACTTCATGTACTTGGACACGAAGTTGGTACCTCTGTCAGACACCACCTCTTGAGGGAATCCCACACGTGAGAAAATTCCCATCAGTGCCCGTCCCACCACGGGGGCCGTCACTGTCCTCAGAGGGATGGCTTCAGGGTACCGGGTGGCATGGTCCACCAAGACCAGGATAAACCTGTTGCCCATGGCTGTCTTGGGGTCCAGTGGCCCCACAATGTCAATACCCACCCGTTCAAAGGGGGTGCTGACCACAGGGAATGGCTGGAGAGGAGCCTTGTGCTTCCTCCCACTTTTCCACTTGCCTGGCAAGTCTGGCATGTCCTGCAGTGAGTGGCGGCACTCCTGCGCATCTGGGGCCAATAGAAATGGGTAACAAGCCTGTCAAAGGTCTTGTCCTGCCCCAGATGTCCCGCTAATGGTACATCATGAGCCAACCCCAGTAGGAAGGCTCTGAAGCGCTGGGGTACCACCAGCACACGGGCTGACCCAGGCTCAGCAACCTTAGGCTCTGAATACAGGAGACCATTCTCCCAGTAAACCCAATGTGATCCAGACTGATCACCTGCTGCCTGGTCTGTGGCCTGTTGCCTCAGACCCACGAGAGAAGGGCATGTGTTCTGCTCCTTGCAGAACTCTTCCCTGGAGGGTCCTCCTTCTTGCTGCCAATGGGTCAGCTCAGGTAGGTCCCCCAGTTCAGCTACCTGTTCCCCTGTAGGCTCCAGGGCATCCCCCTCAGGGTCTGCCTCCTCCTGGACCGTGGGAACCTCGGGGGCCGGTTTCCCGCGCCCCTGCCTCCTCTCTCTCCGGCAGGCACCTGGGCCTCCCTCTCAGGCTCCAGGTCCTCTTGAACACCTTTAGCTGCCATTGACCGGGTGGTCACACATGCCCAATCAGGCAAGCCCAACATTTCTAAATGCGCACTCCGCTCCACCTTAGCCCAAGGTGAGCTCTCCAAATCGTTCCCTAACAAACAGTCAACAGGCATGGCTGGCCTCACAGCTACTTGAAGAGTACCCGAGACCCCCCACTCAAAGGGAACCTGAGCCACCTTGCAGTGACTCTCTGTGTTGTCAGCGGCAACAACCGGATAGAATGCATCAGGGATAACCTGCTCTTTAGACACCAGGTGACACTTGACAGCTGTCACACTGGCTCCTGTGTCTCTCAGAGCCTCCACCCTATGGCCATTGATGGTCACCCACTGCCTGTATTTCTTAGTGTTCTCAGGCAGCGGGGTCCTAGGGACCATCTCAGAGTCTCCTAATGAGACAAGGGAAAACACTGTGGGATCCCCCCACCTTGGGCACCCAACTCCTCCCCCAGGGCTACACTAGCCAACTGCCGGGGGACTGCACTGGTGGGTGCTGGTTTTCCATGCAAAGGGCAACGAGGATCGTTTGCCTTGTGGCCAGGGGCGCCACACTTGTAACATACCAGTGGTCCCTGGTGAACAGGGGGGCCTGTCAGGGCCACTGGCTTCTTCTCAGGGGAGGCTGGGAACCTTTCCCTTGGTTCCCTTGGGGTCTACTTTGGGGCCCTTTATGGAACTCCTTCTGTTTACCCTTGTCCCCCCACTCTTCTGCTGGGGACCCTGCCCACCCTTGGCGGAGTCTCCCACGTGACCCTTGTGGACCCGGGTACTCACCCAGCGGTCCGCCTCCTCAACAAGCTGCCTAGGGTTAGTCAGCTTACTATCAATCAGGTGCTGGCGTAGCTCAGGAAAACAATTACCGGACAAGTGCTCCCAGGCAATCAAATCAAAGAGCGCCTGAAAATCAGTCGCTTTGCTACCCTTTACCCAACCATCCAAGGCTCTGCAAAAGAAGGTCACATATTCAACCCAGGTACTGCTTTCAATCTTACTACAGTTCCTGAACCTTTGCCTATAAAGCTCAGGGGTCAAACCATATCTAGTCATTAAGGCATCCTTCATGTGGCTGTACGAATTATAGACTTCAGAGGGCAAATCCAACAAGGTATCCCGCCCTTCACTGAGGAACCGTCCCCACAACCCCGCTCCCCAATCCTTCTCAGGGACCCGGTGGGAAGACATGGCTACCTCATAGGCTTTGAACCACTGCCCTATGTCGTCATTTTTAAAAAACTCCTTCACCACATCTTTGGGAATATACACCCTAGCTTCAACAGGCACAGGCGGTCACACTGCCACCAGAGGGAGTAATCTCTAAGCTCTTGGCCTTCAATTCCAACTCCCTCAAAACTTTCTCATGTTCAAACTGCATTTTCTTTTCCTCTAGGGCTAATTTCCTTGTTTGCATTTCGAATTCTAACTGCTTATTCAGCTTGAGTTTGGTCAGCTCCATTTCGTGCATCCTACTCTCTTTCCTGTCCTCCAACTCCTCTGGAGACAGTCCTCTGGCAGAAACACTGCTACCTACTGGGGAAGGTGGTCTTCTAGCCCCTAGACCCAATAGCCCCTCCAGCTGCCCTTCTGCATTCTCAGCCCCCTCCACAGGGGCACTCCTTGATTCGACCCAGGCCCTCAGCGCCTTTTGGAGGTCCTCCTTCCTGGAGATCCCGGTCATGGACACTTTAAACTTTTTGCAGAATTGCTTGAGCTGCTTAAGGGTGTAGCATTCTAGCCTCTCTTCTTCCCAATCACATTCAACAGAGGCTACTGATGCTGGTTTCTCCATAGTGACTGAACTTGGCATTTGCAAAAATAGGAAATCCCAGAAAAAATGCTATTAAAGTATGTGGTTGCGTTTTGGTCTGCACTCACTAAGTAGTGTTCACCAATCACTGTACATGAGTCACAAATGCAAGTCCAGAATCCTCACCGCTGACCACCAATGTTAGATTTGGGGGTCTCTAGTTGGCAGAGGTATGTACCCTTGTCCAAATAGGGACCCTTTGCGTCTAGTCAGGGAGAGTAGGTACACTCTCGAAATAACCCCTGCTCACCCTCTTGGTAGCTTGGCACGAGCAGACAGGCTTAGTTCAGAGGCAGTGTGTAAAGCATTTGTGAACACATACAGTAATCAAGTGACAACACTACAAATGGACACCACACAGGTTATATATTTATAAAAATAGGTATACTTTATATAGATTTATCACAAGACCATAAACGACAAAAATAATCCACAATACTGTTAAGAATACTTAGTTCTGATCAAAAGGCTTAATTCAAGGTTCTGTGCGAGTCGGTAGCCTCCTCCGGCTACGGCGATGTCGAGAACAAACAGAGTCTAACAAATCCAGCTGACCGCGTCGAGACGGGCCAACACAGCGTAGACAGACTCGGTCACAGTACCTTTACTTGAAGCGGCAGGCACGGGCGTGCGAGCCGGATGGCTGTTCAGTCGCGGTCGCGATGCAAAATGGAAGCGTTGCAGGACGCGTTGTCCCTCGATGCGGTGCAGGCAGCGGCTCGTTGACGTCGTCGAGACGGAGTCGGTGAGACCAGGGCCGTGCGTTGCAGGGCGAGACGGTGCTTCGATGCGGTGCTGGCAGGTTGCGGTGCGGCGACGGAGCCGGATTCAGGAGCTGGCGTCGATCAGTCCGGACAGCGGTGCGAGTCGGGCGGTGCGTCGCAAAGCGTGCGGCGGTGCCCAACTCCGGTGCGGTCACAGGACTCGAACTCAGCAGCAGTGACCGTGTCGGTCGGACCAGTTCGATTCGGCGTAGCGAAGCGTTGCAGGACGCGTTGTCCCTCGATGCGGTGCAGGCAGCGGCTCGTTGACGGAGTCGGTGAGACCAGGGCCGTGCGTTGCAGGGCGAGACGGTGCTTCGATGCGGTGCTTGCAGGACACCGAGTCGGTCGTGAGAGTCGGTCACAGCTCCCTACCTCTGTAGCCACTGAAACAGAGTTTCCAGCAGCAATTCACAAAGGGGTGAAGTCCAATGGTCCTGGGACTTCGGTCAGGGGGCAAGCTCTCTTCCAAGCCCTTGGAGATCCTTCACAAGTTGATGAAAGTCACAGCAAAGCAAAAGTTCCTTTCTCCTCTCTTTGGCAGTCAGGCAAACCACTGCAGGCCAATCCCCCAAGCAGCACTTCAGGCTTAGGGATAGTTTCTCCTCAGTTTCTTCTTGGTTCCGCTCCTCAGTAAAGGTTTCTTCTTGTTCCCAAAAGTGATCTAATCTTCCTGGGGTCTGGGTGCCCCTCTTATACCCTGATTCTCTTTGTTCTCTGGAGGCAGAGAGGCCTCTGCCTAGTCCAAAACCAGTTCTGGTCAGTTCTGGAGCACTTTGTTTTTCTGACTCCTTCTTTCCTTTCAGAATGTGGGGCAGAGTGCTCAGCCGCCCGGCAGGAGGTGGAGCCAGCATTGTGGAAGGCAGGCACAGCCCTATTCAGACCCAGGTGCAACTCCTCCCTCCACTCTGGATGCAAATCTTTCTATTCAGCCCTGCGCTGACTCACCCTGTCTCCGGTAGCCACCCCCAGCCCCTGTCACTCAATCTCCAGACAAGGAATACACAACCTAGCAGAGGCAGGCTTGGATAGTTAGGCAAGAAAATACCCACTTTCTAAAAGTGGTATTTTTCGAACACAGAATGTTAAAACCAACTTCACTAAAAGATGTATTTTATCATCCTGAGTTCAGGCATACTAAATTCGTTTTTCTACCATGTTCCCTGGGTCAGTTCTGATTATAAGGTGTAATAGTCAGTCTGCCCATTCTGGCCTATGGGGAGCAGGTAGCCTTGCAATAGTGAAGAACGAAAATGGCTGTAATTCACTATTAGGACATGCCACACACACCAGGGCATGTCCTACCTTATACCTACAATGCACCCTGCCCTAGGGCCTACTTTAGGGGTGACCAACATGCAGTACAGGGAAGGTTTAGGGACTGGTAAGTGGGTGTACTCACCAAGTCGACATGGCAGCCCGAGGCTGCACACAGGCTCTGCGATGGCAGGCCTGAGACACACTTTACAAGCCGCTTCTGTGGGTGGCACAACCAGTGCTGCAAGCCCACCAGCGGCATTGGATTTACAAGCCCTGGGCACACTGAGTGCACTGTACTAGGGACTGACAAGTAAACCAATCATCCAATCATGGAGTCACTAATACATATATCAATTAACGATAGGGAGCACTTGCACTTTGGCACTGATTAGCAGCGGCAAAGTGCCCATGAGCATCTAGTCCAGCAAAAACATATCGGCAACAGTGGAGGCATTACGAAAAAATGGAAGGGAGACCCACGCCAAGGATGCCAGGTCTAACAGGTACTAATGGATGCGAAGGGTGAGGAACATGCAGATTGATAGGCTGCTGATAGGGAAGCTGAAACAACCCAGAATGAATCACCGTTGATCATGAAAAGTAAGCAGAAACACAAAGTGGAGGCCCAGAAGACGATGTCTTTGAAGAAAATAAATTGTGTTTGCAATGTGGATTTTCATTTCCACACAAAGGTGAATGTCCCACCATTGGACAGATATGCAAGGGCTGTGGGAGAGAAAACCATTTTATAACAGTCTACAAAGCGAAAGAGAAACTAGGTGCGTCACGACGAGAAGAGAAATGAGTGCCGGAAAGTTTCAGAAGCATTCCAGCCACGCCCACAAGGCCAAACAGCAACTTCAACCGAGGCAACTAGAGACTAAACGAAATTGATCGCCATCAAATTCATCTTCCAAAGGCTCATCAGCATCATCATCAAGCGACAGTAAAGAAGATGTATGTGCAATGGTGATGTGGTGATGTCGACTACAGAAAGACATGCACATGGCTGCTTGCAAGGAAGAACACAAGTCAAAGAGAGATCGCCATATGTAGCGACCAAACTCATTTGGCCGGTGCCCTAAGATCACGCTAAAGGTGAATGGCTGCCCTACAACTTTCATTATAGGCGGTGGTGCATTGATCAATATCATGCCGGCAGAAAAATACAACGAACTGCCTCTGGTACCACATCTATCGTCATCGAAAGCAAAGGTGTATATGTGGCTGCTTCTACGCCATTGCAGAGTCATTTGTAGCGACCATTAGGCATAAGAAAACAACAATACAAGCACCAATTAATGTTCTCCAAGGTACTTAACCAAGTGCATGTCTGCTCAGTTTCAGCTCTGCTGCTGACATAGGATTGATATTCATTAACTACAACCTCAATGCACATTCAGAAATAGTGAGTCAATTCCCATTGTTTCATGTACTAGGGAATTTCAAGACAATGAATATGCAACTTCACATTAATGAGGACAGTCCTCCTGTTGCTCAGTGACACTGTTGGATTGCTTTTCATTTACAGGAGGCCATTAACAAAGAATTAGAAACATTATTAAAGCATGACATCATTGAGCGCTCTACTGATCCGATGCCATGGGTTTCGCCCATAGTGGTAGTGCCAAAAAAGGACAGTGGAGGTGCAGTACGCATTTGTGTTGATATGCGCCAGGCCAACGAAGCAATCGAGAGAGAAAGACGTCCGGGTCCACACATAGAGGACATGATTACACATCTGATTGGTGCCAAAGTCTTCTCCCATCTTGATTTGAACAAAGGATACCATCAACTTGAGCTGAAAGAGTAATGTAGGTACAGTACTACTTTTTCAACTCATGTTGCTTTGTTCAGGTACAAAAGACTTCGCTTTGGTGTGTTGTCAGCTTCAACCATTTTTCAGGATGTGTTTTGCCGAATAATTCAACCTGTCACACATGTTTTTAACTACAGTGATGATATAGTAGTGTTTGGGGCCACACGAAAGGAGCATAACAAAGCTCTTAACTCTGAAAATGTACAAGCATTGCCATCCACCTATCCCCCACAAGATGTAACCATGCTGCGATCCTTCTTAGGCATGACCAGCAATTGCTCCAGATACATTTGTGACTTTGCCATAGTGAGTGCCCCGTTAAGAGACTTGAATATTCCCTTCCAGTGGTCCTCTTAATGTGACCGAAGTTTCAATAAAATCAAACATGCTATTGAAAATGCAACTGAATGGCTTACTTTGATTCAAAGTTACGTACTGAGATTGTAGTAGACGCAATAGCGGTGGGGTTTGGAGCGATCCTTGGTCAACACAATGGACATCCAAATGTTCAGAGACACATTGCGGCCTATGCCAGGAGAAATATATCTCAGACTGAATGTGCCTATTCTCTGTCAGAAAAAGAGAGCCTGGTTGTAGTGTGGGCTTGTGTACATTTTCATGTGTTTCTGTACGTTAAGTATTTCACCCTTGTCACTGACCACCAGGCGTTGCTCAACATTTTCGGAAATCCAAAAGCCAAGATGCACCCTTGAATCGAGAGGTGGGGGTTGCTATTACAAGAGTATGATTACAATATTGTGCATAAGTCGGGGAAGGATCAAAACCCCGGAGATTACTTCTCACAAGTGCCATTACAACGTCACAGTGCGACGCCTAAAGTGGCTGAAGCATATATCAATTTCATAGTAAAGTCCAGCACACCTGCAGCTCTATTCATTGAGCAGATAATTGCTGCTACCAACATGGACCCAGACGTGCTGACACTCAAGGATATAATTGCAATGCAATCACAGAAAAAACATACTTGACCTCTCACAGATGACGTTGAATATAAAAAAATATGGAGAAAGAACTTTCTGTTACAAAGAAGGTATCATGCTAAAAGGTTTGAGAATTGTCATACCTGAGAGCTTGGAACAACAAGTCATTGAACTGGCACATGAAGGACATTGTGGCATTGTAGCCACCTAGAGAACCCTCAGAGACCGAGTGTGGCTTCCTCGCCTTGATGAAAGAGTCAAGAAGGAACTGAAAGCATGTCACCTGTGTAACTGCTTATCTCCCAAGATAACATAGCATCCACTAAATATGTCTGGCCCTCCTAAACAAGCATGGGAGAAAATTGCAGTTGATTTCTATGGACCTTTAAGCAATGGCCATCATCTTGAGGTAGTTATTGATGAGTACTCATGTTTTCCCTTAGTGGAAGATCTATCATCAACCACCCATGACAAAGTCATCAAGAGGCTGGATGATATTTTCACAGCGTGGGGTGTTCCATCCAATCTCAAATCTGTAAATGATCCACCCTTCAATACCAGAGAGTTTAAAGACTTTCTTAGCCGCTTGAATGTCAATCATCAGAAAAGCACACCTCTCTGGCCACAGGCAAATGACGTTGTTGAACGATTTATGGGCACCCTGAAGAAAGTGGTTCAGTGCGCTGTGCTCAAAGGAATCAATCTCGTCAGCTTTATTTCCAGCCTTTCATGCCTATTGGTCAACTCCCCATTCTACAACAGGGGAAAGCCCTGCCATCTTGTGGTTTGAGAGAGCCATTGGGACAAAGCTACCACAATGGACCACGAGCCGAGTAATAGACACTGATGAGATTCGTGTCACAGACACTTCTTGCAAAATCAAGATGAAGACCTATGCAGATAAGTGCAGATGCACTAGGAACACAGTTTTCAAAAGAGACCAGGTCCTAGTCAAACAAAAACGGAAACTCAAGACTGACGCTCCGTTTGATGCTGATCTATTGAGACATGTTACAAGTAAAGGACATATGGTGACCACTCAACATCCCAGCAAGTCCACTGCAAGATATTCATCACATTTCAACCATCTGCCTCGATTTTCGTTGGATCCAGACATCACGAGTGAGACAAGTCCACCTTAGTGCCCAAGTCAAGCATCCAAGTCTACATCTACGATGCCAGATGACAGTGCAACTCCTTCACCTCGTATTTCTCAGTCTGGAAGATTGGTGCGAGCACTTCGACGACTCATTGAGGAACTCTAATGTATATATGTTGTCCGTGCCTTTTATTTAACCAAGGGGAGGATGTAGTGTCATGTGATCATGTGCAATAGGACCCTTGTGGTCCTTGTCGGACTCCTTGCAAAGTTAAGCAATCGGTAGTGAGGTATCTTGGTGTGGTCAATAAAGTTTGACATAGTACATTCAGTTAACGGTTGCACGCCGAAGAATAAAGATGTTTATTACAGAGCTCGGTGTATGGTGAGGTTATTTACATGCTCCAGAGCTGGGGTAGACGTGACAGATCATAAAGTACTGCATATTTAACATTTAATGCCTCCTCAACTGGTGTGTGCAAGCCATAAATACCCACTACTCCTGCCATTTCAGCACTTGTCGAAAGATGCTTTTTTATTAGATCTTGGGCAGTCCTGCTGTGTTTAGGCAGTTGCTACCAGATCTTGTGTTTTTTGTGGACACAAAAACCTGGTGACTCAGGGGCATATTCACAAGGACTTATCGCCGAGGTATCGGCACTTTAGCGCATCAAAAGTGGAGATAGATTTATCGCCCCATTCACAAGCGGGTGCAAACTGCAGACATCGCCAGTATTCCCGCGATAACTGCCGCAAACTTTATCTCCACGGGTGACACCACCAACTAACCCTAATGAGATGCAGAGTAGGCGTTCCCGTGCAAAAACACACGAAAACACCACTACACAACTTTCACAATGAACTGCCAGATCTGTGATGCGAACCAAAAACAGGCGATAAGCCGCGGTAGCAGCAGGGATTTAACGCCTGCCTTCTACTGGTGTTAAGCAGGACTACCACCTGCAGTATGAAAGGGAGCCCAGGCCAGAGCCACATCTGAAGACCCACAGATGGCATGGAGACAATGATCACGCAGCTTGGCATGAACACACGTTCTGATTTTGTGCTTTATTTTCCAGGCTGTGACATCAAGATTGTCCCGGACGGACACGACAGGAGTCGTCCGCATTGGTGTTTTGTGTTGTGTTTCAATAAAGTTTTTGGTTGTTACTTCAATGATGAGTGACTGTTTCTCGTTCTTCTTCTGTCGTGTCCGTCCGGGACAATCTTGATGTCACAGCCTGGAAAATAAAGCACAAAATCAGAACGTGTGTCATGCGCACATCAAAGGAGCGAGACACAGAGAAAGAGAGAAGGAATGAAAGGCAGAGAGAGAAAAAGAGAGAGAAAGAAAGAAAGGGAGAGGGAGAAGGAGAGAGAGAAAGGAAGAGAGGGAGAGAGAGAGAGAGAGAGAAGGAAAGGAAGGCAGACAGAGAGAGAGAGAGAAGGAAAGGAAGGGAGAGAGAGGGAGGGACACTGCCGCCCCCGCGCACCCAGGCACCACTGCTCACCTGCTGCCACCGGTGTGTCTCCAACCACGTGCCAGCATACACTGCAAGCCAGCAGGTCTGCAATCTGTAATCGAGGCCAGAGTCAATCATGTCAGAGTCCATCTCACTGCACACGGCAACAACGCCTGTCCGCCCCTGCGCACACATGCAGCCGCACCCTAGCCCCTCCCGCCGGCCAGCGCTGGCTGTCCGCCCTTGCGCACCCAGGCCCCACTGCTCACCTGCCGCCAATGGTGTGTCCCCCAGTGGGCACACCACGTGCCCGTGCAAACTCCAGGCCCCGGCCCCGCAACCATGGCCTGCTCCACATCATGCGGACCCGCACTGCGGCCCAGCAGGTCCCACACATGACGCTGAGTCCTGAGGCATCAATGGCAGAGACCACATCAGTGCACACGTCATCATCGCAGGCTGCACACCCGCTCAGCAATTCCGGTGTGCCTAACCCTGTGCAACTCCAGTCAGCGCCACGTGGTGGTAGGCCCGTGACGGCCGCATGGCTCTGGGTGCCACTAACCCAGTGCGCAACAACTCATGGGCCCTTTATGATTGAGAATCGTGGAACGTCCGTCATCCAGTCACCTCCGACAGTGGGGAATGTGACGTGGTCAGCCCCTTATATTCGCGGTGTCACATGGCCTGTGACACCTGTGCCGGATGGGTGTGGTGTGTGTGCAAACCTGCCCTCAGGGAGTGGCCGTGACATACTGACAACTAGACCAGCGACCTGCAGACCACTAGCGCGTAAACCTGCGACATGTGGCTATGTGGCCCCCCCCTCGGAGTGTAAGCGAAGTGGTCTGGCCTGGCGTACGCCGGACCAGCGCAGGGCTTACAACAATGACTCGGGGGCTCTGGGCGTGGTTCAGTCCATGTCCGGACAAGGAAGTGACTGATTCGTGTGTCCCTGTTGTAGTGTCTACGGCACCCGGAACGCAATCGGCAATGTAGCACACTGTGACTGGAATCCCACTAGATGAGCATCATTGACATTAGGGGGAATCACTGTCCCTACATTCATCCACACATTCATACTTGAATGATGAAAGACATGACACAGCAGTGTGTTTCTGAATGTATAATGCACATCCAGTGGAGTTTTGCAGCTGGAGCAGTACAGGGCTCTGCCAACCCCACTTCACAATATGGGCCCGTGGAGGGCCAGCCAGAGTCCATCCGGGAATGACAAGTACAGCGGAAGAGGAAGAGTACAGTCCGCAGTCTGGTCGCCGTGTCATTGGTCACCAAACAGGATATGGCAGTCCATGTCGCGGTCCAAGGTGAGTGCAGCAGAGTGTATCGGGGGTCAGTGGAAGGTCATGGGGCCATGTGCGGCACCAAGCAGCAACAGGCCAGGTGGCGGAAATGAATGCTAGTGCCTCCTTCTGATCTCAATCCCATCCACGTCCTCGGATGTGTGCTCTGCCTCACCTGTGGGTGGTGCAGTTCCGGCTGCAGCACTGTGTGCTGGTGGATTGTCGGCCGCACTGTGTGGCAGTGACACATCAGGTGCCGGAGTGGAAATGTCTGCCGCACTGTGAGGCACTGACACACCAGGGGGCGGAGATGTGGATGGTGTAGGAGCAGCAGCATTCATCTGCGCCACGCCTTGTGGCAGCAATGCCATGATGAGGATCTGCAGGGCATGGTAGATCCCAGCTACATTTTGCTGATGTGCAGCGGTGGCTGCCATCCTTTCCGCCTTCATCCGCACCATGTCCTCCATGAGCCTCCGCATGTGTGCCAGCTGAGATCGCTGGGGCCACTCTGAGCGGACAGGTGTTCTTGTCTCCGAGTCATGACTCCAGCGATGTCAGCCAGGGCTCGTTGGATACCATGGAGCGGCCTGTGGGTGTCCGTTAGGGACTTGAGGTGGTCCCTGATGGGACTTAGACACCCATGGATGGCGTCAAGTTTGGTAGCCATGAGGTCGAACCCCACCCGCACCTGCTCAGCCAATTCCCTCTGGCCCTCCAACACACGGCGTTGGAAGGCCATGTGTTGTTCGTGGGGGTCCTGGGAGACAACTGGGGTTGTGGGTGCCTCCTGCTGGGTGGTTTGTGGAGTTTACAATATTTACAAATGGTAGTGGTGGTCTTATTGGTAGCACATCACTCTCTATGTGCATTAAGTATTTATTTGCAATATTGGTGCCCCTCAAGGTTAAAGGTTTACACCCCACTACCTAAGGTGTTATCCACTGTGGTTCAAAGGAACCCAGTGGTGATATCAAAGAATATAGATAAACCTCGGCACTCAAGTCAATTCAATTTTGATTCATACAAAAAGATTTTTATTTTTAAAAAGAACTTGAAGCAATTCAAAATATCAACATACAAAAAAGTTTCATGGAGCAGTTCATAGTACCAACAAATCAGAAGTTTTTTTGTTACTTGCTATTTAATAAGATAAACACATCCAACAAACAGATTTCAACCATATGTTTAAAAACGGATAGCATAGTATTTCAATGATAGAAGGTAGATACTTTGATCCTTCCACATAGCGTTGGACCGGCAGCCGACACGTGTTTCGTTTCAGAGAAACTTTTTCAAGGCTTCAAAAGCTTAATAGATGAATTCTCAAAGCAATCCATATAAAATTCTGATCCTTCAGCGAAAATGTTTAGTCCCTTTTAGAAAGAGTATTTTTATCCAGAATGAAGATAGTTCCCATAATTTCACATAAATATTGTGATAAGCATTGATAATTCAACGATGAGCATCGGGCTATGATATGCCCCTGTCCTCGTAGATTTCGTCGTGTACCGAAGCCGTTGTGAATAAGTTAGAAAACAAACTTGTGGCTCTTAACACTTCTTTTAAGCATATTCTCCTCCATTACGTACGGAGTGTTGTCGAATAAGTCGCAACTTCCGTTTCTTGCATTAAAATAGAAGAAGAATCTTTTTGTATGAATCAAAATTGAATTGACTTGAGTGCCGAGGTTTATCTATATTCTTTGGTTTGTGGAGTTGGTGGGGTCTCCTCGATGCATCTGGGCTGCCCTGATCCTGGAGGTGAGTTGCGGATGATGTCAATGATGTCTTGGAGGGCTTGGGTGTCGATGCTGGGGGTGTCCTCCTCATCATCAGTGAAGAGTGGCTGGGACTGCTCTGCAGGAGGTGTTGATGGTGCCTCTGCAATGTGAAGGGGAGATGCTGTGTTACAATGTGTCCACATGTATGTAGCCGCATGGTGCATGTTCACATTCAGACAGCATGGCAATGTACATTGTGACAGTCTGTATGGATCACTGACAGAATATCGAGGAGCAAAATATCGACCTGCCAAAATATCGAGGACAAAATATAGAATGCCAGAATATCGAATTCCTATCTACAAACAGGTAAGTACAAAAATATTGAATCCAAAATATCGTTGTAAAAAATATAGTTAGTCAAAATATCGAATTTTTTAAATGTCTTAAAAGTAATGTAAAATTAATAAAATAATAAATATAATTAACTAAAACATACTTAAAAATACTTAACCTTAATATTAATAAATAATTTAAGTAAAAAAAAAATAAACATGCATTTTTATTTTTTAATACATATATATATATTAACGTAATATTAATAACAAATATTCAATATTTTTAGCGTAGGATAGCGGGAGGGTAAAATTTACTATTCCCACTCCAGTGAGTGCAACAGTAGGGAAAGCGTTGGATAGCGGGAGGGTAAAAATTACTATTCCCACTCCAGTGAGTGCAACAGTAGGGAAAGCGTTGGATAGCGGGAGGGTAAAAATTACTATTTCCACTCCAGTGAGTGCAACAGTAGGGAAAGCGTTGGATAGCGGGAGGGTAAAATTACTATTCCCACTCCAGTGAGTGCAACAGTAGGGAAAGCGTTGGATAGCGTAGGGGTAAAAATTACTATTCCCACTCCAGAGAGTGCAACAGTAGGGAAAGCGTTGGATAGCGTAGGGGTAAAAATTACTATTCCCACTCCAGTGAGAGCAACAGTAGGGAAAGTAATGATTTAATATTTAAATTTTAAAAAATTAATTATCAATACCAATAAAAAAATTATTAAAATTAATTACCAATTACAACATATTTAATAATTAATTAATTATAAATACCAATAAATATTACTTATTAAAAATTAATTACCTATTAATAATTAATTAACAACCAATTAATTTTCAATGCCAAAAATTCATAAGTAATAAAAAAAATACCAATTAATAATTAATTAACAGTAAATTAATTATCAATACACAAAAATAATTTCAATAATTACTTAATTACAATTAAATTACTTCCCACCCTGTTCCCCTATAAACCCACAACCCGTTACGAATAATAAACTAATACAATTAATATAATTATCAATTAATCAATTAATAAACATTAATTACCAATTAATAAAAATTAATTACCAATTAATAATTAATTAACAATAAATTAATTATCAATACCAATAAATAAAAATAAATAATTACTTAATAAAAATTAAATTACTTCCCACCCTACTCCCTATAAACCCACAACCCGCTACAGAACTAAAACGCAAAATTAAATTAAAAATAATTAATAGTTCCTAAAATTAATATTTAATTTACTATAATTAAATTACTTCCCACCCTATTCCCTATAAACCCACAACCCGCTACGGAATTAAATTACACAAAAATTAAATAACATAAAATTCATTACTTTAAAAAATTGAAACATACATTACAAAAATAATACATACTTTTAACACATATACTAACACTTAAAACACAATAAAAAAATCGATATTTTTAACAACTATATTATAACTGTCGATATTACTAACTTCGATATTATGGAAATCGATATTTCTTACCTGAATTTCGATATTCTGCACCACTATATTTTGGCAATTCGATATTCTGTCCATTCTATATAAAAAAACTCGATATTCTGTCAATTCGATATTTTTTTTTCTATATTATTACTGTTCACCAGTCTGTATATCAGGGCCATGATCCAGAGTCACTGTGCTCTGCTTGATTGTGCATGTGTGCTATTGTGGCCATCTCCCCCCGTCCCCCCAGTACATGTTGGCAGAGAGGGGACAATCAGCAATACTTATTTTGCTTGACCTGTCTGCCGCTTTCAACAGGGTCAACCATGATATTTTGCTAACCCGTCTAGAGGAGGTAGGAGTAGTGGGCACTGCCCTGGATTGGTTTCGATCCTATCTATCTGGCAGGTGTCAGGCAGTGGCTCTTCCACCGTTCCAGTCAGCCTTCACTAATATCTGCCATGGGGTCCCACAAGGATCTGCCATCAGCCCAATTTTATTCAACATCTATTTGAGCCCATTGATCAATACCATTCGGGCTCATAATGTGAAATTGGTAAATTATGCTGATGACACCCAGATCATTCTATCTCTTGATGGAACCCTACCTAATGCCCTGGAGGATTTTCATGCGTGCATGCACGACACTGCGCAGTGGTTACGAAATAACTCTCTGCAATTTAATTCGGATAAGACCGAAATTCTACACTGCGCAGTAGGGAAGGTCCATCTGCCTCTTCCTCACAACTTTTGGCCTCTTGGTACATCTACTCCCTTGGCGCCGTCTAAGACAGTGCGAAACTTGGGAGTCATGTTCAATGCCAACCTGTCATTGGAGACGCAAGTGAATAAGACGGTGGGGTGCTGTTTCGGCCTTATTAGGGCTTTGAGAAAGATCCTTCCGTTGCTTCCAATCTCGGTCAGAGCCTTGATTGTTCAAGGCGCTATCTTAAGCAGACTTGACTATTGCAACGCCTTATTGTTGGAGTCCCCCAAATATCTGATTCAGAGACTGCAACGTGTTCAGAATACGGCTGCGAAATTAGCCCTGTCTAGACCACGAGGCTTTTCTGCCTCAATGTGCCTAGCTGAGCTACACTGGCTCCCTGTGCAGCAAAGAATACATTTCAAATCCCTTTGCATAGGGTTTAGGGCTCTGCATGGACTCGGTCCTAAGCCGCTACAGAAGAAACTGGTTTGGTATACTCCTACCCGGAGCCTCCGTTCCTCTTCTGCCTGTCTGGCAAAGGTACCCAGGTTCAACAGGGCCAGACTGGGAGGAAGATCTTTTAGTATTGCCGCCCCGAAACTCTGGAATGAACTTCCACTTGAAAACAGACAATGTAGTACCCTGTCCCTGTTCAGGAAAAGGATCAAAACATGGCTGTTCCCCAGAAACTGATTCTGTCGTTTTCGAGTAATGCTTATTTTAGGTTCTGTCCTTCTCCCTCCACGCTGGTCTGTGCTCACGTATCTTTAGCGCCAGGGTACCCGTAGGGTGTTTGTCGCGCTCTATAAATGCTATATACAATATAATACAATACTCACCCTGTTGCTGTTGTGTTGTGTCATGTCGAGCAGTGTCCGCTCCCCCAACTCCTGCCACGGTCTCCACACTGATGACTGTCGACACCAGCTCCTCCATGTCATCCAGCTCCAGCTGTGGCGCTGGACTCCCACCTCCAGTCTGCATTGCTGCCTTCTGGTTGCCTGCGACTTTCTCCTTGGTTTTGCGCTTGATGTCAATCCATCGCCTCTTGACCTCTTCCATTGACCTCTTGTGCACTCTGACGGCATTCACCTTGTCCACGATAGACCGCCATATTCCATTTTTGGTGCCCAATGACACGTTGGAGGTGACGAACAGTTCTTGATGGTGTTCCATCACCTCCGTGACCAGGATCCTATTCTCCTGCGGACCGAACCGCGTCTTACTCTTCTTCTTGTCCTTGCCCTTCCCTGTCCCCGAGGTCCCAGGCTGGTCGTCCGGGGTGCTTGTGGGGTTCCGCTCGTCCTCTGCGCCTGCTCCGGCTGCCTCCATGGTGCTTCGGTGTTGGTTATTTTGTGTTTGTGGGTTTTTTCTACTTTTGTAGTGATTTTCCCGCCAGCCGTGTGTGTATTGCAGGCCTGGCGCTCCTTATCGCTGATTTCCTCATCGCGGTTTGGGCCTTCGCATGTTTTTTCGCGTTGGGGTTTGTGTTTTTATCGCTGTTGCGGTGGTTGTATCGCGGACATTGTCCACGTTTTCGGGAGCCTATCGCATGGTACCGCCGTGTTGTGAATTCCACGTTAAGACGGGGTTATTTTCCCGCGATAGACTGCGATGTGTAAAGTTGCGTTAAGCTTTTTTGGCGATGTTTAGCGCACGTTCTTGTGAATATACCCCTCAGTGTCTTTGTAGTTAGAACAGTAACTGTATGAATGGCATTTACTTCTACGAACCACGTGAGGAGGCTCTCTTTCATGTTGCTAGTGTGCTTTCACCGCTTATCTTTTCTATGTGTGATTAAGCGCTCTTTGCTTTATTGGTTTAAGATATGAGCCTTCTCCCCTAGTCCTTGGGAATGTCTTCTGCTCCACACTGCTCCATACTCAGTCCTGCCGTTTCTGATAAATTACTGGTTGCTGATTTTGATAAAGAGGCGAGACTTTTACTGATGTGCACACACACGGCGAGTCAGGTAAGTAGCAAAGTTCTCTCTCCCCGAGTTCCAAGGCAACCCACTGTGCGGTGTACTATTGCTGAAATACAAATATCACTTCTGAGCCGCCTAAATTTTAGTAAAGGGGTTGGGTGACAACGCGAAAAGGCTTCAGGGAGTGGAGGGTTAGAATATGGTGCGTTTACTTAAAAAGTTCAAACTCTTGAATTGCCTTAAAAGTGCACCAAAAAATAATACATGTAGTAAGGACCAGTTATAAATCCCATGAACCAGTGTCAAAACATGACCTTACATGTTTTACGTGACAGGACAGAGAGCATCACAACCATGGCAACAATAAGGGTTCATGTTTTTTATGCAAAAAGTTAAAGGTGGAGCTTTCAACCCCAGAATCCTGCAGTTCTGTATAAAGCACTGCTTCAGACATTTCTCTTGATGAAGTACACGGTTCTGTCCAAAGCATTGATATAAAATTCAGCACTTCAAATCTGACACGAGGTTAGTTTGGTAGGGGTGTGTAAAGTTTTTTTTTCTTTTGCAAAGTTTTGCGAAGTTTCCGATTGTTGCACGTTCGAATGTTTGCCTACTTGTGCAAAGTTTTTCTGCAAAATGGAAGACAATTGTCATCACAATAGCGAAACAATTTTCAATCCGATGGACAGCAGCCAAGCTGGATAAAGTATGCCCTCTTTTCGTCTACGGGGTTTACTACTGCTAGGATTTATAAGCACAGAAAATGTATGCAGAGTTTGCTTCTCAGCAAGGTTAGGTTTTGCGGAGCTTGTCTATGCATTGTGAATTTGCAAAGGAGAAGAACGCTGTTTTCTGCAAAGTGTTTGTTATGCATTACCCACCTCAATCTGGGCCACGAGGAGGTACCTACTGATGCCTGCATCTGCTTCATTAATATTCTGGGACGTAACTGCAGAGGATTTCAAATGTTTTGCAGATTTTGGAAATATCTTCATTTCGTTGCTTCTTAGCGCACTAGTTCAAGTTCCACAAACCGGAGTACCTATTTACCACCGTGCTGAGTGAAATCATCTTAGTTTCAGGTGCCTATTGCCCATGCCACTGGAGTCAAGCTATCCTGGCTGATGAGGGGCGAAACCCCGAAACCGGTCCTAGGATGCTTGTAACATTATGTAACCAGTCCAGGGAGGACCTGGCCTGGCAGTTCGGGCTGGACTGTTCCCATTGGGTGCAGGGTCAAGACTGATTTGCATATGGCTGGGTCCAAACTGGAATGGCATGGTGAGCAAAAAAACGATGGATTTAGGCCCAGATCTCTGTACTGGGGTGAATGCATGACATTGTTCTGCATTCTGTCCATCAATTGTTCTTTTTGTATTTGGAAAAAGACGGCAAGATATGGGCAGGGCAGCGTGTAGAAAGTTACACTCCCACTGCTGGGGCTATTAAATATTTATTGCGCCGTTTCCAGAGTTGAAAGGTATGTTCTAAAATAGTTCCTCTGTGGTGCATAGGCGCCTTTATTTAGAATGTAACTGATGTTAAAGTCTCTGCAAACCCCACACTTTTTCATGTGGATAATCTTTCCGTGTTTTTTAGACATTCTATTCTCTGTTCGTCTCTGTGATGCTTGGGCCTGCACATTCTGTTCTCAGGATGGATGGTCTGTTATTTTTGTTACCATTGGATTTACCCCAAAATATGAGCGTAATTGCAGCTGAACTGTGCTATTAAACTAAGGGAGTGTTTGTATGCTGGCATCTCCTAGTGAAAGTAAGTCACTGGGGCTAAACATGGCGACGTGACAATTCTGTTTCTGGAAGTGAATCATCTGCATGCTAATAATAGAGTATGAGGGGGCAGGTTCCTTGAGTTCTGCCAGGCACACCAGTTTAGGTGGTCCAAGGAAGGGTGAGATGTCTCCTCCTAGGACGGAGAATGACATAGAGAATGGAGTTTCTGGATGGCGAAAGATTAGAAAATGAACAAATAATAAAACGGGATGCACACTACATCACATTTTATCCTACCGTTTGGAACTAAAATATTATGCACATTATATTCAACTGGCATGGAATACAATAAAAAATATTTAGTTGTGTATCCCATTGAAACAACCCCTTTTTATCAGGCACAAAAATAACGTTCTAAATACCCGCTGAAAACACACACAAAAAGTCAAAGGGTCTTATTTTTTTCATGGTTACCATTTTCGGTACCAGTATTGTAACCCAAGGATACCGGCGCGGTAGCTAACCCAGCAATGTTCAGAATGTGTAAGATGCAGTTCTACAGCAAAACATTACTAGTAAACCGTGGCACGTGAGGGAAATGTAAAGAATGGACACAAAATGGAAGAGAGCGAGAGAGTAAGATAGACAGAGAAAGAGAACTGCAAGGCTGGAAGCGATAGAAATTGAACAGACCAGTGGTCTGTGTGGGCGGGGTTCTGTAAAGAAAATAAATTGACATTGAAGCAAAGCCCTCTGGGACCATTTATTTATTTATTTCGCGTTCTGGAGAACAAAAAAGCACTGCGCTGTGTTGAAAGCCCCCCTCGCAATTTAGCACATATTTTGGTGAACCCAGGACTTTATGTCAGTTGTTTTGGAACACACATTAGATTTTTGCTGCCTGCCCTCCCAGTGATTTGCTCACACTGTTGGGGCAAAAAGCAAGTTTTTCTAGTGCTCTCACTACTGCATAGAGTTTGTTTTTAAGCACTCTCAATGTTTTCAGATAAGGGACCATAGAAAGATGCTGATTGTGATGCCTTTTCTCTTGGTACCCTGGCAGTTTATGGCTACTGGACAATGCCCTTGCTAAATAATGTTGTATACCATTGGTGTCTAAAATTCGAAGTTACTGTTTTATCCCAAATGAGTAACTTATCCCCATTGTACACTTGACTCTCCCATGGTAGTGATAGCAAGAGGTCCAGGAGACCCTTCCTTTCGATTTATTTTGTCAAGTGTTTCATTGCATATGACCCATAATTGTAATGTTATATAAAATGTTAAATTAAAGATCATGTTGACTTCTGATATCTATTATACTTTGTCCAGTACGACCCTTTTAATAAATTAGTAAAGCACAGGATTCTGTTTCTCATGTGTAGGTAACATTTTTAGTTACATGGACCACATCTCTTTTAGATGGCTCTTATTTACATTTCTTGGGCCACACCCCTTTTAGAGCCAACGTTTGTTGATTCCCACTTAAAGTCCTGGGAAACTGCAATGTAGGGCTATGAGAAAGAACAAATCAAGTTGTTGTCATTTTTGACCTCTAACATCAGTGATAAAACATATAATCTGCCTTTGATTACCCCTTTCTGGAGTATTGTCCAAAATATCACCTCTAGTATATTTGGTGGCTGTCAATTCAGACCGTGGAATTTCAATCTGCTAGCTCATTTTAGTAGGTGCCATGGCTCGTGCTTCATGCACTGTTTGTTCTCTGTATGGTTTTTAAATTGTCCAGAGTGCTCGCTCACTTGGTATCACCCTTGACAATCATCTAAACCTTCATAGCCACATCACAGCAATGGCCAAAAGAGCACAACATAAACTCAGGCAGCTTTGGGGCATCAGACAATTCATCCTGGAACAAGACCTCAAAACAGTGGTGCAGTCTCTCGTTCTCTTCAGACTAGACTACGGAATTGCCCTTCTCTCAGGCATTCCCAAAGTTTACCTAGGCCCACTAAGAGCAACACTACATGCAGCAGCGCACTTCGTTTTAGGTCTCAAGGAATTTGATCACATTTCTGCTGCCCTGCTAACCCTCCAATGGCTTCCCATTGAAGAATGGGCCTAATTCAAAACCTCCTGCATTACCCACAGAGCGCTGGACTCCTCTTCACCCTCCTATCTAAATGAGAAACTGAAAATCTCTGGAGTTAATAGGGGACCCAGAAATGCCAAATATCTGCTCCTGGAACCCCCCCACCTTCAGTTGAGAATGGAACATGACCCAGTTATTCTCTGGTAGTGCCACAAGAATCTGGAACTCCTTACCTCCCTCCCTTCGCCTAACAACCTGAATTTCCACCTTCAAAAGGCTCCTCCTATTTGGCAGACATCTTGGTTAATCACCCTCAAACATACTTAAGCACTCTCTCCACCAGGATATGAACTACCTTCATTACGTGAACCCACCATCTTAATCGATGCTTGAACCGTGTATAACCCATGACCAACTGCTGCATTTGTCCTGGTTGTAGCTACCGATGCAAATGTATGAATTTATTATTGTAACTGTAACTTGCTGTACCCTTGTATCCTGCTACTGTTGTAAAGTGCTCTGATGCCTTCGGGCCATGTCCGCGCTATATAAAATTGCATAAATAAATAAAAAATGGTTGGTAAAGTTACCCCCTAGGCACGTCCGTTTTCTCTTCATCTTTTTACTGAGCCAGTGTTGCCGTGAATGTTACCCGCAGCATGGTTGTGTTTTACCTTGTATGAATCGATACCAATAGGAGTGTTTTGATGTTCCTGGGTGTCTGAATATTTAAAGGGCATAACACTCACTTGCAGTTAAGGCCTCCGTGCCGTTTCTTTGGTTTACTGCTATACGCGAGATCTCGTGAGATCTTGCACCTATGTTTATTACGGCCGTCAAGTGGGAGGGGGCGTGGCCTATATAGATCACGTTCTTCATCTACATGAGGCTTGGCTTACTTCCCCAAATCCTGGAGAAGTTTGTTACTTGCAGACGCTTGGAGTCCCTGTTTCTTCCCTTCTGGATTCCCAATTGACTGCTCGACGGAGTTCTATTCACCGTGCTGGAGTCTCTTCAGCCTGATAAAGGACTTGTCAGGTTTTTGATCCTATTTCCTCATTCCTGCCTTTCTTCCCTACCTGCACGTTAGGTCAGTGCACTCTATCATAGTCTGTTTCTCAGGTAGAGTTGCGGGCTTGCTTTACTGGTCCAGTGTTTGACTCCTTGTTCCTCTTCCTCACAGTGGTGCTGCTTTGCATTATTTTAGTTTCCTGGACTATGCTTGTTATGAGACTTTGTTCTTTAAGCTCAAACCACTGAAGATTAATGTTCTCTTCCCTGTTCTTGGGTTGAGCACTGTGTGTATAGGAATCTTTGGATTTATTCCTATGCAGTAATATGATATTGATATTTCCAGTGCATCCTCTCTTACTTAAACCGGAGAATGAATTTCTAGGGGTTGGAGGGACCTGGAGGTGGGACTACTGTCTGGGAGCTGTATGTGTGGTGCATATTATAACCCCTGTGTATGTTTGCTTTGACTAAGAGACATGTGGCTACTGGACTTAAAGACTGGAGTCTGATTTGGTGTCATACTAGGAGGGGACCGTGTTGAGTGCTACACCAAGAGCTGCCAAGTTCTCTAAGGAAGTTCTTTTTCCCTTATACCTTCTTCCCCTTTCCTCTTAGTGTTAATTGCTCACACCCATTGTATACTGGATGTGCAGGGCTAACCTGAAGGTGAGAGGATGGGCTATCTTCGTTCCCGGGGAACCTGGGTTTCCCATGAGTGGATCCACAACAGCAGATGTACATGCTAAAAAGATCATAGCATCAGTGTGTTAATAAGCTTATGAAAGCACCATACAGATGAGATGGTGGCTTTACTCTAGTAATGAGCCTTAGGAATGAGCTGAACAACTGTATAGACAGTCTCCTGTGAGTGACAAATGATGGCAAGACCTATGCTTTGTATCACGAAGAGGTCTATTATGGAGTTAGCATTCTTAACATGCTGTGTAGCCGCTACCACTTGATCATCATTGACATGTCATAGTTGAAGTGGGTCAGGTCACAATAACTGGAAACTGAAAGGAACATTCAGAGGTGAAGTTATTTTTTTCTATTCACAAATTCAAACTTCCTGGTATATTTCTACATCTTTTCTGTGCCCTCGCCCTGAGCTCCTGCTTCTGAGATTACAGATGTAGGTATGGTGCGAAGTCTCACTGTCTTTAGTACATTATCATCCACATTATCATGGGGCACTGACCCATGTGCCATCAGATGTAACAGATTAGTCCATGAAATTGTAGCATCACCCTTATTTATTTCAGTGAACTGCGACAGACAAATATTATTTATAGTGCCTGGCTCTCTTACATAAAAGAGAGTAAGGTGTCTTAGGTCCCCACCCAAAGATGAACATGTCATAAACTAAATAACATTTGATTTTATAGTACTACCTGTTCTTGTGTATATTTTTGTGCTAAGTAGGAGAAGCCTCAAGTGCATAACCTTTCAACACTCACTCAGCCACAATTCATGCACTTTGAAACACAATAAAATATTTAGCATCTTTTTATGGGTTACTAAATGTTGCCTTTATTTTATAATAAATAACATACTTATAGTCTGTAATGATGCCTCTGGAGAGCAGGTAAAGTAGAAGTGGATTTTTTTCAATAACCCCCACCAGGGAAGTGCTGAGTAGACGTTTTCCACATTCGCTTGCTCCAACGCTCTCATGGCCTCCTAGAATCTTGTTTTACCGCATTCCAGAAGCTAATAACATGTGCGAGCAAAACAAACAATAACATTCTACACAGGCACACATCTTCCCCCTTAACAAAAAAACCCCCCATCAACCAATTTTTACCATTCAACTTTTTTCCATGCCACCCTTGGACATACTATATGTAGAAAGTTTGCTTAAATGCCACACTTCATCACTACTCAATTTCACAGAGTTGGTACTCAATTCTATCACTTTGTATGGACCTATGAATGTGGAACTCCCTTTACCCTTTATCACTTGAACTTTAACCATGACAAAATTACTAATTTTCAGATTGGAAATTTTCACTCCATGCTTTAAGTAATAGTTGTTCTTGTACACACATTGTGCATTCATTATGTTTCCTCTCACCTCCACAAGAGACCAATAATGTATCAACTTATTTTTTAATCCAAGCCAAATTGTCCTTCATACAAGGTTCCCTTCCTCTTAGCACTTTAAATGGGCTGTACCTAGCCATCGTCAGTAAAGTGCGATACGCCCACAACAATTTCCTCACTTTTCCTTCCCAATTTTTACAACTCTTAGTCGCCATGTGGATACTTCCCATAAGCACTCTGTTGAAGCATTCTACAGCTCGGTTACCAGCAGGATGATAATGCAAAGTGTGTTTCCATTTAATATTATTTCTTCTTAAAAGAATTTTGGAATGCTTGTGACTTCAATTGTGTTCCATTACTACTCAGAATAGAACACATCATCCAGTTCAGTTTAACAAGCTTTATTCGGTATATACAACAACCATGAAAGCATAATAAGTTTAAAAAGGATTCTAAAAACAAGTGTCCGCCATACATAATACGATCCAATTAGTTACATAAAAATCAGTTGACAAACACAATGTCTTGTCGTACATCAATTGCTTTTTGTATATATGACGCGACATAAAAACATATCCCCGGATCATCAAGAGTAACAAGTAATTTCATAGCAGCATGGGTTGTTCTCACATTATATTTAATAAAAAGTGGTTTCATATAAACACGCCTAAAATACAGATAAAAGTTGCAGACGAGCATAAAGTGCATGGTACATTGTTTTGATTGCTGATCACAAGGGCACGGGGTAGTGGGCTGCATTTTCATAGTGGGGAAAGCAACTAAATGATGTACTATTCCTAAACGTAGTCTAATCAGAACAAAGCGGTGTGAGGACTTGGTGTAGAGATATAATCAAGGAAATACGCTTTCCATTGTGGCTATTTCATTAATAGTTCTCCAGAAGCTGTTAAAAATGGTTGAGGAGGAGGAAGGGTTAAGGTTTGCGCACACATTGTAAAATAAATGCAGGCGGATAACAACAAAGTCTCAAACACATTGTTGTCCAAGTGTAGACATGACATCAAAATCACTCACCATATGCAATGGCACCAATAATTTAACTGAGGCAATGAAGTTCCTCTCCTAAGATTTAAGTACTATTAAATTAATTTTAAAGGTAGAAACACTTCAAAACAAAATACCTAGTTGTGGTAATGCTTGCGAGCAGCTTAACGGTTGCGTTTCTAAGATTGACTTTGTGGGAGTCTGCAGGGCTTTGATATCGCTTCAGTCAAACCACATCAAAGATGATATTTACGTAGGATTACTTTGCGTGCTAGTTATGCTACTATGTTGCACTCCTGTAAACTGTTGGCGGCAGTGATGGAAGCAGAGCTTACGCAATGAGCAGGATCCACAGAGCTTGAGCCCCAATGATTGTGTGCCATGATAGCTGTAAATAACAGAAGATTACCCACAGCAGTAATTTACTGGCTATCATGCGCACAATGTCCATACAAATGTGCAGACCTCTGCAAAAAATCCCACTGCCTAACACCTCCAGTACAGTCAACAGAAGATTCTATCCCTCAACGCGCTGAGATCTAGGAAGAGCACAGCTGCAACTTCTTATATGCGTGGTGTAGGTAGGAGATACTACTTGCCGCCACAAATCAAGATGACTGTGGAGAGCAGGTAAAGTAGAAGTGGATTTATTTCAATGACCCCAACAGGGGAAGTGCCAAGTTGACTTCTTCCACCTTCCCTTGCTCCAACTGCTCTCTCCGCCTCCTGGAATTTTGTCTCCCCCATTCCAGTAGCTGATAATAAGTGGAGCAAAACAAACAATAACATTCTACACATGCCAACCCCACATAGACCCTAAAGCAAATACTTCTTTTCTACATGGTCACGCCAGATTTTTTGTTTTTTTATTGACCCTTTTTTGTGATATATATATGGGATGCAGTGTATATTTACACCACCCACATAGGAGACAAAAACATATTTCTGTCAGGAGCACTACAATGCTTTGGCTAGCCTGATGTTTAAGGGGCCGATTTGAATTTCATAGGGAGGCCCGTTTCTCCGCCAGGGTGACTGTTTACTCCATCGCCCTGACGGAGATGCTGCCTGCCAAATTTTAAAATGACTGCCATGCTGGCAGTCATTTCTAAAGCATTGCCAGGAACTGCTGTCATGGCAGTTCTTGTCAATGCTTTTTATAGTTTGGTGCAAGGCTCCATCAATATTACGGAGTCGTGCATCAAATTGGTTTCTTTTTTATTTTCAAAAAGAAAATCCTGAAGTAGGATATTCTTTTTGAAAATAAAAAAGATAATGCCCCCCTCGTCATAGGTGAGGGAGGCACTTTCTGGCGGTGATGAACAGTACAGAAACAGCTATTTATCCATGCATCCTAATTGGGCAGACAGTCATCAAGCCAATTCTCTGATGGCCTGATGGAGTAAGCCAAACCTATGGTCCACCTGCATATAAATTTGGCAGGCAGACCAGTGTGTTGGTGGGGAGGGAACTCAGTCTCTGCACTGCAGTGACACATGGAAGGTAAAACTACCTGTGCCATATAGAAAAAAACTATTGTTATTTATACATAACTCACCCTTGAAGTGTGTCTTGTAAGCCCTCAGGACAGGGTGCTAAAATATAAAAATAGGACACACTTCATATTGGGGTTAGTGTGATCTCACAGTGAAATAAAATCCAAAACACTGAATAGACATAGGTGGGATTTACAACCTTAATTTTTGCTTCCACTTTTGAAGGAGCTAGAAAACTGTTTCAAATACATTTCTTGATTAGTTTTGAAATTCTGACTTACTAGTGAAATCAGACATTTGCTATCTTAAGCAGAAAAGTCACTTTGTAAAAATATACTTTAGGCTGCCTGAGTCAGAATTGATTTAAAACCAGTTCTGCCTCTTGACACACCTATAGACCTGGAAGACACATCTTTGGATTGGAGAGTTACTGACTCTGGCTCAGAGGACAATTACTTGCCTCTGAGCCCAGGAAAGCCTAAAGGGTGTTAACTGCTTACCACATAGCAGGAACTCTACATAGGAGGGAATTGGCAAAACCATAGGGTAACTTTAACGCTACTTCTTTTGACTTGGAGATGCTCAAGAGGGATTCTCTTATTAATTCACAGGCTCCTCTCAGACAGCCTGTCTAGAGTCACAGTAGGAGGGAAAACCATGTCTGCCACTCATCACACCTCTAGAGGTGGAATACACATCCGTGGCTGGGTGATTTAAAGACTCTGGCTCAGAGGACAATGACTTGCCTCTGGGCAGAGGAAAGGTAAAATGGGTGTTGAATACTAACCACTTAGTAGGGTCCCAGCTGCCTAAAGAAGACTAGCCCCTGCAAGAGACCTGACTAGAGAGAGTCATCGTGCATAGATGCTTGCCCTGAGGATTTGGGGCTGCAGGACTGACTATAAGAAGCTTTCTAAGCATCTGGAGACTAATGGCCTGATTTAGAGTTTGGCAGATAAATCCTCTGTTACAAACATGATGGATATCCTATCCACCATAATACAAGTGCATTAAGATAATATGCACATATAATAAGGCAAACGGGCCATCTGTCACCTTTGTGGCAGAGTGCTTGTCCATCAAACTCTAAATCAGTCCATTTCTGACGCTTAAACCTTTGACCGGGACAACCCAGTAGGTGTATCTTACTTCTGCTCCATTGGAGTCAGCCTGAAATTTTGCCTTGGTCTGGTACACTGTGAACTCTTGTTTTTCCATAGTGCTTGGATATTTTTTGGTGCTTTTACTTTAAAAAAATTTAAATTCATATCTCTTGTTCCCCTTAACCTATTTTTTTTGATGATCTTGCTGTCTTTTTGCTCATTAAATTATTGTCCTTTGTTTTTTACTTTGAAATTGTTTGTACTGCATGAACTTAGCATGCACTTCTCAGGGATTTGCCTACTGCTTGTGCTCTAACTACCAGGGATTGAGCAGAGATTCTCTCAGAACAGTGTTTTGACCTATCCAGAATGGGTTTATTGAGTTGGTGGGGGTGCCCCTACCAAATTGTTAACTCCATTCCTGACAGTACCAAGTACCCTGTAGTCTTTAATATGGAATCTGATACAATTTACAATCCGTTTTGATTTTTTATACCCTGATGTGTTAATCCATGAATAAAGTGCAAGAACAGCCCCATGCTTTCTCTTGTATCAACTGCACTTTCCCTCATATGGATAGATTAGGATGTACCATTTGTGCACTATGCATCCTACGGTTGAGCTCCACTTGTAGACTAAACTTCACATTGATTGAACACAAGCGTTACCATGAGAGCGCCAGGATACCCTTACGGGTGATAGTATGCTTTAGAAATACACATAACATAACAAAGAACCTTTATTGGTGGGCATTCTGAAATATCATGGCAATGTCATCCAAATATAATGTATTTTTATCCCTAATCAAGATGGATTAGCTTCCTCTATATGAATATTGGCGCCAGTAGTGCTGACTACTTTTGCAAAACACTAACAGAATCTTACCATTAGAGTTAGGAATAAATAATTCTCTCCGCCGGGGATCTGATTTTGTTAGGCACCCATAATCAAATGATAATAACTTGTTATGTAGGAGATAAGTTTTTTATTGCTGTGAAGGTTCACTACTGATTTGGATGAATTAAATATACGGGATAAGGGGGGAGTATGGACCCTTATTAAATCTCAGGTGAAGACATACTGAAACCCTTCCTTTATTGTACGACATTTCACATTCGCCAAACTGATGTATCCAGTGACGGGGAACCAGAATAACAATTCTCTCTTCAGTTGACATAGTTTTATGTGTTTTATCTAAGACACAGATCTGTAATTGTCATCATGCTTGTCGGTTGATAGAAGACTTCAGGCTTCACACTAGGCGATGCTGTATCACATCTCCTCTGATGGTCATGGACAGAGTCTTCTGTCAGCATTTGATTTTGTCTGCAGTATCAAGAGACTGATCCATGTTCACAGCTCATTTTTCTATCTTTGAATCTGTTTCCAAACGTCTTACAATCACTCAGTGTGGTGGAGTCTTCACCAGTCTTTTTTTCCACAAGGCTCCACCCTCCACCACATAGAGATCATGCTGGCCTTTACAATTAATCATCTACTCGCCAGGTAACAGAACTTCAGCAATTTCTGCTTTAAGTAGTTGACCATGAGTAATGCAGCTTACAGCATTACCAAGTGCACCAGCATGCCTCAACCTACAGAGTCTCCCAGTGTCCACTCTGTTGGAGGGGCGTGAAATAATTTCCAAGAACTTTTTTTATTGGTGCTCGCTCTGCAGGGGCTTTTCAATACTTTGAACTGAAAGAGACCCCAGTTCCCCGGGATCACAACCTGTGATGGAGAGAATTTGGATCCTGAGACTTCAGCTACATGCAAGTTAGTGACATTAAAATAATTCTTTGTCCCACCCTCTTGGTTCTGACACTGTTCTTGCAATTAAGATTTTTTAAGTTATGTTTTGGGCACTGTCATTTGCAGGGCACATATTAGCTACTGGATTGTGGTGACAGGTAATGCATGGGATCTCAAAAATTGATTTGAAATGAGCCCTTCTTTATGTTCTGACAGCCCTGACATTCCCTATCCGTCTGCCTTGTGTAATCAATATATAGTACATGGGATTTATAAATTTGTGTGGAAAAACTAGTCTCAAATTTCTTTATAATACTTAGGATTCATCAATTTCTGTCTAAAAACATGTCTCTAATTTCTCTATAACAGGTAACATGTGAACCACCTAGTTACCTATTATAAGGAAATGATGTAGCTACTCAACTGTAATTACTTATTACATTTGAGTTCTGACGCCCTTTTTCTGCTTTGTTTTTTGAGCTGTACAGTCACAAGCAGAAAGGAGATATTTATGGCAATATGCTTATTGTGGGACTACCCACACAATTGAGATACAATTTGTATCAGTAGACTTGGAGGAATGCTGGGTGGATGGAAGTTTGTGGCTCCCTGCAGATTCCAGAACATTCCAACACAGAAGTGTGTTTTTTAGTCAAAGTTTAAGTTTTGCAAGGGATTTTGGGTAAAACGTCCAGGTGAAAGCCATGCAAGTCATACTCCTATGTGTCTAGTTTTAAAAAATGTACAGGTTTCATAGGCTTCCCTAGCTGCTGGCAGAGCTGTAGCCCAAAATCCACTGCTACCCACATTGGAAACAAGCATTGGCATAGCCAATAGGTCTCGCCTTTGGGACATTGTAAGTGTTTAGCCATGCAACATATGATGTTGCAGCAAGGATATTGTGCTGCATAATTAAACACTTATAAGGTCCCAAAGGCAAGACCTATTGGCTATGCCAATGCTTGTTTTTTTTATTTGGATTTGGACTCTGCATTAGGGATATCCTGAAGGACTGGCTTTGATCAATTGCTTTGTGTACTGTGCTGCTGCCAATAAATCTTTTTATAATAAACCTGTCTATGGATTTTACAAGTGTCAGACGTTTTTTCAAAATTAATTAACATTTTCACTATAGGAATCTGCAGAGTATGTGACCTTGCCATGGCCCTGTGTACTCTCATAAAATGATATCTCTTTTGCAAGTAAGAAAGCGAACTATAGCAATCTATAATGCTTCTATTACTTACCGGTAATTGCATTACTCCGAGTCCTACTCTCGCTCATTTCCATTACATCGTGAGGCACAGGGGCCTCACGATGTAATGGAAATGAGCAAGAGGGACGAGGAGGTAATACAGATTACAACGCACTAGTATTCAAACTGCGTTGATTCTCTTGTAACAGATGTTAAACTGTACAAGGTCGGACACTAACAGCTTATGCTGCCAAACGTCTTTATTTGCATTCCGATACGTGTAGTCCTGCAATTAAATGTGCAAATGCAACATACGCATGAAAAAAAAATACGAAACTACCCAAATATTCACGTTTTGTATTTATACTTTACTTCTTCTCGTGCTATAAGCGAGCTGTCATTCTATTGCCTGCTTTTCAGGCAGAGGTGAATACCCAGTAGAAACATTAAATTCCGGTATGTTTCCTAGATCTAGACGTTGACCCATGAGGCAGAGCCGGTTGCCCTCTTCAGTCGCATGATCTTCAGCCTTCCCAGTTCACTTAAAAACATGCATGCACGCAAAACAAACAGCTTAACTTACCGCCTCTCGAACCCCTGGGGCATCATAGCCCTGGTCAAAATAGGGCATCGCATCCACAACAACATCACCAAACTCGTACCCGCCATCTCCCTAGATTTAGAACTTCTGCTTTACCGACATTGAATGAAATAAAAGACGGCGGTGGTTTTCAAGCCTGGGTCTAGTCCGCGAACATTAGAGCTGCTCAACCAAGAGCTTAACCAGTGAAATGGAAGCAAAGAAAGGACTGGAAGTGAAGGCAAATGTAGCAGCCATCTCGGTTTCATTACTTTTCAAATTAACGACTTTGGAGCATAGAGGGTTCTAAAATGAAGCATTCGTCAAATATTTGTACATTTTCCCGCAGTTTTGTGCAAAATAGAGTAACATAAACTGAATTCTTGAGTAATAAAAAGTGAGTTCTTGATTTTATCTGATGTCTTTCTCCGACAGTCCTATGTTTTCCCCCATTCCATTAGTCAACTTTAAAGTCGTAAAACATCACAGCATTTCTTATTTAAACTCTAGGAAGGCAACCTGTGTTGCTTGCAAACACCATTATCAAAGCGCTCATTTGGTCCATCAACTAGGGGTTAGCACTGTTACCAGGAAATGCGACCTCTTCTTGGAAGAGTTCTAGTTGGGTAGTACCACAAGGACCTAATTTTCCTTTACTTAACGTCTTGTCTGCTAGGAAAAAAAACAAACGTGCGCGCATCGCGCAAGTAGGGGGTGGGGGGGAGTACGGCAGTACTGGGCTAACAAGTGGGAGGGGTGGTGGGAGTGCGAGAGAACACGGGAAAGCGGGAGCGAGCAAACATATGTTGCCAAAGCTTGCTCCCGCAAGGGAATCGCCAAACGTGCACGCATTGCCATTGAAAGCAATGCAATGCGTGCACGTTTTTGGCTGAAAAGCCGAAGCGATTTCAATAGGTCTTTTTCCTATGCAGCGCATGCGCGCTGCGTAGGCGAGACCTAAAAAGGGTCCGTTTTCAGTGGAAAATTGCAATGCGTCCATGTTGCGTTTTGGGTTGTTTCCTGCTGCGGGCACTAGGCCTACCCACACAAATGAGGAATCATTTTTATCAAGAGACTTGGGGAAATGCTGGGTGGATGGAAGTTTGTGACCCCACCACAGTTCTCAGAACTTTCCATCACAGAAATGTGAGGAAAATGTGTCTTTTTAGTCAAAGTTTGAGGTTTGCTAGAGATTCTGGGTAAAAACACATTTTCCTCACATTTCTGTGATGGAAAGTTCTGGATTTTGTAGGGAGCCAGAAACTTCCATCCACCTGGCATTTCCCCAAGTCTCCCGATAAAAATGGTACCTCACTTGTGTGGGTAGGTCTAGTGCCCGCGACAGGACACAGCCCAAAACACATCAAACTTTTTTTGCATTTTTCCACTGAAAACTGACCCTTTTTTCCAATGTGGATAGCTATAGATTGTGGACCCTAGCTCAGCTGGCACTTTGGGAAACCTAGAAAACCTGTTCATTTTTTAATACTAGACACATAGTAGTATCCAGGGCGTGCTGGCTTGCATGGCTTTCACCACGATTTTTTGCCAAGAATCCCTTGCAAACCTCACATTTTTACTAAATAAACACATTTTCCTAAACTTTCCGTTATGGAATGTTCTGGAATCTGTGGGGAGCCACAACATTTTATCCACCGAGCATTTACCAAAGTCTCCCGATAAAAATGGCACCTCACCTATGTGGGTAGACCTAGTGCCAGCGGCAGGAAACGCCCACAACGTAACTTGGACGCATAGCATTTTTCCACTGAAAACTGTTTTCAGTTCGGGTAACTGTAGGTTTTGGACCCTAGCTTAGCTGGCACCTAGGGAAACAAAGCAAACCTGTACATTTTTTAAATTATACCCCTTGAGGTGTTCAGGGTGGGTTAACTTGCATGCCTCTCATCAGGATTTGATTCCTAGGATCCCTTGCAAACCTGAAACTTTGATGATAAAAACAAACTTTCCTCACATCACTTGTGTGGGTAGGATAGGGCCCATGACAGAAACAGATAAAACCATGGTCAGTGGATGTCCCCTAGCGAGGTCTCCCGTTGACCTTTGTTTGAGCTGTTCCTGTAGCGGGCACTAGGCCCAGCCACACAAGTGGGGCAGCGTTTTTATCAGCACAAGTAGGGTAATTCTGGAAGTTTCCATCACAGAAATGGAAGGAAAATGTGTGATTTTAGTCAGAGTTCGAGGTTGTAGAGCACTGTGGGTTAGAAAATCTTGTGGGGTCCATGCAAGGCACACCACCCCGACACCCTCGGTTATCTATTTTTCAAAAATGTCTGTGGTTCATAGGTTTGCATGGATGGCATCATAGCATGGCCCCAAATACAGCACAACATAGGGATTTAGGGCATTTTTGTATTGTTTTCTCTTGGGTCACCCACACAAGTGGGGTGCCATTCTTATCAGGAGACTTATGGGAACTCAGGGTGGTAGGAAACTTGTGGCTCCACTCAGATTCCATGTCTTTCCGTCACATAAATGTGATGAAAATTTGTGTTTCGAACCAAAGTTTGATGTTTGCAAGGGTTTCTGGGTAATATTACCTGGTGAGAGCCAGGCAAGTCATGCATCCCTGAACTCCCCTGGTTGTCTAATTTGAAAAAATGTGCAAGATTTGCCTAGGTGCTGGCTGAGCTCGGGTCAAAATCCACAGCTCCCCACAATGAAAATAAAAAAGCAAGGAATTCTTAGTAAGTGCCATCTTACCGCCACAGATATTAATATGGTACAAATTTTTTAAAGTTAATCCACCACTTAAACTGGTTAGTTTTAGCACCTCCAGGAATGCAAGCTTCAAAGCACAAATACTTATCAAAGTATCTGAATATTGAAACCAAGACCTCAGAAGGTGAGCCATAAAGCTGCGGCAGGGTACCAACTGTTTTAGCGTCCATTCACACGCCATTCACTCACCACACACAAGCCTTTCATACCGCCGGCCATGGGCCCAGTCCAATAGCTCAGTGCACTCGCATCAACATACTGCCGCCATGCAAGGGCATATCACAGTCATAATCCACCTGGCAAGTAACCGCCTCTATTCTGAACATTAGCGAATGCATGGGTAGTGAACATTGACAAATGGCTGCCATGACAGCCACATGAGGCTCAGGAAGACATTTCTTACATGTGCCTTCAGTGCACTCACTGTGCTAAATCAAACTCCTTCCAGTTTGTGGATGCAAGTTGTGGGTGTCCAAGTCTCCATATCTCGAAATGAGTGAGCATATCTACCTTTTAAACTAAGACAAACATGCTGGGGAATACTGCAAAGAGAAGGTCTTAAACTATGAAGAATGGTCGTTTTTGAAACACAGGGTTATCCGTGAGAATGTAGCATAAGTCCCATCCACTGTTATGTGCAGTGCTGTGACTGTAATGCACTTATAAGACTGCAGAATAAACATCTGCTAAGTTCTAACAGAGGATGAACATGGCAAGTAAGACAAGCATTTTACCGTACGTGCAGCGTTGAGTGCAGAGTTCTCTGTAATGGTATGAATTTTTTGTACAGTGCACTATCTACCAAGAGGGTATCCTGTTGCCGATGCAAAAGCAGTCAGGAGTGATCCATGGAGTGACCTAGTTGAAGAGCCAAGTATTCAGCTTTGTGCGGAATGCACTATTTTTAGAGATGGCGCATATGCATAGATGCAGGTCATTCTGCGTTTTTGGAGCCAAGTAGGAGAAGTCTTTTCTCCTTGCTCTGGTGCTGCCTATGCTGACCAAATGTGTCTGGAAGGTTTCTGAAGTGTAAGGCGGTATTGAGGTATGTTTGCCCAGTGCTGCGTAAAGACTTTTAATGTGTGTTTCAGGAGTTCGAAAAGAGCTGTGGTTTGGGAGTCATTGAAGCTGTTTCAGGTGCCAGGTTTTTGTTTGTTGGACTGTTGAGGGAGGAGGCTACCTGCTGCGTTCTGTATGGTTTGGAGTTATCTGTTTACTTAAGTGAGGGTGTTCTTCAGTATCGGGGCAAGTGCAGCTCCAATGCGTTTGAATCCGTAGGTGAAGATAAAGTGGCGTGTATCTGCATTACCTTTACAATCGGCCTTCTACCCGTGCAATATCCCTGTGAATGCACATGTAGCCTAAGCTTTCCTTACCCGTTCTTGTCTCTGTCTTCATCAGAGTCCTGAATAATCCTGTTTACTTGCCAAGTGAACCTCTACTAACTACTTTCGCCGCTAGCTACTTGAAGCTCAAGAAAATGTGTATTTAATGCTCCTTCAGCGCATTCACTTTGCTACATACAACTCCTTTCAGTTTGTGGATGCAAGTTGGGGGTGTCTGAATATGCCTCAGAGGCTCCTTTTCTTGAACTGAGTGAGCATATCTATCTTTGAAACTAAGGCAAACATGCTGAGAAATACTGCTTAAGTTCCCTAAAGTAATAAGCCAAACAAATGTACTATGGGACTCATTCACCGACAATTCTACTTTTGCTTTACGTAGTGTGCAAAGCCAATTAGTAACTTGTATCATAACCAATATGTGAAAACAATCATAATATACGATATTGTGTCCTGTAGCCTTTTTCAATAACATTGGTTATGATACAAGTTACTAATTGAGTTTGCACACTTTCAAAGCAAGTAGATGTGTTAGTGAATAAGTCCCACTTGACAGTTCTTTGACTTATTACGCTTTGGTTCTTGTGGGCAATCAGGGTGGTCCTTGCGTTGTATAAATATGTTCCCTATAAGGCACTTCATAATCTAGTAAAGCCTTTACAATTTGGCCACACAGGGTACTCTGTGACAACGTGGTTTATGTGCCGTCCACCACCCCACATTATATGTAGCGTGGGGACAATAATACACTAGTCAATAGGCGAACAAAACACCAACCACGTTCTGACAGTGGATAAAGATTTTTAAGTCTGCCATAAGCAAGTCCATGATATCCTCGAGTAGAGGAACAAAAATTCTACAGCTGCTTGCCTACTGAAGTAGTGGCCCATGGAAGGTGGGTATCCATGCACATCCATTGAAAGGTTAATGTAATGGCAGCTCCACCTCAGTCAATTTCCCAATACTTCACTTTTGCATGGTACAATATAAAGCAATCAGGAAAACACAGGGCTGGCTGAGATGGGCACTGGGGGCAGTAAATACGACTCTCCTGCTTCTTTCCATGCTTAGAGCAGACTTTACGATGACATGGTCGAGTCTTTTTAGCTGTTACAGGAATGCGAGTAGCAAGTGTTGCTCCTGAAGCCTTGCCACATCCTACAGAGCATATGAAGATGGGGCTGCTGCTTCTGTGGCAGTAAGACTTTCAATGATGGACAACAGAAAGTCAAGGTAAGATATGAGTCATCCTGTGGTAGTCTTACGATAAACAACATACGCATTGTATGCTGCCATCTGGATCAGGTGGGTAAACAGTTTCTTGTATCAAATGTGAGTTTTATGACTCGCATTGTATGGCTGAAGAACGTGGTCATTCTTATCCACTCCCCCCATGTACTGGTTGCAATCAAGTATACATGTGGGCTTGTGCACTTCTGCCATCTAACCCCAAACCATGATGGGGGAAATGCTCTCATCATGAATTGTAGTGAGCATGTACACATCACGCCTATCAGAGAACTTGACTGTGAGCAGTTCATTGGAACGCAAAAGTGCTCTGGGATTTCTGGAGCTTCTTACAAACAAGCTCTTGCGGGAATCTTTTATGGTGACAACCTTAACTACTAATCGGGAGGGTACACATCTAGGTATAAGCATAGAAACAAGGCATGGTTTCCTATGCTTATTCCTAGATGTGAACCACCCCTGATGAGTAGTTAATGGTTCTTTAGGTCCTGATGAAATGCCACGATCTTTAAGACAACATAAGGCATGAAACATGTCGACCGCTATTCTCACTTAAATGCTTCACAAGACTATTAGAGTCTCCGGATGCAAGCAGCAAGGTTTTTAATCATGACATGGAACCTGCTAATTAAAGTTAGTCCAGCTGGTTCCCATAGTTATTTTTAAACACACACGTCTCCTAAACACTACTCACACTTGTATATACACCACATGCCTAGACACACCCGCTTCATCCACGGCCAGGAATACAGGTAAAATGATCTCCAGCAAAGAGCCCCCCTGAGGGCCCATTGGGCATTGCAGCGCCGGGCCAACAAGGAGCAGCCTTATGATGAAGCATGACATTTTTCGGGATGTGTGAGGGCCGTTGCTCCTTATAGGAGCTACTCCACCTCTGTCTCTCTTTAGGAACAGCACACCTCACTATTTAGAGCTCTTTTGCTTGCAATGCACTGCCTGAACAGCAGCCGTCCTTTGTACAGGATCAGGACTTTTCAATGGCTATATTCTTTCCAGGAATATAAATCTTTGGAAACCTGACAGACAAATGTTTCACGAAAGGCTGAATTCTGAACAACCTGTCATGGTCTGGATGGTCCCGGGGCAATGCCGCAGAATTATCATTTTCAATTATCATAGCAAAAACTGATCTCTGCTCATGTACGTTGCAAATGTGGGGGTTACCCAAACCATGAAGTAGTCTAGTAGGACTGTAAGGTTGGTTTATGCACTAATCCCATTTTGAGCGTAAAGCCGAAAAATATCTTCAGCTACTCAAGTGAAGTGGGAGTCCACTGGTGTGGCCTAGAATGAGGTCCTTGAGTTCCTCCATGATCCCTCGGAAATTGTTTGGCACGCAAATTTGTTTGCTGCACAATTTTCTCAAGGAACTCAACATCCAAAAAGAGATGGACTTTGTCAATTGGCAAAAAATTGGGCGTATTCACTTTACTTCCAGTGTCACCAGTGAAAGTTGGAATTTGGAGCTGAACTAAATTGGGGGGCTGCCAAGAGAGCACTCAGTCTGTGCTTGCCACCGCACATGCCTGCTCTATGGGTTAGTCTAACCTGCTATGGTCACCCCGCTGCTCAGACTGTGCTTGTGAAGTGACAGCACGGCTACCATCATCATGTCCCTCAGAATCACAGGAAGATGAGTCATCGGATGAAATGCTGCCAGCTAAAAAAATTACTTCCAGATTCTGCTCTTTTTTTCCTCTCCTGAGATGCTGTCTCAGTATCTGCTGTGTCAGTCTCTGATCCTGCTTCAGAGCTGTCCTCCAGAACCAGATTTAGGGCCTGTGTCATCTACCGAGACTCCATCTCTGCTACTGGCTAAAACCGTCCTTCTAAAACGCTGTGCTACATAGAAGGCAGATTTGTGGTTCTAAACTAGTCGGTGGGAGTGTGCCTGTGAAATGTGTGCAACAGTAAATAAAGAGAAAGTGACGTTACCTTATCTTCTTTCTGAAATATGCAGCTTCACAAAATAAGTAAAAAGACACAGAATTACTTCACCTTGCCGCATACCCAATGTCACAGCAAACCTTTAAAGTCGCTTATGCAAAACTTTATTGTTGGGGGAACTGATGGGCATTTGTCAATATAAAAGTAATTCCCCAAAGCCATAAATCCACCATTGATCTTCCTTGTGCATCCAGCTTTTAGGCAGCAATAGAAATGTCAAGATAACTCTTGTGATTAATGGTCCTGCTAGAGAGAGAGATCTTTTGGCTAGTGGCAGTTTTGACTCCACATAAAGTAGCGCAGAGGTTTAATATGCCTGCTGCAAAGAACAGATCTGTATTTTAATTGGATAGCTGAGTGGATTGGTAAAACCAGCCTTTACCAGCACTTTAAAACAAATGAAATGTATGTGAGAGAAGGGCTATATAGAGATCAGGGGCACTTTGCAGGGTGCTAGTGAGGCAATCCAAAGAGGAGGTCATGGGGGGCGCCAAAAAAGATTGTTGCACCTGGCGCTAGTAGTGCTAAAGCCGGCCCTGCCTACATGACTTTACTTTTTAAAAAATATATATATGTGGTTCCTCTGGGGGCTGATCGCTGAAGCGATTCCAGATCTCCCCCAGAATTTGCTTTAAAAACAAGCATTTGCAATGCAATAGGTCTCCCATTTCGCGAGTGTAAGCTACTGGCATTGTAAATGACAATGGGGTACATGCATCAAGAAATGCTTTTGCGAGTCCTTAATTGCGATTATTAAGGAATCGCAATTAGGGACTCTCAAAAGCTTATGCATGTAGAAATCGCTATTAAAATAGCGATTTCTAAACATTTCTTAATTGCGACTCGCAAATTGCGACTCGCAATTAAGGAATGGCTTCCCATTCATTCCTATGGGCCTATAGGCCCATAGGAATGAATGGGAAATTGCATGCGCAATTTGCGAGTACCAATATGTACTCGCAAATTGCGCATGCAATTTCAAGGGTGCAAAGGTGTCAAAAGGACACCCTGTTGCACCCCTGAAATTGTGATGTGCACCCATGTTGCGCACACACATGCCCCAAGGGCATGTGTGTGTGTAACCTGAAACTTTGAAAAATGCATTTTTTGCATTTTTCAAAGTTTTAGCAAATTACAGACCAGTTTGATTTCACTGTAATTTGCGGTCCCAAATAGCGAAATCGCTATTTTAAAGTACCTCTTGGATTGCATATAAGGAATCGCAAATTACGATTCCTTAAATGCAATCGCAATTTAGGAACTCGCAAAAAATTGCGAATTCCTAAATTGCGCTTGCCAAACACTTTCATGCATCGCTAAAGGCCAATTTGCGAGCGCAAACGGCCGATTTTTGCGAATCGCAGTTTGCGCTCGCAAAAACCGTTGATGCATGTGCCTGAATGCCTTTTATTTATGTTTAATAAACCAAAACATATATAAAAGGCATTGTCATTTACAATGCCAATAGCTCAAACTCGCGTAAATGTGAGACCTATTGCATTGCAAATGCTTGTTTTTGAGTGTTAACAAGCTTCACACCTCTAAAAATTGGCAAAATGTAAAGAAAGAATTCTGAACTTGTTAGTCAGCAGACTTTTTAACTTGGTGCACCCTTAAATGTAAGAAGGTATAACAGCTAGAGAATAATGCCACAGACTGTGCAACATCATTTATATTTAATTGCATCGTATTCTGCATAATCTAGTCAACCTGCTGTATAACCGAGCGAGTCTACATATCTTACATGACCAGTATTGTGCAATCTCTTGGCGTGGTCCTATCTAAGGAATGTGTAAAATGTTGTATTTATTTATGTATGCAAGTTTATATAGCATAAGTTTGCATAAGAAGTGGCAGGCTATATAAAAACGAACAAATTACATGAAATTACAAGACAGTAAAGGCGAATTAGACCAATTTACCTGCGAGCATGTGTGACCTTGTGTGCGCCGCTTTATATGACTTTATTAATAATTGTCATACTTTAAATATGGAACAATGGTAGGATAGCGCCAAGAGCAAACCCACCAAAATAGAGATATTGCCATTGTAATCAGACAAATACATACCACAGCACTTCCCCTGAGCATTACAAAGGGGCATTTAAACCCCCCCTCCCCTCTGTCCCGCTAGCTTGCTTTGCCCCGGGCACCCGGACCCTCTAACCCCGAGGCTTGAATCCACGGACACCACACTGATGGCCCCCTTAGAGAAAACTGAACAGCAACTTCGCACACCCCCTACCACATTCAAGTTCAAGCTCCGAGGTCGGGGCTGGGCGGGGAAGGTCTGGAGAGCCAATCCGGTGCGACCGGAAGACAATGTGCCCGTTTAACATGCGGCCCGGTAGCTCCTTGTGATGGCTCAATTCCAGATTTCACAGCTCCTCAATGGCGCTCTTGTGCCAGCGGCCCTTGTCCTTGGACGCGCCACAACTCAATCGCCCTCGCCTTGTCCCATGCATCAACATCCCTCCCCCTCCATTCATGTCATTTAGGCTGATCGCTTGGGAGATGGGAGCATGAAGGGGAAGCATGCGCCTTGCGCCCCCATGCGCCTTGCGCCTGGGGGCGCTGTGAACTGGTGTCCCCTGTCCCAGGATCTCCATTCTCCAGGCCGCGCTTGCTGCAGTCCCTCCACGCTATAGGCCTACTCAATTGGAATATAAATGCTCCTCAATTGTTGCAGCGGTCAATGGGGGAGCGCTGCATTAAGGAGTAAATTACGGCAAACAAGTTATCCGGCTTTGGCCGAAAAACACAGAGCACCGAAATGACTAATTTGCAGAAGAGTTCATTTTTAAAAGTTATGACAATATACAATAATATTCAAAAGTCTGCTGGTTTAAAATAGTAAAATGGAATTTAAGTGTGTGTTTTGCCACCGTACACATCTAGAATTTACATTTATTACGTCATGTATAGAATCTGTTCTGTTCTGTCTTCTCTTTTTTTTGCTATTAGAAAAAAAATGCGAGACCCAACAAACGGCTGCATTGTCCCGGCTGCTTTGAAAGTGAAAGCGCACAAGTAAAGGGGCCAGTAGCCATGGGAGTTTACAAATGAAGACATGGACGTACTAAGGAGGGACTAAAAAGCCTGTTAACAAATCAGAAGCCAGCATTTACGTAGGACAAAGACACATGCCAATGAAAAATATGGGCGGAGAGTGGGCCAATGAAAAATATGGGCGGAGAGTGGGCGGGGCTTCTTTTCCATAATCAACTACAGCAGATCGCCCGAGCAGCGTATGCGTGCTGGCTTAGGCTCGACCTAAAAAGGAATCCTCCGGTGCTTACACTGGAGTATCCTGTTAAACCATCCCCAGTGTCAGCCAATGGCCGACAGACGCACTGGGGAGGGTTAATTTTGCTCCAGAGAGTCTATTTATATTCTTCATGTTTGCAAACAAGCTTTCTCTTATGCACCAAGTATTTAAGTGGTTGTGGGAAAGGTGATGGTGTGACCATATATTATAAGGAATAATTTATCCCCTGCCATACTTGATAAGGATATAGCAATTCACCTCGGCATTCCATATCCTCATAAAGGAGCTCGGCCCTGTTTAAACATCGAAAACAAAATTTGTTTTTTCACTCTTCTGCTCTGTTTTTCAACCTGTAGAGTGACAAGCAGAAAGGATATATTTATAGCAATATGTATATTTTTTGCACTCCTTGGGTAATTATAGAAAAGTTTGAATCGTTCTACATGTTTCTACACATTTGCAAGATACTGCACCTTTTTTTAAAAACTGACTTGTATTAATTTGATTTTAATATTGTTTTGCAACAAATATCTAACAGCTTTTTTGATGTGTTTAGGTTTGCACTATAGAGTCTATTTTTATTCATCATGCTTGCAAACAAGTTCTCTCTTTCATATGAAAGAGTTACATATCAAGTATATAATTAGTTTAGGGAAAGGTGATGCATGAATATGTATTATAGGGAATTACGTCCCCCCTGCCTTACATGATAAGGATACTTCAAGTCACCTCAGAGTTCCATAACGTTATCAAGGGACTCCTCAATGACGTGCAATATCCTCATAATGTACAGCAGGAGCTGCTTTATCCCAAATGTGTCTTCCTAACTTTCCTTTCTGTCCAGTAGGACTAGAAATGAGCACTTGCTGTTCAATTCTATGTCAGGACCGAGGGCGAGGATTATGCTTATTCCTTCTTCGCTTTAATAACATTTTTTTCAAACAGCAGCCATCAAGATAAACTACATTTCCCATGAACACCAGGGAAAAATCAATAACAAATTTCATTAGTCCTTTGTTAATGTCCATGTTCCAGCATCCATAACATTCCTTGGCACTTCCTGTTCCTCCTCTTTCTTCGCTGCTCGGCAGCTAGTTAAGTACAACTTTTCATTTGTCTTGAAGTAATTGGATTTTGCACTGTCAGAGCGCCGCACCGTTTGCGGAGGCGCAACCGTAACATTTCTGTTTTCTTTCAGTTTCCCTGTGAATTCGCGGGACCGCATTTGCGCTCCTTATGCGACGTGATCTCCCCAGCGGGGCCGCGGTGCGGTCCTCCGCCCGTTAGAGGGCGCTGCGGGGTGTTCGCGATGTGCTGGCCGCGGAGCGCGTTTCCGTGAGGGAATTTGAAAACGCGCTCCGCTCAGCCTGCTACTGCTCACGTCTCCCCGGCTGCCTGGAATCACCCAGTGATTCTGGGTCTGTAAATCCCCAAAAATTGTTTAAGAAGCCCGTTTGGGCCAGTAGTGGTGCGGGGCACCGGTTTTTGTGACGCCCGTTGGGAATAAGGGTCAGTATTGGAGCTAGGCCAGATGTGAATTGATCAGGGACACCTCGTCCCAGGCAGCAATACCCGGTGAATCCAAAGGGTGCTAGGTGTCCTAAGGCACATGCCTCTTTAATTGTGTGCCGCTGGCCACCTATATTCTTCTGGGGTAGCCTCTCAGTCCAAACGTTCACGCCTTGCGTGTGGTTGCTCCCTAGAGACGCCTCCGCCTTTCTCAGCCCATATAGATACTATCCCTAAACCTTCAAAATGGAGCAAGATTACTATGAGGAGGAGGTCTCTTTAGCCTACCTCCAGTGGGATGAGAATTTTTTACGAGGCCATTGATACCTCGATATACCGCGCAGTCAATGACCTGATGATGCCCATGAAGCAGAGGTTGGCCGACAAGATAGGGTAAGAGTGTGCTAAGATGGCGCAGTCGGGCGCAGGTGCAATGCCGGCCCTCCCCCAGGATAAGGCCCCTCAGCAGGACACTACCGAAGGCCCCCAGTCCCCTAAGAGAAAGTGAGTGCAAGGGGTAGATAAAGACGCCTTCGTGCTTCTCAAAAAGGCTTTCCTGGCTAAAAGTTCTCCTACGGAGCCCCCTCAGGGTCAGCCCATCCCCGAGCCAGTTCCCCCCAGCCAGACTCGCCTCAGCCCCAGGATGAGGACTCCCCTGAGGAGTCGGACGAGGAAGCGGGTTCCTCTAGGTCTTGGTGGCCGGCAGGTCCTCAGGAACCTCCCAAGGAGGACTTGTCGGATATGCTCGACCCGGATGACATTGTCCACCCGAGGTCAGCTGAGTGGACACCCGCCGATAAAGTGGCCATGTATATGGCAGCCCGCCTTAGGAAGCTAGAGAACGAAGGAACTAGAGAACGAAGCCCGCAGTAGACTCAGAGCGGAATGCACTCGCCCCACGCTAGAAGAAAAAGTGGCGCTTACCCCAGATATCGATACTAAGATGGCCACTTTCCTGGCAAAATTTGTCAATGATCCTACAAAGGGAATAGACCGGTCTTGGTGGGCTTGCCAGGACAAGCTCCTGGATGCGATGGTCCCATGACCAAGATTCTGGACATGGCCCAAGAAAGCCCGGCTGTCCGGTTCCCTGATTGCCCCTGACGTCCTTTTGGCTTAGGCGCAGTGCGCCATTTGTTTTATGGGGAATGCTAACTGCGCCCTGTCTACGGAACGGCGTTGATCTTTGTTGATTAAAGTGGACCCGAAGTTGGGTGACCTGGCCTCCTCAAAGGCGGGGGCAGTGGCGCAGGGGGGTTTGTTTGGTGAGCCTTTCGTCAAGGAGTTGGGGAAGTTTGTGGCAACATTTACGTCACAGGATAAGGCTCAGATGTACATCAAGAGGGTCTTCCACCCTCGGGTTTTCCAAGGGGCCGGTCTTTGCAGGGGCCGCTCGACCGGCTTATTCTCTTCCCAAACCCCCCAGTCTTGGGGGAAAGGCTCCGGACGCGGGCAGTATCAGGCAAATCCGTGATTTAACAACTTCTACCCAACAAGAGGGCAACGATTCAAAGGCAGCGGAGGATAAAAAGGTGGCAACAATGGCAGTTCTAACGGTGAGTGGTTTTCCCTCATCGCAGCTGCGAGTGGGGGGGGGGCGGCTGGCGTTGTTCTTCCCCGCTTGGAAGGCTATTACAGGCGACGCTTGGGTTCTCCAGGCGGTACAGGGGTTCCAAATAGAGTTCTACGGCTCCCCCGTCAATTCACCCACCCCCGCTCCATTTCCTTTTCTGTCTCCAATGTAGCGATGATAGATGAGGAGGTTTCGGCCCATTACATTACCGGGCCCTTCAGCGCCTGAAGGCGCACCACCTGAGGAGGGGCCTCATGTACTCGCAGGTGGTTCCTTTGACGGACGAGGTAAAGGAGGAGCTGGAGTGGTGGCTGGCTCATATGGAGGCCTGGAACGGAAGGGCTATCTTTGGTTCCGTCCCCGACTTGGTGATAGAGTCGGACGCCAGCAGATCCGGCTGGGGCGCTCGGTGTGGGGATTTCTCCACTGGCGGAAAATGGTCTCCTCAAGAACAGCACCTGCACATAAACTGCCTGGAACTTTTGGCAGGGTCATTCGCGGTCCGATGCTGGACCAAGGACCAGATCCAGTCCTTGGTACTCTTAAAGATGGACAATGTCTCGGTGGTGAGATATATCAATCACCTGGGGGGTACCAGGTCCCAAGCTTCGGCGAACATGGCCAAGGAATTTTGGAATTTCTGCCTGGACCACCAGGTTTCGGTGACAGCGGAATACCTTCCGGGACAACCAGGTAGCAGATTGGCACTTGAGTCATCTTAGGGACACCAGTGTCTGGAAGCTGGACCCGCAGGTCTTTTGCCTGCTGGTCGATCGATGGGGCCCTTTCTCCATCGACCTGTTTGCGTGCCGCCTCGACCACCAGCTACAGCGGTTCTTCAGTTGGAGACCGGATCCGCTGACGGAAGCGACGGATGCATTCCTTCAGGATTGGAGTCAGGAGAACGGTTACGCTTTTCCCCTGTTCTTGATGATCACACGGACGGCAGCCTTGGTCCGCAGGCAGAGAGCGATGGTGGTGCTAATAACGCCACTCTGGAGGTCGCAAGTGTGGTTTCCGGTTCTTCTGGAACTTTCTCGGGCTTCTCCAACCCGACCCCCCCACTTTCCTCGCATTCTAACTAATCCGGACGGCGAATCTCACCACCTGGTGGAGGAAGGCTTGTTACACCTCATGGCATGGCGGATTACAGGCAAAGGTGGAGACTCCCAGGCCTTTCTTGCCACGCTGAGTTCTTACTGTCCAGAGCCTGGGCCGACAGTACAACCAATCGTTACCGGTGTGCTTGGACGCGATGGGTATGCTGGTGTCTGCGAAGGGAAGTGGATCCCTTGGGATCAGATTTGATTCACGTCCTCAATTACCTGGCAGGTTTAGCAGAAGAGGGTTTGGCGTATCAGTCAATAAATGCCGTCCGGTCCGCCATTTCGGCCGGGCATTCTCCGGTGGAAGGGGCACCAGTGGGTGAACACCCTTTTGTCTGCAGGTTACTGAGAGGGATCCGTTTGTCTCTCCCTCCGGAACTTTGGTATTCAGTCCTTTGGGATGTCAATCTGGTATTGAACCTTTTCTTATAATGGCAAACCGAATTGGTTCCTATCTCGGAAAGAGATTTCAGCGAAGCTGGCGATGTTGTTTTGCCTCATATCTTGCAGGAGAGTCTCTTACATGCGGGCCTTAGATATCACGGCTAGAGTCTTTTCCCCTGACGGGGTGACATTCACGGTGAGTAGACGTACCAAGTCGAATACCGTACAATTTCCTATCCAGCTTTTGCTGATTCCCCTAAACTCTGTGTGGTGAGATGCCTTAAGGCCTATGAGGAGGCAACGAAGGAACTCCGCCCCGCGGGCGACCGACAACTCATGATAGCACTCAGAAAACCGTTTAAGGCGGTCTCTTCGCCCACGATAGCCCGCTGGGTCAGGTGGGTAATGCAGGAGGCGGACATCAACTCAAAGGCATTTGGGGCCCATTCAGCACGAGGAACGATGGCTTCTAAAGCATTCAGTCTGGGTGCTCGTTTAGAAGACCTCATGAGAGCGGCAGACTGGTCTTCGGACTCCACGTTTAAGAGGTTTTATTTCAAACCAGTGCTGAATGCGGCCCAGGTGGTGGTGAATAAGCTTTGAAGGAGCATAATCCTCGTCTCCGGTCCTGACATAGAATGAAAATTTGCCTAGCCTTGAAGAAGGTAAGTTTAAATTCTATTAAGGACACGGAGGCAAGGATTATCCCGCCCAGCAACCAGAATGGATGCAGACCCACCCGGTAGGGAGTAAGTAGTCTGTTTTCGTTGTTTACATGTCCTATCATACGGTTTTGCGTAGCTGCATTGTTTAACAAGTTCTGTGCATGTAATTATCTCTGATATGTGACAAGCTGGATTTTGTCTTTCCGATTCTGACGCATGCTGTCTTTCCAGGAAATGATGGGTCGAAACAAGATGCATGAAAAGAAAGGAATGGCGTGACTCGCGCCAAGAAAGAGGAGGAACAGGAAGTGCCAAGGAATGTTATGGATGCTGGTACACGGACATTAACAAAGGACTAATGAAATTTGTTATTGATTTTTCCCTGGTGTTCATGGAAAATGTAGTTCATCTTGATGACTGCTGTTTGGAAAAAATGTTTTTAAAGCAAAGAAGGAATAAGCATAATCCTCGCCTCCGTGTCCTCAATAGAATTGAAACTTACCTTCTCCAAGGCTAGGCAAATTTTCATTCTCACAGTTAGAAGTGATTTACTGCAAAAACTCTAATTAGAACGTTGGAATGTCGAGCGCTCTACTGAAGACAATGAAACCATTGAGGGCCAATAATGCCTAGCACATACCTTCTGTTCCAACATTCCAATGCTTGCCTTTTTGTTTTTCCCTGTTTATTTTTGAAAATTCTAACCTCATTGGAAGGAATGTTCTAATAGTATTATAGCCCTTCTGCTTTGGGCTATACTGGTTGTTAAATGCCCTCTCCCCGATCCTGCGGCTCAAGCCTATAACTCTGGTTTATGGCCTTTAACAGCCATAAATGACCTCAGCCATGGGCTATAATACTTCCACATTGGCACGATTATTCTGCCCATCTGCTTAAGACACCCGAACTCAGGCCCCCTAAACCTCCTTGAGCTTGTCACCCGAAGAGAGTTTGTTTTAGTCTGGGTCATTATTGATAAATCACGCCCTACATTGCAGTAATGCGTGTTCTACTCTTGTTTTCCCATATTTAATTTATAGCTTTATTGCTGCAGTATACACATTTATCCTTAAGGGCGTAAAATGGTGATTTCAGTATTCATTCCCAAACCAGCATGGAAGAGGAAGAAAATAAAGGGAATGTATTTCAAAAGACGAAGGAATTTAATATTGCCTGATAGTTTTTTTGGTAATGCTGCCCTTTCTTGTAAAGGAACAGAACTGGGTCACAGATAAAACGGGTATCAGATCATAATCATACAAAACTGCAATTACAATAAATCCCTTTAAAATATGCTTCTGCTCAGCCAAGCAATCCGTTTTCTGAGAATAGTTGTGATTCCGAAGCGGCCAGATGCGTGACGCTGCGCACTTCCTCTTTCATGACTGCTTCCAGTGTTTGAGGATGAAGGACTGATTAGAAACAAATGGCAGCGCATGAAACCCTTGAAAGTGTGCTGCTTTGACATGTGACAGGGCTGTACAAAGCCTTCTCTTTGTCTGGGAGCCTGGCACCCACCGACAAGGAATGCGCGATTCATAAGTATTCCCGCTTCGTATGCTTGAGAACTCTATTAAGAGATTGTGCACAGGAAATCAGAAGTGGGGACCGCCTGTATGTTAGAGCCATACAGCACCCAATGAAGCAAGAAAAACTGGACAGTATCGAAAGGAAACTCAGCCTGAACTCAGCCTAAATCAGCGAACTAATTAAAATTATAAAATGAATGCATCATCCGCACGTTGTTTCTGTTTGTGAAGATGCTGTCATTGCTTCTATCCTAAGAGAAGGTTCTGTTGGTAAGAGGTCCTAGTCGGCCACATACATGAAGACCATATGTCGTACCGCACTATTAACATTGGCCAGACCAGATTTTGAACATTCCTTGAACGCACTCCTTTGAAATCTTTACCTGAAATTCACAGATATCTGGGTTGTGGATGATAAAGCAAAATAGCTTTTTTTCTGGTCAGGTTGAGATCATTTAATTTATGACATAGCAGTTACAATTTTAATAACAAGAATTAACCTTTGCAAGCATGACAGGCTGCATATGTTTCCCAGCCACATGGTGTGTACTGTCTACGTCCTGTGAGTCATTCAGTCAGGACAGCACAGTGGAATTAAAATCAGCTGACTTCCTTTGCAATCCAGGGGCCGTATTACACATAGTGCCCCGGGGGTGCAACAGGTGGGTGTGTGCCTGCTTTTGTGCCCCTGGGGCACTGTGGTTTTACAGAAGGGGTCTCAGGTGTTTGCCCCTTTGGTAATACTGATAGCACTGGCGCACATATAAGACAGAGCGGTTTGTAAAGAGATGCTCTGTATTTAATTGAATGCACTGCCTCAGGGCAGGCGTGGATTTGCGGCTGCCGAGAAGGCAGCACATTAATTGTAATAGGGCGCACTGGCCCTGTTTGCTGCTGGTGCATTTGTTTAAAAGTGTGCTGTGAAGCAAACAAGGACAATGTGCCCTATCTGTAATACGGGCCCAGGTGACAACTGGCTACTAGGAGGGCTGATTAGACTACTTCAGGTTTTAAGGTTTCATGATAACAGCCTTTGTTGTTGCAAAAATGACAATAAAACAAGCTGTCCTACAAGACAGACCTCCACTGTTTTCTTCACATGAAATGAGTGAAGAAACAGTTGTTTAGGAGTGGAAGTACTATGGGGCAGATTTACAAGCCCCTTGCGCCGCCGGTGCATCACGTTGCGTGACGCACCGGTGGTGCAGCCTGCTAAGTGATATTTACAAGAACAGGTAAAGTCACCCTGCGTGACTTAACCTGTGCTTGTAAATATCGCCCCTGTTCACGCAACACTTTGCGTGTTAGGGGTGTGACATGGGTGTTTCTGTGGGTGTTCCCACGCAACACCCATGTCCACTGATGCATTTCCAGATTTACGAGAAATCGTAAATCTGGAAATGCGTCAGAATACTATGCCACCCTAGGGGTGGCGTAGCGAGGTGCAACGAGGAGAAATGTTTTAATTTCTCCTCGTTTTTTTCCTCTTTCAATGCGTGCTGCATTCTACAGCACACATTGGAAGAGGAAATCACCTCAATTGATTGTTTTTGTGCAGGAAGGTGCCCCTTCCTGCACAAAAACCATCTCCCCACGACGCAGGCATCCTTGCACCATGGTGCAAGTGTGCCTGCGCCAGCGCATGACAGCAGTTTGTGCGCCAGCGCAAGGGGAAGCACAGAGATGCAACATATTGTTGTAAATATGTCGCATCCCTTTGCTTCGAAACTAACGCCGCGCGACGCAGCAAAATGACTTGCAGCACCGCCCTGCGTTAGTTTCTTGTAGATCTGCCCCTATGAAGGCGCCAGAAAGAAAGTCATGAACACAATCTAGAGATCTGCAAATCTGACAGAACCACTGGGAGTACATACAGGTCTGCCAGCAAAAAGAAAGTCTCGGGTTGCATCCTCAGAAATGGCAAAGCAAGGACCTCAAATACTACAGGGATCTAGGTAACGCTAGAAATGAAACCATGACTGGAAGTTTGAAGGGCTCAGAGCGGTCGGACTGGTGTGTTTGTAAAACAGTGATAGCTCTAAAGAGAAAGGATATCCCTGACTAACAGTAGCATTATTACAAAACTCAACAGAAAAAGGAAAGTGTAGCACTCTATTAGGAAAAGCTCACCCCAAGATTCTTGAATATCAAGAATCAATTACGAAACCCACATCAATTAAGAAACCCACAATGAGGTGGCAATCGTCAGGTCTCTAAGAGTAGCTCAGCAGAAAAGGCCCAGGAAATGGAGAAGATAGAATACAGGCAGTAGTAGCTACATTCATGCTTTGCTAACTGCACGCTGTCCCGGCCACTACAGGGCTGGTAGACCATGCTGACACTTCCAGGTCATGAGACTAGAGAGTTGTTTGTCGAAAGCAGTTTACTTCCTCTCACATTTATATCACTTTATACCAGACCTTGTTCTCTTATGGTTATTGTTTTTCTTCACCCCGGTATCTCCTGTTAGTTTCCTTCATTGACTCCATTTGTACTTTCCTCCAGTTCTGCTTTGTGTTGTACCTTACCATGAATCCTCTACTGCAATTCTGTTTGAATTGTCAACACCACTCAGCATTTCCCTGAAGGAGTTCGACCATCTTAGATTCTGGGGTGAGTTTTGAGGTTTGCCGGGGGCTAGTTAGAGTGAGGCTCCTCTGCTCACAAGGTAAACATTAATATCCTGTCTCTATTGTGGCTTTGTACATTGAATTTACATCTGGTTCTATGTTTACCATATTCCTCTGTCTCTCTCTCTCTCTCCTTTGCACTCTCTTTGTCCCTTACGTCTGGGTTTCCTTCACGATTCTGGGGATTAGATACAGGGCGTGAGTTAATACATAAGGGAAATTGATGGGAAAGGCCTTGTGAAAGCAATATGCTGTAATAGAAACTTATCTTGGAGTAAAGAGAGAATCTACCTATGATGTTGTTTCTCCGTCCTTTGCTGTCACATGGAGAACCAATCTGTGAGAAGATTAGACTGATCCTGTTTACAACTAAAAAAGGAAAGTGTCCTGTGACTGAAGCTGGCCTTCAAGGCCTCCTTAAAGGGACCATCCTGGGTAAAGAAACAACAACTATCTTTACACAGTTGTGCATCAGTAACATTCACCAACATCAGGCATTTCAGAATGTGCCTTTGTTTGATGATGTCTGCTTAGGTTTTGAGATTTATTGTCTAACCCCTTTAAATCACCACCCTGGATGAGCATTTGTGGGTAAGCTTCAGAGAGGTGGCGTGGGCTGAGTCTAGGTACAATACAACACCATTTTCACAGTTGCAATAAAAATGTGGGTACCCAGGCAGATTTGTGAGCACACATTTCTTGAGTAATATCTCAAAATATATAAATATATTTACAGCACTAAATGAGAACCAAATAATAGGACATATACAATACACAATATAATGTTAGTGCAACACAATACAGTGGTAAACTGAGTCCATTGTGCATCTGCCATTAGGGGTAAGTCTATCTGTCGCACCCAGGCATTGCTAATGTGGTGGTAAAAACAGGGTCTAGTAATTTTCTGTCATATTATTGCTAATCAACTTAATGAGGTATTCAGCACAGAAACAAGGCTTATAGGGTCTTCAGCTTCTGATCCCCTTAGCTGTCCCTTCTGCACTCAGCATCCTCAATATAGATTGCTAAGGTAAACAAGATGTGGGTGACTTACTGCCCTACCACTAGACCTGGTCTTGTCGACCATCTGCTTTTAAATATCACTATTCCACCATCTTTGATTAAAAAAGAAATTAATACTAAATCACCTCTTCGACACTTTATGATATTTCATAACCTGCTCTGTTGACAGAGTTGAAATGGTAAATCAGCCCCTACAATGTGTGTCCTTTCCCTAGTGTTTTTAGGATTAATGTTAGAATAGCCATTACACTCCTCCCTAGGATTTATATACTTTTCCTATGTTTCTAGATCTGGAGTTAAAATAGTAATTAAGCACCCTACAGCTTTCGCTCTTTCCTTGCAGTTTATTAGAGTGGTGCTTGAATGGTTTGAGAAATTGGGTTGTTGTTTGACTGGGATGTGAGACTTGGTCAAGCAACAACCACAATCCCTGGCTGGGCAAACCACAAAAAGTCACTAAATTAACCTGCGTTTAATTCTGGGCAGCTTGCCACAAAACGCAGTCAGGCTTAACTTAGAGGCAATGTGTAAATTATTTATGCAGCACACAAACAGTAACAAATTAAAAACACAACTCAAGAAAAAAAACACACCAAGTTCGAAATATAGAGTACATTTTAATAAATTATTTGACACCAAAATGACAAAAATCCAATCTGTAGAATTGGAGGTATGAATTTTTAAAGTTTTCAGGAAAACTAGTGCCTAAAGGTTTAAAGCACCAACCGTGGACATCTAGTCACACAAGACTGGGTCAAAGTCGAAAAATATGGCCGACCGCAATGGAGCGAGGGTCAAATACAAGAAGTGTATTGAGTCCGGTCGGCGCTAACATTCAGACTTAGATGATTTTTCAAGAAAAATGTTCTGAGAAGGTAAATTTCAGTAGGGCAAGGCTGCAGGCAGTGTCTGAGGAAAGAGCGCCATCGTTGGGGGGGGGTGCTGGACAAAGTTGTGGTGAAGATTTCTAAGTTCAGACTTAGTCAATTTTTTGGAAGTCGAAAACCTCCAGCGGGATGAGGCAGGAGGCTGTAGCTGGCGAGAGTTTAGGGAGGCCAGATACCCCTTTGGCGAAAGACCACTGAACAGGATTTGGTGCTGCAGAGAAGAATGTAGCAGGAGCTGCCACGAAGTCAGGCCAACCAGCGATGCACCTTGGGCTTGATTGACAGTTTTTAGACAAAAATGTTCTAAGTTTCAAGTTTGGAATTTTGGCTATTTGGGCACCTTTAACACAGCAACCAGGACTGGAGGGACACCACTTGGGGGTTCAGGACTCACTCAGGCTGGGTCCAGGTGCAGGTTCAAGAAGGTGGGAGCCAGTTATGTCCCTGTGGCTCTGAACAGGAGGCCAGCAAACTAGCCCTTAGAGTAACTCTGGTAGTCCTGGGTTTCGATGAAGAAACAGGGCTCAAGCAGCAGGGCAGGCCTCTGAGAGTTCAAACAGGCTCCAGGCAGCAAAGCAGTCCTTCCAGATGCAGAAAGGCAGTCTTGTGGAGTACACAACAGGCCACAGCAGCAGGCAGTCCTCTGAGAGTCCGTCCGCAGGTCCAGAAAGCGAACTGAAGAGTGGGCCTGAGGGCCCTTTTTTAATACTTGTGCCTTCATTGAAGTAGTAGACGTTTCTAGATGTTTCTCTTTAAAGTGCTTGGAATTTCCGGATTCCCCTACTCTTGCTCCAAGCTAGCTGTAGGAAGAATGTAATGGTGGCAAGCTCTTTGTGTAAAGGCAGGTCACAGCCTATTCAGTTGCTAGTGGGACTGTGCCCAGCTCAGCCCCCCATCCTGGCAGCAATTGCCCTATTTAGGCACACCTAATCCCTCTTTTGTTTCTCTTTTTGGAAGGAATTCACAAACTTTAACTGCCAACTACACCCAGTCATGTGACCTAGGACAGGCTGCAGGCACCAAATGGCTAAGGGAAGGAAAATGCCAACTTTCTAAAAGTGGCCTTATCAAAATTGTAATGTTTACCATTAAATAGGATTTTTAATTACAGACCACATGGAGGCGGTTTCCCTGCCCGCATACTGGAACAGAAGCACTTGGTTGGCCCTGGTTGGGGTGGGTCTACGTCCCACAGCTTCCCTTGGTTACAGGAGGGGATGGACTCACTTCAGCACGCTAATGAGCGCCAGCAGCTTCCCACAGCACGGGACGACACAGAGGCGGTTTCCCTGCCTGTATACTGGCACAGCAGAATTTGGTTGGCCCTGGCTGGGGTGGGACTACTTCCCCCAGCTTCCCTTGGTTACAAGAGGGGCCGGAGTCACTTCAGTGCACCAATAAGCACCAGCAGCTTCCTGCAGTGCGGGATGACACAGTAGCAATTTCCCTGCCCACATACCAGCATAGCAGCACTTGGTTGGCCCTGGCTGGGGTGGGACTACGTACCCCAGCTACGCTTGGTTGCAGGAGGGGCCGAACTCACTTCAACATGCTAATAAGTGCTGGTATCTTCCCGCTGCGCGGGACGTGCTTGGGCATACGCCCGGAAGATTTACGAGCCAAGACAAGGCCTGTCATAGTTTGTCATCGCCAGGAAGAGGCTGGGCCGGGCCACCTCTCTTGGGTTTTGACTTTTGGAATTTCATGGACACATCTTGGAGCCTTCTCGTGACTTAAGGTACTGTGCACTATAACCACTGCACTCATTGCATCTTACTGCTTCCCCCCCCCCCCCAACTACTTTCTCTTTAATTCCCCTTGGCATAATGGGAAAACGGAAAGCCACTTCTGTGGTCCCTGTGCCCACACAAGCACATTCCCCCACACACCTATCAATAGCTTCTTGGTTTGGGCAGTGAATGTCATCTCAAAAGAGATCCAGCTGACTGAATGTAGGCTCTACCTCACAGCTGATGACTTTGGTGTACCCTCTATACCCTTGCTGCTTGCCCTGGCAGAATCTTGTAGCGATGCCCAGGCCGATGGCCATGCTAGAGCGCATATCCCTACTGAAAGGAGCGCGAATACCTTCCATGCCAGCAAGATCGGCGAGGGGGTGAATGGGGGAGAAGCTCCAAGTAGGGCTGTTCCTGATATGCTCTTGCCTGGCTTGCAGCCAAGCGCAGAAAAGGATCTTCGAAACCAAAGGCGGGACACCCTAAAGATCCAGCGACAAGCAAAAAACAGCAAAGTATGGTACCCAGTTCCCTAAAATCTAATTCAGACCCTTGGGATACCATATACAGATGGATTAGTGACCTTTTAGACCTCAAACTTGGCCCCTTGCACAATCTTCTCTCAGTTGTTGAGGAACATTTGAACAAACATAATAAAAAGGTTGAGGGATGGATACCTGGCCCCTAAAAGAGAAGTCTTTATGGGCGGAAGCACATCAAGGCCTTCAAGCCCAACTGGAAATGTCATTGGGCCCAACCCCAGGGAAACATATGATAGATGCGATGACAATTAACAGAGAGGAATTGCACCCATAGGGCACCTCTTTTGGCCAGGAAACCTAGGACCTTATTGAATGTCAGCAGGCAGCAGGTGGCAGCTGGGATTCAAACTTGTCCGGAATCTCTTCCTGCGATTATTTTACCACCTGCCCGTATGTGGTCAGACTAGCCATCACCCAAGCGTGTCACCTGGCCGTACAGGGTCAACCCTAGAACTTAACAACAAGGTGACACACTGGATCTACAATAACTTTGGATCTACTTGTAACCTCCATGTAGAAGTCCTCCTGGTGCGCAGGGTGGGGAAGGTTGGGCTTTTACCCTAACAGTTCCAGGGCAACTGTATAATTATACATTTTCGCAAGCCATTGATTGGAGGAGAAATTTTGTTCAAGGCCAGGACGGGTGTATCAAAGCCGGAAACAATAAAAGTCCTCCCATTGGATTTCTTCTATAAGCATTTGGCCTCAACCACCCCCCTGCTCCGTGGAAGTCAATTCTAACGCCAACCCCAATAAATAGATCAGCCCCTGCACAAGAACAGATTTGTGATCCTCTCCAGCGTGGGGGATAATGACTGACAAAAAGAGAGGGAGTGAGTCTGTAACAAGGCCTCAGACAATGGGAGCCATGCAGACATAGATAACGTGCAATCGATGCCTATGTTCACCCTCCCTTCCCTGACAAGCCGGGGCAGTACTTGACCTTCTGACATACTGTCAGTCCCCCTCCTTCTGCGTCTTGCTTGCCCAATGCTTCACAAGCCCTGTGCCCAAGAGATAGCCACGATTTAGATTTTAGCCAATCTGGACCTGTGGCAAGCATGAATGGTCAGGCATCACCTCTCACCAGCCACAACAACACTAATCTGAGATTTCTCAGTTTGAACACTGCTGGCTTGTCCAACAAAATACATGTTGAAGATTGGATCACTCTGGTCAAGACTTATGACATTGTTTTTTTTTTTGCAGGAGACCTGGGTGCGGGACGATACTTGCTTTGATGGATACACCTGTTTCAATCTCCCTGCAGCCCCCTCCATCGCAGTGTGAGCAAAGGGAGGCCTGGCTGTGTGGGTTAGAGTAGGCATTGGCTGTAAAATATCGCCAATATTGACAGAATGGAAATCCATGTAGGCTTTCGAACTAAGGTGTGATGCAAATTTTGGTGTTATAATGGTCAATTTTTATAACAATGACTTTTCTGGTAGGGCCAATCATACTATTTTCTGTGATAGAAAATCTAACTGTGGAACATGGACACCCATGTGGGCTATTCAACCTAATACTGGCTTGTGACTTCAACGCAAAGATGGGTACTTTGCCTTCCCTCTCACCTGCAAACTTAGCACCAGCTATAGATGAGTCAAGCTGTAAGGACCAAAATGTCATGGACCTGAGGGGAATTCTATTGCACGCCATCCTGTTATCATATGACCTGGAGAGAGCTGTCTCCGCTTTTGTAACCTCAATTACTACAAATTACATTGGTAGGGGGAGTGGTTCAGTAATAGATTACATCTTTGTCTCCCAGAGCATGCACCCTCGTATCCTAGAAGGGATCGTTCTCCCTGCAGTATATAGTGATCATAACCATCTGGCTCTCACTATTGCCATTACAAAGGGCACAAGAACCTGCATGGGGAGTAGACAGATACTGACCACTAAAGATGCAGGACGCAGGCTCATCTGGCACTCTGCAGATATAAATATAGTAATGGGCCAGCTTATTAACAAGAGTGCAGATCTAGTGGATTTGTGCACATCGGAGGTGTCCGAGCCCTCTGAAGTAATAACTAGCTTTACAAATTTAACCTTGCATATTGGGATATGCTGTCAAAGCCCTTACAGTGTAAGGCGGGACACAGTAAGTCATGGTTTGACAAAGCATTCAGGTCTGCCAATGCCAATTTGCGCTGGTCACTGAAGCAATTTCCCAGGGATCAGGACGCAATTAGCGCATGTAGAAAGCTTACTATCTGGCCCTTAAAAGCAGGAGGGCAGATCTTAGGGACGAGAAGTGGGATAACCTAGTAGCTGCCCGCCAGACTAAGGACACCCAGGCATTCTGGAAGGCAGTCCGAGCGGGTATCGCCCCAGGAGGCTCCCCAGACATAGGGTCTGATTTAGATTTCTGCAGACGGGTTACTCCGTCACAATGGTGATGAAAATCCCGTCCACCGAAATATAAATCCCATAATATCCTATGGGATTTATATTTCGACGAACAGGATATTTATCACCGATGTGATGGAGTAACCTGTCCGCCAAAATCTAAATCAGGCCCATAGTGACCACCCATATTGACCCCAAAAGACGGGTAGAGCGCTTTAGTCAAATTTATCAATCCAGTATCTCTAATACTGAGGAAGGTCTGTTAGATGCCCCGTTACCCTTGAGTATTGACTTCTCTGTGGAAGATGTGTCTGAAGCCTTACTAAATAGACTCTGTAAAAAGGCTCCTGGACCGGGCGGGGTACCCATTGATATATTCAAGGTAAACCCAGGGTTTTGGTCACCTTTACTTGCCAACGTCATTAACTTTGTGTGTAAGGCTGGTGTCTCTCCATCTTGGCGAAAGTCCATAATTGTCCCAGTATTTAAAAAGGGAAACATGCACGATCCAAAGTGTTACTGCCCAATTTAGCTCCTTGACTCTGCCACAAAAATAATTGGGCATCATACTGGATCATCTACTTTTGTGGACTTCTGAGAGAAACATCATCTCCCCAGCTCAATAAGGATTCAGGAAAGGTCTCTGCACCACTGAACAGTGTCTGAATCTCCATCTTCTTGTTTCCAAATATAAGTGTGCCAAGGACAGCTCTCTACAGCTGGCCTTTGACTGTGTAAGTGTTCTAAATTGTGGGACATTACTTCCATGGGTCTTGAGGCAGGCCTGGTTGCCTTCTTATGAAATATTTATTGGAATCTAAGGGCGTCTGTAAGGTTTGGGGACAGTGGAAAGTGTTCTTCCACATTTTTGGTCAATCGGGGTGTGCACCAGGGGTGCGTCCTGGCCCCGATTGTATTTTTGTTATACATAAACGATTTATAGTCTACTCCTGTAAATGTGAGGGCTGACTTTCCCCTGGTTAATAAGAAACCCATGCAGGCACTCTTATAAGGAGACGATGCTGTGCTACTTACTAGAACTGCTAATGGTCTAACGTTGTTAATCTTTAGCTTTGTGGCCTTTATGAAAAGAATCGACCTAGAAACTAACTTCTCAAAACCTTTATTATGGTGTCTGGCCGTAAGAACAAAACAAACATGCTCAATATCTATTAGGGAAGATCAAATGAGAAAGTTAGCGAGTTCCCTAACTTAGGTATGATGTTTGATGATGCATGCACCTGGACTCCTTGTGTTGGGAGCAGGATAAACCGTTTCTCATGAGTCGTGGGCTCTATCTTCTCACTAGCCACCTCAATAAGGAGAAAACCAACTGCACCCATTCTCGAGATCTATAGGAGAAAGTGACCTGTGGCACTGGGGCTATCGGGATACAAGTAGGATGCAGGTGGAAGAAAATAGAGTTTGTAGGTGGGACTGGGAGTCCCTCCTTCAACAACCCTCACTTTGTACTTCTCAAGGAGCTAGGTCTGGAATATGTGGAGGACCTACTAAATCTTGCTCCACTGATATTATGGAGTTCAATCTAGTTAAAAAAAGAGGTAGGCATAAATAACACAATTATATTAGATTGCCTCTCTTGTTTACATGGCCCCAATATTTCTTGGTTTAAGTACATCAGGGAGACAACTCTTGCCCTAGGTTGCCCGTACATATTCGAAAAGCCAGAAAGCATCACAAAAAGGGATAAAGGGTGGGTCAAAGTCTGCTTTTTATCCCAAAGATGGGCCCAGAGGGAGGGCAGGGAAGTAATGAAACCTGCTGTCAGAGAATACTGCCTCCTCCAAACTACTGAAGAGGCGGCCCCCTACTTACACTTTGTACAGAATACATGGGAATGGATGCTATTGACCCGCTTTAGAGTAGGCTCCATTAGATGGCTTCTGTACTTCACTAAAGGTCAATTTGCCCTCCTCAGATGTACAAATTTGCCCTTGTGATGAGTCATCTCCTCAGACCCTCCTGCACTTTGTCTTTTTTTGTAGGTTTTACCTCTCCCTCACCAAACGGTTCCTACTCCTCATACTTTGCAAATATAAGTTCAGTAAGTGCAGAGTTGTGTTGATTTTTCTTCAACAGCTAGAAGGTCATCATACCTGCAAATCAGTTGGTTACTTTTTAAAGAATGCACTTTACCTGAGCAAATCTATGATGTTTTAATATTTATGTCTGTAACCCATTTTTAATTTTGGATTTCTGATTCTCCTATGGTACTTGCGGGTCGCTCTGTGGTGTACTTTGTCGTCTTATTTTTTTTAAATGTTGAAAACGGTTCGCTTTTAAACCAATATCTGCTGATTATATTTGATGTTTTTACCATACCTTTGTGAGTGTAACTTAATAATTACTTGGTATTATGCTCAATGCAATGTGTGTTTTAATTATGAATCTTTTATGATCTGCTTTTATGAGATCCAATAAATGTGATTGGATTTAATTATAATTTAATAGATACCAAACATGAAATGCTATCTGTCCCCAATCAAGAGTTCGCACTTAGTAAATGTAATAAGGCAACCCAATGTTATCCTATGGGACAGGGAGGCCTTACCGTAGTAAAAAACAAACTACCAGGACATGTAAAGCTTAAAAGTACATGTCCAACCTTTTAATTACAATGCACCCTGTCCTATGGGTTACCCAGGGCCTACCTTAGGGATGACCTATATGCAATAGAAGAGGAGTTTAAGGCTTGGCGAGGGGTTTGTATTGCCAAGTCAAATTGGTAGTTTAAAACTGCATTAGGCTACAATAGCAGAACTGGGACATGTTTTAAGGGGCTACTTAAGTGGGTGGCACAATAAGTGCTGCAGACACACTAGTAGCATTTAAATTACAGGCCATGGGTATATGGTATACCACTCTACAAGAGACCTATAAGTAAATTTAATGTGCCAATTAGGTGTAAGTCAATTTTACTATGTTTAGGAGAGTGAGAACAAGCACTTCAGCACTGGCTAGCAGTAACAAAGTGCACAGAGTCCTAAGGCCAATAAAAATGAATTTCAGCAAAAATGTCGGAAAACAGGAAAAATGTTTGTGGGAAGACCACCACAAGGCTGACAGGTTTAACAAATGGCATATTAGCCACAGTAAGTTTTTTTGTTATTACCCTAATGTTTTAGGGATTGGAGGTAGAATAGTAATTTAGCACTTCATAATCTATATCCTTTTCCTAATGTTTTTAGGTCTCGGGTTAGATTAGACTTTGTACACCTTGGGGATTTATGAACTTTCCCAAATGCTTCTAGCAGTGGAGTAATAATAGTAAATCACTCCCAATATTTTTGATTTTACCCCAATGTTTATGAGTTTATAGTTAGAACATTAAATTGGCCACACCCAATATTGTGCTCTTTTCCCAATATTTCTAGAAGTGAAGTTAGAATAGTAAGTCAGCTCCCTACAATTTACGTCCTTTCATAATGTTTGTGGGACTTTAGTTAGAACATTAACGTAGTACTCCTAGGATTTATGTTGTTTCTGCATTGTAACTGGGTCTGATCGGATAACAGAAACTAGTTCCTAAACAATTTAATGTTTTTTAAATGTTAGAGGGTGTCAAATTTGAAAAGTGAATGCGACACACACAAACACACAAACACACACACACCTCCTCCACCCCTTGGTGGGAAAGCACATGGGGTGGATGAGAACACAGTAAAGTGTCTGGTTATATCGGTCTGGAATCCTGGAGACCACACCACTATAGCCACCAACAGACAGATGCAGGCAAAAAAATAATCTAAACTTGGCATGAATTCAAGGCCATCCACAAGCCCCTAAAATAAAAATACAACAGGAGCTTTATCCCAAATGGGAATCTTGTTTAGGCAACATGATGTAATGAAGTGATCTCAAGCATTGTGCATCAAAACCATGACTTGAAGTGTCAAAGATTACGTGACATTATACTGACATAAACAAAATTACGCCTGCCCTTTATCTCCATATGACATGATGTAACAGCCCAAAGACCTCATAAGTTGGATTGTGTCATATAAATATTTAAAACATGCTTGGGGGATAGGGCTGTGTCCTGTGGAACTCCACACTGGCTGAGAATATTATTAGAATTGAAGGGAGATGAGGTCAGTGTTTTAGTGTGAAATAGTTATTTCTTCTAGCCTCATCATCATCATGGTGTGATCAACATTATCAAATGTGGTGCCTGTACCTAACAAGATCACTTCTATAATTGTCCCTGTTGTTGATAATGAAGCTCAGCTCATCCACCACTAAGGCCAGAGCTATCGTCATAACTTCCCTAGGCAGAAAATGAGCTTCCTTGGTCTAAGATAAAATTCTCCTCTGAGGTAGGATGAAAGCTCATTAGCAACTACTTTTCCCAAATCCGACAGCAGGGTATTAGCCTGATTGTTCTCAACTATATTGACATCAAGATTGTGTTTCTTGATCAGCAATGTATTAACAACTGGTTTCTACTGCATAGACACTAAGGGGCCGAATCCGATTCGGGCCGGAAAACCACCCGACCGACTCGGTACGGGAATATAGTCCGACCGACACGTACCGGCGTTGCCCGACCTGGGAAGTACGATGAAATGCATGTGAATCACGACCGACTCGTACGGAACTCAAGCCGAACGACCGACCCGGACGGAAACAAGCTATCCGGCCGGGAAACCACGCGAATAGAACCGACCGACACGCACCAGGAATCAAACCCGAGCGAAACGTACCCGCGAACTCCGACCCGCGCAGTACGATGCAATGGGTGCAAAATCAGACCGATTCGCACGGAACCCAAGCCGTACGACCGACACGCATACAAAAGCCAGCCGAACAAACACAATACTCCGCGACCGACGCGTACGCCGCATATGAAACTTAGCTGAAACACAGCGGGAACGACTCGGAGAGGCGCGCACGAGACAACTGCAACGTCCTACTCGGTCAGAAGAACGTCTCCTACATGCACAACAATTACAAATGAAAAAATACAAAAAAGAGGGCAAAACAAGCAATGACAAAGCCAATAAATACAGGGGGGGAAAAAAATGGAACAAGGACACACCCCCAACTCCACCTACATAAAGGCCACAAATCCCTACCATGATCCTTTGCAAATTCCACTGACCTGCCAGCACAGAACACCATCTGACAGCAAACACAGACACACACACAGCTCATCCAACACAAAAGCCACACACCATTAGCACCTCAACAAATAGCACCCTCACACACACCCAGCAAAACCTACACTCACACACCCTCACTTGCACACACAAACACATCAATCACCACCACCACCCATCACCATGCCCCTAAAGAAGAATCCAAAGTTCCTAGATAGTGAATTGGAAGTCATGGTAGACGAGATCCTGAGGGTAGAGCCACAGTTGTTTGGCACATTGGTCCAACAGACCCCCATGGCGCAGAAAACCAAGATGTGGGCGAGGATCGTCGACAGGGTCAACGCACAATCACCATGTTTGCGCACAAAGGAAGACATCCAGAACAGGTGGTATGATGTGTGCAGGAGGGTCAGGGACCTACTGAAGAAGGATTACCTCCTGAGCCAGCACACCGGCAGTGGCCCTCCTGCCAAACCAGTATACCTCAGGCCCTGGGAGGAGAAGGTGCGGGCCATCCTACCACCAGTGAGCGTATATGGACTATCAAACATCCCAGAGCCTGGTGAGTACACAACTAATATACACAATATTGTGTGACAATACACACACATCACTGTCAAGGGGATAGTCAAACAATGCACCCCTAGCAAATCCACAGCAACCAAAAGATAATCATCCCAAGATGTGTATGTTAATCAGATAAATACAATACATGCCATGTCATAGTGATATGTAACTATGTCATGACATGTACAAACCCAATAACAAATAGAGCTAGGCAGTGGCACAAATCTAACCAACAAACACTGTCAGATATTTAGCCACCACTAGAACACCACCTCACAGGGAAGCTCACTGAAAGGAAGGAATCCTGTGTATGCTGGTGAAGTCAGTGTAGCCAAGAGCATGATGGGACTCGTAGTAACAGATAATGGGCAGCCTCACATTTGGACCATCAACACCACTCTGAACCATGCTCACAACACAGGGAGTGGAAAAGGACTGACAATATGGCTGACACTGGGTACTGCTGTGGGGAGCACAAGGCCCTGCTGGGAACTGTGCACCAACAAACAACAGGACCACACTGTCAGCCATCTTGCCATTGCTGTCACACTCACACACAGTGAAGTCCACTCAAAAGGAAGGAAGTATGGGCATGCTGGGAAGGGGGGTGTAGGCAATAGCATGATGGGAGCTGTAGTCACAGATATTGCTCACCCACACAATTGGCCCATCAACACCACTCTGAACTATGCTCACATCACAGGGAGTGGATAAGGACTGACAAGATGGCTGACACTGGCTACTGCTGTGGGGAGCACAAGGCCCTGCTGGGAACTGTGCAACAACAAACAGCAGAACACCACTGCCTGACATCCTGAAAGCCAACTTGCACTCCCTGCAATGCAAGCACGTTGCATGGTGGGACATCTGGCTGGGTGGGAAAAAGGACTGACAGCACTGACCATAGTTACAAGCAGCTCTCCTCACACACCCCCTCAACACAAACTCCACATAACCCACCTGGGAGAATGCAATGCCTCACACTCCAAATGAAGATCCCACAAAGAACCACCACCCTGGGTAATGCTGTGTGAAGCACAGGGACACTCTTGGGACTTGTAGCCAAACAAACGCCAGGACAACACTGTCAGCCTTCCTGTCAGCACAGGCACACTACCCCACAGGGAAGCAGAGTCAAAAGGAAGGAAGTATGGGCATGCTGGGAAGGGGGTGTAGGCAATAGCATGATGGGAGTGGCAGTCACAGCTCAACATCCCCCACCCACATGGCCCAGCAAGCTCACACTGAAGCATGCACACCTCACAGGGAGTGAAAAGCCACCTTAAAGATGTCTGACACTGGCCTCAGCTGTGGGGAGCACAAGGCCCTGCTGGGAACTGTGCACCAACAAACAACAGGACCACACTGTCAGCCATCTTGCCATTGCTGTCACACTCACACACAGTGAAGTCCACTCAAAAGGAAGGAAGTACGGGCATGCTGGGAAGGGGGTGTAGGCAATAGCATGATGGGAGTTGTAGTCACAGATATTGCGCACCCTCACAATTGGCCCATCAACACCACTCTGAACCATGCTCACATCACAGGGAGTGGATAAGGACTGACAAGATGGCTGACACTGGGTACTGCTGTGGGGAGCACAAGGCCCTGATGGGAACTGTGCACCAACAAACAGCAGAACACCACTGCCTGACATCCTGAAAGCCAACTTGCACTCCCTGCAATGCAAGCACGTTGCATGGTGGGATATCTGGCTGGGTGGGAAGGAGGACTGACAGCATTGACCATAGTTACAAGCAGCTCTCCTCACACACCCCCTCAACACAAACTCCACATAACCCACCTGGGAGAATGCAATGCCTCACACACCAAATGAAGATCCCACAAAGAACCCCCACCCTGGGTAATGCTGTGTGAAGCACAGGGACACTCTTGGGACTTGTAGCCAAACAAACGCCAGGACAACACTGTCAGCCTTCCTGTCAGCACAGGCACACTACCCCACAGGGAAGCAGAGTCAAAAGGAAGGAAGTACGGGCATGCTGGGAAGGGGGTGTAGGCAATAGCATGATGGGAGTTGTAGTCACAGATATTGCTCACCCTCACAAATGGCCCATCAACACCACTCTGAACCATGCTCACATCACAGGGAGTGGATAAGGACTGACAAGATGGCTGACACTGGGTACTGCTGTGGGGAGCACAAGGCCCTGCTGGGAACTGGGCACCAACAAACAGCAGAACACCACTGCCTGACATCCTGAAAGCCAACTTGCACTCCCTGCAATGCAAGCACGTTGCATGGTGGGATATCTGGCTGGGTGGGAAGGAGGACTGACAGCACTGACCATAGTTACAAGCAGCTCTCCTCACACACCCCCTCAACACAAACTCCACATAACCCACCTGGGAGAATGCAATGCCTCACACACCAAATGAAGATCCCACAAAGAACCACCACCCTGGGTAATGCTGTGTGAAGCACAGGGACACTCTTGGGACTTGTAGCCAAATAAACGCCAGGACAACACTGTCAGCCTTCCTGTCAGCACAGGCACACTACCCCACAGGGAAGCAGAGTCAAAAGGAAGGAAGTACGGGCATGCTGGGAAGGGGGTGTAGGCAATAGCATGATGGGAGTTGTAGTCACAGATATTGCTCACCCTCACAATTGGCCCATCAACACCACTCTGAACCATGCTCACATCACAGGGAGTGGATAAGGACTGACAAGATGGCTGACACTGGGTACTGCTGTGGGGAGCACAAGGCCCTGTTGGGAACTGGGCACCAACAAACAACAGGACCACACTGTCAGCCATCTTGCCATTGCTGTCACACTCACACACAGTGAAGTCCACTCAAAAGGAAGGAAGTACGGCATGCTGGGAAGGGGGGTGTAGGCAATAGCATGATGGGAGTTGTAGTCACAGAAATTGCTCACCCTCACAATTGGCCCATCAACACCACTCTGAACCATGCTCACATCACAGGGAGTGGATAAGGACTGACAAGATGGCTGACACTGGGTACTGCTGTGGGAGCTCAAGGCCCTGCTGGGAACTGTGCAACAATGAACAGCAAGACACCACTGAATGACATCCTGAGAGTCAACCTGAACCCACTGCAAGGGTGGCATGCTTCATGGTGGGATAACTGGGCTAGGTGGAGAAGGATGGCCGGATGTCAATCAATCAATCAATCAAGCATTTGTATAGCGCGCTACTCACCCGGGAGGGTCTCAAGGCACTTGGGGGGGTCCGCTACTGTTCGAACAGCCAGGTCTTGAGTTGTTTCCTGAAGGAGAGGTGGTCTTGGGTAAGGCGGAGGTGGATGGGTAGGGAGTTCCACGTCTTGGCAGCCAGGTAGGAGAAGGATCTTCCTCCCGTTGTGGCTCTTCGGATGCGGGGGACGGCGGCGAGGGCGTGGTTGGTCGATCGTAGCTGGCGGGTGGGAGTGTAGAAGGTCAGACGGTCGTTGAGGTATCTGGGGCCTTGGTTGTGGAGAGCTTTGTGTGCGTGGGTGAGGAGTCGGAACGTGATTCTCTTGCTGACGGGGAGCCAGTGCAGGTCTCTCAGGTGTCCGGCGATGTGGCTGTGTCGGGGGATGTCCAGGATGAGTCGAGCTGAGGCGTTCTGGATGCGTTGGAGTCTTTTGAAGTTTGGCTGTGGTTCCGGCGTAGAGGGAGTTGCCGTAGTCCAGTCGGCTGGTGACGAGGGCCTGGGTGACCGTCTTCCTGGTTTCGGTGGGCATCCACCGGAAGATCTTGCGCAGCATGCGTAGGATGTTGAAGCAAGACGAGGAGACGGCGTTGACTTGTCGGGTCATTGAGAGGGAGGAGTCCAGGATGAAGCCCAGGTTGCGTGCGTGGTCCGTTGGTTTGGGTGCGTTGCCCAGGGCAGGGGGCCACCAGGAGTCGTCCCAGGCGGAGGGTGATGATCCTAGGATGAGGACTTCCGTCTTATCTGAGTTCAGTTTCAGGCGGCTGTTCCTCATCCACTCGGCTACGTCCTTCATCCCTTCATGTAGGTTGGTTCTGGCGGTTGTGGGGTCGTTGGTGAGGGAGAGGATCAGCTGGGTGTCGTCGGCGTAGGAGATGATGTTGAGGTTGTGTTGGCGTGCGATGGCTGCGAGGGGCTCATGTAGACGCTGAAGAGGGTGGGGCTGAGTGATGATCCTTGTGGTACGCCGCAGATGACTTCGGTGGCCTCGGAACTGAACGGGGGAGGCGGACTCTCTGGGTTCTTCCGGTGAGGAAGGAGATGATCCACTCCAGTGCCTTCTCTTGGATTCCGACGTTGTTCAGGCGTTGCACTAGGGTGCGGTGGCAGACTGTGTCGAACGCTGCGGAGAGGTCCAGGAGGATGAGGGCCGCTGTTTCCCGTTGTCGAGCAGGGCTCGGATGTCGTCGGTGGCTGCGATGAGGGCGGTCTCGGTGCTGTGGTTGGCCCGGAAGCCGGACCTTCGAGTGGTCGAGGGATCCATTCGTCTCGAGGAAGGCGGCCAGTTGTCTGTTGACGGTCTTCTCGATGACTTTGGCAGGAAAAGGAAGGAGCGAGATGGGGCTGTAGTTTTTGAGGTCGGTGGGATCCGCTGACGGTTTCTTCAGTAGGGCGCTGAGTTCGGCGTGCTTCCAGCTCTCTGGGAAGGTGGCGGTGTCGAGGGAGGTGTTGATGATGTCCCGGAGGTGGGGTGCGATGACGGCGTCGGCCTTGTTGAAGACGTGGTGAGGGCAGGGGTCGGTTGGTGATCCGGAGTGGATGGAGTTCATGATGTCCACCAAATACAACCAATGCTGTCCATGCACACACCTCAACATTCACATTGAAATGCCCCAGGTATGCATGACAATGTGCTACACCAATATCAACCTCTTACTGTGACAACTTAGGACAATGCAATGTACATGCCCGCATCCAGAGGTACAGTCACAATTGTCAGGTGTGTGAACCATTGATGCCTGTAGAAACATAACATACAATGTGTGTCTCTTCCAAATACAGGTGATGATGATGGGGACACAGCAGCAGGCGAGGAGGAGTCCCTGTCCCAGGCTCCGGGGGACACTGAGCTCACTGGTGTGGAACAGCCTCTGCCCTCCTCGGATGGCGAAGACCTACCTGGCACCTCCGGTGTGAGTCATCATGCAGCACCAGCAGGACCAACATCTGCACCCCCTGCACCCACCCCTCCAACAAATGCCCACACACAGACCACCCCCGCCGACACGGACAGACCAAGGACCACCGATGACAACAGCACAGGGCCCCAGGCCCACCGTGGAGCAACTGACAACAACACCGCTAACAACCCCCAAGGGGGCCTTGGGTCACCTGTGCGTGCCACCGCAGGTCCTGCACGTGTCGCCAGGGGTGGTGGGAGGGGTGGTAGACATAGGTCGCTGCTTGCAGAGGGGTCTGGACTGCATGATGACCCACAACTGGCACGCATCACTGATGCGTACCAGAATAGCACCGGAGAGGTCAGACAGGTAGTGGGGATCCTCAAGGACATACAACAACAGCAGGCTGCCCATCATGCCCGCTTGGACTCCCACATGTCCCGTGTGGAGACACACATGTCTCGCATGGAGTCCAAGTGGGACACATTGCAAGAACTCACAGCGGTGCATAGGGACATATTGACATGCCTCCGCCAGATTAGCACCAACATGGCCACACCTCCCTGTGTGCCCACAACATCTGGTGCTGCAACAACTGACACTGCCACAGGGAGGGAGGAGGACTCTGGCGGAGAGTCCCCTGCACCGCAGCAGCCTTCACGTGAGGGTCCCCCCCCCCAAAGAAGAGGGGTCATCCGAGGAAGGAAAACTGAGAGGTTGATGGCCACGTGCATCCCCCCAGGAAGCCAACACCTGTTCCGGAAATTCTCCTTTGTGTGCAAACTTTTCACCCTGTCGAATGCAACACAGCTCTCCCACATGACATGGGGAGTCCAAGTTGGACTAATGTATCATATGACTGTGGACTTCACTCAGGACATTTCTGCTACCAAGACTTGCAACTCATCTGGGAACTTTGGATCACAATCCCAATGTACAGCACCCACCATCCTGTGCACTATACACACACACATTTCTGTAAATAAAATCACTAGTACACCATACTTGCCTCTGTTGTTATTCAAATGTGGATACTGTTATGGTGATGATGATCTGCTAAATTACACTGTGTATGCTAACTGCTACAGCAAGTACAACACCGTCATGTGAGTCATGGTGACGTGACACATATGAGGGAGACACACCACTAGGGCTACACAACACAGAGACACCAGGGCCATCGGACTCACCGCCTACAGTGATGTTGCCAGGAAGTACTGTGGAATGCACCGACACCACACCTATTCAGAGTCTGTGTCAACTAGTCCACAGGTGCAGTAAGCAAATGTCAGTCAGATGTGTGACCACAGACAACGCACATCCCAAAGTGAAGCACAGGTTTATTACACATTTGCAACATGTTGTTTCCACTACAAATGCAAGGTAATCCCACGTGGCAGTGGCCACACAGTCAACAGGTGCAGAAGATATGAAGTCCAGGGGTGTGTGGCACATCACCTGTAGGGAAACTACTGCTGCCACCCTGAAAGCTGAATCATGGTGTCGGGGGATCCAAGTTGACCAAAGTACTCAGTAAGCACCCTGTGAAGGACAGACATGACACACAGTTAAAACCACTTAAGAACAGGACAGAACTGCAATACTCATGCCCAATACATGTCACAAGACAACTACACAAAACCAAGTTAGCATGTCAAAACTGTTGGGGAGTACAGACTACCTGTAAGGACACATAGCTGCATGCATCCAGTCAAGTAGCACATGGCCACACTCAAACAGCACCAGAGCACCACCCACACATATCATGCAAACTCACATCATTCACATTACATCTCCCTGGATACTCACATTCAGCTGAAGAAGTTGGTGATGAGCTGTGTGCGGACATCACCATCATCATCATCACTGACATCGTGGTCCAGGCCAGGATCCTCCACAGGTGGCGGACGTTGGTCATCGTCATCCAGGATGAGAGGCAACTCCTTCCGCACTGCCAGGTTGTGTAGCATGCAGCAGACGATGACAATCTTGCACACCTTTGCTGGGGCATATGGGAGGGCCCCTCCTGTCTTGTCCAGGCAGCGGAAGCGGCTCTTCAGGAGACCAAATGTCCGCTCGATCACTCTCCTGGTCCGACCATGTGCCTCATTGTAGCGCATCTGGGCTGGTGTCACAGGGTTCCTGAGGGGTGTCAGCAACCACGGCATGTTGGGCTATCCGGAGTCACCTACGGACAGACAAGTGCACATTAGCTGAGTTGGAAAAGTGGGCGGAATACTACAGAGCAGAACACACACAATGGTACAAAGTCAGTATACACCGACAAGCCAGGCACGCTGGTTCTGCATCTGTGCCATCATCCTCGGGATGCGACTACTCCTCATCACGTAGGCATTGTGTGCTGAACCAGGGAAACGGGCACACACATGTGTGATGCTCATATCTGCAAGACATACCACCAGAGCATTGATCGAATGGTAATGTTTCCGGTTCCGGTATGCCTGCTCATGTGCCTGTGGTGGTACCAAAGCCACATGTGTCCCATCAATGGAGCCAATGACATGTGGCATCCTCCCCAGGGCATAGAAGTCACTCTTGACGTCAGTGAGTTGTTGACGTGTAGGGAAATAGATGTACTGGTTCAGGCATCTCAACATTGCCTCCAAAACATCGCGTAGCACATGGCTGAACATAGTCTGTAACATCCCACCGGCAGTCGCCACAGTGTGTTGAAAGGTACCGGTGGCAAAGAAGTGTAGGGCTGCCATTACCTTCACCTTGGGGGTCAGCGCCGTAGTGGCCGGCCAGGTTGCAAATGTGGTGCCAAGCGCACTGCCAAATCCTCAATCAGCTGCCTGGTGAAGCTGTACCGTCGGATGCTGTCACGTTCCACCATCGTTGCCAGGTCAGGGAATGGTCTATGGACAGCTGGAGCCCTGCAGTGCATAGGTTGGAGAAAGAAAGATTGTCAGTCAACCCACATATGTGCCATTCACCATACTCAATTTCACATGATACATCATTACGAGACACAAGTACTTGATCTGTGTGCCGTTCTGTTCGGACATAACTCGCACCTACATGGCCATCATCTAACTTCTCAGTACAACATGTGTGGACAACAGGTTCCAGGTTGTGCTATGGGAAACCATTAGGCTGTGTCACAGTACCCATTTACTGCTGTCACGTTCCACACACACACCACAGTGACATGTCTGGACAGATGCGCCACAGGCATCACAGCTCATTGACAGGTAGATTCCCAGAGACCCTGTCTTGCCACAAGGACACTGGCATGACATGGCGTATCATGTACACGTCAGAAAAACAAACATGACTCCCACAGGTAGTGGCCCCTGTCGCCTCCGCAGGACAGACATGGACGCCAGTGACGCACAACATCGAAGTCCATGCACAAACAACGTTGATGTGGAGACTGTCTCCCATCGTGCACATGGAATCAGAGACATCGGAAACACAACATGCACACAGACTGTGGAGGGACATCACTATTGTGGCAATGGGTCACCCTGTGACGTACATGCCTTCCCCCATGGGACCCTGGGGGTATGTGACATGTCATACACATACACAACCTGGAAATGTGACCATGCATCATGCTCCGAAATGAACTGTTGCACATCACAGTGGTCATGTGCACAACACACAAAGGACCCTGTCCCCATGAACACATGCACAGCCTGGGTGTGGCTGCCCACAAGTGCCACCACAGAAACCACATGTTAACCCCCATACACAGAAAAGGTATTGCACTGCACTACATGCTCCAGGACGACATCTGCCACCAACACTGCTGCTGTCTCTGCATCCTCTGGCTACTGCAATGGCACGTACTGTGGAGAGAGCCCCAGCCTTCAGCCTTGAGGAGAACCAGGCCCTGCTAGACAGCCTCCTTCCACAGTACAGCAAGCTGTATGGGAAACCAGGGGAGCAGGTGAGTGTGCTGTCCACTGCCTTACTAATTTTGCATGTTGTCTGACTAGCAGGACTTACAGTGTGCACACCACTGGCTAGCATGCTCACTGAGTAGTTCTGACCCCCCAAAGTGTGTAGTAACAGTGCATTCCAACAAGGTTTACTTCCCATGCAATGATACCATGTAGTAACTGCTGGCAAACTGTTCATAGCCATCGTTGCACTGCCTGTGTACATCATGTGCCCCAGTGATTGAGACATGTATATCCAACTGTGTGATGCACGTATATGTTGCATGTGTAGTAATGGCATTTTCACTTTGTCATCCTCACAGGTTGATGCCCACCAGAAGCAGGAAATCTGGCTGACCATCGCCCGGGCAGTAAGATCCGTGGGGGACTACAAGCGCCGGATCCGCAACTGCCAGAAGAGGTGGCAGGACCTTCGAGGCTGGACCCGGAGGATCGCAAGTGTCCAGCTGAAGCTGTCGCCTCCTCGCAGGAGGGGCGGACACCGGACCCTGACCCCCCACATGCTCAGGATCCTGGCGGTGGTCTTCCCTGACCTGGATGGGCAGCTGAAGGCCAGACAGCAGCAAGGAGGGGGTGAGTCCATGACAGCACTGTGCACTTTGTCTTACATGCTATGTACCCTCCTCTGGCCTGGTTAAACTTCCACAGTACATCAGTCTTGTGGTCCAGGACCCATGTCCCTCTATTGTGACATTCCCACTCCTCATCTGATACGCATATGTGTGGCCCTTACAGTCAGGAAATTGTGTCACTTGGGGACTGTGTCATTGCATTTTGCTTTGCTCAAGGTGGGTGACAGCATTTGTTCCGGTGACTATGTTGTGGGATTCATGGGTGGGTCAATTGCTTACACAATGCCCAAGTTCTGACATGTAATCTGGGTGTAACTTTGATATGTGGTCCACTTGCTGATCTGATTCACCACATGTCCCTGGGGTATTTGGCACACCCCCATGCTGCGGGTGGAAAGAATGTTTGGGCCTCAGGAGTATGTATATCAAGTGTGTCACACATGCTTAGACACCTGCCTACTGTCCAGGACTCATCCCTCTTACAGGTGGAGCTGGACAGTCATGCCTACTCCAGGGCATACAATAGACTCTGTACTCCCACTCCCGTGGATCATCTGACATGTTGTGATCAGTGACATGTTCCCTCAGGTGTCTGCCTCTGTGTCATTGTGCTGTGGCTTCGTTGTCAGGACTACTGGTATGTTTGTCGGTTAGGGTTCAGCATGCCATCTGAGATGTGACCATGAGAGACGATACTTCTGTGACTTATAGATGTTTGATCACTTGACTGTGCACACAGGTGTATGCGACTGTGACTTTCAGGCAGCTGTTATTCATTCACAGCACACTGTGAGGTGCTCAGGTTCTGAGAGTTGTGTTTCATGTCCCCCATATGTCCAATTGGCATGACGTGGACAAATACTAGTTCAGATGATGTGTGTGGGGGATGGACATGTGCACTTGTCAGTTACATAACTTGCATTCCCCATGTCCTAGGATTGTGACACAGTGCAGACTGTTGTTGGCTGGCTGCCATGGCCATGTGACTGGAGACAGTGATGTATGACTTTGCACGCATGCCTGTGTCATGGCATTAAACTTCCTAAGAGTGATCCTGCAGGGGAGTGACATGTGCAACATGCACCCCATTGTGGCATGGACTATCCGGACATGGGTGCATCATGGTGTCTGGTGCTGGTATGCATCACATGCATTTCTATTTAGACTCTGGCCATCCCTTTCTCCGGACACCTGCACTGACTCAGTGGCAAGAGATGTGATGTGTGCATGTTCACATACTTCACCGTGTTCCCTGCAATGTCCAACAACTGTGTAGGTGGTGCATGTGTCCACACTGGGGTCTTACCATCAGACAGGCACCAGACAGAGGGGTGCAAGGGCAGGAGGGGTGTGAGTCCCATGGTTGACCATCAGACTGACAATTGGCTTCTCCAAATCTGTGTGAGGAGTTTTGGCAATGTTCAACTAAGGATGCCAGGGCTGGCTCTGTAAGTGCTGTACTTACTGTGGTGTGTGCGGTCAGTGCAGGTGACTGATGTTTGTCTGTTTCCCTAATTGTTTGCAGATACATCCACGGCCACAGGAGGGGACAGCTCCACGGACCAGGAGGAGCAGCGGAGCCAGACTGGGTCAGCATCCGACGAGTGGTCAGAGGGACCCCTCAGCACCATCCACCTCAGCTGAGGACCACAGCAGCTCAGAGGATGACTCCCTTGTGGAGGCGGGTGTCAGCAGCCACCACACCCCCACTAGTCTGTCTGGCCCCGCCACCACCACCACCAGCACCGCCCTCCCATTGGCTCCAATTCCAGAGGTCCGTGGAGGCTCCCGTGTTAGGGAGCGTGTCTCCTTCGTGCCAGGCACCGCACCCCCTGCCCCTGTGTCCCCTGCTGCCCTGAGTGAGGAGTCTGTGTACCTACTTCGGCAGCTCCATGTAGGGCAGACAGCAATGCTGGAGTGTCCTCCATGCCCACACCACTCTGTTGACACAGCTGGTGTCGTTCATGGAGGGCATCTCGACGGGTATGTCTGCCCTACAGAGGAGCAATAAGTCCATGGACTCCTCCCTGACGGCAGCAGTGTCCCTCCTCCAACAGTCCCTCCCACCTCCTACCTCTGCCCCATCCACACTTCCTGGCACCCTACCTGTCCAAAGCACATGCACACCTGCACAATCACCCAAACACACAGACACGAGCAGCACAGACACACCCAAAAGAAAGGCAAGACGTGCACACAAGCATCCTCAGGGGACAGATACCACACACACAGGGGATGGGGAACAGACACACACACAGGCATCCACAGTCACTCCGCAATCCTCCAAATCCTCTCCCTCCAAGACCCCTTCCCTTGCCTCACCTGCAACCCCACCTACACAGCAGGTCTTCCTCTGTGACCTCGGCCTCTTCCCCTCCGATCCTGCAGATCCAGCATACCGGGGGAAGAGGAAGTCCACCCACACAGAGGGGAGTGCCCCTTGCCCCCGGACACCCTCCCGCAGGTGCAGGCAGACTGAGGACCCCATTCGGAAGTCCCCCCGGACCAGGAAGGGCAAGACCCCACCACCACCACCATGCAGCTCCACCACCCAGTCTCTCTCCTCCATCCCCCAGGCCACCACTCCACAGGTTCCACCGCCACACCCTGCCCCAGGTTCCCCCACACACCGATACTCGCATCCCCAAACTGCTTAGGCCCTCCCCCTGCCACTTGCTCTTCCACCCCCAACCCAGATGCTCAGCCTGTTTGTGCCACTGGTGTGGAGACCGGGTCCCCCTCTGTCCTGCCCACCTCATCTGCCCCCCTTCCACTCCCTTGGAGGCATGCACTGCAGTGGAGTCCACAACCACCCCGTCTGACTCGGGCACTGCAGTGGGGACCCAGTCCACTCCACCAGACCAGCCCACTGCAGTGGTTGCAGCACCAACTCCATCTGACTTGTGCCCTACAGTGGTGCCGGCCCCCCCTGAGTCAGACACCTCCACTGCAGTTGCCGGTGACACTCCTGCACCCACCACCCCTTCACTGCCTCACTCTGGCATCCCCTGATCCTGTCCCTGCGGTGCCTGGCCTGCCCCTTGTATGCCCCTCCAAGGGGGATGTCCCCTGTCCCTACCAGTGCAGGCAAGCAATGGGTGACAAGTTGTCACATATCACCCTGTTGGGACTGTGTATTTGGACTGGCCATTGGCCGTAGTTTAATTTGGACTTCTGATTTTTATTGACATTTGCTGAATAAAGCCTATTTTTGTTTACTTGTGGTTTTTCTTTTGATGTACATGATGTAGATGAGTATCATCATGCATTTGCAGTTGTAATAGTGTTCAGATCAGGAAAATGAAGTGTTGCAGTGATGGACTCCATGTGGTCCATTGGGATATGTGTCCTGTTGTAGTCTGGATCTATGGCATCCTCTGCTGCAGTCTGAGGGTGTGATGTTCAGCATATGACACAGGGATGTACGTTTTGCATTTGTAAATTAACATCTTTGTCTTACAGTGATGCACATCTGGTGGGCTTACCACTGTTCAATGTTTCTATTTCCCTGACTGTGTGCCCATCTCCACTGGACATGCAGTTTAGCACACCAATGTTGAAGGACTCATCAGTGTATACAGTGCACCTTGCTTGACACGTGTTTTGGGTGTATGCTGATGACTGACGTGACACTCCCGTACCCAGGCTGATGTGAGCAGAGCCTTCAGTGTGTTGTAGTTGTTGACTCACTGACCGAGTGTTCTGCCGACATGTTTGAGTCGTGCACAGACAAGGTTTGGCACAGCGGACCTTCCACAGCAGTGGAGTGCCCTCATGGCAGTGTGTAATCCCGTGACATTGCCTGGGCCCGTGTTTTGTGTTGTGTAAGCATGTCTGTGCGTGTACCCTTCCCTTTTCCTACACAGGCTGTGTCCCTACGGATGTTCCTGTTTCTGATGCTTGCTGAGTTGTTCTGTGTTCATCCAGCATCTTGGACCTGGTTACTCCGGGATGTGGGTGCATGGCAAACTAAGGTTCATCAGGTTGTCATCCCAGGTTGTCTTTGTTGTCAGGGCTGGGGATGTGGGCAAACGCAGATGGGACACATTCAGGATTCCCCTTGGCACTTGTTGGTTACACATGTCATGTAATTTACAGTCTGTGGTAGCTTTCAGTGATTGTGACACGTTGTGTGTGTGACTGCTGCCACTCCTCAGGGTCAGAGCTGCAATGTTGGAAGTTGTGTACGTGTGTTCTTTGTGTGTCACCTTGTCTTCTTCATTGGTGTGTGACTATGGCCGGGATCCCATTGATTGTGGTGGATTTCACGTCATGCCCATGTACCGCATAGTGTGCAGTGTGTCAGACATTCACGAGTCTTGTTGACTGGCCATGTGTGATGGGTTTCTGCACCTTAGTTCCCACCACCACCCCTGGGATTGTCATGGGTGCATGTGCAATGTCACCAGTCCATGTGAGCTTCACTGCTGCACATTGGTGGAGATCAAGGTGTGTGGTGTTGAGTGTGTGCAAATGTGAGTTGTTGCACGGCTAGACCCCTACCTCCATATTGGCCATGGCTGGCAGGCCGTGCTGATTGATTTTTGCTTGTGTAGGTGTGATGGTAGTTTGTTGCTCAGGACACATGGCTGTGGTTCACAGTGTGAATGACATCTACCTTTGTCATCACAGTGGGATTATCATGCAGGCTAGTGTCACCACAATGTGGGGTCCCTGGGGGTAGTGCTGTGGTGGGTCTGTCTCTTGCTGTGTTAGTTGCTGTTCCTACAAGCTTGTGTGACATGTGTAATTTGGGCTCCCTCTCATCTAACAATGCCTCTTTGCCCACATAGGGGAATCCGATCCATGAGTAACTTTTGTATGGCACTGTATACACATCTGTGTAATTGGAATTCAGGCCTCCTCATGTGTTGTGTGGTTGCCTGGGGACACTGGCACACACCCCCATCACCTGTTGTGTTTGATATGCAGTGTGAGTCTGCCTGTTTGTGTTTGTGCATTTGCACCACTGCATTGGCATATCTTGAGTGTGCCATTGGCTGTATGTTGTTTGGTGGCTTTCCCCTGCTGTCCCTGGGACTCCTAGGTCATCAGTCAGCACAATAATCATGGTTTGTATGTCCCATTGCTGCCATGGTATGGTATTTGTTCACCTGACATCTACAGTCTCCACAGGATATCTACATTTGTGTGTCCATTGGTGCAGATATGTGGATCTGCATTATGATGATCACTTCTGTCATTGTGTTATTTGTGAATGTTGACAATGTGAGCCCCCATGGGTGATGTTTGTATGCACATGGCCAAAACGATGTTTTATTGCCACTGCACTGTTTGCCTCACCCAATCTATGTTGCTATGGGACACAAGCACTACTATGCCACTGATGTGTTTGTTGTTGTGTGACCAGGAATCATCCATGCAGTTTGGCTTTGGCAGCTTTTACCCTGACTACACTTCCCTTTTGGTCACTGTGGTGATGGGGCTTTGGGCCCCATTGCCACACTGTTCAAAATGTGCATCAGCTATGGACCCCACACTTACCTTTTGGTCGCTGTGGTGATGGGGTGTTCAACCCCATTGCCACAGTGGCCATGGTCGGCTTGCATTATGGAGGCCACACACATTTATGTGTGACACATGTGCTAGGGGGTCACATTGTATGTTCAATGTCATGTTCAGTGTTGTAGGCATTTGACAAAGACTACACACGCTTGTCATGGTGTTGGGGGGATGTAATTTTCAGACATTCCTTATGTGGGAGTATGCTGGTTGTGTCATGCATTACCCGTCCTATGAGTAGGGGTGGAGGTAGTGGCAGGCATCCATCCCCTAAGGGTGGGGACGGTAGTAGTGATAGGCATCCAGGCCCCCTGAGTAGGGGTGGTGGTAGTGGTAGGCATCCAGGCCCCCTGAGTAGGGGTGGTGGTAGTGGTAGGCATCCATCCCCCTAAGGGTGGGGATGGTAGTAGTGACAGGCATCCAGCCCCCTGAGTGGGGTGGTGGTAGTGGCAGGCATCCAGCCCCCTGAGTAGGGGTGGTGGTAGTGGCAGGCATCCAGCCCCCTGAGTGGGGTGGTGGTAGTGGCAGGCATCCAGCCCCCCTGAGTAGGGGTAGTGGTAGTGGCAGGCATCCAGCCCCCTATGAGTAGGGGTACTGGTAGTGATTGGCATCCAGCCCCCCCTGAGTGGGGTGGTGGTAGTGGCAGGCATCCAGCCCCCCCTGAGTAGGGGTGGTGGTAGTGGCAGGCATCCAGCCCCCTATGAGTAGGGGGTACTGGTAGTGGTAGGCATCCATCCCCCTAAGGGTGGGGATGGTAGTAGTGACAGGCATCCAGACCCCCTGAGTAGGGGTGGTGGTAGTGGCAGGCATCCAGCCCCCCCTGAGTAGGGGTGGTGGTAGTGGTAGGCATCCATCCCCCTATGAGTGGGGATGGTAGTAATGATGGGCATCCAGCCCCCTATGAGTGGGGATGGTAGTAGTGATGGGCATCCAGCCCCCTATGAGTGGGGATGGTAGAAGTGACAGGCATCCAGCCCCCTATGAGTAGGGGTACTAGTAGTGACAGGCATCCAGCCCCCCCTGAGTGGGGTGGTGGTAGTGGCAGGCATCCAGCCCCCCCTGAATAGGGGTGGTGGTAGTGGCAGGCATCCATCCCCCTAAGGTTGGGGATGGTAGTAGTGACAGGCATCCAGCCCCCTATGAGTGGGGATGGTAGTAGTGATGGGCATCCAGCCCCCTATGAGTGGGGATGGTAGTAGTGATGGGCATCCAGCCCCCTATGAGTAGGGGTACTGGTAGTGATGGGCATCCAGCCCCCTATGAGTAGGGGGTACTGGTAGTGGTAGGCATCCATCCCCCTAAGGGTGGGGATGGTAGTAGTGACAGGCATCCAGACCCCCTGAGTAGGGGTGGTGGTAGTGGCAGGCATCCAGCCCCCCCTGAGTAGGGGTGGTGGTAGTGGCAGGCATCCAGCCCCTTAAGGGTGGGGATGGTAGTAGTGACAGGCATCCAGCCCCCCTGAGTAGGGGTGGTAGTAGTGGCAGGCATCCAGCTCCCCCTGAGTGGGGTGGTGGTAGTGGCAGGCATCCAGCTCCCCCTGAGTAGGGGTGGTGGTAATGGCAGGCATCCAGCCCCCCCTGAGTAGGGGTGGTGGTAGTGGTAGGCATCCATCTCCCTAAGGGTGGGGATGGTAGTAGTGGCAAGCATCCAGCCCCCCCTGAGTAGGGGTGGTGGTAGTGACAGGCATCCAGGCCCCCCTGAGTAGGGGTGGTGGTAGGGTGGTGTTGGTGGTAGGCATCCATCCCCTATGGGTGTGTATGGCATTGGTGATGGCCATCCCACCCCTATGGTTCTGCTGTTGCTAGTGTACGTCATTTGTGCATCCCTATGTGTGTGTGACATATTTCGGGTACGTGTCGTTTGTTTGTGTTGTTGGTGTTTGACTTACCGTCTGCGCCGCATGCGTCCGTGCCGGTCCCGGTAATAGATGTAGAGTATAGGTAGGACCTGCGCAATGGGATTCATGCTTGGATCGTCTCGTTCGGGTTTCTCGTGTCTTCGACTCGTACTCGTAGCAGGCTTGTTCGTCTCGTAGCCGTGGATCGTCTTGTGGCGCGTAACGGAGCTTCTGTACGGCTCGCCCGGATGCTCAAACGTCCCGGACGTAGTGACGGGTTCGGCGCGTACGGAGTGCGCATCGTACTCTTCCGGCCGGAAGGTGCTGTGTATTTGCTTCCGTACGACTCGATTCGGTGTTTACGGATCTGGCTCGGGCGGGGAACAGGAGCTGGATTGGGTAAGTACGGCTCGCTCAGAATCTGGGTTGTTATACGCATCGTACTTGTTCGTCCGGACGAGTGTTCAAATCGGTTGGGAAACACGCACTCGGCTGGTTTTTTTTCCGGACAAATACTGTTAGGTGCGCTTCCGGCCGAGATCGGAATCGACCCCTAAATAGAAGGAAAGGGACACATACAACATCTTGGTAAGACTTGAGGTAATGGAAGAGGCAAATGAGTGGAGCACTCTGATGGACAGATATCATATGAGGATCAAGAAATATTTATGAAGAAACCTCTTCTTCCAAAGTTGGAACAAGGTAGAACTTACAATACTTTTTCATGAGTTGGCATGGTGTTAGTAATGGCTGATCTGGGGTCTGAGATCTTTTCGTACTATTATAGATGTTCTGAGTTTCATCAGGAGTAAGGTGGCAAGGATTTCACAGAAGGCAGGCTATGCATGAACTTGTTGGCTATCATACAGGGGTCTCAGGAAGGATTTGTGGCTTTTAAAAGAGTCCTGTGACAAGTTATCTGATTGTTTGATGTGGGAGCTTTAACCTAAGCTTTTTAAATACATTTTTAGGCATTCTTTAAAGTGGAGGACATGTTTATCTGAATGGGATTCGTACCAATTCTGCTTCAATGGAAGGAACAGTAGTTTCCCTTTTTGGAGGCATTCTAACAACCACAATTTTCTTGTGCTAATTGCTCTTTTGTTAGCCTATTTAAGGGATGCTTCCCTGTTCTGGAATCATCTAAATGAGAGAGGTCCCCAGGTAACTGCTAGTTATATAGCATAGTTGATTTGTTCCTAGCAGGTGATTGTTTGGCTATGTTAATGGAAAACAAGATCAAACCAACATTGGATATTTAGTCTTGTCAGTGAAACCAATTATTATTTTGATTTAGATACCCACCATGAATTTGTATGCATCCCTGGTGGCCATAATGAAATGGGTTTTAAAATATTACAGAAGCATTAACAGATGAAAGCTTTGGATGTACACACTTTCACAAAGAGAGAGGAATAGAGTTTCAGGGAGAAAACTGGATCCTCCAAGCCACTGGAAGGAAAGGTCTGACTTCAGCAGTGAAAGGATACATCAATCAGAGCATTATGAGACAAAAATGTTTCCATGCAGGATAAATACAAAAATAAGTTGAAAAGTCATTCAATCAGGAGGAGGGAAGTGAGACAAGCAACAAAGCATCCCACTCATGATCATGCAGCTGGTCCAAAGCCCAGTGTATATTGGAGACAATAGGCCTTGCCGACAGACAGCTAAAGTTGAGCCCTAAAATTGATCTGCCCACAAAAGTGGAGTAATTTTGTGACAAATGTTGGGTGGAGAGGTGGAAAAATTATATCAAGCTTGTGGCTCTTTTGATGTGCCTGACATTTCAATTAATCAATCAAGTTTCTTTTAAAGCTCACTACTCACCTGTTAGGGTCTCAAGGCGCTGAGTGGGGGGAAGGGGGTGGAACTGCAGTTCAGTCGAAGAGGCAGGTCTTGAGGTCCTTCCTGAATTGCGGCAGCAACGGTGATTGCCTGAGGTGTAGAGGCAAGGAGTTCAAGGTCTTTACAGTGAGGTAGGAGAAGGATCTTCCTCCAGCTGTGGTCTTGCGGACCTGTGGGATGGTGGCCAGGGCCAGTTGGGCAGAGCAGTGATGTCTGGTGGGAGTGTAGAAGGAGAGATGGTGGTTGAGGTATGCAGGTCCGGCATTGTGGAGGGCTTTGTAGGCATGTGTGAGGAGCCTGAAGGTTGATAGGTAGCCAGTGAAGGTCTCTCAGGTGGCCGGTGATGTGGCTGCAGCGTGGAATGTTCAGGATCTGTCTGGCGGAGGCATTCTGGAAGTTCTGCAGTTTATTTAGGCGTTTTTGGATGGTGCCGGTGTAGAGTGCGTTGCCGTAGTCGAGTCTGCTGCTGACGAGCGCGTGGATGACTGTTTTCCTGGACTCTGTGGGGATCCACTAGAAGATCTTATGAAGCAGGCGGAGTGTGTGGAAGCAGGAGGACGAGACACCATGGATTTGTTCGTTTATTGAGAGCAAGGAGTCCAGGATGATGCCAAGGTTATGTGCATGGTTCGTGGCTGTGGGGGGAGTTCTGAGTGCTGTGGGCCACCAGGAGTCATCCCAGGCAGAGGGGGTGGAACCCAAGATGAGGACTTCAGTCTTGTCTGAGTTGAGCTTGAGGCAGCTGTCCTTCATCCAGGTGGTGACTGCCTTCATCCAGTAGCGGCCCGTGGTGGGAGTGCTGCCGGGCGGTGTCGTGGGGCGGGGGAGGGGCAGGGTGGGGGGGGGTAGTAAACTACGGAATATGGCCAAATAGAGGTAAGTAGACATATAAATAAATAAAACGAATTTCGTTCGCGCGCTGCATCGCATTTGGCGATGCAGCGCACGCAACGAAATTCGTTTTATTTATTTATATGTCTACTTTCCTCTATTCAGCCGTATTCCGTAGTTTACTACCCCCCACCTTGCCCCTCCCCCGCCCCACGTCACCGCCCGGCAGCACTCCCACCACGGGCTGCTACTGCCTTCATCCCGTTGTGGAAGTTGCTCTTGGAGGCTGTGGGTTCATCTGTGAGGGAGAGAATCAGCTGGGTGTCGTAGGCGTAGAAGACGATGTTGAGTCCGTGGCCCTGACAATGGCTGCTAGTGAGGCCAAGTAGATGTCGAAGAGGGTGGGTCTCAGGGAGAATCCCTGAGGCACTCTGCAGCTGATCTCTGTGGGTTCTGAATTGAACGGTGGAAGTCTGACTCTCTGTGTTCGGCCAGTGAGGAAGGAGCGGAGCCGTTCTAGGGCTTTGTCGCTGATACTGGAATCGTGGAGTCTTGAGCAGAGGGTGTGGTGGGAGACGGTGTTGAAAGCGGCTGGGAGGTACAGGAGGATGAGGGCAACAGTCTTGCCTCAGTCGAGGAAGGTGTGAATGTTGTCTGTGGCGGCAAGGAGAGTGGTCTCTGTGCTGTGGTGATTGCTTCTGAAGCCCGTTTGGGAGCGTTTCAGGGTGTGATTCATTTCAATGTTGGGCGTTGATGGCTTTCTCAATGACTTTGGCTGGGAAGGAGAGCAGAGAAATGGGTCTGTAGTTCTTGAGGTCTGTCAGTTCGGCAGAGGGTTTCTTCAGCAGGGGGTTGATCTCTGCATGTTTCTAGTCTTCAGGGAAGGTGGCAGACTTGATGGAGCAGCAGTGTTTGGGTGCGATGGAGGTGCCACCTCTGTTGAAGGTGTGGTTAGTAGAGTGATCCAAGGGGGCTCCGGAGTGGATGCTCTTCATGATCCTGAGGTTGTCGTCAGAGTTAAAGGTGGTCCAGTTTGGCAAGGTCTGTTGGGGTCTGAGCCATTGGGTGCGGTGGTTGTGGGTGGGGTGGGTGGGTCATGGGTTGGGAAGCTGTCGTAGGTCTCCTTGATCTTGCGGTGAAAGAAGGTGGTGAGGTTGTCACAGAGATCTTGAGAGGGGGAATGTCTGCTGTCTCTGTGCTGGGTTTGCCGCATTCTTTGACCACGGCGCAGAGTTCTTTGCTGTTGTGTGCGTTGGCGTTGATGCGTTCCTGTATGGCTGCGTTCTTTGTTGTTCTGAAGAGGTGGCGGTGTGCGGTGATGGCGATTTTGAGGGCTGCGTGGTCTGTCCTGATCTTGCTGCTCCTTCATCTTTTCTCGAGCCGCCTGCAGGTGCGCCTAGACTCTTGGAGGGCAGGGTTTTTTGGAGGGCTGCTTGCCTGAGGGTTTCCTGAGGGGAGCCAGTGTGTTAGCGCAGTCAGAGAACCAACGGTGGAGGTTGCATGCTGAGGTGTTGGCATCCGTGGATGTGGGCGATGGAGTTTTACTGAGGGAGGTAGTGAGCTGGTCTTCGTGACCTTGTTCCAGCTTCTGTGAGGATATCGGTGGGAGTGATGGCGTATGGTGGGTTTGGTAAAGGAGAAGTTGCCGTAGTGGTGGTCAGTCCAGTGTGGCTCAGAGGTGTGGCTGACAGAGATGTTATTGCTTGCAGAGAAGATGGGGTCGAGCATGTGTCCTGCTGAGTGGGTTGGAGATGGAGACCTTTGACCAGTTGTACCACACCAATTCTTTCAAGTGTGTTGATGAAATGCTGTGATAGTCACCTGTGGATTATTGATTGGGTAAGTGAAAGATCCCAAGTATAAAAGATGTGTTGCAGACATTAACACTGCCAGTCATATTAGTGCACTAATCTGCTCCATGTGCTCTTGAGTTCCATGTACAAGGCAATAGATCACTATAAAAACAAAGGTGATCTCTTGTGATAGGATTTTCTGACAAGTGAATAACTAACACATTGTCTACACCGGCAGAATCAATTCACCAAGTAAGATGTTCTTTTAGGATAATTATTATGCCACACCCATGAACCCCAGAGCAGTTAAGATGGAAATTCTGTAGCCATCATGTGTTACTGCAACCAGGTCTGGTGGAGAACCCTCAGTTAGCCAAGTCTCTGTAACAAAACATATCCCAGTTGAATACAACTAATAGATTAGTGATTTTCTCTCTGTGTGCAGGACGAGAACAAACATTTAGAAATGTACAGACAGAATCCCTTATATTTGTTGTTCTGTTACCCTTTCTACTGGTCATCTGTGCGGCATAAGGACTCATCTGGGAGAAACCTGCAAGGAAAGGGGAAGTAGAACTACCTCTATATATTTCCATAGTTCTTAATACAGTAGTTGCTGTAAGTGGAAACGAACATGCCTTGGAAAGCAGATAATAATAATAATTCCACATTTGTAAAGTGCGAACTTATCACCCCTAAGGATATCCAGGAACTGGGGGCCGTCGGGGGGATTAAGTGAGCTATTGCCCAGAGCCACATGATACTGAGCTGGGCTGCCGCTGGCACCGGGGATCGAACCATGAGCTACGCTCCGAAGTCAGCCGCTCTTACCCATCTCACCTGTGGAGCAAGCGAGCTGGAAGAGGGGCAGTCCCTCCTGCTGAACATGTTAACTTAGTGCAGACGGATGCAAAGGGCTTCCCTTTGGTATGCTAGTTGATGGAGCAGAGTAAATGAAAAAATGTAACCCATAACAAATTTTATAAATAATTAATAAATATGTTCGTTTAAATGTATTAATCAACAATGTATGTGAGGGAAGGGTAACACGCAAGTATGTGTGCTGAATAATCTATTTACAAATGTCTGTGTGTCTAATTATAACATAAAAATAATTGCGTACTAAATAAATAATAAATGCATGATTCGTGCTTCATAGAATATAAAACGTGACGTTGCAAAAACAATAGTGATGGTAAGTAAGGAACAGCTTAAATGTTGCTTTCTGCTAGGTAATAACTAATTGGGGTACGTAGATGACGGGAGGGAAACGAAAAGGCTATGTTTCTCTATTTTAATTATGTTTTGTTTATTTCTAAATAGTGCTTCTAAGTCTAATCGAGTGGCGATATAAAATGGCTGCCGTTTATTAGAGTACGCATGCGCTGAGAATACACATGACAAGGGAGAAAAAGTTGGAGAAAGACTGACCACGTGATGGTGCTGAAAGGCTAGGATGCAAGAATGGTCAAGGCTGATGTGACCTATTTGAACTGATAATGTGCCGTGGTGATCAGCAGAGAATCGTGGGAAACAGTTTTAAGAGAAAGGACAATGCCTGCAGAGTTCTCGAATGTATCGAAAGAAGTTACAAATGTACTGATCGAAGCGGATGGAAACATGTCATGAACTGTGAGAAAGGAAATGAACATATGCATTCCAGAAGAACAAGCTGGATCCGGGAGAATTTGATTAAAACTGAATAATGAACTGAGTGGACCAATGAAAGAAAAGCGCGTTATTAATGTTGCAACAATTTAGTTAGCAAAGTTAGAATTAGGGTATAAGTAGGCCTACTCTTAGTGGGAGGGGTAGCTTCCAGTACTTGGAGTTCCAGATCGATCCATTTACTGAGCGGGAGATGCTGAAAGACTGTTAGATGAGACGGGTTGCGGTAGCTGATGCTGACGAGCTGAAGTTTCTGTTGCTGTTTTATTTTTCCAGTTGAGTATGAGAATCAGGTTATTTTTCAACTTTAAACTTAGCTTAGAAATCATTAGGCTAAATTAGGAAGATAGGCAGGTTAATTAGGATTTTTCCTCATGACAAAATTTCCTTTCTGCAATAAAATTGATTTTGCTTAATAAATATTTGATTTAATAATGTATGAATAATTGAATAATAAAGTCTAAATTCTTTTCCATGCCTTTAAAATTATATAAATTTTGAAATTCTTAAATCAAACGACTCAGTGATTATTTACTAAATGGTTGTGAAATTAGTAATTAGTTATTGTGATTTAGCTGGTCTTGATCACTATCAACTGATTTTCACTAGATGATCCATCGACAAACAATGAGCAGGAATATCTTAAGAAATAACTAAGAAAGCGATAGGTTAAGGTAATAAGGTATCCCGGCTCCTTCCAGCGGTACATCATGATGATTTTCATTTAGTTTTCTTTCTCCTAGGAGTATAGATTCGTAAAGGTGTAGAGGAAATCCAGGTGAGTGTGTGTGTGTGTGTGTTAGGCGATGTCATGGGCCCCATCGTCATGTGGATGTGAGAAATATAAGTCGCGCCTGGATGACCGATAAGTGACCTAGGAGAAATAGTTTTCATTGTATCCGCTGCATCAGATTTCTTGGTAGCAGAGTTATGGTTTCTATAGATTAGTTTGGTGATTATTGATTATTGATTATTGATTATTTTGATGACTAATACTATATGTTGAGTCGCGTTATGTTATATGTGAGTTTTCACGCTTCTGGGATGTAGGAAGTGGAACACGTGTGGCAAGAGAAGTCACATGGAATTTGGTACATGGTCTGAATTCATTTTTTGGTAATAACACAGGTTGTGTTATGTTAGGGATTTTCTGTACGAAAGGTGTGTAACTGGGATAGCAAATCACGTTTTCTTGTGAAACTCTGGCCTTAATTCTCAGGAGCATAGTCTCCACATGTGTCTTATCCCCAGAGAAACGGGTTTACTGTTTGCTTGAAAGAAGGGTAAGGTAGAGGGAAGTGCTACTTTATCGGCGAAAGTTAATAATTCTGTGGTAGGGTAGAGGTAAGCGCTGCCTACTGGAAATACAGGATTCTTGTGTAAAAGGACAAAGCTGTCACTTTTGTTTAGCGAATCAGACTATGGAATTGTTTTAAATGTTGTAACTAACAAAGAAACATTAAAAACTAAAATTGCCGATAATTTTTGTAAAGGAGGGGTAAAAGAGCAAGAGTGACATAGACAGTGCAGCGCTAGGATTGGATAGTGCGCTAGTCATGTGAACGCAAAGACAGGAGTGACGTAGGAAAAGTGCCGCGCTAAGATTGGTGGGTGCGCGGAAGAAGGAAATCGTTAGGATTGGTGTGTTTGGGTGAATCGCGCTGTGATTGGTTGAAGTTCCGTACACGGAACAGTGTTGGTTTTGAAGAGAAAAACCAATCGAAAACATGCCGTATTATGAGTATGAAAGGGAGAGAACGTCATGGACGACAAAAATTAAGAATTTCTTTAAGAAAGACAAAAAGGTTGTGACTAGAGAGGGACAAGTAATTCCTCCGCCGAAATCAGCAGCTTCACATATGATGCTGAAATATGGATATCATACATGCATATGGTTAGAAAATTGGGCAAAGTATACGAAGAATGATGGAGCATTAGCTTTCCCTGAGAATGGTTCATTTAGTGTAGCGGTTTTGCGCAATTTGAGAGAAAAGATGACAAATTTAGAACCTAGACCTAGACCGACACAGTTTGAAGCGTTGACGGAATGGGAAGATGAGATGTATGAGCGAGAGAGATTCAGAGGTTTAAGGGATCATGAGTTTATGCCTGGAAGAATGTGGGGAATAAATCATGAGGATAGAATAAAACGATGGAGTTGTGCTAACATGACAGGAGGTTTGTTTCCGGCTTTTACAGTTGAGGAAGAGACTAAGAGAAAACGTACTGAGAAAAAGAAACATATGGAGAGGGAAAATATATGCATGAAAGTGAAACGGATGATGAATTGCTGGAAGATATTCTAAATAGAAATCCCCTCCGTATCAGCAGAGTTCTACAGTGGTGACACCTAATGCGCCGCAAATAGAGACTGTGCGAAATAAAAGTCCTGTAAAAAGAATTGAAATAAATAGGTCAAAAGATCAAATAAGAACTTCACAAAATGAAGGAGTAGAAAGTGACAATGCAACTGAATTAGCAAGAACAACAAAAGAGCTGACTGAGAAAATTAGGGAATTAACGAAAAACATGGAAGCTGTAACTGTACCCGTAACAATAGGTCCAGTAATACCAGTTTTTGAGAATCAGAAAATTGATGAACTATCTTTAGTGATTCCTATGAATTCACAATTTCAGAGAGAAAAAGAAAGGATGGAACCAAGTGCAAGTACAAGTAATTTGGCTAGTACCTACAGACCAAGTCCACCTACAAATTTGACAGTGAATGAGTGTAATGGTAGGAAAATGCCTATGGTAACAGAATCTGCAACAGTGACCCCTGAAAAGAGTGGTAATTGGATAGAACTAAATAATACGCCTATAGGTCCGACTCCTGATGAGTTAAATGAGTGGATGAAGGCATTTAAAATAAAAGAACCAGAAGAAAAACCATTAGATGTAATTCTTATCTTATCTTCTTATCTTAATTGTGACTTATAGAGCGCTCGTTCACCGATTGGTTTCATGGCGCTGGAGACTAGGTAGGTGCCAATCCGGAACAGTTTATTCATAAGCTTGTGTGAATAACCAAGTTTTAAGAGATTTTCTGAATAGGAGCAGATTGGTGCTAAGTCTAATTTCCAGGGGGATGGAATTCCACAGGCGTGGGGCCAAAGTCGCAAACCTGCAGCCCCCTGACGTTTCAGTTTAAAGGTGGGTATTGTCAAAAGGTGAAGTTGAGCTGAACGAAGATTCCGAGTGGGGGTATAACGAGAGACAAGATTGTCAATGAATTTTGGGCTATGGCCGTTTAGGGATTTAAACACCAGACATCCGACTTTAAAGGCACATCGCTGCGGAATAGGGAGCCAGTGCAGCTTCCTAAGGAGGGGTGAGGCGTGCTGCCATCTGGGCTGATTATGTATCATTCGAGCCGCTTGGTTCTGCACCAGCTGAAGTCGTTTGGTGAGGCCAAGTGGCAGTCCCAAGTAGATGGCATTTGCGTAGTCCAGACGAGACAGCACAAGAGCTATTACCACTTGGACCAAAGCAGCGTGGGACAGAAACCTACTTATTTTCCTGATTTTTCGAAGTTGTAGGAAACAGGCAGAGACCACTTTGCCAACATGTGCTTTTAAGGACAGGTCGTTGCCTATTGTAACCCCTAAACTTTTACTGAGGTTGAGGGGGTAGGGGGAGGTCCCAGATTGTTAGGCCAATATTGTGGACCCCATGGGTTGCAAGCTCCCCCTGTCAAAATTAATTCAGTTTTGCTGGGATTAAGTTTTAAATGATTAAGATTCATCCATTGCTGGATGAAAAGCATAATAGATTGAAAATTGTTTATAGAATCAGGGGAGTTATCAATTGAGAACATGAGTTGGAGGTCATCTGCATAATTGAAAAGGTTCACCTTCCTTTCTTTCAAAGATCTTATCAATGGGCATAGGTAGAGGTTGAACAAATGTGGTGAAAGCGAAGAGCCCTGGGGGACCCCGCAAGTTGTTTTTAGTTTAGGGGCAGTGAATTGGCCAATACGGACTGCCTGAGTGCGATTTACTAAGAAGGAATTAATCCAGCTAAGGGCTAGACCCTGAAAGCCAGCCTCTCTGACACGGTCCACTAGAATGTTATGGTCGACCGTGTCAAATGCAGCTGAGAGGTCAAGCAATATCAGGGCCTGATGAGTGCCTCTGTCTGCATTTTCACGTAGGGAATCCAATATTGCCACAGTCACAGTTTCAGTGGAATGGTTAGGCCGAAAACCGGCCTGACATGGATCAAAGAATCCCGTCTGTTCCAAGAAGTTAGATAAGCATTTTGCCACATGGGCCTCTAGTAGCTTAGCCATATAGGGGAGCAGAGAGATGGGACGATAATTTGCTAGTGTCTGGGGGTCAGCACTTGGTTTCTTTAGTAGGGGGACTACTATGGCTTCCTTAAAAGCCTTGGGGACGCAGCCCTGGGACAAGGATTGATTTAAAAGGGCAAGAACTGGGTCTGGAAAGGCCATAAAGGCTGCTTTCAAGACATGAGGGGGCAGTGATCCAAAGGAGAGCCAGATTTAACTTTAGCGAGTAGGTTATTCAAGGTCTCTATATCAATAGGTAAAAGGAGTCCAGAGAGTGGGGGTTCCTAGGTGAAGACGGGGTAATATCATGTGGGAGCCTGTATGGGATGCTGGCTTTAATATCATTAATCTTATCAATAAAAAATGTATTCAAAGAATCACACAGGGCCTGTGACGGCTTGGGTTTAATTAGGACTCTCTCAGGATTTGATAATTCATCAACAATTGTGAATAATTCCTTAGCTTGATTATTAGAATTGAGAATTCGTGTTGAGAAATAAGCTGCCTTAGCTGCGGAAATGGCCTTCTTATAATCATGTAAGGCCCGGACATAAATAGTTTTTCCTGTTTGGGAGTAATCCTGCCTCCACTTTCTTTCCAGTTGACGAAGGGAGCGTTTTTGAGAGTTTAAGTCAGGGGAAAACCATCTCTGAGCCTCATGTCGGCGGGTAAAGCTGATTTGTTTTAGTGGAGCATGTATGTTACTAGCCGCAAGTAACCAAGACGAGAAAGATTTTTCGTATAGGTTAACATCAAATGTGGGGCACGGAGCTGTGTTAATTAAAGTAGCGATAAAATCGTTGTTATTAATGGAGAGCCATTAATTAGGTTAAAGATTGACATGGAAGAATTAATTTTAGGGACGATTGGTACAGAAAAGCTGAAAAATTACCAGGATGATGAGATTATGTTTCTGTGCAAAAGTATTACATGGAGAGCTAAAAATTTACATGACAAACTGGAAGAGATAGCAAGTGAAATTGGAGTAGATTTTGCTAAAGTGAAAACATTGCAGAAACCGTACAGAGTAGACTTTTGTGAGAAAGATATTGAAAATTTGAACACAGCAGGAAGGCTGACACAGATAAAAGAGTTAATTGTTTTCTGAGAAAATGGGGTGATGTGGACAGATGGAAAGTCAGATGGACGAAAAAGTATGAGAAAACTGCAGACAAAGCTTCTTTGGCTTTCATGATAACTGAAAAGGAACCTGTTGTAAGAGAATACACTATGAGAGAAACTCCAGGTGGTAGTTATGTGCATGTTCCCTGGACTAGACAGGATATACTGTCATTTACAAACGAATTCCCGAAGCTGAGAGAGAAACCAGTTGAATGGTACCGACAAGTGGAGAGGTTTGTGAAGGTTTCAAAGGTGTTGTGGATAGATTTAGATGGATTGTTTGACATAGTGGTGCCAACTGATTTGTGGTCTGATTGTAAAATTACAGTTGACTGGCCAACTACAGAATATCCAAGAGATCCTAAGACAGGAGCTCCAGGTCCTGAGGTGATGAGGAAATATGATAAGGTGATTACCTTTTTGAAAAATAAGATTCCTCCTAAAGAAACAGATTGGGTAAAAATAGACAGAACTACACAGGAAAGTAAGGAGTCCGTACATGCCTATTATGAATGATTGTTGTTGGTTTTCAAGCAGTATAGTGGGTATGAGGAGTTGAGTGAAAAGGATATGAGTCATTTTGTATATAGATTTGTGTTTGGACTGAAACCAGAGATTAGTGAAATGATTAAACAACATATGATTAACTGGCAAAACGGCACTGTAGATGAGGTACTGAGGTATGCTAAGTATTGTAGTGATGATATTGAGAATAGACAGCGTAAATTGAAAGAGAAGGCAATGTGGGCACAGGTGAAAGTGGCAGAGAAACAAGAAGCTCAATTGAATAATAGTGGGAATGAAACAGGACAGAATAAATCCCGACCTAACATAGGTAAAGGAAAAGGTCAAATGAGTCTAGAAGAGGCAAAGAAAAAATGGCCATGTCATAATTGCGGAAAAATAGGGCATTGGAGAAACGAGTGTAAGTTCCCACCTAAACCTAATCCGGAAAATCAATCATTAAATCCACAGGTGCAGAATGAGGTAGTTGTTCAACAAGGTCAGGTGCCACAACCACCACTTCCCAACAATGTTAACCAGCAAAGATACAGTACAGAAACAGGATTCTACGGAGGAGAGCAGGTAACACAGTTGCCGCGAGCAGCTAACATTTCTCAGTATTGGTTGCGTCAGAGTGAGGATGAGTCGGATGAAAGTTTCTGACGGTGCCTAGGAGAGGGAAAAGAGTGCGTACTTGGCGCAACTCTAGAGGTAGATCAGTCTGGTCCCTTTGTGGATGGAGAAGTGAATGGTGCAAATGTAACATTCCTTGTCGATACTGGAGCTACCCGTTCTACTGTTAGGTCAGTGGAAATTCCAAACCTTCCTCTCTCAGGTGAATATATCCAAGTAGTTGGAGTAGCGAATCAGCAGATTAAAACACCACTTACTGAATTAGTGGAAGTAAAAATTGGTTCGTTTAGCAAAATGCATAAATTCGTAGTGTGCGATTGTAGTCCCGTAAATCTTTTAGGTCGTGACCTTTTGTGCAAGATGAACTGCACAATTTATTGTACGCCAGATGGAATTGGATTTCAGACCCCAGATGAAGATGTATTGTATAAAGTGACATTGATGAATCAGGAACCTGAAATGAATGGTTTGTTTCCTGCATTTGATGCAGAAAAACTTCCAAAAGAACTGAAAGAGACAGTGAAAGAGAATGTGTGGGAGTTTACAGGAGAAGATATTGCATTGATGAAAGAAATAGATCCCGTAAAAGTAACAGTAAAAGAAGGAACAACTTACCCAAATACGCCACAGTATAAATTGACTCCAGAAATAATTGAAGGAATAACTCCTGTAATAAATAAAATGATTGAACAGGGAATTCTAAAAGAAATAATGAGCAGTCCATGTAATTCACCTATAATGGGACTGAAAAAGCCAAACGGAACATATAGAATAGTACAGGATTTGAGAAAGGTCAATAAAATAGTTGTGCCTTGTTGTCCAATAGTGCCAAACCCTGCAGTAATTCTATACCAAATTCCACATGAAGCTGAGTGGTACACCGTGATAGATTTGTGTCACGCATTTTTCTCTATTCCTTTACATCCAGATAGCCAGCCATTATTTGCGTTCCGGTTCGGAGAGCGTATTTTGGCATGGTGCCGAATTCCTCAGGGGTATACAGAAAGCCCCTCAATCTTTAATCAGATTTTAAAGAAGTCCCTGGAAGATTTGAAAATGCCAGAAAAGTCAGTGATGGTGCAGTATATCGATGACCTGTTGGTGGCATCGAAAACAAAAGAAGCATGTGTAAGCGATACAATTGCTTTACTGAACCATCTAGAGAAAAGAGGACATAAAGTGTCCCCTTCGAAATTGCAGTTTTGTCAAAAGAAGTCCAATATTTAGGGCATAAAATTGAGAAAGGAGTGCGAAAGATAACGACTGAGAGAATAAAAATGAATCAAGGAATGAGAGCACCAATGACGCAAAGAGAGGTAAGAATGTTTCTGGGAATGGTTGGATATTGCCGACAATGGATAAGTGGTTTTTCCTTGATTGCTAAGCCATTACAAAAACTGACCAAGAAGGATGTAAGAGACCCTTTTGAATTGAATGACGAAGAAATGAAATCTTTCAAAGAGTTGAAAAAGAAATTGTGTGAGGCCCCTGCTTTAGGAATGCCTGACTACGAAAAGGATTTTGAATTGTACTGCAGTGAAAGAGATGGATGTGCATTTTCAGTACTGGTACAAAAACATGGAACAATGAAGAGACCAATTGCTTATTTTTCAGCTGTTTTAGATCCTATAGCAAAAGCGTTGCCTGGATGTCTGAAAGCTGTTGCTGCTACTTGTGTAAGTCTGGAACAAAGTGAAGGTATAGTGATGGGGTATCCACTGAGAGTATATGTTCCCCATTCAGTAGAGATTCTTTTGACATGAACAAAAACACAGTACATGACACATAGTCGGCTGACTAAGTACGAAAAAGTAATCTTGAGTGCAGAAAATGTGACCATAGATAGATGTATGAATGTGAATCCTTCGACATCATTGCCAGATGAAGAGAGTATAACTGAACAAGATGAAGTAGATCATGATTGTCTGAATGTGCTGGAATATTGCACAAAACCAAGAGCTGACATAAAAGATGAGCCTTTAAAAGAATCAGATTATGTCATGTTTGTGGATGGCTCATGCTTGAGAGCGGGAGAAGGAGTTTTAAGCGCAGCTTACGCAGTGTGCACAGTGGCGACTGTGATGGAAGCGTCTTGTCTGAAAGGAATAAGGTCTGCCCAAGTTGCAGAACTGATTGCTTTGATTCAAGCATGTAAGTTGGGAAGAAATGTACGAGTTACGATTGTGACCGATAGCCAGTACGGTTTCGGTTTAGTGCATGATTTCGGTCAGATTTGGTCACAAAGAGGTTTCTTGACGTCTGTAGGAACACCTATCAGAAATGGAGATTGTGTAAAGAAACTGCTTGAGGCGATACAGCTGCCTAGGCAGATAGCTGAGGTGAAATGCAAAGCACATAAGAAAAATGAAGATTACATAACTGTCGGAAATAATTACGCCGACGAGATAGCCAGATATTGTGCAGAGAACATGGTATCCCTGAATAAGAATCGCGAAAGGGAGCATATCTCTTCTCCTTTGCTTTTTACTAACACTGTCGAGACATGGGATGAGGTGAGACAGTTACAGGAAGTTGCAAATGATGAGGAAAAAGATTACTGGATAAAAGCAGGATGTAGAAGACAAGAAAACAATGGTGTGTGGGTTTACAGAGATGAAAGACCAGTTATGCCTGATAGCATGATTTCAGACATGGCACGGATGTACCATGGACAAGCTCATATTGGGAGAGATGCAATGATCAGACTTTTAGACAAACATGGTATAACCCAAAATTCAGAGCCATAGCTGAAAGTCTTTGTCAAAGATGTCTTATTTGTCAGCAGTTTAATCCAGGAAGAAAGACAATAGTGAGTCTAGGAACAATAGGACGAGAAGGAGGTCCGTTCACTAGAATGCAATTGGATTTCATTGAAATGCCCCTTGTAACAGACTAAAATATGTTCTAGTGGTCGTCTGTTTGTTTTCTCGTTGGGTGGAGGCATACCCGACTAGAAGGAATGATGGAATAACGGTAGCAAAACTTATGCTGCGAGAGTTCATTCCAAGGTATGGTTTTCCAGTCACGATTGAGACAGATAGAGGAACACATTTTCAAAATGAGTTGATTCAATTAATTTGTGAAGCATTAAGTATTAAACAAAAACTGCATTGTGCATACAGACCAGAGGCTTCTGGGGTAGTAGAGCAAATAAATGGAACCATTAAGAACAGGTTAGGAAAAATGTGTCAAGCTACAGGACTCAAATCGCCCGATGCACTGCCCCTTGTCCTGATGACCATCAGAAGTATTCCTGAAAAGAAAACTGGACTTAGTCCTCATGAAGTGATCATGGGACGAGCAATCAGACAAGCACAAGTACCTGTCAACAAGTTACTGACTATAACTGATGATCTAGTACTGGATTATTGCAAAGGACTGGCTGATGTGGTGCGTTCTGTGTTTCATCAGGTTGGACCGGATGCGACCACTCTTGAAAGAAAACCAGCCCACAACTTGAATCCAGGAGACTGGGTCCACATAAAAGTCCACAGGAGAAGAAACTGTCTATTTCCTCGCTGGGACGAGCCACGACAGGTAATCCTAGTGACAACGACTGCAATCAAGTGTGCAGGAGTGAAAAACTGGGTCCATGCCAGCCACACAATCAGAGTTCCAGAACCTGAAGATCGACATGTGAGTCGACATCTGGAAGTGTGGGATGAGAGTTCAGCGACTGAGACAGAAAGAAGAAGAAAAAGGGTGCCAGAACTTGAAGATCGACCTGAAAGTCGACATCTGGAAAACCCAACTGCAAGTACCTCTATAGAGGAAGAGGAAGAAGAAGAAGAAGAAGGAGAAATTCCAGAAATTCCAGAACTTGAAGATCGACCTGTAAGTCAACATCTGGAAATATCTGACACGAGTTCAGGATCTGATGATTCAGTTGAAAACTGTGAAGAATTTCGAAGGAAAACTTGGAAATTTGAACCAATTAGAGAAGAGAATGAACAAGAAAATGATCTAAATGAGCAACCAAGTACAAGTTATGGTGGAAATCCTTCAAAAGTAATATTAATAGACAAAGAAGGGAAAGAGACAATTAAAAAGCTAGAAAATCGAGAAGAACCCCGAGGAGCAATAGGGACAGATAGTGAAACAAAAGAACAGGGAAAATTAGAAGCAGAGAGTGAGATAAATACCAATTCGGAAGAACATCGAGGAGGGACAGTAATAGGTGAACACAAGAAGGAGAAAATAGAACCACAAGTAAAAGAAAATGAGATCATAAGTTTCAAAATAAGAGACAATTGTGAGAAAACTGAAACAGAATCTGAAGAAAGCGGAGGAGAAGAGAAAACAAGAACTGAATCAAGAAAAAGAAACTGGAAATCAGAAAGAGGAGAAAAAGAAGGTGAAGCCAAAAGGCCAAGAAAAGGAGACAATTGGCCCAGCAACTATGTAAGAAAATTGAGATACAGAATAATCAGAACAGGAGAAAAAAGTGCTGAACAGGTGAATGAAATAACAAGTCAAAAAGAACAAGAAAAGCCAAGTGGAAAACGATTGCAAAAGTCTAAAAGAATAAAGAAAGTGAATTCGAAATACAAGTCACCTGAGTGGTTGTACATCGCTCTAACTGATTACAAAGAAGAAAGAAACACTCACGAGAACCCGAGACTACGAAACCGAATGGGTAAAGGTGAGGTGCAACAAACCTGAAGTGAAGACTTAAAGTGCTTCTGCCGGATGTGACAGTTTTACTGGATGTGACAATTTTACTGGATATGACAAATCACCGGATGTGACAACGAAAGAATTCTGAAAAGAATTAAAAGAAAGTACCAAGCAAAGACTTTTGAATGAAGGGTGGCATCTAAGTCATTTCTGATGTGTAGTGACACAATTTTCTGAGGTTTAACAAAAGATAAGAACAAAAATGGAGAATACTAGAGATAGAAGAGACAAATGTGAGTTTTTAAAAAGATGGTGTAAAATGTGCTGCTTTTGTACAGGATTATTAATGACAGTATGGATAGTTTTAGCAATCACAATTCCTATTAGTATAGCTGTAGTAGAAGCAAAGAATGATACTAAACCAGAAAAAGAAACTAATATTAAAGAACCAGTTATTTTAAGAAGTAGTGCAGAATTACATAAGGATAAGTCAGTAGCAGATTTTTCTAAAAATGTTTTTACAAAATTGTTGTACGAATATGTAGAGACAATGGATGTGAGAGATTGTTATGTTTGTATGCAGTTGCCTGCATCAGTGACAGAAGGTGTGACTTATCATCACCTACCTCTAACTTATGGAATAACATGTAGTGTCATAGCAAGTTTATTTTATAAAACAGGTAGATTAGAATTTTATTACACTGATGTAGATAAGATTTTTGCAAATATTCCTGTAGTTTCAGAACTAAACAAAGTAAAACAAGCAAAAGTTTTAGGAGAATTCTTTTTAGAGCATAGAATTTTAACATTAGAAGAAATAGCTAAAAACAACCTTACCTGTGAGTTAAAGAAAGAAGAAAAGGTATTTTTAGAAATGGTTGAAGAAAGAAGAATGAAATTTCACAAAGAAGCAATAAAAGAGAAAAGAACACATCTATGGACGTTTGAGGAAGAGAATCCTGAAGGGAAAAAGATAAATGCAGCAATGACATTAGATTGGCCGCAAACAGGAAAGTTATGTATTAGGAGAAATAAGACAGTCTATGACAATTATTTTGTAGGTTCCAATATCTGCCATGACAATTATCAAATTTTGGGAGGTTGGGGATTCAAAGGTGGAAAAGATCCAATATTTCCAGGTATCTATTATATTTGTGGGAATAGAGCTTATTACAGGTTACCGGACCATTGGTATGGAACTTGTTATGTAGGCCTGGTCTTTCCAAAAAATGTTCATATGGACAGAGAAGAAAAAGGAACATACAAGATGATTAATAGCTTTACACGTAGAAAGAGGGAAAGTTTTTCAGAAATTGTAGGTGATATTTTTGGAGCATTAATACCAGCAGTGGGAATATCTTTGAATGCATTTAAAATTCGGAAATTATCCACAGTAGTAGATCGTTTGTCTACAGATACTGCGGGAGGGTTCTTGATGGTAAATACCGAAATGGTTGCCATGAGAGCTATGGTGATGCAAAATCGGCTTGCCCTTGATATTCTTTTGGCAAAAGAGGGTGGAGTTTGTGGAATGCTGAAAATCCAACATTGTTGCACTTACATTCCTGATAAAAGTGAAAATATACAAAGGTATATCACAAATATTACAAATTTGCACAAAGAACTAGTTCCACTGGAGGTTGAAAGTGTCCTTGGAAAACTTGGTAAAGGGTTTTCTTCAGTAGCAAATTGGTTAACAAGAATGAGTAGACTAGTGATAGGGAAAGTTATAATAATAGCAACTGTAGCAATATTGTTAGCCATGGTGTTGAAAATTGTAATAACGTGTATGAAAAGAAAAAGAAGACAAAATAAGATAAAAAGAAATAACAGAATAATGAAAGAGAGAGAGAGAGAAATGGGTGAAATTGAGTTAGAGAAAATGAAAGAAAATATGTATAAAGAGACAAGAAGACAAGATGAAATGGAAACCGATGTATAACTAACAAAAAGCAAAAGGATGAGAGACATATGCTGCCTGAAAAAGAAGTATAACTTGGGTTTTATGTGGTGATTTAAAAATCACCAAAGGGGGAGTTGATGGAGCAGAGTAAATGAAAAAATGTAACCCCTAACAAATTTTATAAATAATTAATAAATATGTTCGTTTAAATGTATTAATCAACAAGGTATGTGAGGGAAGGGTAACACGCAAGTATGTGTGCTGAATAATCTATTTACAAATGTCTGTGTGTCTAATTATAACATAAAAATAATTGCGTACTAAATAAATAATAAATGCATGATTCGTGCTTCATAGAATATAAAACGTGACGTTGCAAAAACAATAGTGATGGTAAGTAAGGAACAGCTTAAATGTTGCTTTCTGCTAGGTAATAACTTATTGGGGTACGTAGATGACGGGAGGGAAACGAAAAGGCTATGTTTCTCTATTTTAATTATGTTTTGTTTATTTCTAAATAGTGCTTCTAAGTCTAATCAATTGGCGATATAAAATGGCTGCCGTTTATTAGAGTACGCATGCGCTGAGAATACACATGACAAGGGAGAAAAACCAATCGAAAACATGCCGTATTATGAGTATGAAAGGGAGAGAACGTCATGGACGACAAAAATTAAGAAAGACTGACCACGTGATGGTGCTGAAAGGCTAGGATGCAAGAATGGTCAAGGCTGATGTGACCTATTTGAACTGATAATGTGCCGTGGTGATCAGCTGAGAATCGTGGGAAACAGTTTTAAGAGAAAGGACAATGCCTGCAGAGTTCTCGAATGTATCAAAAGAAGTTACAAATGTACTGATCGAAGCGGATGGAAACATGTCATGAACTGTGAGAAAGGAAATGAACATATGCATTCCAGAAGAACAAGCTGGATCCGGGAGAATTTGATTAAAACTGAATAATGAACTGAGTGGACCAATGAAAGAAAAGCGCGTTATTAATGTTGCAACAATTTAGTTAGCAAAGTTAGAATTAGGGTATAAGTAGGCCTACTCTTAGTGGGAGGGGTAGCTTCCAGTACTTGGAGTTCCAGATCGATCCATTTACTGAGCGGGAGATGCTGAAAGACTGTTAGATGAGACGGGTTGCGGTAGCTGATGCTGACGAGCTGAAGTTTCTGTTGCTGTTTTATTTTTCCAGTTGAGTATGAGAATCAGGTTATTTTTCAACTTTAAACTTAGGTTAGAAATCATTAGGCTAAATTAGGAAGATAGGCAGGTTAATTAGGATTTTTCCTCATGACAAAATTTCCTTTCTGCAATAAAATTGATTTTGCTTAATAAATATTTGATTTAATAATGTATGAATAATTGAATAATAAAGTCTAAATTCTTTTCCATGCCTTTAAAATTATATAAATTTTGAAATTCTTAAATCAAACGACTCAGTGATTATTTACTAAATGGTTGTGAAATTAGTAATTAGTTATTGTGATTTAGCTGGTCTTGATCACTATCAACTGATTTTCACTAGATGATCCATCGACAAACAATGAGCAGGAATATCTTAAGAAATAACTAAGAAAGCGATAGGTTAAGGTAATAAGGTATCCCGGCTCCTTCCAGCGGTACATCATGATGATTTTCATTTAGTTTTCTTTCTCCTAGGAGTATAGATTCGTAAAGGTGTAGAGGAAATCCAGGTGAGTGTGTGTGTGTGTGTGTTAGGCGATGTCATGGGCCCCATCGTCATGTGGATGTGAGAAATATAAGTCGCGCCTGGATGACCGATAAGTGACCTAGGAGAAATAGTTTTCATTGTATCCGCTGCATCACTAGCCACACATGATCGGCTGGGCAGCACATGGATAAATAGACTCAATTCCTTTTTAACAACTCCAGGAACCTGCGGGTGCTTTAGTACAGTAAAGAATTGTTATACCGAAGTTATACAAATAAATCAGGTAAATATTGCAAATTCACCAGTAAGTACAATAAAGAAGAAGCGAGCAACAGAGCAACAGAGCGGGCAGAGAAAAAATAATTATATCAACAACCAAGGCCTGTGGCAATTTCTAAGTTTCTCAAAGTGTTATTACCGGGCTGCCTAGCAGCTGTTCTTAAGGACAGTTTGGTTGTGCGGTACATGACTGTGAGGAAGAAAGGTCAAACTTAACTATTGAGCAAAATGTCAGCTATGCATGGCACAAAGGTGAATGGAAGCCTTATGTCCCATGGTAGTCGCAGGTTGGGATAATGAGGCCATAAGCCTACAGTTGGTTCTGCATACTAAACAACAAGTTCACAAAATAAATCATGTAAATATGAAAAAATCACCAGTAGATTAATAAAGACAAGAATTGGCAAAGGCAATAGGTCTGTCCTTCATGTGATACAGTAAGGAAACACAGACATGCTAAAATGCTGTGGTTGTGGTGTTGATGGTGGTGGTCATCAATGCATTGTGGTAGTGGTGGTTATAATCATAATGTTATTTGTGGTGGAGGTGGTAATGTTAGTTTTAATGTTGGTGGTGGTAGAAAAGAGATGGGGAGTCAGGGAGATTGTGTTTGAATTGAGGAATCAAGCAAGGGAGGAGGGCAAGAGAACAAACAAAAGCACCTACCATTATGAGAGGTACCAGGAGCATTTAGGAGAAGAGCCAATGCGCTGCTCCTTTCAGCATGTCTGCTGCTCCTACTCCGCAGGAGAAGAGCCACCACTATAGTCACACCGAGGTGGGGGTAGAGCAAGATACAGGATCTCAAGGCAGGAAATAACAATGAGCTCCCAGCCGAAGGCGTGCTGCCTAGTAAGAGTTTGAGAAGAGGTGCCAGGCCACTGTTTGCGCTTTAAGCCTGCCTGGCAGCTCCTTAGATAATGGTGCATTGGCGCGCCTGTGATGCTACCCCATTGGTGCTGGTCATTTGTGTAAAAACTCTGAATGCCTGGCTCAGCAGAAGCAGAGTCACTGCCATAGTAAGGTCTGTGTGATGGAGCAGAGGGTGGGTTAAAGCGGGAGCTGGGATTTTGAGAGATGAGATGGCCATTTTGGGGACAAGCTGCCCTGGTGTGTGAGCAAGAACAATTAGGCGACTTTCTTAAGGTCAGGCTTGCACTCGAGTCCTAATAAAAACATCAAAAAGCCTGTATAATGAAAGAAAATTCTTACATAGCTTATTTCTGTTGCTAGTGCATGAATGACATGAGGATGTGAATGTAGATTTTACTGCTGAATATCGACCCCTAGTATATTGTGATACACTAACAATGAGGACAGAATATCGAAGGATAAAATATTGAAAGGTAAGTGCAAATAGAGAAGTACTCTACTCTATAGTTACTATTCTTAATGCCACATCTGCATACCTTGAAGATATATATATATATTTTTTTTTCACAAATCCTTCTCAAAGGGAAGAAAAACGGGTCGCACTCGCGAAGGCTTTTGCTTTTGCAATATTTATTTTCTTTTTCGCTCAGGGTCCAAGCAAAAGCCTTCGCGAGTGCGACCCGTTTTTCTTCCCTTTGAGAAGGATTTGTGAAAAATATTAAGCGGTTGGGCTCATCCGCGGGGTCCCGCACCTTTGCAGAGCGCCAACCAACCAACCAATGGAGCCAGGAGACGGAGGATGTACATATATATATATTTACATCCTCCGTATATATATATATATATATATGTCGCATAAGTACACATATGTGGATTTAGGCATGGAAAATCTAGGCTCATCTGTCGATATTTTATTTTCTATCCTCAATACTATGTCCCATCGGTATTCTGGTGTCGATATTCAGGGTGCTTACTGTGACTGGAGGATGGTCGAGTGTATTTTTAGGAGTCCATTAGGAGGCAGAAGTGTGCACCAAACAGGAGATACTATGTGGTTTTTAGAGCAATTCTTTCTTGAACCCCGTGTATGCACATTTAAGAATGAATATCAAAATGTCCGTCTGTATCCTGTAGTAAAAAAGAAAAATTCTGAAGTGTGGAGGGGCATAGAAAAAAAATAATCAGCTAAAACAGCCTGTGGCAAGGCTCGGGGGATATTCACAAGAACGTGCGCTAAACATCTCCAAAAAATGTTAACGCAACTTTACACATTGAAGCCTATCTCGGGAAAATAACCCCGTGTTAACGTGGAATTCACAACACGGCGGTACCATGCGATAGTCTGCCGAAAACACGGCCAATGTCCGCGATACAACCACCTCGACGGAGATAAAAACACAAACCGCAACCCCAAAAAACGTGCGATGAGCCCATTCGCGATGAGGAAAGCAGCGATAAGCAGTGCCAGGCCCGCGACACACACACGGCAGGCGGGAATAAGCACAACAAAAGCAGGAAAAAGAAAGACAAACCAAACAGAAAACAACAGCGAAGCACAATGGAGGCAACCGGAGCCAGTACACAACCCCACAAGCCCCATTGGCAACAAAGCATTGTACATGGCATGCCATCGTGGACAAGGTGAATGCAGCCGGAGAGCGGAGGAGGACAATGGAAGAAAACCAGAACAGCCGGAATGATGCGAAACGCACAAATAAGCAGAAACACGCCAACAACCAGAAGGCAGCAATGGACACCGGAGGTGGGAGTCCAGCGCCACACCAGGAGCTGGATGACATGGAGGAAATGGTGTCCACCACATCAGTCTGGAGATGGTGGCAGGACTCGGGGACCGGAAACTGCCCAAAATCAACAGACACAACAGCAACAGGGAGAGGAACGATCAGGGACTGGGGAGACGGGGGGAGATGGGCACAATGGCACACATACACAATGAAGCACAGCACAACTGCAGACAAACCATGCCCAAGAGTAACAACACCAACCAAGAGCACAAGTCACACAACCCGGCAATATCACACCACTGAACAAGCACAGAAGTGAAAACCACACTGCCTGAAAGGGAGAAGGGTGAGCAAAATCAGAGCTGAAGGGACATCTCACACACAATGCAGCACATACACACATAGGAAGCAGAGCACCCCAACATCAAACACAATGTGGTACAAACAGCAACATTTGCACAACCGAACACAGGACACAAGTGCACCCGCTTGTGGCCAGTAAATGGCCATACGCATCTGGCAAAGCACGAAACAGGGACATGATAATGCACAAGTACAAACCCACAGCCCTGATGGGGTAGCAATGCACGTATGGCAGGGAGCCAGATAGGCCGTGACACACACATTGGCATACAAATCAAGACTCAACACAGTTGGACACAAGTGAAAGTGCGGAAACTTTATCAACAAGTGCGTGTCAGTATGGCCAAGAGAAGTGCCACAACATGCAGACCAATGCAGCAGCATGTCTGAATGAGGAACGTTTGAAAGCGCCCATGTCCACCCCGGGGGAGTCCATCACCAACACAAGTCAGTGCCAACCCGCATTGGTTGTCCGGCATGGATCAGGAGTCCAGGCCAATGCAGCCATGTCCACTGTCATCCTGGGACATGTGACCAGATCCCCAACATGCAACCAGGCGTCGGGACACGTGCACTGGGTCACATCCAGTTGTGGCTGCAGGTACCTTGTCACTCATCCATGAACGCGAGTGCAGCAGCGTAGGCCAACATTTCCAATGAGAGATCGTTCTCCACCACATCTGACATGTCGGCGACGTAATCCATCAGCTGTCCCGGACAGATGTGCTGACTCCAACCCCTGGCCCCAATTTGCACCAAAGCCCAATCAGGGAGCGGCTGAATGTGGTCACTGCACACGACGACTCGTGCAATCTCCCAGGTCCAGTTGCCAGCATGCATGCCAAACATCCAGGCATGCCATAAACGGGCATCACGGTGACACTCCTGGTCGTGGGCCAACAGGGGGCACACACACACACGTCGAAATCCAGGTCAGCTACCGTTACGTTGGAGAGGCAGACATCCATGGTCCACTCGAATATGCACGAGCGACAATGCAACGCAGGCTGAACGCAGGTGACGTTCGCAAAGCGGAAGCTCAGCCGGTAACTGATCCGCAGCACTGCCAAAGGCAGTGCCCCCAGTACATGCAGCAGACGTGCACGGTACAGGACCACATGACTGGAGTTGAGCATGTGTCTGGGATGGTCTGCCATTGCGTCAGTGGCTCTGCTTGAAGCGGCACTGGCTTGCCCTGCGCCAGTCCTGTGGATGAAATGGCACAGCTCGGAGCAATGAGCAGTGTCTGTGTGCAATGGGTGCAGGCCTGGGGTGGGGTGGGAGTACGTGTGAAGGCCAAGGACTTCTGGTTGTGGGATGTGTAGACGTTGGTCTCACGTCGGGCAGTGCGCAGTGTGGGAGTCCCAAGCAGATGTGCTACCACCTGATAGTTCAGACAAAGGACCTTTCATCCCTACAGTAACTTCACCATCTGCATGCATACAGGAGATGTACAGAGGCCTGTCGTGGGTGTCGTGGGATGTTTGCGACCCTGGGAATCATGGATGATATGCCCAGCATGTGGCACATGAGCGGCCTCACTGTGTGTTACGTTGCCTCACAGCTGCTCCTCCCTCCCACGAGCCCCCACACTTGTGTGCGCTGCGCGGTTGTATCACGTGCACTCCTACGGCACACCATTGTAATGCCTGTCCGCGCATGTCCAGCGGCATGGCAACAACACCGTGAAGCTGGCCTTTGAGCTGGCCTTTGAGGGTGTGTGGCCACGTGAGTGTAGGCCAATGGTCCGGACAGGGCAGACACAGGTGTACAGTCCATGGCTGGCTGTGATCGCGCTGCGATTGAGGCTAGGCAACTGACTCATGCAGGACTGATACACATAACACTTGGCATGCATGTGCCAAGACCCCGGTCTTGCGCTCCTACATTTCCCCGTACGTGCGGGCCCTCCCTCCTGGTGCATGCTACATTGCAATATCGACTAGTGTGGCCCTGGTGGCGATAACACCCCAACACAGAGACACACTTACCGCACTTCCTGCTCAAGGCCAGGCCAGAGCCACGCCCTGATCCCCCTGCCGAATGCACACCCCTGCGCTGACCTGACGTACGCTGGACCAGCACACGCCGCTTGTGCATGCAGGGGGGGGCGGGCAAAGCTACATGTCCAAGGTCTCAGCCAATGCTGAGGTGACATGGTATCGTCCGCTGAAGACAGCACACTGTGATGTTGCAGGGCTCGGGCCCATCATGCTGACATAATGACCACACGGACACACTTGCTTAGATGGTGGGAATGGCTATGGGCACGTGCGCCCGGCCACTTTTATTAGCAGGCTCACATGTCGAGTGACACCTTTGTTGGATGTGTGTGGGGTGTGTGCACACCAGCCGTCATGGAGTGCCTGGTGCAGTCAAAAAACGACAACAGTGTACATCGTTAAGGACACACCCATTCAACCATAAAGGCCCCATGACTTGAGCTGCACAGAGTTAGTGGCCCCGGATGCACAGCGTCCTGCACGGGCCTACTGCCATGGGCCGCTGACTTGCGGTGCACTGGGGCAGGGTCACGAGAGCAGAGCAGGTTCTCGTAGATGACAAAGGGGCTTGTCGCGGAGTGTCTCGGTGGACAGTGGAAGGTGTACCCCGAGGGCATGATGCAGAGGGCAGAACCACGCTGAAACAGTCACTATGGTGGAGATGAATGGAACAGACACATGTCGGACACCAAGTCCGGTCCAGCCAGATGATGATGCAGACAACCCCCAGGCCATGGACTCAGACGCCACCAAAGTCCAACCAGAAAGTGCCCATGACTCATTGCGCACAGAGTTAGTGGCACCAGTGCTGTTAGGGGATGCCTCCTGCGATGAGGCGTGTCCGATGGTGTGGACTCCTCCACATCTTACCCAAGACACAGTTCCACATGTGTGACCTACTGGACCGCAGTGTAGTCCTGAGGCAGCGGTCAGCAGGGGCCATTCACCGAGTGCCGCCGGCTTAGGTTGGATGGTCCCACCGGCCTGCGTAGTTCAGGTTCAGTGGCACCATGGGACGCGGACTTGCGGTGAACAGGGTTGATGGCACCAGGTCAGTTGTTGCTAGTGTTCGGTCACCTCCGTGACTGGGATCCGGCTTTCATCCGGACTGAGCCGCATCTTCCTCTTACTCCTCTCCGTGCGTTCACTGGTGTGGACTCTGCCATCCATGAATCATGACTAAGTGCTGGATGTGGGACCTACTGGTCCGCAGTGTAGGCCGGGGGCAGCGGTCAGCACGGGCCCACAGACACGTGTCGCAGGCTTGCGATGCAGACTTTTGCTTCACTGATCGGAGGGAGTTCAGTGATTTGGACACTGCCACGGACTTGGGGTCACTGCCATTCAGGACTCAGGACACAGTTCCACATGTGGGACCTACTGGGCCGCAGTGTAGGCCTGAGCCCTCATCCACGTGTTGCCGGCTTGCGTTGAACAGGGTTAGTGGCACCACGTGTCGCAGGCCTGCGATGCAGACTTTGGCTTCACTGATCGGAGGGAGTATAGTGATGTGGACACTGCCACAGACCTTTGGCCACTGCCATTCAGAACTCACGACTCAGTTCAACATGTGCCCACAACTGGGCCGAAGAGGACGCCAGTGGAGTATGTCAATGAAAAAGGAGTATTGTGGGCCAGCGTCGTGGAGGCCAGCGATGGTCTGCGGAGGCTGCAAAGGTCGCGGGACTGGGGCTTGGAGCTTGCACCGGCACATGGTAGGCCCTCTTTGACACACGCCGGTGTCGGCAGGTGAGCGGAGCCTCCTTGGTGCGCTGGGGCAGGCATGACGGGTCTGGGGACCAGCGGCCCGGGGTGCAGCAGGCGCACAGGGACACAGGCCCCGCCGCGCTCGGCGCCGGACTCGTGGCGGGCTGAGAGGCGCCGCCCTGGCAGACGCGTTGGCCATTCCGAATGAGAACCACGCCCAGTGCGACGGGCTTTTTATTCACACCCCTACGCAGGCCTGGCGTACGCAGGGCCAACCCACTCCGCCCGCGCATGCAGGGGGGCACGTAACGTGCGACATTTCCGCGTTCTGCCCCTCAGCCTGTGGGGAAATGGTAGCGTCCACTGGCCACTACACTTCATACACCAGCAGTTAATCTCCACATGGCCATTTCCGTGGTTTGCACACTGAAGTCTGTCCGGCACCTCCACGCCACACCTGGCATTGGGTAGGTTCACATTCATTAGTCACTTGCCGCTCTCGAACATGCCTGCTCCAAGCCTCTCCTCACATCCTGCTATTGTGTGGCTGTGGTGCCATGCCGTGGCTGGGTTGTGGGCATGGCAAGCCCAGGTTCCCAATGGAGTTGTGTTGTCGTGTCTGGTCGGTTGGCATGTTGTGTGGCATGTTGAATGTGGTTGTGCTGCATGCCCATTGCCAGTGTCGTGAGTTGCATGACTGTAGGCTGGAGGTGTGTGGTGTGTTCATTTTGGACTTACCAACGGGCACTGCATTTCCATTGGTGCCATCCTGGGAGTGCTGGTTGATGATGGACTGTCGGGAGATGTAGGAATCATGCACTCTGCCTGGGGAGTTGGCCACGACATTGTTGAGGAGTCCCGGGCGGTCCACTATTGCCTGCACATTCATGGGATGCGTGTGCTTTCTGTTGAGGTAGTTGTGTGCAGTGTCGGCAGGGGGCACGAGGGGTACATGTGTGCAGTTGATTGCCCCCGACACGTGAGGGAATCCAGCTATGGCGTAGGGGCCTTGCTTGGTCTCCAGCTGCTCCTGCGCAGTGTGGGTGATGTGGAGGTGCTGGGGTACCAGGCTGATGATGGCATCCGGGACAGGTGTGATGAACTTGGATGGGGCTGGCTGTGAGACTCCTCCGACTCTGGCAGTTGTGGGTTGGATGGTACCAGAGGCCAACATGTGCAGCACAGCCGGCAGCTTTGTCTGCGGAGGGATGTTGGTTGTCCGCTGTGTTGGTACCGGCAGCAGGTGGGCGATGTGGGTCAGGATGCGGGGGATGGTTGTCCTTTTGGGCCTATAGTGGGCAATGTCCTCCTCTGGCGTTGGGTCTGGGCGGCAGGTGCATTTAAGGTGGGTCTGCTGTCTTTGTGTACGCTGCCTCTGTGGTGTTCCTGGGGGGGAGGGGCGGGACGGGTCCTGGGGGTGGTGGCGGGCCTGGGGTGGGTGGCGGTGAGTGTTGTGGCCCTCATGGGTCTCCGAGCTGCATGATCATTATCTCCATGGCATCTGTGGGTCTTCAGATGTGGCTCTTGGCTGGGCTCCCTTTCATGCAGCAGGTAGTCGTCCTGCTTAACACCAGCTAAAGGCAGGTGTTAATTCCCTGCTGCTACCGCGGCTTATCCCCTGTTTTTGGTTCGCATCGCAGATCTGGCAGTTCGTTGTGAAAGTGGTGTAGTGGTGTTTTCGTGTGTTTTTGCACGGGAACGCCTACTCTGCATCTCATTAGCGTTAGTTGGTGGTGTCACCCGTGGAGATAAATTTTGGGGCAGTTATCGCGGGAATACTGGCGATGTCTGCAGTTTGCACCCGCTTGTGAATGGGGAGTTAAATCTATCTCCACTTTTGTTGCGTTGAGGTGGCGATAAATCGGCGATGAGTCCTTGTGAATATGCCCCTCAGTCTTTTAAAGTGCCATTTCAATTTAAGTACAAATAGTACTATTTTGGCACAATGCAAAACTTCTCACTCGCTTGATCACAACCCATAAAAACACTAGGCAGTCTCTAAATACGCAGCAGGCACACAGGTATGTCATTCGAGGGCAAAAGTAGACCAGTTTATCTGGCAAGCTTGCATCAGCGGTGATCTGCTGTGTCCAGCAGAACGTGTTACACGTGCGAGTTAAGATAAAATGAGGTAATCCAGGGACCAACGAACATCTGCACTTTTAGTTAACTCTGTAGTGTCCTGCTGGACACGTTCTAGTGTCTCAGCAGACACTGAGTTAGTAGCCACTCCCCTATGGGAGTGGACACACTGCACCCCCACACCCATTCATCACGGGTGTCACGAGTGACGTGGCCCCACCAATAAAAGGGCCCGGGTGCACGTGCTCGTGGCCAGTTACCACTCTACATTCACCTGGTGTCCGTGTCCATTCATTCTGCAATGTGGGCCTTAGGCCCAACATTACACTGGCGACGAGTCGGGTAGTTGACCCCGTGTGCCTGCAGCTCTACACTTCCTCATTCCTCGTGGGAGAAGAAAAGGAACGTGCCGGAGAGATCATTAAAAAGAATTGGCATATCCTGAATAGTGCCAATCACCACTGGGAGTCTCCTTTGTTTGCTTTCAAACGAAGCAAAAATATCCGGGACACAGTAGTACATGCCAAAGATCCCCGCGAACAGAAGAAAATCAGATTACTCTGTGGAACACCCAGAGACCAATAGGGCACTATGCATGTGGAGGCTGTGTTGCATGCCCTTTGACCATAACCACCAAAGAAGTTGATATAGGAACTGGGAATGCATGGAAACTGAACAGTTTTAGTAACTGTAATACAGAAAACGTGGTCTATCTTCTCATATGCCCCTGCAGTCTCATGTATGTGGGCATGACAACCAGGAAGATTAAAATCCGAATTAATGAACACCGTAGCACAATAAGGTGCAAGAAAAGTAACACCAAACTCACAAGGCACTTCCTAGAACTAAACCATAAGGAGAATGACCTCAAATGGGTGGTTCTAGAGGTTATGAAAAAACATAGAATGGACCTGACCAGACCACTCCACATTAGAGAGCAACGGTGGGTGTACAGATTACGGACTTGGGATAAAGGACTGAACGATGAAATTCCTTGGCTGCAAATGGTGCTATAAATTATGCATTCTCATTATAATCCCTAGGTTGACACTAGGTATTATACAAGATACGCATATTTGCACCCAAGTCGGCCTTTACATTATGCTATAAGGCATGGCTCAGATTCTAATTGTCATCCCCACCTATACACTATGGGCCATGTGACTCACACTAATAGAGACCCTTGAGTCTAGAATCACCAACTGCGCATGCGCGCTTCTTGTACATCGCGCGATTATAGAATAATTAATACTCTTGATCTTAAATATTTGTCGTCTGAATACATGCATATAATCGAGTAGATCGCGCCAAATAAGATAAATACATTTACCATATTCTTATCCCTTTGAGCACCTACCATTTTTGGGCTTCTTAATCAGGCTGCCTAGATTCAAAACGTCACCCCCGCCTATTAACTATGGGCTTATGAGACTCGCATCGTTAGAGTACTTGGAGTCCAGAATCACCCATTATGTATGCGCACTATGGAATGATCAACATCTTTGATCTTCAGTATTTGCAGAGTTTGAATACACGTACATACTCTAGTAGGTCGCGATCACGTTGGGCGGCGCTACATCCATCGAGACCACGTTGGGCGGCGCCATTTTTGTTTACTTAGGAACATAGTACCATCATCTGCGCATGCGCACACTGAATACATCCCCACACTGGGTCGGACGGCGTCATCCAACACTGACCAATACGGCTGCTCTCTTGCGCCAACGCTCCCCTAGTTGGCTGCCAGGCAGGTCAGGCAGCTATCTCTATGGCATTTCAGAGACACCGGATGTCAGTCATTATAGGTCAGGCAGCAATAACTATTGGATATCCGAGACACTGTAAGTTAGTTAATTAACCCTAATTACTCATCAATTAGTACAGTCACGCCCTTGCGCCATTACTATATAGAGCGCTCCCTGACTCTCCTCATTTACCAGCGAGGAGGTGAGGCATGCAGTCATAGGTGCAGCAGCGGGAGATCCTTTCATTAACAGTAAGAGTATGAACGGTTCGAGTGGGTGTATGCATTTTCTGTTGTTATGCACATTGTGCTTTTTTCTTCCATTACAAGCAACCTTGGATCACTTTGCTTGAGTTCGCTCTACAGCGGATTATTTATTTATTTATTCTGATCATTATGGATGTTCTCTCCCCTCTTTTTCTCCGTTCTCTCCTCATTTTTAGGGCGCGTGACCTAATGGGTCTTCCTTACTCACTCTACCTATGGGGCAAGTAGGTCCCAGGGAATAGGGTAAGCGTTGGAGACCAAGCATCCCTTATTATTCTTTAGTGCACAGATGACTGACACAGTTTGTTGCACTTATAGCCACTCACTCATTCTGCATGTGTACGTGGCGTTTTGAATGACCTTCACAAAAAATGTGTGATTATGTTGCTATTCTTTCAAGTGTTTATTGTTTTCTTATTTACACAGGCTGGAACATTTTAGCCACAACTCTGTGGTGTGTGATCTTGATCACCCCACTTAGTGGATACCTCACCTATATTGATTGGTAAGGTAGGAGCCCGTTGGTGGATGATAGGTCCTGATGAATGCCGCGGACCCGGTTGGGCCACTAGGCTGAAACATGTTGACCATTAGTTATACGGTGGGGGGACTACAATATCCCCAACACACCGATCATTTCTTTTAAACACCATACAGATGTCAGTCACATTAAAAAGAGGTTTGACATCCGTAATGGCTTTTTAAATTTCACTTTTTTTGTTAAGGGCCCCCACTTAGTCTTAGAAGTGCATCCCTGTCTTCAGGTGTATGCCCGCCCTCTATCAAACCAAGTTTTTAGAGGGCGAGGACTGGTCAATGATGAAGCATGACACCAGGTGGTGTGTGAGACCAGTCTTTTACCTTTTGTGAGATGTCTACACTCATATAGAAGACATAATAGCAATTAGGTCAATAACTAGGAGAGGCTTCTTGTGTTAATCAGTTTGATGTGGAGGCTGCCTACTCCTAATACCCCGTGCCTCTAGTTCCCTACCTTGGATCGCTTCCAGGTTTTTGTGGTTGAGTACGTTAGTACAGCGGATAGCTGTGGGAACAATTTAGGGGTATAATACCGACCCAAGTGTGGGTTCGCCCTTAGGCTGTGATCTAGACCAGACTAGTTCAGCCTAAGTATAAACATGGATACTGAATTAGCGTTCAATGAGGAGAACTACGCAGAAATCCTTAGAACACCATCTCTATTAGCCGAAACAGTGGTATCACAAGTTATCCAGAACTCGGATGAGTGGGAAGCACTAACCACTAAGAAGAAAGAGCAGATCCGGACGACTCTGCATGGAGCATTCATGACAGAGTACTTGCGCAAGAATAGCGCCCCGAGAGGTCTGGTGGTCACTAACGAACCAAGACTTTTTCTCAATAATAAAGTATTCCGGATTAACTGGTCAAGAATTGCATGGAAATGCACTAAAGACTGGTTAGTCCTGATCATCAACACAGCCAGGGAATTGGCGGATGCACTCCTGGTTGAGATCCAACAAAGCGAGAGTAAACTCAAAACGATGGTACACCTAACTGTATTTAAGAAAAAATTGGATGAAATAAATAAAGATCACACTGACTATAAAGAATACCTCACCCAGTCTAAACTCACGAAACTTAAAAAAGATGTTCAGAAGTTCAGTCAGGAGATTATATATCCATATACTACTGATGAGTATTATGAGAAACCCCAGCAACAATACTCTAGCAAAAACCAACTCCGGTTTAGACCAACCCCACAGAACTGGACCTTCAGTTCAGGAGATGAGAGGAGTACAAGCGGAAGCAGTAGTGATGAGAGCACTGATGGCTATCAAGGAAGACGACAGCAGACCTATCGCAATCCAATGATGCAACCACCCATGCCACCTTTTGGTTTTTGGCAGCAACCCTTTTACCCTACAGGTTTTGGCTTCCCTCAAGGTCCACAGCCTTTTTTATACAGAGGCCGAGGGAGGGGAAAAGGAAGAAAAAAACAGAATACCCGAGTACAATGGGAGGACCAACAAGCAGTCGCAATGGGAACCAGGAGCAGAGGGAAAGGGAACGGTCCTTCGACGAGCCGAGAGTAACAAGTATCGTTAATTTGAGCACCCATACCCTCTCCATAGATGAAGAAAAAGTCCTCTCTAAAGGCTTAGGTTTCGTACCCACACCTATGAACGATCCTTTTACACTTAACACAGAATTGGCTCAGTTCTTTAGAAAAATTAAACTCCGCAACCACTTCAGTGACATAAGGGAAGAACAGCCTGAGATGATTAATACTGGTCTGAAGAGAAAATCGACATTTGTTCCCCCATTTCACACCATTCCTTCACATATATTGGCATTTGAACAGAGAGTTCTTAAAGAAATAGAACAGATCAACTTTGGTAAAGAAAAGGGTTTTCAAAACCTTACGAAACCAGAGCGAAAAGTACTTGAAAATCTGAAAAACAACAGCGCACTTACCATCAAACCGGCTGATAAAGGCGGCGCAATTGTACTGATGGATAAAACTATGTACAAGGATGAGTGCAACCGTTTACTTTCAGATGGCACCAGTTATGAGATCCATACAGAAGATCCCACGCCACGGTTGACGAGGAAAATCCAGACTATGGTAGACGAGGCCTTGAGCCAGGATTGGATTACGAAACAGGAAGCTGATTTCCTTATCTGTGAGAATCCCAAAACACCAAGGTTCTACATCTTACCCAAAATCCACAAAGGAAGATTACCACCCCCAGGAAGGCCTATAGTCTCTGGTATTGGGTCTATTTTGGAGCCCCTTTCGCAATTTTGCGATTGGTTCTTGAAACCCCTAGTACAGAAATCACCATCTTACCTCAGAGACACAAAAGATGTACTGTGTCTATTGCGTGATCTACGAATTAATACAACAGAGGATATTCTTATCACCATGGACATAGAAGCATTATACACAAGTATTCCTCAAAGGCGCACACTGGCAGTAGTGGAAGAAATTCTGTTGAATCTTGAGTGGAACTTCCTCACTCCCTGCCATTTCGTTATGGAATGTGCTGAAATTGCCCTTACAGAGAACTATTTCGAATTTGAGGAAACTATCTATCATCAAGTTACCGGAACATCAATGGGCAGTACCTTTGCCCCCAGTTTAGCATGCCTTTATGTCCATCAGTTTGAAGAAAATTACATCTTTAATACTGATAACCCTTTCACTCAACAAATCAAAACGTGGAAACGCTACATCGACGACATTTTTGTCGTGTGGCAGGGTAATGAAGACCCAGCTAATAGCTTTATAGACTGGGTTAACACGAAAGACCATCACCTTAGGTTCACTCATTCCATCAGCAGGACGAATGTTGTCTTTCTCGATCTAGTGATACAAAAGGGGATGATGGACGGAACGTTTGAGCCAATCAAACACTCACCCCCAGTCAACTGATCTGGGTTTAATCCATCATCATTCTTTAGCTCACTCCACCACCCCAGTTCAGACATGGCCATATGCAAATCAGTCTGACCCTGTGCCTCATGGGAACAGTCCAGCCCGAACTGCCAAGCCATGTCTTCCCTGGACCGGAAACAAGCATCCTAGGACCGGTTTCTGGCATTCCAGCCGTCATCAGCCAGGCTTGCTTGAATCCAGTGGCAAAGTGAGCAAGGGACCCACGTCTGGGCATACCCCCGCCAACTTAGGGCGAACAAGCGATACAAAAGGGGATGATGGACGGAACGCTTGAGCCAATCAAACACTCACCCCAGTCAACTGATCTGGGTTTAATCCATCATCATTCTTTAGCTCACTCCACCACCCCAGTTCAGACATGGCCATATGCAAATCAGTCTGACCCTGTGCCTCATGGGAACAGTCCAGCCCGAACTGCCAAGCCATGTCTTCCTGGACCGGAAACAAGCATCCTAGGACCGGTTTCTGGCATTCCAGCCGTCATCAGCCAGGCTTGCTTGAATCCAGTGGCAAAGTGAGCAAGGGACCCACGTCTGGGCATACCCCCGCCAACTTAGGGCGAACAAAGCGATACAAAAGGGGATGATGGACGGAACGTTTGAGCCAATCAAACACTCACCCCCAGTCAACTGATCTGGGTTTAATCCATCATCATTCTTTAGCTCACTCCACCACCCCAGTTCAGACATGGCCATATGCAAATCAGTCTGACCCTGTGCCTCATGGGAACAGTCCAGCTCGAACTGCCAAGCCATGTCTTCCCTGGACCGGAAACAAGCATCCTAGGACCGGTTTCTGGCATTCCAGCCGTCATCAGCCAGGCTTGCTTGAATCCAGTGGCAAAGTGAGCAAGGGACCCACGTCTGGGCATACCCCGCCAACTTAGGGCGAACAAAGCGATACAAAGGGGATGATGGACGGAACGTTTGAGCCAATCAAACACTCACCCTCAGTCAACTGATCTGGGTTTAATCCATCATCATTCTTTAGCTCACTCCACCACCCCAGTTCAGACATGGCCATATGCAAATCAGTCTGACCCTGTGCCTCATGGGAACAGTCCAGCCCGAACTGCCAAGCCATGTCTTCCCTGGACCGGAAACAAGCATCCTAGGACCGGTTTCTGGCATTCCAGCCGTCATCAGCCAGGCTTGCTTGAATCCAGTGGCAAAGTGAGCAAGGGACCCACGTCTGGGCATACCCCCGCCAACTTAGGGCGAACAAAGTGATACAAAAGGGGATGATGGACGGAACGTTTGAGCCAATCAAACACTCACCCCCAGTCAACTGATCTGGGTTTAATCCATCATCATTCTTTAGCTCACTCCACCACCCCAGTTCAGACATGGCCATATGCAAATCAGTCTGACCCTGTGCCTCATGGGAACAGTCCAGCCCGAACTGCCAAGCCATGTCTTCCCTGGACCGGAAACAAGCATCCTAGGACCGGTTTCTGGCATTCCAGCCGTCATCAGCCAGGCTTGCTTGAATCCAGTGGCAAAGTGAGCAAGGGACCCACGTCTGGGTATACCCCGCCAACTTAGGGCGAACAAAGTGATACAAAGGGATGATGGACGGAACGTTTGAGCCAATCAAACACTCACCCCCAGTCAACTGATCTGGGTTTAATCCATCATCATTCTTTAGCTCACTCCACCACCCCAGTTCAGACATGGCCATATGCAAATCAGTCTGACCCTGTGCCTCATGGGAACAGTCCAGCCCGAACTGCCAAGCCATGTCTTCCCTGGACCGGAAACAAGCATCCTAGGACCGGTTTCTGGCATTCCAGCCGTCATCAGCCAGGCTTGCTTGAATCCAGTGGCAAAGTGAGCAAGGGACCCACGTCTGGGCATACCGCCAACTTAGGGCGAACAAAGTGATACAAAAGGGATGATGGACGGAACGTTTGAGCCAATCAAACACTCACCCCCAGTCAACTGATCTGGGTTTAATCCATCATCATTCTTTAGCTCACTCCACCACCCCAGTTCAGACATGGCCATATGCAAATCAGTCTGACCCTGTGCCTCATGGGAACAGTCCAGCCCGAACTGCCAAGCCATGTCTTCCTGGACCGGAAACAAGCATCCTAGGACCGGTTTCTGGCATTCCAGCCGTCATCAGCCAGGCTTGCTTGAATCCAGTGGCAAAGTGAGCAAGGGACCCACGTCTGGGCATACCCCCGCCAACTTAGGGCGAACAAAGTGATACAAAGGGGATGATGGACGGAACGTTTGAGCCAATCAAACACTCACCCCAGTCAACTGATCTGGGTTTAATCCATCATCATTCTTTAGCTCACTCCACCACCCCAGTTCAGACATGGCCATATGCAAATCAGTCTGACCCTGTGCCTCATGGGAACAGTCCAGCCCGAACTGCCAAGCCATGTCTTCCTGGACCGGAAACAAGCATCCTAGGACCGGTTTCTGGCATTCCAGCCGTCATCAGCCAGGCTTGCTTGAATCCAGTGGCAAAGTGAGCAAGGGACCCACGTCTGGGCATACCTCGCCAACTTAGGGCTGAACAAAGTGATACAAAAGGGGATGATGGACGGAACGTTTGAGCCAATCAAACACTCACCCCCAGTCAACTGATCTGGGTTTAATCCATCATCATTCTTTAACTCACTCCACCACCCCAGTTCAGACATGGCCATATGCAAATCAGTCTGACCCTGTGCCTCATGGGAACAGTCCAGCCCGAACTGCCAAGCCATGTCTTCCCTGGACCGGAAACAAGCATCCTAGGACCGGTTTCTGGCATTCCAGCCGTCATCAGCCAGGCTTGCTTGAATCCAGTGGCAAAGTGAGCAAGGGACCCATATGGCCATGTCTGAACTGGGGTGGTGGAGTGAGCTAAAGAATGATGATGGATTAAACCCAGATCAGTTGACTGGGGTGAGTGTTTGATTGGCTCAAACGTTCCGTCCATCATCCCCTTTGTATCGCTTTGTTCGCCCTAAGTTGGCGGGGGTATGCCCAGACGTGGGTCCCTTGCTCACTTTGCCACTGGATTCAAGCAAGCCTGGCTGATGACGGCTGGAATGCCAGAAACCGGTCCTAGGATGCTTGTTTCCGGTCCAGGGAAGACATGGCTTGGCAGTTCGTGCTGGACTGTTCCCATGAGGCACAGGGTCAGACTGATTTGCATATGGCCATGTCTGAACTGGGGTGGTGGAGTGAGCTAAAGAATGATGATGGATTAAACCCAGATCAGTTGACTGGGGGTGAGTGTTTGATTGGCTCAAACGTTCCGTCCATCATCCCCTTTGTATCGCTTTGTTCGCCCTAAGTTGGCGGGGGTATGCCCAGACGTGGGTCCCTGCTCACTTTGCCACTGGATTCAAGCAAGCCTGGCTGATGACGGCTGGAATGCCAGAAACCGGTCCTAGGATGCTTGTTTCCGGTCCAGGGAAGACATGGCTTGGCAGTTCGTGCTGGACTGTTCCCATGAGGCACAGGGTCAGACTGATTTGCATATGGCCATGTCTGAACTGGGGTGGTGGAGTGAGCTAAAGAATGATGATGGATTAAACCCAGATCAGTTGACTGGGGGTGAGTGTTTGATTGGCTCAAACGTTCCGTCCATCATCCCCTTTGTATCGCTTTGTTCGCCCTAAGTTGGCGGGGGTATGCCCAGACGTGGGTCCCTTGCTCACTTTGCCACTGGATTCAAGCAAGCCTGGCTGATGACGGCTGGAATGCCAGAAACCGGTCCTAGGATGCTTGTTTCCGGTCCAGGGAAGACATGGCTTGGCAGTTCGTGCTGGACTGTTCCCATGAGGCACAGGGTCAGACTGATTTGCATATGGCCATGTCTGAACTGGGGTGGTGGAGTGAGCTAAAGAATGATGATGGATTAAACCCAGATCAGTTGACTGGGGGTGAGTGTTTGATTGGCTCAAACGTTCCGTCCATCATCCCCTTTTGTATCGCTTTGTTCAGCCCTAAGTTGGCGGGGGTATGCCCAGACGTGGGTCCCTTGCTCACTTTGCCACTGGATTCAAGCAAGCCTGGCTGATGACGGCTGGAATGCCAGAAACCGGTCCTAGGATGCTTGTTTCCGGTCCAGGGAAGACATGGCTTGGCAGTTCGTGCTGGACTGTTCCCATGAGGCACAGGGTCAGACTGATTTGCATATGGCCATGTCTGAACTGGGGTGGTGGAGTGAGCTAAAGAATGATGATGGATTAAACCCAGATCAGTTGACTGGGGGTGAGTGTTTGATTGGCTCAAACGTTCCGTCCATCATCCCCTTTTGTATCGCTTTGTTCGCCCTAAGTTGGCGGGGTATGCCCAGACGTGGGTCCCTTGCTCACTTTGCCACTGGATTCAAGCAAGCCTGGCTGATGACGGCTGGAATGCCAGAAACCGGTCCTAGGATGCTTGTTTCCGGTCCAGGGAAGACATGGCTTGGCAGTTCGTGCTGGACTGTTCCCATGAGGCACAGGGTCAGACTGATTTGCATATGGCCATGTCTGAACTGGGGTGGTGGAGTGAGCTAAAGAATGATGATGGATTAAACCCAGATCAGTTGACTGGGGGTGAGTGTTTGATTGGCTCAAACGTTCCGTCCATCATCCCCTTTGTATCGCTTGTTCGCCCTAAGTTGGCGGGGGTATGCCCAGACGTGGGTCCCTTGCTCACTTTGCCACTGGATTCAAGCAAGCCTGGCTGATGACGGCTGGAATGCCAGAAACCGGTCCTAGGATGCTTGTTTCCGGTCCAGGGAAGACATGGCTTGGCAGTTCGTGCTGGACTGTTCCCATGAGGCACAGGGTCAGACTGATTTGCATATGGCCATGTCTGAACTGGGTGGTGGAGTGAGCTAAAGAATGATGATGGATTAAACCCAGATCAGTTGACTGGGGGTGAGTGTTTGATTGGCTCAAACGCTCCGTCCATCATCCCCTTTGTATCGCTTTGTTCGCCCTAAGTTGGCGGGGTATGCCCAGACGTGGGTCCCTTGCTCACTTTGCCACTGGATTCAAGCAAGCCTGGCTGATGACGGCTGGAATGCCAGAAACCGGTCCTAGGATGCTTGTTTCCGGTCCAGGGAAGACATGGCTTGGCAGTTCGTGCTGGACTGTTCCCATGAGGCACAGGGTCAGACTGATTTGCATATGGCCATGTCTGAACTGGGGTGGTGGAGTGAGCTAAAGAATGATGATGGATTAAACCCAGATCAGTTGACTGGGGGTGAATGTTTGATTGGCTCAAACGTTCCGTCCATCATCCCCTTTTGTATCGCTTGTTCGCCCTAAGTTGGCGGGGTATGCCCAGACGTGGGTCCCTTGCTCACTTTGCCACTGGATTCAAGCAAGCCTGGCTGATGACGGCTGGAATGCCAGAAACCGGTCCTAGGATGCTTGTTTCCGGTCCAGGGAAGACATGGCTTGGCAGTTCGTGCTGAACTGTTCCCATGAGGCACAGGGTCAGACTGATTTGCATATGGCCATGTCTGAACTGGGGTGGTGGAGTGAGCTAAAGAATGATGATGGATTAAACCCAGATCAGTTGACTGGGGTGAGTGTTTGATTGGCTCAAACGTTCCGTCCATCATCCCCTTTTGTATCGCTTGTTACGCCCTAAGTTGGCGGGGGTATGCCCAGACGTGGGTCCCTTGCTCACTTTGCCACTGGATTCAAGCAAGCCTGGCTGATGACGGCTGGAATGCCAGAAACCGGTCCTAGGATGCTTGTTTCCGGTCCAGGGAAGACATGGCTTGGCAGTTCGTGCTGGACTGTTCCCATGAGGCACAGGGTCAGACTGATTTGCATATGGCCATGTCTGAACTGGGGTGGTGGAGTGAGCTAAAGAATGATGATGGATTAAACCCAGATCAGTTGACTGGGGGTGAGTGTTTGATTGGCTCAAACGTTCCGTCCATCATCCCCTTTTGTATCGCTTTGTTCGCCCTAAGTTGGCGGGGGTATGCCCAGACGTGGGTCCCTTGCTCACTTTGCCACTGGATTCAAGCAAGCCTGGCTGATGACGGCTGGAATGCCAGAAACCGGTCCTAGGATGCTTGTTTCCGGTCCAGGGAAGACATGGCTTGGCAGTTCGTGCTGGACTGTTCCCATGAGGCACAGGGTCAGACTGATTTGCATATGGCCATGTCTGAACTGGGGTGGTGGAGTGAGCTAAAGAATGATGATGGATTAAACCCAGATCAGTTGACTGGGGGTGAGTGTTTGATTGGCTCAAACGTTCCGTCCATCATCCCCTTTTGTATCGCTTTGTTCGCCCTAAGTTGGCGGGGGTATGCCCAGACGTGGGTCCCTTGCTCACTTTGCCACTGGATTCAAGCAAGCCTGGCTGATGACGGCTGGAATGCCAGAAACCGGTCCTAGGATGCTTGTTTCCGGTCCAGGGAAGACATGGCTTGGCAGTTCGTGCTGGACTGTTCCCATGAGGCACAGGGTCAGACTGATTTGCATATGGCCATGTCTGAACTGGGGTGGTGGAGTGAGCTAAAGAATGATGATGGATTAAACCCAGATCAGTTGACTGGGGGTGAGTGTTTGATTGGCTCAAACGTTCCGTCCATCATCCCCTTTTGTATCGCTTTGTTCGCCCTAAGTTGGCGGGGGTATGCCCAGACGTGGGTCCCTTGCTCACTTTGCCACTGGATTCAAGCAAGCCTGGCTGATGACGGCTGGAATGCCAGAAACCGGTCCTAGGATGCTTGTTTCCGGTCCAGGGAAGACATGGCTTGGCAGTTCGTGCTGGACTGTTCCCATGAGGCACAGGGTCAGACTGATTTGCATATGGCCATGTCTGAACTGGGGTGGTGGAGTGAGCTAAAGAATGATGATGGATTAAACCCAGATCAGTTGACTGGGGGTGAGTGTTTGATTGGCTCAAACGTTCCGTCCATCATCCCCTTTTGTATCGCTTTGTTCGCCCTAAGTTGGCGGGGGTATGCCCAGACGTGGGTCCCTTGCTCACTTTGCCACTGGATTCAAGCAAGCCTGGCTGATGACGGCTGGAATGCCAGAAACCGGTCCTAGGATGCTTGTTTCCGGTCCAGGGAAGACATGGCTTGGCAGTTCGTGCTGGACTGTTCCCATGAGGCACAGGGTCAGACTGATTTGCATATGGCCATGTCTGAACTGGGGTGGTGGAGTGAGCTAAAGAATGATGATGGATTAAACCCAGATCAGTTGACTGGGGGTGAGTGTTTGATTGGCTCAAACGTTCCGTCCATCATCCCCTTTTGTATCGCTTTGTTCGCCCTAAGTTGGCGGGGGTATGCCCAGACGTGGGTCCCTTGCTCACTTTGCCACTGGATTCAAGCAAGCCTGGCTGATGACGGCTGGAATGCCAGAAACCGGTCCTAGGATGCTTGTTTCCGGTCCAGGGAAGACATGGCTTGGCAGTTCGTGCTGGACTGTTCCCATGAGGCACAGGGTCAGACTGATTTGCATATGGCCATGTCTGAACTGGGGTGGTGGAGTGAGCTAAAGAATGATGATGGATTAAACCCAGATCAGTTGACTGGGGGTGAGTGTTTGATTGGCTCAAACGTTCCGTCCATCATCCCCTTTTGTAACGTCTTTCTCGATCTAGACATCAGCTTAACAGAAGAAGGCATCAGTACAAAAGTGCATAAAAAACCTACGGATAAGAACAGTCTTCTATTATACGAGAGTTACCATCCCAAAGCATTAAGGGACAATCTACCAGTAGGTCAATTCTTGCGAGTACGCAGGAACTGTTCAGAAACAGAGAATTTCATGACTCAGGCGGATGAACTTGAAAAAGAAACTTCTTGATCGACACTACCCCAAAAAATTGATTAAAAAAGCCAGAAAAAGAGCTAGGAATCATAACCGGGAGGCCCTCCTTGAGGATACAAATAAAGAAAAAACAGACCGCCTGGTGTGTGTTACCACCTATACACCCGTGTCTAATACAGTACAGAAGATTATTAAAAAGAATTGGCATATCCTGAATAGTGCCAATCACCACTGGGAGTCTCCTTTGTTTGCTTTCAAACGAAGCAAAAATATCCGGGACACAGTAGTACATGCCAAAGATCCCCCGCGAACAGAAGAAAATCAGATTACTCTGTGGAACACCCAGAGACCAATAGGTCACTATGCATGTGGAGGCTGTGTTGCATGCCCTTTGACCATAACCACCAAAGAAGTTGATATAGGAACTGGGAATGCATGGAAACTGAACAGTTTTAGTAACTGTAATACAGAAAACGTGGTCTATCTTCTCATATGCCCCTGCAGTCTCATGTATGTGGGCATGACAACCAGGAAGATTAAAATCCGAATTAATGAACACCGTAGCACAATAAGGTGCAAGAAAAGTAACACCAAACTCACAAGGCACTTCCTAGAACTAAACCATAAGGAGAATGACCTCAAATGGGTGGTTCTAGAGGTTATGAAAAACCATAGAATGGACCTGACCAGACCACTCCACATTAGAGAGCAACGGTGGGTGTACAGATTACGGACTTGGGATAAAGGACTGAACGATGAAATTCCTTGGCTGCAAATGGTGCTATAAATTATGCATTCTCATTATAATCCCTAGGTTGACACTAGGTATTATACAAGATACGCATATTTGCACCCAAGTCGGCCTTTACATTATGCTATAAGGCATGGCTCAGATTCTAATTGTCATCCCCACCTATACACTATGGGCCATGTGACTCACACTAATAGAGACCCTTGAGTCTAGAATCACCAACTGCGCATGCGCGCTTCTTGTACATCGCGCGATTATAGAATAATTAATACTCTTGATCTTAAATATTTGTAGCGTCTGAATACATGCATATAATCGAGTAGATCGCGCCAAATAAGATAAATACATTTACCATATTCTTATCCCCTTGAGCACCTACCATTCTTGGGCTTCTTAATCAGGCTGCCTAGATTCAAAACGTCACCCCCGCCTATTAACTATGGGCTTATGAGACTCGCATCGTTAGAGTACTTGGAGTCCAGAATCACCCATTATGTATGCGCACTATGGAATGATCAACATCTTTGATCTTCAGTATTTGCAGAGTTTGAATACACGTACATACTCTAGTAGGTCGCGATCACGTTGGGCGGCGCTACATCCATCGAGCCCACGTTGGGCGGTGCCATTTTTGTTTACTTAGGAACATAGTACCATCACCTGCGCATGCGCACACTGAATACATCCCCACACTGGGTCGGACGGCGTCATCCAACACTGACCAATACGGCTGCTCTCTTGCGCCGACGCTCCCCTAGTTGGCTGCCAGGCAGGTCAGGCAGCTATCTCTATGGCATTTCAGAGACACCGGATGTCAGTCATTATAGGTCAGGCAGCAATAACTATTGGATATCCGAGACACTGTAAGTTAGTTAATTAACCCTAATTACTCATCAATTAGTACAGTCACGCCCTTGCGCCATTACTATATAGAGCGCTCCCTGACTCTCCTCATTTACCAGCGAGGAGGTGAGGCATGCAGTCATAGGTGCAGCAGCGGGAGATCCTTTCATTAACAGTAAGAGTATGAACGGTTCGAGTGGGTGTATGCATTTTCTGTTGTTATGCACATTGTGCTTTTTTCTTCCATTACAAGCGACCTTGGATCACTTTGCTTGAGTTCGCTCTACAGCGGATTATTTTTTTTTTATTCTGATCATTATGGATGTTCTCCCCCCTCTTTTTCTCCGTTTTCTCCTCATTTTTAGGGCGCGTGACCTAATGGGTCTTCCTTACTCACTCTACCTATGGGGCAAGTAGGTCCCAGGGAATAGGGTAAGCGTTGGGGACCAAGCATCCCTTATTATTCTTTAGTGCACAGATGACTGACACAGTTTGTTGCACTTATAGCCACTCACTCATTCTGCATGTGTACGTGGAGTTTTGAATGACCTTCACAAAAAATGTGTGATTATGTTGCTATTCTTTCAAGTGTTTATTGTTTTCTTATTTACACAGGCTGGAACATTTTAGCCGCAACTCTGTGGTGTGTGATCTTGATCACCCCACTTAGTGGATACCTCACCTATATTGATTGGTAAGGTAGGAGCCCGTTGGTGTATGATAGGTCCTGATGAATGCTGCGGACCCGGTTGGGCCACTAGGCAGAAACATGGTGACCATTAGTTATACGGTGGGGGGACTACAATATCCCCAACACACCGATCATTTCTTTTAAACACCATACAGATGTCAGTCACATTAAAAAGAGGTTTGACATCCGTAATGGCTTTTTAAATTTCACTTTTTTTGTTAAGGGCCCCCACTTAGTCTTAGAAGTGCATCCCTGTCTTCAGGTGTATGCCCGCCCTCTTTCAAACCAAGTTTTTAGAGGGCGAGGACTGGTCAATGATGAAGCATGACACCAGGTGGTGTGTGAGACCAGTCTTTTACCTTTTGTGAGATGTCTACACTCATATAGAAGACATAATAGCAATTAGGTCAATAACTAGGAGAGGCTTCTTGTGTTAATCACCCCCACGGCGATGTCCACGGCCACCAGCGACTGCAGTGCTGCTCTGGCGTGACACCACTCCCCGCAGTCCCAGAGCAGCGTCTGAATCTAGCCATGCCCCCCCCCCCTTCCCGGATGTCAGAGACGGAGGAGGGTGAACAGGCGACACCAGATTAAGCGTGGCGTCTACCCAGCAGTGACTAGCCCTCCCGGTCGGCCGGCGAATCTCCCGCCGAAGAAGTGCCAGGGGACAGCACCGACAAGGATCCGAAGGCTCAGGATCCAGCGACACCGCCCAAGTTGAAGGTACCCAAGCGGCAAGCCAGAGCACTAGTCCGTTCCAGCAGACAAAGCCCCAAGGCTAGCACAGCGAGCAGCGAGCAGCCTGCAGCGACTAGAGAGCCTGCCATGCCCCGCAGCGATTAGAGAGCCTGCCATGCCCCGCAGCTCCATTTGCACCCACCTGCCAAGACTGTGATTTCCCGCGTGCCGGCAGCCTCCACTGAGCGGGGCTCAGGCAGTGCTGGACTGCTGCCTGTCATCTCGCCAGCACTGGGGCATTGTGTGCGGATGCACCCGCCTGACGAGAGCACAGAGTGACCCACAGCGAGAGGGAAAGACTACCGCGGCCGAGAGAGAGCTGCCGCCGCAGCGCCACCTAGCGGCAACCTACCTGCGCCATAACACAGGCTGGAATTGCTCGTTGTCAAGGGACACGCAAAAGACACACTGCAAAGAAAGTGACAGGCAGGCCCAGCCCCACACCGACATTCCCTGGACCCGCAGCACACAGGGCAAACTCAAGAGGGACACCAGCAGCGCTGCCTCAGTGTTCCCCGCAAAAGCTCCAAAGTCCTGGCGAAAGAGAAACTGCCCACGGTGAGGAGCCTGCAGGGCCGCCCAGTGTGCCACCCTGGCCAGCAACCCCCGGCCTCTCCCTGTGGCAAACAGCGCCACCTACCTCCACAAAAGACCTACGGCCCACAGGGTGGCCTCACCACGTTGCAGGCAGGTAGGAGCAACACAGGACGCAGCTTAACGAACGGACGTCAGGACCGGCACAAACAGAGTGCTGCACTGACACCCGGTGGCCACCTGCGGTACTGCAGCTACCGCAACCCAGCACACAAGAGAGAAACAGCCTGCAGTGCAATCAACAGGACAGTAAATGCACCAGGGCAGGGGGGATCCAAGCCCACGCACCCACAGAGCCGCTGCGACCAGGAACAAGGCTGAGCTACAGCAAATGCCTCAGACCCCCACACGAGGAGTGGGGCAGCTCACTTCACCCTGGCGCCCAGTGCACCACGCGGTATTCCCAGCTCCCACGCTGTGGCCATCGACAGCTATGCACTGAGAGATGGACGTACTGCCTAGCCAGAGCGGATAGCCAGCGCACCCCGCGACCGTCAGTCCTGGAACAACCGGAGGCCGGAGAAGAGGCCCTGACACCCCACTACCCTGCAGGAAATAGCGGGATCAACGAGAGGAAATTGCTAAGGGAGCCAAGCTGGATGATCCACGCCGGCATACCTTAAGAGTGGTCCAGCGCGCTGACCGCCCACCGCGACCGACGTCAGCTGATCCGCGTCAAGTATGGATACACTGCACCCTACAGACCAGCAGTACTAGAGCACAGCACAGCGTCCTGCTAACCAGCCGGCAACAGCAGCCAACAGATCCAAGAGTGCGCACCGCCACAACCAGGAAGAGTGGACGACCAGCCAGAGCAGCAACGTCTCAAGGTCGCTGTCCCCGCGAACAGCTCCAGAGAAGCTTGTGCAGAGCGCGCACCACATGTGGCTGCCCGACGCCACTGCCGGAGGAGAGATCGCATCACTCGCCCCTCCTGGTACACAGACCTAATCGCAAGCTACATCACAGGCACCCCAACTGCCAGAAGAAAGCGTCCAAGAACGGGACCGAGCACACAAAGCGCACGCAAAGCCAGAAGCGCGCGGAAAGCCGCGCCAGTGAACCTGACTGCACAGACAAGCACCCAGGAGACGTCTCTAGAAAGAAGCACTGCTGGAGTCAGCAGAGAGATCCTCCTACATCTCCACCGCAGCAATAGCGATAAAGCCCGGAAGGAGCCAAACGCAGCACATAGGACGACCCCGTCTCCACTGCACCAACGAAGCCCCGCAGTGGGCCGAAGGCCACACAGAGTGTCCTCCCTCGCACTGCCTCAGGACGGAGTCGGCAGTGACCCACGACAGGCAAGAGCGGAGTTGCACACCCCACGTGGCAGGCCGCCACAGCGACAGGCGCTCCGACAACAGGGCGACACATGACCGGACGTCACGTCACCCAGCAAGCAAGGAGCGCGCCGGAGCGAAGGCAGAAGCCGGCGCCATGACAGCGCCGCCTCGAGGTCCATGCGCAACGCCCTCAAAGAAAGAAGAGAGTGGCAGCCCTGTCACCCAGAAAATCGGATGAACACAGGTGGGCTGAATAGACCAACAAAGGGAGAAGACCGAGGACTCACAGCAAGCCCAGAGCACACCCTGACACACCAGACAGCCACCAAGGCGGACCGACGTCCCAGGGCACAGCCTCACGGATGAACCGAACGTAAGCCGCAGCAAGCGCAGACCGCGTCTCATCCCAACGCTTCCCCAGGCGACCGTCTATCCCCGAGCGTCGACAGTCTAGGTCAATCGGCATCCCTGCTCCTGTCCACAGATGCCACGGGTGAAGATCAGCACTGAGTGCCCGCCCTCACACCGCCTCAAGATGGAGTCAGCAGTGGCCCCAAAACAGGCAAGAGAGGATCCGTACACTCTACGTGTCAAGCCGCCACCGAAGACCAACCTCAACAAGGCGGAGACACCTGGCTGCTAAGTCCCTCCTGACATCCAAACTCTCCCAGCAAGTCACCACCATCTGTCATTCCGACTCACCACATGGCTGGCAACCACCATCACGCCAGCCCTCAGCACATGCGTCAAACACCACCACCAGAGCACAAGTGGACTGGAGTCCTACACCGTTGCCACGCCAGCCGACTAAAGAAATTAGAAGCCACCTGTGAACCTGGCCTACACCGGAACCGCGGCAGCGAGTGCAAGTCCTGGCCAAGACTCATCCACCCGTGAGGGTTGTGCGTGCGACTAAGTAACGGCTCCTCGGCGGTCCTGCAGCTGCCCCCAGACGGCACACAAGCGGCCCCCAGCGCAGCCCTCATACAGTCCCGCAGCAACCCCGACGATGGGCCTCCCCAGGCGGGAGAGTGAGAAGAGACATTGCCCCACCGACAGGTTACCGGTCACAGCCAAGCAGTTCAACAGGGACAGTCGGTCCAGCAACACCTCTGTGAATTCTCACCGTGGACTCCATCCATGCTCACGACGCAACCCACCGTGAAGAACTGTTCGAACCCACCACCGACCATCCCGGACGTCAGCAACGTGGAGCCATGCAAGACTGCAAGACAAGTCATCATCAGAGAACTGATGGTATGCGGCGGATGTCATCAAAGCCAGCGGTCGTGTCCTGAACCCCTCAGGTTAAACTACGAGTGCCCGCCGAGATGGCCCTGCAGCAGGCGGAATCACCGGCCCATGCCTGATGTCTTTCTTGCCACTGGACTCGTAAGGCTGATGGACCCTGTGGTGTTTAGTTGACTGTTTATTTCTCTCCACAGGTTGAACCAATTGTTGTTGTTCTTCATTAAAGTTGGGGAGGAATGTAGTGTCCTGCTGGACACGTTCTAGTGTCTCAGCAGACACTGAGTTAGTAGCCACTCCCCTATGGGAGTGGACACACTGCACCCCCACACCCATTCATCACGGGTGTCACGAGTGACGTGGCCCCGCCAATAAAAGGGCCCGGGTGCACGTGCTCGTGGCCAGTTACCACTCTACATTCACCTGGTGTCCGTGTCCATTCATTCTGCAATGTGGGCCTTAGGCCCAACATTACAAACTCAGAGTAAAAAGAGGAAGGGAAAATGGGCCCTGTGTTGCTCTTCTGCTGTAACGTCCTATGACTTTGGAAGCTGCGACTGAGCCAGACACACTGGAATTCGGGTTGAACAATTCCATCGTGTTTCCTGGTGAGGCATCAGCTGGCCGGCGCACAGCGGCACAAGGCTCTTCACATGTTTACAGTTTGAGCAGCGAGCTGGCTGATGAGCTTGAGACCGAGTGGGACGATTCACTGGAGAAAAATATCTCTTAACTTATGTCAAAGAGTTCTGCTTCGTTGGAAGTAAAAGTGAAAATCAGTCACATGAACATTTTGAGATTTATTGGAACTATTTTAAAGCTGCAGTTGGAAATACTTTTCTGACTCTTAGATACAATGTGTTTCCCAAAATTATGTTGCCAGTGAGAGAATGCCAATGCAGTGTCCATCTTGTATCGGTTAAGAAAAAGTAACTGTTACGTAGATTCTTTCTATGCAGGAGTTATAAAGAAATGAAATCTAGTCATGCTGCAAAATGAAGATATAATTCACAATGTATTTGTGCTTGTTATCTAGCTTCCTCTGCCTCCATACTGAGCCGCATCATACACAATGTTTAGACACAAGCACATTTTGCAGCCCCACATCTTCCCCTCCGAACAGCAGTTCTCCCCTTTACCGTAACTCGTATCATCCCATCCGTCCAAGTCTGTATCTCGCGATCTTTCGATACACCCATGGCCAGAACCACACCGGGAGTGTCAGATTATTCACTCGCGCTCCATTCATAAGCAAGCTGGTTTAACAACACACATAGACTTAGAAGTACAATAACTTTTGGCTGTAGGTTTTTTAAAAGCCAGATACTAACAATTAAATACACGGGGCAGAGCTTCCAAGAATGAGCTCAGTTTTATGTTCAGATACAAGACAACTAGATATTGCGTGACAGCTATTTATGTTATGTCATGTTATGTTATGTTAAGTGTCACTTATATAGCGCCTAATCACCAACGGTCTCTTAGCGCTTCTGTGAAAGTTAGAACCTAACGCCAGCTATTTCCTGTCATAATACTCCTTCGGTCAGAGCTTGTCTTGCCCAGAGGCCTGCATGAACAAAAAGGTTTTCAGTTTCTTCCTGAATGGGAGGAGAGTAACTTCACCACACAAACGTTCCGCCAGTTTATTCCACAACCGGGGAATCAGTACTGAGAAAGCTCGTCCATCCATCGTAACTTTATCAAACCATGGCCAGGTCAGCCTGCATTGTCCAGGGACATATCTCCTTAGATGGTCCCTAATATAGACTAGTGCCATCCCATACGGTGCCTTATGTGCAATACATAAGCCCTTGAGCCTAATCCTCTGCTTAATTGGATGCCAATGCAGTTGTTGCAGCAATGGTGTAGCATGTGACCGCCTTGGAAGCTTGAAAATTAATCTTGCTGCATTGTTCATTACTACTTGAAGCATCCCCAGCAACTTGTCCGGGAGCCCAATATATAGCGCATTTCCATAGTCCAGTCGCAACACAGTCAGTGCCGCCACCCAGTTCGCATTGTTGAGAAAGGTAGGAGGGGTACCAATTTCCGAAGTTGCCTCAGAAGGCCCACACAGTTTCCTACCACTGTCATCACCTGTCCGGTCTCTGCAAACTTATTGTCCTACTTAATACCCAGACTCTTCACAACAGGCACCGGTGTTGGTGTGGCACCTAACTCTTGTGGCCAAAAGAGGTTTATCCCGTGGTGATTGCTAGAACATCAGTCTTATCTGGGTTCACTTTAAGCGAGTTAGCAGTCATCCAGTTCATTGTAAACCTAAGGATGTTCTGTGTGCTTGACTGTACTTGTTTAGAATTATCAATCCATAGGATCAATTGAGTATCATCCGCGTAATTAAACAGTTGACTGTCCATTTCTGCTAGTGCCGCCACTAGTGGCTGGAGGTAAATATTAAAAAGCAGTGGGGACAAGTTATCAACAACAGTCCTAAGCTTTCAGCAGTGAACGCTGCAAACTTTTAATAATTTCAAACCCGAATTTCGCCCCAAAAACCATGGAGTACAGTTGCTAAAACAAGATGATGTTACTTTCTAGAGGTTGGTTTTCTGTCCTTTTAGTTCTGCTAAATGAGTTATTAAAGCATGGCGTCTTATTGTAGCCACGTGACACAAGATAAGTGGTGCAACCAGGGAAGACGCTATTCCCAGTCCAGGGATGTGTAAATGGGTACCTCTACGTTTGCCGAGGAAGAGGATGCAAGGCTATATGCATAGGCCATGTAGCTGATTCTGCCCTTATCACAAATGGGCCTGTGTCAATCTGCAGGGCCAACCTATATGCCTCAGTCAACTGGCCACAACATCAATCTTTAAGTCCTATCCCTCTCACAAACCCTAACAACAACCCACCTGCACCACCCAGAAAGGCACCACTTCCTAACCAACAAGCCCAACTGTAACCTCCTGTGGGCCCAGAGTTGTGTGGTCGGAGATGTGGATGACTACCCTCTCACCCTGTGGGCAAAAGTAACAACCACCAAACTCATGAACATTTCAGTTAACCCCTCAGTGGCTCATCCGAAACCTTTAAGTACAGATGTTTACTTTTGAACTTTTGTAAATAAACATCACTTTTACTCAACACTTATTGGTGTATCTTCACTTGTTTTTTTATCCATATGCATGTGTTGTATGAGAAAAATGTTACTGTATTGTGCTACATACTCTTTATCGTTTGACATTTTCCAATACTGCAACAGACTTACACATGTCAACTGGCATGCTCACACATTCAGGAAAGAATTGCAATAAATTCAAGTTAGATTTTCAGAATAAGCATTTTCTATTTTTAAGTTAAATATTGTTTTTTTTCAAATTTGTAAGTAGAATAGTCCTCGGTGATAGGCGAAAGGAAAAAATGGAGCTTCACCTCATGGAGGAAACGTCAACTTGAACGGGGATGGGGAAAAGAAAAAAGTATGTTGGGAATGTCAGGAGACATGTCTATATACAAAGTCAGGGAAGATGTACTCTACAACAGCAGGTGGGTAAGGGTGGATGAGAAGATAAGTCTGCTATTTGGGAGCTCAGGGTGCTACAAAACTTGCAGTACTGGTCAGCTTTTGCCTCTATGTTTGCCCACAACTCCCCAATCATCTAATTAATCTCCATAGAGAATTCCTGCTGATCGGCTATATATAATCTGCTTTATAGCCTCCTAGAAGCAGCCATGTTGACATTCACGAGCTGTGTAGAGGTCTCAGGATATCTGGGGTGAATTTTTCCCTCAGCCACTGTTCTTTGAAGTGGGGAGTTGTAGAAGGAGGTATGGCATAGGGTGCAGCTGGAGGCACAGTTATTGTGAGCGCTTCTGGACTGATGGAGAGAGTGGCCACTGACCCAGATGATGGTAGGGACTGCTCCTGAGACATTACTCTTGCTTTATCTTCATGGCCAATCAGAGGCCCAATATCCGGCTCCTTCTGATATGTGGTGTCCAGCTCTACCACACCCTAAGTGGGCTTTTCAGCCTCCACCTGGAGTCTTTTTAACTGAGAGCCTGTGACTCTCTGGTTAGATGCACTCTCTCTGCTGGTGGTAGGTTCCTTCTCCTATCCACTAGTGGCACTCAATTGTTCACATGGCTGCTTATTGGCCAAGGACCTTTTGTTCTTTGGCTGAGGTCCTGCTGTTTTCTGACTTCGCTTGCGCTTCCCGCCGAAAAGGAAAAGTGACAATTGAAGAAATGATGAGTGCATATCTCCAAGAGAGCATGCACATTAAAGTATGTTTTAACAACACTGAATGATAAACGTGACAAATAATGATAATGTCAAGCATGCCACAGACCATTTGGTTTGCAAGGTTGTTCTTTCAATATTCCACATTTAACAGTGGTTGTCTATAAGAAAACAATATGCAGTCAGGAATATATGGTACATCACCTCAAACGTTATCCTTCGTCTATGTTCAACACAGTAAAACTACACCTTAGTGCATGGAATTTCTAGAATTCCTTGGACAATATCAACCTTACATGCACTTATGATGGGAAACAGGAAATTCGATATGGCTTGTAAGAAATTGGGTTACTGGCTGAGGGAGGTGAAATCCTACTCAAGCAGCAACCACAATGCTTGGCAGGGAGAAGTCACAAGCAAAACCCAAATTAACCTGTGCTCAGCCCTCCGGTAGCTTGGCACAGAGCCATCAGGCTTAATTTAGAGGCAATGTGTAAAGTATTTGTACAGTAATTTAAACAGTATTAAGTGAAACACAACACAAGAAAAATCCACACCAATTTAGAAAAATAGACTAGAATTTACTAAATTATTTGACACCAAAACAACAAAGATCCAATCAGTAGAACCAGAGATATGCAATTTGAAAGATTTTGGTGAAAATAGTGCCAAAAAGCGCAAAGTGCGAACTGTGGTTATCTGGTTGCACCAGACTGGGACAAAGTCACAAGCTCAGGTGGACCACGATAGAGCGCATGCCAGCTACAGGGGCCAAGTTAGGCCCGCTGAACAAGAGTATCTTAAATTCTGGTTGCAGAGCATTGCGAGATCCTGTGTCACAGATGCGTCACACATCCGAGTCGATGCGAGGTCCAGGTGTGGAGATGCATCATGCAGCAATGGATCTGGGAAGCCGCGAGGCTGCGATACTGCGAAGCCAGGTTCTGCCTTGCCATTGAGGTTGTCATTAATGAAGGGCTTGTAATGTGAAGTCCTGCGTTGAAGAGGCGTTGCACACCGTCTGGTTCCTAAGAAGTTACGGGGGTTGTGAGGCTTCGTTGTCAAGGATGCCGTCGACGAGGGGCTGGCAATGTGAAGATCTGCGTTGAGGATGTGTCGCGAAGCAGTGCTTTCAAGGACGCAGCGGGCCACAATGCGAAGGTCTGCCTCGGGATGAATCGCGCAACTTTAATGATGTGGTATTCTGTGAAGTGATGTGTCGCGCTGTGGCTCCAATGCAAAATTCTGAGAGGCAGTGCATTACGCTGCATCAGTTTTGCTGGGACTGCGGAGGGGCTGGCAGAGCACCTTCAGGCCTACTTCCAAGGTTCCAGACTGGGGTGGCACTACTTGGGAGGGCACAATTCACAGCTGGCAGAGTCCTGGTGCTAGGTTCGGGGTAGTTGGAGCCTATTCTGCCCCTGAGGCTCTGATCAAGAGGCCAGCCAACATGCTCTTGGAGTCACTCTAGTGGCCCTTGGTTCAAGATGCAGGCCGAGTCCTTCTCACTCAGGCAGGAGGGCAGCAGCGCAGCAGTGCAGAACAGCAGGACAGCAGAGTAGCAGTCCTTCTTACAGCAAGGCAGCACTGCAGTCCTTCTGAGTCTCCCACAGGTCCAGATGTGTACTGAAGTGTTGGCTCGCAGAGTCCAATACCTATAATTGGTGCTCACTTTGAAGTAGGAGAAGGTTCTGAAGAGTCCCACCCCCAGAGGTGATTGGAATTTCCTGCCTCCCTTTACTGGCCCCAGGTTGTCTAGGGCCACAATAAACTAGTGCCAGACCCTTTTTGAGTGTGCTCAAGCAGTGCCTTTGCGATGTTCAAGTGTGGTCGGTGACAGCTCCTCCTCTTCATCAAGTCAGAGATGGCCCATCCTACCAACACCTATGGCCCTTTGTCTCACTGTTTAGGAGCAATACACAAAGAACAACTGTCAGCTACACCTAGTCATGTGACCCAGGAGACAGGCAGAAGACACCAAATGGTTGGTACAAGAAAATAGCAACTTTCTAAAAGTCGTATTTTCAGAATTGTTACTTAAAATCAGACTTTACCATTATCATTAAAGAGGGCTTTCAGTTACTGTTCTTTGGACATCAAAATCGACTTTCACACCTGCTCTGAATTGAAAGTTATCACTTATTAAATGTAATAAGTCACCCAATGTTATCCTATGGGAGAGATAGGCCTCACAGTAGTGAAAAAATAATTTAGGAGTTTTTCACTACCTGGACATGTAAAATGTAAAAGTAAACGTCCATCTTTTTAACCATCATCAATAAGCTTTATTCAATGGTTAACCATAAAAGCACATAATACCCAAAATTTACATCGTTAAAATAAACTAAATGATAAAACAATAGCAAACATGTACGGGAGCCGAAGCATCGCAGCATACAAGAATAAAATTCCTTGGAGATAAAAAAAAAACACATTACCCCTCCCCGCCCCCCAAAAAGGGGAGTGTGATAAATATAGCATGATTAAGAGAGATACCATATTAAATGCTAAATGACACAAGACTTTAAATGGAAGCACATCCTTATGGGACTTTGAGACCGTTCAATCCTATACATGAGTACTCAAGCAAGCAATGTAGATTAAACTAAACACAATCTTGTTTTTAAGAGAGGTCTACAAAAACCTGCTGTAATAGAGAAACACAATAGAATAGATCCCATATGAGGAAGATCAAATAATAAAAATTAGACAAAGATATTCCTAGGGTAGCCTAGCAGATCTGTCTCTAACAATTTATATCCAGTCAGAAACTTTGCATTGGAACATGCATATAGGAGATTCGGGTCTGATCTAAGAATTGTGAGTGCAGCGTAACTGACACGAGTCCCCAATAATCTGCAAAATGGTTTAAGCCATTTCTGTAAGGGAATAGCGTAGCCCAAGCAGACAAAGAAAATATGACTAATAGTTTCTGTGCATAGCTTGCAGGTCGGACACAATAGATCATCATGTGAGTCCCATTTGTTCATAAATGATTTGTCAGGAAGGGCGCCAACCCTGAACTGGAAATAAAGTTTCCTGTCCAGAGAAACAGTAATGGCATCCCAATGGGGCTCCAACAGACTATTTGTTTTAAAATCTGAAAATTGCCCAGTTAGAGTTGAATCAACCACCAGTTTTAGCCCTGAGTGCCTGAACCACAGCCAATAATGTTCTTTTGGCTTTGCTGCTGACAAGGATATGGCAGAAAGAGGGTTATCCCACAAGAAACGAATGCCAATGTTTATTAGTAGTTGTTTAATTTGTTGCAGCCATACAATCTTATTTGATCTACCAGTCTTAATTACATCCTCCAGAGTCAGTCTCTAGTGACTCAGTTCTGGATTAGACCATAGATTCTTCAGAATAAGAGGGGGCGAAGTCTAGCTTGGTCAGCTACTGGCCTTCTCCACCTGTTGAGCATTAGTGGTTTTGCTGGGGTGTAAGCGGGGAGACGTACTAAGGTTCCCAGGAACTTGTTCTCAGAGCTTGTGAGGGATGAAATATTAGCAAAACCCCACAACTTGGAGCCATACAGTGCAGAGGTAACTGCTTAGGCATCATAGATTTTCAGAGCAGAGGAGATGGGTTTTGAGTAAGAGGAGCCATGCACCTTTATTATGACGCCAGCTATCTGCCTATTTTTAAGAGAAGAGAGGTGCACCTTGGGCTTCCAGGCTAGGGTTGAGGATAAAGTACGCCCAGGTAAGTAAAGACCAGTCGTGGCTCCTCCGCTAAGGCGGAGGAGCGTCGTCCCACTGAGCAATTAAAAACGGCAAAAAAATTATAATAACTTTATTATCATTTTATTTAAGCATTCTGGCTCAGTTGGTTGGGGTGGGGATGGGCTGTTTAGAGGCTGGGGGAGGAGTGGTAGGCACTTCCTAAGTGCACATGATATTTTGGCCAGCCATCTCGGGACAGCCAAAATGTCATGCGCACTTTGCACGTTCTCCACCCAGGCTGCATTACAGCCTGAGTGGAGACCATGCCCAACCTCCCAGTCCCTGTCTGAGCACCAAACTGTGGCCCTCAGACCAATCACAACGCTGCTGTAAGGCAGCGTTGCAATTGGTCAGGGGAGTCTGGGATGCTGCGTGCTTCCTGCTGCCCCAGCAGAAGAGAAGAGTGGGTAGGAGAGGCGGTGGCCGGCCAGCTGGCTGGCCACATCCAGGTAAGTGTTTTTTTTTTTTAAATTATATTTAGGTATAGGAGCCCCTCTTACAATGGGATTAGAGATCAGAAGGATGTACTTTGACCAGTTTTCCCCATCTTGTAAAATGATATCAGCTGGAATGCCATCTGTTCATACATCCCTGCCTCTGGTTACTGTGTCTAAAGCAAGAGTAACATCTGCAAGCCCAAGGGAGAGCTCTGGGGTGGCAGACAAGTCAGCAAAACAAGGGGCACTCGCCGCAATTCCTTGGTAGGAGTAGGATGGCTAGGGGAATATAAGGTTGAAAAATGCTCAACCCATGTGGAAGGGTCTATGTGATTCTATGGAGTAGATGCTGAGACATCCCTTCCCCATTTAACCAGCGTCCAGAACTTGGTAAAGTCATTGGTTGAGCAAACAGATTGCAAGTCCCGCCACCTACCTTCATTCCATTCCCTCTTGGCTCGATGCTGGGTTAGTTAGTAAGATTTCCTGCAAGGCATATTTGCAGGAAATCCTTGGTTTTTAATGCCTCTCCCAGCTGCTGCTGAGAGCACCTACATTCATGGTTAAACCAAGTTTGGACTCTATGTGATGTTTTCTGGGATTGGTAGTTGAGATGGTGAAGTAAGATTAAATGTCTTTAAAAAAACTATTATGGGGTCTTGACAGTGGCATCGTCCCCCCTTGCACTATTAATGCTCTCAATCATCACTGTCATACATGCTTGCAAATCGGCACTGATCACGGAGAGATTGTTAGGTGACTCTAGAAGCTACCACCATTTCATACAACGCAAGTCATTAGAACAATGGAGGTCCCTGGTGGTATCAGGAATAGGTTGAGAGTTACCTAGCTTGGGACAGACAGCAGACATGGTGAGACTTAGCGGGTTATGGTCGCTTTGAAACCCGGTCCTAACAATCGTATCCTGAGGTATGGCTGCAATTGAAGGTCTACTAGGATGTAATCAATACGAATGGAGTGAAGAAGATTGTTGTAGGTACTAGCCCCACTCCTGTTGTCTGACTTGGATCTTCCATTGACCGCTCTCACTTCGAATTCTAGGGAGAGTGACTTCATCTGTAAAGCAGTCCCAGTCCATTTGTGGATAAGAGGTTAGTCAAGCTGAGCGACGCCCCAGATCCCATTCTGTTCCATCCCTAGATTAACATCATTATGATCTAGGGGCTCAAAAGTGGTTTTAAAATCTCCTCCTATGATTAAAGGGGATTCATCCGGGTGTTTCCCCAGGAGCTCCTCTAGAATTGCCAATGTTTCCGATCTAAGGCCTCCCCTGGCCCCACTGGCGTAGACATTGTAGATATCAATATGTCTTGATTCAACCCGATCTATGTGGACAGCAATAATATCAGGGCAGTCAGTTTGAAGTTGTTTAACTCTGACATCCAACCCCAATCTGATACATATGTTAAATCCCGCAGCTGAGTGCCCTACAGAGCCTCGGGTGCATGAATATAAAAGTTAATTTAGCATGGCTTATGAAGAGGTTCCAGGGACCAGGGTTCTTGGAACAAACAAATATCATTCAAAGCTATAAAATCGTTTCCATCTGGAGACAACGTTTTCAATTTTAAACCAGCCACATTCCATGAGATAATGGAAACCACGTCACTGGGCTGTGCGCCATGAGAGGAAGAAGGGGGGGGCTCCCTAAGGTCCCTGATTGAGAGTTTGACATAAAGCGTGCATATGCGGGGAGGCCAGAGATGGAGGGTCTTTAATGGGAGCACTGGGGATGCCAGAAGCTGGGTCATCGGTTGAAGAAGAAGTGGTCGTAGAGAGCTGCTAACTATTGCCCATAGATGGAGACCCAACTGGAAAAGGGGAAGATTTGAGTAGCATAGGTAGTCAATCTACTGCCCTAGTGGGAGAGTCTGCTGCACAAGAAGTGGAGGAAAGATGCCAGTCTTTGTGGTGCTTGTCTACCAGGGGCCTGTACAGTGAATGTTAGTATTAACCAAGGAAGATGTGCGCATATGAAAGGGCACTAAGTCATCAGCTAGCTTTCTACTGGAAAGTATCAATTCAATAGTATCAAAAGTAGTCCCAGTTTGAGAATGTCTACTAGCTCCCAAAATGTCTTCTCTTATGAACGAGCGACAGCCTATAACCTTCCGTATCCAGTGAATGGATTTGTTTATGAGTGTTTCTTCACCTTCATCAATCGAAGTTTGTCTAAATTTGTGAACATTAGTCATAAATATTGAGCAATTATGGTGGATGTCGGAAAAGCTCAATTTAGGGGTGTTGTTTGTTAAGTGAACCGAGGGAGTCTGGTTGGGACCATTATTCTCACAAGGTTCGAAAGTGGAGTAGGCAAACATTTGGGCATTCGGGCTAAGTCGCCCTAGTGGCACACCATGCCACTGTCTTCCCTCCTAGTTCGGGGAGAATAGGGGCAATCTATGTGCCTTTGGGTCAGTTTGTTTGGCACTTTCACTCCTTCCGGTATTAATAGATGGCATCTCCAAGCCGTGAGTGCTACTTGTGTCTCTGATAGTGATGTTGTTCCTATCATTAATTAGGTGATTTAAGAGATTAGATTGTTGATTTATCATAATTTTAATTCCCCCACCTCATTTCTCAGCTCTATGATTTGCTGTACTAGGAGTGGGGAATCACCCATGGAGGTGAACGCTGTGGGTTTTACTATCTGTCTCCCTTCCCCTGCCAATTGGTGTTGCGGGGGGTTCCTGCTCACCCAAAGGAAGAAAGCTATTCCTGCACTGGACTGACAGGGCATGTGTAACCACGTCTTCTTTAATGCTAGACCCTGAGGTTAGACCTGGGGCTTGTGAATCTTACAGGATAGGAGCTTGTGTTTCGATAGGGGATCCTTTAAAATAGTACACTATGTTGGGGGCTGCACCTTTGCTCTCAGACGCAGGGCGTCTCTGGCCTTTAAGGTCCCGGCATCGTTTCCGCTTGGGATAGCACCTGATTCAGTCTACAGAGCTAGAGAATTGGGATGATTTACATTAGCTCCTGTTTCAGCTTGGGGGGGGAGAATTTGTGCCAATAAGGGACTTGATCTTCTCAATTAGTAGATCGATTTCCTTTAGTGTACAATTATTAGGTTTAGAAGTACTTTTTAAGTACTTAGCAGTACCCTGCGCTAGGTCTGGAGCCTTCCATTTGCCCATGCTTTAAGGCACACGTGTCGAAGCAAAGGGTACTGTGTACAAAAAAAAATCCCCAAAAAACAGCCAGAGGAATACGTCTACTCAAGAATAGCTAAACGATCACTGACAATCTTATAGGAGTGCATGCAGCCATTGGTGACTTGTGAGTGCATCAACGAGGCCAAACTTACAAACATAAGCCCTGAGGGCCCTGACAAAGGCCCTAACGTTGACTTATAGTGAACAACCCTTTATAACAAGGCTAGGAGATGGCTGAGCCAAGAGGGAGGGCCCAGCCCTGCCTCCTCCAGGCTCTGACAGGCACAGATGGGCCCGCCTTAGCCCGGTCTTTGCCTGGGGTGCGGACCACGCAGCAGGATTGCTGTGCGTTTGATATAGCGCTAACAGGGCTCAGGTGATGTCAGGAGGGGATTATGGGATCTGAAGTCCCCATTGGTGGCGTCATGGCAACGGTTCACCCCCTCGAAGTACCCAAGTCCAGCTGGGTGTTTAAGTAAGTCCGCAATGATGGTGAGCAGACAGGTACCCGCTTGCCGCCTGGCCTGATGAACTGGGATCACCGCCTAAACTATTGGAGGAAGTAAGAAACCCCGGAATGACCATGGACTCCAAGCTATCAATGAATGCCCAAGTGGACAAACTAGCAAGATCAAGCTTTGTTACTATAAAAACTCTGCGACGAATCTTCCCCCATTTGGGATTTCCACACAAGGTCCAAGGTACCATCTCCCTTGTTCTGTCCAAACTCGATTACGCCAATAGCCTCTACCACGGATCACCTTTATCGACTATGAAAAGACTGCAAGGGATTCAGAACTCGGCTGCCAGACTACTCTTGCATATCAAGCCGCGAGACCACATCTCCCCTGCCTTGAAAGCCCTGCATTGGTTATCGGTTGCCAGAAGATCCACGTTCAAGCTGCTTTGTATCACCCACTAAGCGAAACATGGAATGGGACCGCTCTTCATCAGGAATAAAATCACCAAACTCATTTATCATAGAAACCTCCGCTCTAGAGTGGCACCTCGCCTCAAAATCTCAAGATACAAGAAAAAAACCATGGGTGGCACATCCTTCTCTGTTCAAGCAGCAAAACTATGGAACTCTTTACCCCCAACATAAGATTCACCGACAACCACCTTATCTTCAGATAACTACTCAAGAATTGGCTCTTCCCCACATAAGCACCATACGCAAACAGAAATATACAGCATTTCCCTCTGTATATAAGCATTTATTTATACTATAGATATGTACCTATATATGTGTATTGCTTTGTATAAACATGTAGAATAATTATGTTTAAATACATAAATAAATAAAGTACAACACTTGAAAACCAAAGTTTATTGAATGCATCTTTAATCTACTTATACTTACTTCCTTTATGCATCTATATACCTTCCATGTACTTGAATCTATATATTTATTACTTTCCTAAAAAAAAAGCATATTCAATGCACTACCCTATTTCTCACCCTATACCTCTATCAATATCTTTAATCTACATATACTTACTTCTTTTATGCATCTATAAACTTTCCATGTACTTCTGGATCTATATATTTATTACTTTCTTCTAATTCAGCATATCCAATGCACTACCCTGTTTCTCACCCTATACCTCATTCAATATATCTTCTACCTCAACTCTCTGACTCATCTCAAACCTCCTTCTACTATTCTCTCCAATGCACTACCCTATTTCTCACCCTAAACCTCTATCAATATATCCTCTACATCCACTCTCTCATTCATCTCAAACCCCATACCACTACATTGATCCCCAAAATAGCCTTTTCTAGACTCTACCCTACTCTACCCCTCCTTGCACATCTGACACCTCTTTTACTATATTGATCCCCCAAACAAGCCTTTCTAAACTCTTCCCTCTGACTCTTCTCCTCGACATCCCTTTTTACTCATCCCAAGCCTCCCACTACTGCTATGACCTAATAACAAATAACAATAACAAATAACAAAAATTAAAAAAAAGGTCAAAATCCTTCAGTCTTCTATCCCTCCACTATCCTTTTCAATCAAAAATAACAGACTAGCATGTCCACTTCTCAAATTTCATATTTCACTATACTAATTCACCACTAATCCTTTATGGGTTCCAGAGTAGCATGCTACTCGCCAAAAAAAGCGCTTCAACACCTCATTAGGGGTAGCAAGCACTATATAAATGCAAACCGTTTTTCCCTCTTCTATCCCTCCGCTATCCTTCTCAATCCAAATAACTGACTAATATCTACCACTCAAATTACTTTCATATTTCACTATACTTATTCACCACTAATCCTTTATGGGTTCCGGAGTAGCGTGCTACTTGCCGAAAAAGCTTTTCAACACCCCATCAGGGGTAACAAGCGCTATATATATATATATATATGAAAACCTTTATCCCTCTTCTATCTCTCTCCTACCCTTCTCAATCCAAATAACTGACTAACATATCCACCACTCAAATTACTTTCATATTTCACTATACTAATTCAACACTAATCCTTTAATGGGTTCTGGAGTAGCGTGCTACTCGCCGAAAAAAGCACTTCAACATCTCATTAGGGGTAGCAAGCACTATATAAATGCAAACCTTTTTTCTCTCTTCTATTCCTCCGCTATCCTTCTCAATCCAAAATAACTGACTAATATCCACCACTCAAATTACTTTCATATTTCACTATACTAATTCACCACTAATCCTTTATGGATTCCGGAGTAGCATGCTACTCGCCGAAAAAGCGCATCAACACCCCATCAGGGGTAACAAGCGCTATATAAATGCAAACCTTTTTCCCTCTTCTACCCCTCCGCTATCCTTCTCAATCCAAATAACTGATTAATATCCACCACTCAAATTACTTTCAAATTTCACTATACTAATTCACCACTAATCCTTATGGGCTCCGGAGTAGCGTGCTACTTGCCAAGAAAGTGCTTCAACACCCAATTAGGGGTAACAAGCGCTATATAAATGCAAACCTTTTTTCCCTCCTATATCCCTCCGCTATCCTTCAGAATCCAAATAACTGACTAACATATCCACTACTCAAATTACTTTCATATTTCACTATACTAATTCAACACTAATCCTTTATGGGTCCCGGAGTAGCGTGCTACTCGCTGAAAAAAGCGCTTTAACACCCCGTCAGGGGTAACAAGCGCTATATAAATGCAAACCTTTTCCCTCTTCTATCCCTCCGCTATCATTCTGAATCCAAATAACTGACTAACCTATCCACCACTCAATTTACTTTCATATTTCACTATACTAATTCAACACTAATCCTTTATGGGTTCTGGACTAGCGTGCTACTCCCCAAAAAAGCGCTTTGACGCCTCGTCAGGGGTAGTAAGCGCTATATAAATGCAATTTCAATACAATACAATACACAAATGCTGGCAAATCAGCGAAAACAGCCCCCACAGAGCGGGATTGCTGTGCGTTTGATATAGCACTAACAGGGCTCAAGTGATGTCAGGAGGGGATTATGGAATCTGAAGCCCCACGCGTCGTGGCAACGGCTCACCCACTCGAAGCACCCAAGTCCAGCAGGGTGTTTAAGTAAGTCTCCAGTTATGGTGAGCCCACAGGTACTCCACACAAATGCTTGTAAGTCAGCGAAAACAGCCCCCTATTTTTAAATACATTGCACCCTGGTCTCTGGGCTGCTTAGGGCCTACCATAGGGGTGACCTACATGTATTAAAAAGGAAGGTTTGGGCCTGGGAAGAGGTTTATCTTGCCAGGACGAAATGGCAGTTTAACACTTCTCACACAGGCTCTGCAATGGCGGGCCTGAGACATGTTTAAAGGGCTACTTAAGTGAGTGGCCTAATGAGTGCTGCAGACCCACTAGTAGCATTTAATTTACAGGCCCAAGGGTTCATGTAGTACCACTTTACTAGCGACTTACAAGTAAATTAATAGTGCCAATCATGTGTACGCCACTGTTACCATACTTACAGGAGAGAGCACAAACATTTTAGCACGGGTTAGCAGTGGTAAAATGCGCAGAGTCCCAAAGTCAGCAAAAACAAGAGTCTGGAAGGCAAAAGGTTGGGGGAAAACAATGCAAAGGATGTCAGGTCCAACATGAGTCAGTGGTTAAAAATATGATGTCTGATCGGGGTGTCTATGTCTAGCCTCAGGACATCTAATGGAAGACAATTATAAGTGGTCAGATGACAATCGCTTTTTAAAGTGAAAATGTATGTTTTTAACTATGTAAATATGGATGAGATGTATGTTGTACATTATCTCAGATCTGTATTTGACATGATATTAACAGAATTAATCTTACATTGCACAAATCACAATATGATGACACTCGTTTTTACAATAACGCAATATAACAAGGGTAACAACAATAGTTATTTTGCATGCACAATTTCTCATGGCAAAGGTTCTGCATGTCAACATGTTCTTACCACAATATTTTTTTTAATAAATACATCAAATAAAAAGAACGGAAAGGGATTCATTCCACAATGCAGGACTCAGGATAACATATGCTACAGCCAACACAGACATATCCAAAACACATAAAGGAAGGGCATGACCTGAGATGCTGGTTCCCAAGATCTCGCAGAGGAAGAACCCCTCTTCATGTCAATCAGAAACTGAAGAGTTCCTATATGAATTCTTGAGTCATATATTTCAATTACTAGATACTCCTCTAGACCTTTAGCTATATTTCTATATTTTTTGGAAGCGGTATCAGGTTTAAAAAATGATACCTAAAAGTTAGGATGTATCTTCCAGGAAGAGGGCAAATCCCTTTTGACAGTGCCTGTATTGATAGTACACGAGATGGCAAATGGACCATGATATCTCAGACCTAGTTTGATCTATGGATAGTTGAATGAAAAGTATTAAAAGAAAGCCAGACTTATCTCCAATTTTATATTTTGGAACCAGCCTGCAATACTTATTGGTCTGCCTGCATGGCGACTCCTGAGACTTCTTTATTTTTTTCGAGAGTTTTCTGGTTTCTCTGAAGGATTTCAGAATGTCCTGCACTGTGGGAATGTATTCTTCAACAGACAAAGTTGGAGGTAAAATCTTAGGAAGAAATCTGTACGTAAAAAAAGGAATGACTCCCAAAGAACAATGAAGAGCATTTATATAGGTAAACGCCACAGTAGGCAGGATAGATTTCCAATTTGAGTGGCATTTACAACACTGTGAAAGCAAGTCTTAAGAATATGATTCAGTCATTCTGTTTGACCATTTGTCTGGGGATGGAACCCAGACATAAGTGTGTGTGATTTTTTAAGTATTTGCAGAGTTCACTCCAAAATTTAGAGATGAACTAAGAACCACGGTCTGAAATTATCTTGGTTGGATGTCCATGAAGTCTAGAAATGTCAGAAACAAATATTTCTGTCAAGTCTGCTGCAGAAGAAAGTTTGGTCAAAGGTGAACAATGTGCCAGTGAAATAATCCACTGTGACCATGAATATAACTTTAAGATTGTGTAAGATCTGCTTTGTAGTTGAATTTACGAAATATGGAAAACAACCTAGACATACAGTTATCCACTATATACTGTCCATGAATCTAACAATAAAAATAAGGCAGAAAATTAATGAAGAGGAAAGAAGTAAAGGATTTATGCTACTTAGAGACTAAGATGTCAGCTGATTCTTTAGTAGACTCATGGCAAATCAATAAAAATTTAGTTACCTCAGTTTTTTTTTTATCAAACTCAAAGATGCGCCAGACTGTAACCTATTATTTGTCATTCCAGGGTTAGTAGCTCAAATTCAAGAAAATAGTCTTTATTGAAAATGTGGATTTGATTCTAAATGTAGTATAGCACGTCTTATTGGACTGTTAATTTTTAAAACATTTGAGAGCACATTTTTTTAAACCTACTTTCCTTGAAGATCAAATTGAACATCAACATGATGCTGGTAAACTGCTATTTGGCATAGATCCTTTGGTAACTAAGGGGCCCATTACGATAACCGGCGTTAAAAAATCCGCCATCTACGATAGCATGAGAAAACCGCCCGCCTGCACCATGGGAATACCGACCGAGCAATTATGAAGTCGCGAAGCAACCTCCGCCCGCGGCGGTAAAAACACACAAAATTCCGCCCGTCCATGTCCGAGTAGAAGATTAACCGTCCGCCATGGACGCAATCCCGCCCGAAAACCCAAATCCGCCCGCTCTGACGACCGAGACAACGACCGTGAAATTATGATCTCCCCGACATGAGCGCGGAAAATCCACATATTCCCCGCCCGCCACGGTTAACAACAGCGATGAATAACTGACACGGCGGAAGGCCTGGCGGCCACGTCCTTGCACGGAAATCATTTGCGGAACAAAGAAATACACACAACATGGCCAACAAGTCCACACAGCAAACTACGCCAAAATACCCAAACACAGAACACATCCCAAAAACACATGCCCCCTGCCAAAACTCAAAAACTACAAATCCCAGGACAACAGACACAACACACCTGAAAACGACAGCCCATCATGACACACCCACATAGGTCATTACAAAAGCAGCCTCTTCACAGACCACAATCCTTTGCACTACGACAAAGCGAAGACGCCATCAGAGAACACAGAGAGACACAAAGGAAAGCAGCACACCACACGCACGCACACATCACACTCATCACCACCACTACCACCACCATCACCACTGAAACAACGGCACCACGAACCCCCTGCACATCACACACCACACAACCACCACACCAGCACCACAAATAGCAAACCACACACCATGGCAACACAAAGAATGCCAAAGTACACTGCCACTGAGTTGACGGTCATGGTCGACGAGATCATCAAGGTGCACCCACAAATCTATGGGAACCAGGTCCAACAGACACCAGTAGCCACCAGAAACAGAATGTGGAGCAGGATCGTAGACCAGGTGAATGCAGTTGGGAACGTGCCACGCAACCGGGGTGAAATCACAAAGAGGTGGCACGACCTGAAAAGCGTGGTCAGGAAGAAGGAGGCCAAGAATCGTGAGCTGGCTGACAGGACTGGCGGCGGAAATCCCGCGCTATTCAAGACCTTCAAGGCGTGGGAGGAGAAGGTGCGAGGCATTCTGCATCCGGAGAGTCTCACCGGAATACCAGGGGGAGTGGAGGCTGGTAAGTACAAACAAATGTATACCAGCACACCGCTATGTACTGTCATGCACTACCAGAATGCCATAGCACCGAGGGCCAAACACCCCCATGTCCAGTACACAATACACAAGACATCTCTCACACATGCAACAGACACTCCCACACACTCAGCCCAAAGGTACCAACAAACAAAACCATGGGGGCATGTGTACAGTCAGCCAGCACCACAACTCCCACCAGGTCCCCTTGTACCCCAGATGCGCCGGAAGGAGCACTCCCCACACCCACACTCATGTGTCAGCCATAGCTGCACTAACCAACAAGTAACAGGTAAGTAGCCTTACCACAAACTCCGAGTATCGGAGGGGGGACTGCAGAAGTACAACCCCCACCAGGCCCCTAGTCCTACAGCGCAGCAAGATGGAGCACTCCCCACACCCATGTGTCAGCCATTGCAGTGCACAACTCCACCCGACAGCCAGATATGTTTCCCTACATGGAGGGGTGTCTGTGGGTGGTAAGCCTTCACCACAACTCACAACACGGCCCCCACTCCCACAGACCAGCAAGATGGAGCACCCCTCCCTCTCATAACCATGTGACAGCCATTGCATTGCTCCCTCCAAACCAACAAGTAGGTAGACTACTGTACAGGGCGGGGTGTCTGTAGGCATGAGGACTGTACTACGACTAATATTTGGGACATGTCACGTAGCAGAGGAACAGGTAGCACTGCTCCCTGTCATAATCATGTGACTAATGTGCACACGGACATGAATTACAGAGTCATAGCCCACATGAGCCATCTCAAATACACTAACACGTAAGGAGTCACGTCTGCATGCACAAGTCTCACTGGAGTACTGACCCACATGCCGTGCACTGTGCCAGTCATCACACACATCAGCAACACCATAGAAGTCTTGTCCATGTAGTCGTGTCTGCTTGTTCCGTTGACATCGTACAACATCACCCATGTAAGTCTATCTTGTCTCAATGTAACAGAGTGGAACCACAGTAATGTCACATACACCACTGGACCCATGAACCACACAGCTACACAATGCACATTCAATATCTCATCCATCACATCTTTTTAGCCCCAGTGTCATGAAAGGTATATCATCTAAACAGTTGTCCCATATACAGTAGTTCAGCAAAGATTCCTGCCGATGACCAATAATATGTCTGCAGTGTCTGAAGCGCACGTCACACTGTGATTTACAACATACCTAATATAGTCAACACCCCAAGAGCACTGCATTGCTGCACATGGCTGAGGGTAGCACGCACACCAAGGAATTGTCCCATCTGCAATACGTTGTGTGGCACACAACCATTACTCACTCACTACAATGCTTGCAGTGTAATGTCCCTAAATGATAACAGTGAGCAGATATGCTTGGTATGTCAGACATACACACACCTTTATCTCTGCAGTGTCGTGTGGCCAAAACACATGTCCCCTCCTGCACCCATATGTCACAGTATGTACCCCAAAACCATATTTCACCTCAAAAGCGTCGATGGGTCTGTACCCATTTTGCCATCTGCGTTTCTAAGCGTTTCATTTGAACCCCAAAACCATATTTCACCTCAAAAGCGTTGAGGGGGCTGTACCCCTTTTGCCATCTGCGTTTCTAAGCGTTCCATTTGAACCCCAAAACCATATTTCACCTCAAAAGCGTTGAGGGGACTGTACCCCTTTTGCCATCTGCGTTTCTAAGCGTTCCATTTGAACCCCAAAACCATATTTCATCTCCAAAGCGTTCATGGGGCTGTACCCCGTTTCCACCAAAGCCACAAAATGTAGGGGTACTGCAACACACACCGATTGGCTATCCAAATCCGTCCCATGCCATGTGCACCCATCACACTATTCCATTGCCTTGATCACGCACACACATTGTAGAGCCATACACACGCATCTGGGAAATCAGTGCACAACTGTGCACCAACTGTGAATGTCAGACATCTAACACAAACCTTGCAAGGTGCAACACAATAACCTTTCGTCTCCGCCCCACAGGTGATGAACAGCATGATGCGGGAGAGGGAGACAGCAGCCATCACAGCCAGTCCACAAGCCCTCCACCCGGACTCACGGATGTGGAAGACCTGGACACCTCTTCGGACGAGGACTCCCGACCAGGCACATCTGGTGTGGCAGGGCTCAACCGCTCCCCAGGACCCCTCCTACCCACCAACCCATCTCCCAGGGCTGGTGACCAGTCCCAGGCCCCTGCTGCCACGGTCATTGCGGCCACCACCACCACCGCAACCACCACCACCAGGGCCTCCCTGACCACTCACCCTGCGCAAGGGGCTGCATGCACGTTGACATCAACCCTGGGAGCCACAACGAGGCCCCGGGTGACCACTGTGGCGAGTGGGCAGGTCGGTGGCAGCAGGCAGGTGGGAGGAGCAGGGTCAGGCCAACGCCATCAGAGCCTGGGAGCCAAGCCCTGCCGCAAATCGCCAGAGTCCTTGGGGCCTATGAAGAGGCCCAGGGACAATGGGCCCGGTCATCTGCCGATACGCGGGAAGTCCTTGGGGTGTTGAGGTCCATGGACGCCCATATGGGCCAATTCGTTACCCGTATGGGCAAACTTGTCGACCTCATGGGCCAGCTAGTGGTGGCGGTGAGGGCCCAATCAAGGCCAACCACACCACCTCCGCCACCACCTGCTGGGGCGCAGGTCCGTGCAACATCCAGTTCCCCTGCGTCCACAGCGAGTGGGCAATCCTCAGCCACCACCAGCAGCCCACAAACACAAACCCCCCCTCTCAAACGTGGAAGGGGTCGTCCGAAGAGGAAACAGGTGTCCAGAGAGGACTTTGCACGCTCCAAACGCCAGTGAGACAGCCAGCCACGGTGGCCATCTACTGCATTCACTTGGACTACTATCCTACCCCACACTGCCATGTGAATGGCATGTGTCTGTCGGACTGTGGACCCAGAACAACATGGGTACACCTTGACCATCACGCGGACATGTCCGTCAACTCATTGTTCCAGCATGCACCACTTTTGTCATCACCTTGCCCACAATCACATGTCACTGCTCAAAATAAATACACCTGGATCACATTCTGTTGTATCTGCTCTGTGTTTAATTAAGGATGTGCAACCGTCACCATGATCAGAAATGCATCAGGAGTGTGGTATGTCGATAGGCCAGGAGAGGCTGTAGGGACCTAGGGGTGAAAAACAGAACAAGAGTCCATTGAATGTGTGTGTCACACACTCATCACACAGTACTTGTCATCAAGTTCAAGCAATGTACACACATCTCACAGAGCAACAAGGCACAATGCCACAGCCACTGTCAGTGGCATACTACCCTGGACATGGACCATTGCCACACAGCACTCAGTGAACAATAGGCTGCCGTGACAATGCACACATACACCTACACAACTACAGCAACATCAGCCGACGTACATGGTCACTCACCGTCAAGTGAAGTAGCGGGCGATGAGCTGCTGACGCTCATTCACTGCTTCCTCCTCTCCACTGTCCTCGTCACTGGACACGGCCTGGTCTGCAGGCGGGGGCCCTGGCTGATCACCGTCATCCACTATCAGGGGGATCTGCCTGCGAATAGCGAGATTGTGCAGCATGCAGCATGCCACAACTATCTGGCACACCTTCTGTGGGGAGTATGCCAGTGCACCCCCGGTGCGGTCCAGGCATCTGAATCTGGACTTCAGGAGTCCAAAAGTCCGCTCCACCACACGTCTGGTCCTCCCATGTGCCTCATTGTATCTGAAATCAGCTGGTGTCCTGGGATTACGTAGTGGGCTCAGCAGCCAAGGCCCGTTAGGATATGCAGAGTCACCTGGGTGTGAGAAACACAGAGAATCATTGCAATTCCAACAGGATACAAGACAGCATGTCACACCCAGCACGCTACACGAGTATGCATACTCACCAACAATCCATGCACGTTCCGGTTGAAGATTGGACATCATTCGTGGGAGGATGCTGTGGTGCATGATGTGCGAGTCATGGGTGGAACCGGGAAACTTCGCACACACGTGTGTGATGATCATGTCCGCCAGGCACACCACTTGCACATTCAGGGAGTGGAAATGTTTCCGGTTCCTATAGATGTGCTCCATGACCTGTGGTGCAACAAGGCCAACATGGGTGCAATCAATTGCACCAACAACGTGGGGGATGCGTCCAAGGGCATAGAAAGCACCCTTCACTGCCTCCAAATCATGAGCCCTGGGGAATCGGATGTACCGGTTCCTGTACAGCATCATGGCTGACAGGACATCCCGTAGCACCATGCTGAACATGGGTTGGGACATTCCACCTCCACTGCCTACCGTGTGTTGGAAAGATCCGGTAGCGAAAAAATGCAGTGCAGCCATCACCTTAGCCATGGGGGTGAATGCTGTTGGATACACCCTGCGAGGACGAAGGTGGGGTTCCAACATGGCACATAGGTCATGCAGGGTGGGTCGGTCCAGCCGGAATTTATGAATGACCTCCACATCCTCCATGTCTGACAGCAATTGGTAGGGGCGATGTATGTTTGGTCTCCTCCTAGGACAGATGGAAGTGGACACATGTCAATGCAACACACCAGATGGCACTTTCACATACACATAACTAAAATTACTGACAAAGCAATAGAATCACAGAACAGCTGACAAGTAGGGACAGCACAGCTACAATACTCTTACACAGGTCCCCTTACCAATAGCAATGGCTACTGACACAAACCATTGCTATGAGCATGCACATGGGGCTTTAGGCCCTAATAGCTTGAAAGGCATCATGATGGTTTCAGACTGCATAGGTGGGAAGCGACAACCCAACGGCAATATACCTAGCTGCTGTGCCAGACACAGCTTCCGAGGCTGGGTGAGTATGGCACACACCAACAACACAATGTACACAGGCTGAGCGGCCAAAACAAGTGGGTCCTGTTGCACAATGGGATATGAGACAGTCAATGATGTCCCTAGTTCACCCAATGTACAGCACTGTACGTATCACACCTCCAACACACATGACAGGTGTACACATTGACAACTCCATGACAACACAGCTGTGTGAATGCAAACACACATCACAAGTGACACGTAACGTTGCACGTGCCAAGTGGGAGATGTACATTGAGAAATATGGCATGTGTGTGCATATGCACATCCCATGCTCCCATGCTAATGTGTACATGATGATGTGCCAACAGACATGTGGAGGCTGAGCACTGGCCGTCAATGCCTATGCACACAGCATGAAGTGGCCCTGTCCAGTGTGGACATACTCCCACACACAAATCATGGCCACACCTGCAAATGCATGGCGCACATTCAACTGTGGATTCCACATGGCACCAGCGGACTGTACCCGCCATGGACCAGGCCCTTGAGGCCAACTCCAATGGCCCTCGCGACTGCATCCTGCGTGTTCGACGCTAGAGGTAAGCGTACCGGGACAGCTCGGTGCAGGCCATTGTGTGCATTTGAAGTAGGCAGACATGGTACACCAATTGCAGCAGCTTGGACCCACTGGAACAGCCCCAGGGGGCTATATGAGTGTGGGAGGGAGACCGGCATTACCACAGCTTCCAGGGACTGCTGACTGGCATCCCTCAACAACACCTGCCACTGCTGCCACATGTCCACCTACATGTCAACGACTCCGAAGATATGTCCAGGTCCACTCACCAGCGAGGAGCTGGAGATCATGGAATTCGAGCTCCACGCACACTGCCCAAGGCTATTTATAGCAAAAGTTGTGTGTGTAAGACAACTACAGTGTGTGTGGGAGTGCATGTGGGGGACACACATGTCGTTGATCCACAGCACTATGATTCTGAGCCTGTGGGGTTCCTACATGCACTGCTTACCATGCTAACTACAGGTGTAAGGGGTATGTAGGCTCTCTGGCGCTTTCCCATGCATGTCCCTCACGAGTGGTGGTACATGGCATTTCCATGTCACACATCCAGTCATGCAGCCACTTGGCAATGCAGGACTCAGGGCAGTCATTGCTTGTGTGAATGGCTGGCTGGGTCCCTGCTGGCCTTCTCAGTCGCAGCAGACCTGGGCTGCACATTGACCGCACAATCCTAGAAGGAGACAACACTGACTGTACAGTGGGTTACATGTGTCTTTTGTTCAGGACTCTCCTGAAATGCGCAAACTCAGCCCTGTCGATTGGACACACCATGCCTTGTGATAGGGATGTGTGTGAGAGATAGTGGCACTGAATGTGACCTCCATTGCGGGGTGAGCCATTCACAGGCCGAGTACGTTGAGGGCTGCGCAGTGTTGGACACAGTGAGTCCATCCACAAAGATGTGTTGCCTTGTGATCTATGTGTTGGTCCACCTGACAATGGACAGTAGATGTGGGCAGACTACACATTGCTCAATGTGCTGGCAACCTGCATGTGAATGGGATGGACAGGTACTGTGTACACACTCCCAGCAGCATGCATTCACGTGTGGTGTACACATGCTGTTAGGCCATGTCCGATTACTTCCTGGCTCTGTTGCACGTCTCTGAATATTTGGGATGGGTCAGCAGCATGCCACTGTGATTGGTGGATGTGGGTGATGTTGAGAAGTGTATGAGTGATATTCCAAGGCTCTTGTGTACCATCCCTACAGTTTGAAGTCTTCCAGCCCAAGGGCTTGTGATGAGCCATTGCATCCAAGTTGATGCCTCTGTGTATGTGTGACCGACAGTGCAGCCAATTCCACAAAGGGTGTGATGTCATCTGCCGGATGAGCTACTACGTGGCGATAACGAATCGGGGGATGCCCCCTCGTATTGTCAGGTCAGCACGGCGCTGCATTTCACCAGTAATGGTCTGCATCTTGACAGTCACACAGCCTGTGCCGGATGCATGTTTGTAGGGGCATCAGCAGCAAGCAAGTGTACAGTATTGTGGGATGGTGTCTTTTGCTGTGAGAGGCAGCATGTGTCCACAGCCTACCCATAATCTGGGTAATGTGATGTTTGTTGTGTGATGCAGTGGGTTGTAAGTGTACTCTGTGCTGTGTGCATCTGACATGCATATGCTATTCCTGAGGCTCAAGATGTAATTTGAGCACTCTGCATCGGAGCTGCTTGTGCACGCACTGGATTCTCCGATGCAATCGCATTTAAGGGGTGAGCGAGGGGAGGCAATGAGTCTGACGGTGCAAGCCACCTTCCGTGATGTCACTTCCTGTTGTGACGTCAGCGTCCCCCACTTCTTATTTTAGGACTCGTGCCCTGCTGCACACTGAGAATGTGTTGCCTGCGAGATGTGACCAGGAGAAGGGCGCCATGACCTCCCACCCACCAAGCTCCACTGCCATCCCGTGCCCTAGGTAGCCTGTGCAGGCGGACAATGTAGGGGGTACACCTGGTGGACAGGGGATGTGAGTGCCTTGGCAAGGGCCTGGCAGACGCACAGCAGTATCCAGCATGTCCCCAGAGGGAGGGCTAACGTCTACACCTGATGCAGCATTGATCGTGTGCCCGCCTGTTGTGCCCACACGAGTTCACATTCATCCCCAGACAGGTGGGCTTTCCAAATACCCAGCACAGTGGAAATCTAGCCCTCCGGAATCCTCCCCACACAGTCTGTTTCAACAATGCATGTGTGCACCTACCCGTGCCACCCACCCACCTGGGCCAAGCGGAACTCCCGCTTCACATGCCACATGTGTGTCTTCCACAGTTGTGCTTCTCTCTCAGGGGTGGACCTCCAACTGTCCCGTAGCACACAGGCAGCACCGAGTCGTACTGGCATCCTGTTTGAATGGTAGGCACACTCACACATCTACCTGTGGCACAGTGGTGGCTGTGATGGCTATTGTGACTGCCATGGCAGTGTTGGTGGCCATGTCAGGGTACACTCACAAAATTGCATACGCAGCTTTTCGTGTCACTACTCTGCACATCGGACTGGCCACTGTCCCTGGTGTTGATCAATTTTGCCGCATGTCTACGTAATCTGTGACTGGATGCTGTTGTTCCTGTAGTCGGTTGTGTCTGTGTAGTTGCTTATTGCAGTTGTTGCTGTGTGTGCATGGTTAAGTGAGGCACATGCCGTGTATGGTACCTCAACAATTGCAATGTCTGGTCTCACATTCCAATGTGTTGTACACGTGGCAGGGACTTCACTTCTTTCAGACTCTGCTACTTGTGTGTGTGATGAATAAGTATTTTTGTGACACGGATTGTCTGCATGTATTTGGTGGTATTTCAGGGAGAATGTATCCGTGTCATGTTTGCGTGCAAGCAAAGCACAGGGTGTGAGTCTAGCCACAGGATGACAGGTAGCATGTGCAGAGTATGCGGATATGTGTGAGCTTACTTGCAGTGTGGCCAGCAGTGTAGGTGTATGTTAGTCTTGTGATGAACATTGGGCCTGGGCACATTGCTTACTTTCAATGTGTGCATTTGGGAGGTGTAGGTGTGTGTGGTGTGAGTGGTGTGACTTTGGGGTAGTGTTGGTGTGTGTGTGTGTGCTCTGGCAATGTCGACTACACACGTGTTACCCAGGCCCATGGTGGATGTTTGTATCCGTGTTCAGGTCTGCGTATGTGTTCACATGTGTGTGTTGTATGTTGCATGGTGTGCAGTGTGTGGGTGTGTCCTTGCAGTTCAGGATGACTCCTACTTGATATGTTTCAGACATAGTGTGTCTGCAGGGTGTGTGACTGTCAAGATTGTGCCTTGTTCAATTGAGCATGTATGTGAATTTCTGCAGTTCTTACTCACTGTGCAGTCCTGCCCACCCACACTGATATCGTGTGTGTGTTTTGTCATGCATTGCTGTAGCATGCTTTTGCGTGGCTCCTACTTTTGCTTGATGAGTGTGATGTCAGACTGTGAAGGTAATTATACACATATGTAGGACTGTGCTTTGTAGTGCCCAGGCCGTCAGTGTTAATGTGATGATCTGTTGGGCCACGTCAGAGTCTGACCAGTCCAGGCCCACGAGCTGTAGTATTTCACTAGGTCCACTGTTGCGGCAACTCATATGCATTGACATCCAATGACACTAGACTACATGGTCATCTCACGACTCTCGTGTACTTCACACACTCTCATCCTCTCTCATTCGTACTTGTCTTCGTAAAAAATTCTACCGAGTCACATATTTGCTTCAAGGCATGTATTTGGACTTACTTCCTCTGTGATGCAGTATAGTGGACACTACTGGCAGCAAAATGCATGTGGAGGATATACTTAGCATGATTACACATACAAAAGGGGGTACGGGTAGATGTGATTAGTTGTTGACTGTGGAATGAAGGCTTCAGAGTTACAACTGCCTTGCCCTTGCTATGCTAAAGTACATTTGCTAATTACTGAGGAGTTGTAGACTTTGACACAGACAGTATTCATTTTGCCTACCAGACAGCTTGACATCATAGGCACAGTACATCTCAGTTCCATGGTACAGGTTTACTACAATAGTAACTCCGACACACCTGCGTCAGAGGTGACATCAGAGCATGAGCCTACATGCATGCAGCAGCGTCTCACTAGTTGTTGCAATGTGGTGGCTACTGAACATGACACAATGACTGGGGCCATGTTGTAGGGTGTTGCATTTGTTGTCCATGCAAAAGTCCGGGCACGGAAGTACAGACGATGGTGAGGTGACAGTTCTCACGTAATACAGCAGACAGATAAGTGTGCACTGACAGGTGCATGTGTTCAGGTGCACAGAATACATATTATGGCATAGTTGTTCGTGCAGTATTGGCCATGTGGTTACTGTACACAAGTCCCATACCTCTGCCTCCCCCTGTTCATGCAGAGACACAGGATATGGTGAGGAACAGAGTGCATGTCCCGAAAATGTCAGATGTCATGGAAGTGGAGTTGATGGTGAGGTGTTTGTTGCAGATTGTATGGTATAGTTGTTGTACAGCTAACTGCCCACTCCGTGCGAAAGCCAAGCATAGGTACGGTGTTGAACATCATTGTTCAATTGGGGGTATTGAGTCGGGGACCGATGAATTGACAAGTTGTCAGGTATGCGATACCTTCCAGCAGGGCATCCATGGCATTGGTGGTAAACATGGATGCCATCCAATGAAACGGATGGTGGGTAGCAACGTGTTCATCGTAAGTTGTCCCTTGTAGAAGCCTGATGGGACATGTTGGATGACATTCGATGAAACTGTGATCCAGAATACGTTGTGTGGAGGCACACTGGTCCCATTGCAGTGTGTGTCCGATTGCAGCCACATACGCCATGCCCCCATACACTGAACAGATCCTGTCGTGGGCGTCCAGGGGTGCAAACAAGTGTACCAAGTCCACCTTTGGACATGCCGGGTTGGAGAGACATAAATCCACAGGACAGTGGAACGAACACCTCCGACAGTAGAAAACGGGGATGACGCAGCTGAACATTGCAATGCGGTAAGTTACTTGGTAACTTACGTTCAGCATAGCCAGATTTTCACAGCCCACTATCTGTAGCAAGCTCTCAATGTACAGCTGCATCTGTCCGGCGTAGTTGGGAAGCAGTGGTGCAACAGCCATTTTGCTGCAGGATGATGTGATGGCGTGCTCCGGCTGCCTGTGCAGTCAGCAGAGTGCAACCTCCGACGATGCTGGGAATTCTGGAATGGTTGTACAGAGGCAGGACTTGGGTTATAGCTTGGGCGGAGGACACAGGCCCTCATCCCACATGCTTCAATGAATGGTCAAGGCCAGTGGTGTCTGACTCCTTCCAGATTACTTGCATTTGACCCACATGGAGGAGTGGTATAATTTGTTTTTGTGTTATTAACTTTCTTTCATGTTGGGCGCTATCTGCCAGGGGACGGTTTACTCTGCATGGCTCTGTTTGGCTTCTTGTTGGTACAATGGCTCCATTCTCCTGCATAAATTGTTGCAAGGTGATTTCAGAGTAGGAATGGAAGGCCATTCAGTGCTATCTGCTCTCCCGTGTGTGGGTGGGACACTGCGTTTCCGCTATACATTGGGGCTTCTGTGTGGGTGTAGTAATTGGAAACACCTGTTCTCAGGCAGCAGGGTTTTTCAATTTTGTACATAGCATGGCTTGATATTGCGAGCAGGATGGTATAGGTATTTTTGGATGCAACTGGCGTGCCTTTTGCGGACGAGATCCATATTCTGCGCTGTTATGTAGCAGCCGCCGTGTGCTTTGCCATGTTTTGAACACAAGGGTGTGTCCTATTTTGCCATCACATTACTCCCCTGTGCGGGACACTTGTGTGACATCAGGTTGACAACTGTGAGTTGTCGGTTGGGGACATGACTGATGCAGGAAGGCCACGTGACATGTGCCTTCAGGGTGGGGCTGGTGTGTGGGGTGTGTAGTTGTGACCCTGTGGTGTTTGTGTGCAGCCCATGCATGGCGGAGTCGTTGGCCTCTGCGTTGTGCGCATGTGTACCTGCGTCATCGCCGCTGCGGTGCCGTGACGGGGACGTCACTTCCTGGTCCCGGGTAGTGGGTGCCCAGGATGTTGCGAGTTGTTTTTTTTTGACAGGTGGGACATGTGTGGGTATAGTGGTGGATGTGTCCTGTCCAAACAGGGGTGTCTGGGGGGGCCATGTACAGTTTTCCCGCCCTTGCACTGTGTGCAGTGTTTGCGTACCCTTGTTGTGTGTCTGCCTACCTGCGTCGTCGTGGCGCGTTCACTCCTAGGTGGTGCATCAGGTAGAGCATGGGGATGGCCTGGAGTGCAGGATTCATCTCTGGGTGGGCCGCCTTTTTAGTCTCCGTACTGAACAGTCGGGTTTCCACCTTGGTATCTCGTGCGGTGTCTCTTTGCCGGTGGAGCTGTTTCGTTGTGGCATCGTAATTTGTACGCCGGGCGGTACATCATTTCGTCGGACGGTGTGTCTCCATTGGCTCGCGCCGCTACGTAGACGGGCGCACTTTGATGGCGGGCGGCGCCGCAGGCTTACGGGCGGTGTTTGCCTGACTTTTCACATCCTAATTTTGCGGGCGTGTGGGCTGATGCTGGTGGACGGTAACTAGCGGTTTTTGCCTCCGACAGCACGGCGGTTGTGCTTCCGCCCGACATCGTAATGGACCCCTAAGTGTGCAATGGGAAGGTTTTTATAGACAAATGCTGAAAAAGAGTTTTATTGTACATTTAATTTATTTTAAATATAATTTGAATTACATTTGTTGTGTTTTAAAGACTACGGACTAACTAAACAAACCATGACTAACTGAAAATAAGAAACTGGTGCAGATATATTCCCAAGTTTGATTAGGTTTTTCCGGAGACTGTAGGAAATAATTTTTTCTTGTGAATCCACCTTAACTTGTTAACTGACTTCACTAGATTTTAATTAATCCTTTATATCTTTTTGGACATTGGGCCACCAAAATTGACAATTAATGAGATATTCTGTGACTTTCAAACCCTGATAGCCAGCTATGATAAATTCATGACACAGTTGTGGAACCTATGGGACTGATTTAGATCATGGAAGATAGGTTACTCCGTCACAATGGTGACGGATATCCCGTCCGCCAAAATATCAATCCAATTGGATATAATGGGATTTATATTTCGGCGGATGGGATATCCGTCACCGTTGTGACGGAGTAACCTGCCTGCCAAGATCGAAATCAGGCTCTATGTTTCTTAAGTGTAACAAAGATTCTCTTGTCAAGAAAAATCAGACGGTCTTGAACTCAAATTTGCCTATTCCTATACTTATAGCAAGGATATTGGCTGTGATTGAAGGTCTTTTACTTAATTGTTTCTAAGAAGAAATTTACTGCAGTTGCCAGAAAAACAGAAGATGGAGGAATATTTCACTGAAAAAGACAAATGTTCTAGTGATTATTTGGATCAACAGTCTGCTATAGTATTAATTGTTCTGGGAATAAATGTTATTAGGAAATTGAAATGACTGCTAGAAAAAGAAAATCCACCTTCCCTGTTGACTATTTCTGAACTGATTGTTGAAGTGCTTGAAGATTATGATGATCTGTTGTAGCAGTGACTTGATATTGTGCCCCTAGTAACAAATGCCTTCATTCTGTAAAGGTCTTGTTCATTGCTAAAATTTCCTTTTCTAAAACTGAATAATTTGTTTAGTGCTTGGATCATTTTCAGGAGTAAAAAATAATGAAATGTTCTTCTACTTCAATTTCTTGAATAAGAACTGCTCTCAATGCCCGGTTAGAGCCATCAATTGAAAGAATAAAACAACTGGTTCTGTCAGCCTGAAGAAGAATGGGTGCCTTGATAAATCTTCTCTTTAATTCCTCAAAAGCCTTTATGAGTCCAGATAAATCCAGATGAATTATTGTACTTTTAAGCAGGTCTGTGTTTGTCAGCAAAGTATTTGACAAATGTCTGATAGTAATTTGCAAACTTTTAAACACATTGAGTTTTCCATACTGATGTAGATGTCTTCATTCATTTCAGACTGTCTGGAAGCTTCAGAGCATTCATTGCTAAACTTTCTGATGAAATAATAAAGCCCAAGTATCTGACTGAAAACTTGTCAAACAAACACTTTTCTGGCTTAGCCAACACGTGATGTTTGCATAACTGAAACCAACTTTCTTTTACATGTTCTTAATGTATAGATATATGTTTGAAAAAAATTAAATATTATTGAGATAGATAGCCATAGTGTAAACTGGAAAATTGAATCCATGAAGAGTTAGAAGCTGCTGGTGCATAACAAAGATCAAATGGCATAACACTGTATTAAAAATGCCAGGAAGGTGTTCTGAAAGCATTCATCTCCTGTTTTAATTCACTTGAGATTATAAGTTCCTCTAAGACCAAGCTTTGTAAATCTCTATGCTCCTGGTACTGCCTCTAGTACGTCAGAAATGAGTGGAAGTGGAAATCTATCTATAATTGTTACTTGATTATAGCTTCTGAAGACAACGTAAGGACACAATTCTGAGGCATCCTTCTTCCATATAAAGTATCATCTGAAGGAGATTTAGAAGCAGTTAATCAATATTTCAGCTCTTCTGTAGAGCTTCATGCTCAGAGACAGAGAATATATAACTACTGCACTGGGCTATAAATCAATTAAGCAATCAAAATCTCAATGTGGAAGTAAAACATTATTGCTTACCTCCAAAAAGATGTCAAACAATTAACGATACTTGGCAGGGGAAGATGATAATTGTTCTACGGTTTTGATTGCTGATTGATGTTTCTGAAATGAGATTTTATTCGCGAAATCTTCAAAAGTACAATTTTGCCTGCAAAATTCTAAACCCAGAAACAAGTCCTTGGCTAGCCAATTAATAAAGGAATTATGATGGGACTACCAGGAAGTTACCAAAATTACTGGATATCGAGTGTTAGAAATGGGGGTCTCTATTTGGCCAGAGTTTGCACCTTTGTCCAAGTAGGGACCCTTCCTTCTAGTCAGGATAAGGGATTACACTCCTAAAATAACCCCTGCTCACCCCCTTGGTAGCTTGGCATGAGCAGTCAGGCTTATCTTAGAGGCAGTGTGTAAAGCATTTGCATATAACCAACAGTAATACAGTGAAAGCACTACAAAAGGACACCACACCAGTTTAGAAAAATATCCAATATTTTTATATATCAAAAACAAGACCAAAAGCAATAAAAATCCACCATACAGTTCTCAGAAATCTTCAGTAATCAAAATAGACTTGAAATACAGTTCATTGAAGTCGATAGCTCCGTCTGGGGCTATCACGGCGTCGTGAACAACTAATCCAAACAGTTCTGGCTGACTGCGGCGTCACGGGCCAGCTACGGTGTCGGGAAGACCCGAAAAACAGTACCTTTAGACATGTAGGGTGTCGGCGACCTCTCGATGAGCCCCGAAGGGCCGGCGTCCGCAGGCATCGGTTTCAGAGTCATCGGGCCCTTGAAGTCACACGTGTTGCAGATTGAACTCCTCGCGGTTGAAGTCGGGAGTGCCGGCATCGGCAGGCGTCGGGGCTGCGGTGCGAAGTGCATTGGAGTGGCGTGCGGTGCCCTCAGGTCGCGGCGCAGGCATCGGCTCGGTGACGGTCGTCCAGCGGCATTGGTGAGACCAGGGCTGCAGTGCGAAGTGATGCGGTGCTCATTGGGGTGATGGTAGGTCACAGTGCAAGCAGCGTCATCATCGTTGCTGAACCGCTGTCGTCTGCTGATGAATTGGTGTCAATGGCGCCCGCGTCGGTGGGCCAAGGCTGCGATGTGGGATGAGGACGGTGCATCGTGTAACTTACAAGCGGTGCCCTCGAACCATGGTGCAAGCAGCGGCATCGATGTCAGTGTGGAGCGGCATCGATGTCGGTGTGGAGCGGCATCGATGTCGGTGTGGAGCGGCATCGTCGGGGATACCAAGGCGGTGGCGTGAAGCAAAGCGGTGCGAAGTGCAGCGCCCACAGGTCATGGTGCAAGCAGCGGCTCAGTGGCGGCGTCGGGTGGCATCGTCAGTGAGACCAGGGTTGTGGTGCAGCGTGCGGTGTGCAGCAGTGCCCTCTGCGGTGGCTTCAGGACACGGAGTCGGCAGCAGCATCGTAGACGGCGTTGGGTTGCTTTTTCTTTGATTGCAGCACAAACCACACAGTCCCCAGTGCTGATGGCAGAAGAACTTGAAGTCTTTGCTGTTCCTGAGGCTTCTTGAACAAGGGGCAAGCTCTACTTCAAGCCCTTGGAGAAACTCAATAAAGAAGTTGTAGAAAGTTCAGTCCAGTCCTTTCACTGCCCAAGACAGAAGCAGCCACTGCAGGCCAACACAGCAAAGCACTCAGCAAAGTGGTAGTTCCTCCTCACAGCTTCTCCATCTCTTCTTCTTGGCAGTCTTCTTGGTCCAAAAGAGTTCTAAAGTTCTGGGGTCTGGGCCCCAATATTTATACTCCAAATTCCTTTGTCTTCTCGGGCAGAGAGTGTCTGTGCTTAGTCCAAACCAGTTTAGTCCTCTCTGGCCCAGCTTCCCAGGAGACAGGGCCTATTCAGGTGCAAGGGAAATCTCCTCCCACCACTCTAAATGCAGACCGGGCCTATTCAGGTGCTAGTGAAAACTCCTCCCACTACTCTGAATGCAGCCCAAGTCTATTCAGCCCAGCCCTGACTCCTCCAGACTCTCTGAAGCCACTGCACGTCCCCAGCCCATGTCACTCCAAAGCCAGACAGACAATACACATCCTAGCAGAGGCACACTGGATGGCTAAGCAAGAAAATACCTACTTTCTAAAAGTGGTATTTTCAAACACAGAATGTAAAAATCACCCTCACTAAAAGATGCATTTTAACATTCTGAGTTCAGGCATACTAAACTTTATCTTCCTATCTGGTCCCAATGGGAAGTTATATTTATAAGATGTTATAAATAAACTCACATTCTATTCTATGGGACAGATAGCCTTTCCATAGTGAAAAACGAAATGCACTGTAATTCACTACCAGGACATGCCACACACACCAGTACATGTCCTACCTTTAACATACACAGCACCCTGCCCACAGGGGTACCTTCGGCCTACCTTAGGGGTGACTAATATGTAAGAAAAGGGAAGATTAGGGCCTGGCAAGTGGGTGCACTTGTCAGGTCGACATGGCAGTTACAAACTGCGTGCAGACTGAGCAGTGGCAGGTCTGAGTTACCTTTTCAGGGCTACTCATGTGGGTGGCACAATCAGTGCTGCAGGCCCAGTAGTAGCATTTGATTTACAGGCCCTGGCACACTCAGTGCACTTTACTAGGGGCTTACCAGTAAATCAAATATGCCAATCATGGAAACACCAATCCATAATACAAATTTCACAGAGAGCATATGCACTTTAGCACCGAATAGCAGTGGTAAAGTGCCAGGAGTCCTTAAAACCAACAACAGCAGGTCAGGAAAAAATAGGAGGAAGAAGCAAAAAGTTTGGGGATAAACGTGCAAAAAGGGCCATTTCCAACATCGAGTAGCAGCAATTAAATTAAAATCTATGCATTCATGATGCATAGCCATTATTAAATGAAATGACTGAATTTGTTCTGTGATCAATCCTGAAGAAATAGCTGTTCCATCCACCGCTTCTACAATGTACGGCTGAAATTTTTTAAGCAAAAGTGATTTTTAGCCCAATTTAGATCCATATAAATACTAGGGGTAGGTGCAACTCGCGTCATTTGCCATAGTGTAATAATGTGAAGTTACAGCAAAATTATACACGATTACGTTGAATTATGTGAGGAGCATACCCCTGCATTTAGTTCTATTAGTGCAAAAATGCATCCTTGCATCGAAAATGAACCAAAAGATGGATTTTGAGCTAATAGCCCCAAATTCAACAGAACAGGAACACCAGCACCCAGCAACTGCTCGTGCTGTGTTCCTGTACTCTTGTGTAGCCTTTTTTGCCCCATATTTCTCTAAATTATGCAAACTGATGTAATTGCATCATTTTCAGTAATTTGGCATCACTAGAGTAACACAAAATTACTGAAATTGCTCTGATTATTCCAGTATAAATTAAGCAAATACTGAATGCCTCAAAGTACACTAAGAATGGTATACTGATGCTTTGTTCCTGAATTGTCAAGGCGCCTTTCATAAAATTAAATTCTGATGACATGATTAGATTGTTTATCTGTGGTATGAGCTTGTATTCTGTGTCGTTTTTTCCTGAATTTGTTGGGGTCTGATTGGACATTTCCCAATAAGATGACCTTTATTAATGTAGTACAGATAAAACCCCATACTCTGTCATTGTTCTTTCTCCTCTTCAGATAAAATTGAGAAATCTTGTATCAGCTCCTCGGGTAACTCTACTTCTGTGGACTTTGATACATGGGGGCAGATTTACAATTAACTAACGCAGCATGGTGCAGCAAGTCATTTTGCTGCGCCATGCTGTGTTAGTTTGGAAAGCACAGGGATGCGACATATTTACAAGAATATGTCGCATCCTTGTGCTTCCCCCTGCGCTGGCGCACAAACTGCAGCCATGCGCCGGCGCAGGCACCCTTGCACCATGGTGCAAGGATGCCTGCGTCATGGGGAGATTGTTTTTGTGCAGGAAGGGGAACCTTCCTGCACAAAAACAATCACTACAACCATTTTCCTCTTTCAATGCGTGCTGCAGAATGCAGCACGCATTGACAGAGGAAAAAACGAGGAGAAATGAAAACATTTCTCCTCGGTGCGCCTCGCTACGCCACCTCTAGGGTGGCGTAGCTTTCAGACGCATCTCCAGAGTTACGATTTCTCGTAAATCTGGAGATGTGTCTTGTTCCATGGGTGTTGCGTGGGAACACCCACAGCAACACCCATGGAACGCCCCTTCACCGCAAAGTGCTGCGTGTGAATGGGCCGTATTTACAAGGAGAGGAAAAGTCACGCAGGTTGGCTTTTCCTCTCCTTGTAAATATGGAGCAGCCCCCTGCGCCACCAGTACGTCACAAAAAGTGACGTACTGGTGGCACAGGGGGCTTGTAAATCTGCCCCGTGGTCTTTAGGAGGATACTTGCTAGGACCACAAGTGTGTGGTCCTAAGAAGATTTGCTATTTCTTCTTTTCCAATATTTGCTCTTGAATACATCCTTCAATTAGAATTATTGTTGTAATTAAATCCTAAAGGCTGGCGATCTTGCTACGCGTGCTAATTCATCTTTGATTTCCTACTTTATAAGCCAGATGGATTAAACCAGACTCCAAAACGTATTTTCATTTTCTTGGGTCCTCATCACATTTTTTCTCTTTGAGGCATCAAAATCTATCAAGTTCATATTTTTTTAGACATTCTCATTGATGTCTTTTAGTTTGAAGATAATGTTGCTACCTCTTATTTCCAATTTTGAGTCCAGATTGGTCACTGGCTGAAGAGCAGAAATGGTGGCAGAGAAAACAAAACTTCAGCCAGTTCAACTATTAGAGGGAAAAAGAGCAATAGCTTAAGTATACAAGTAGATCAAGAGCAGCAGTTGGAATCCTTGGGGCAGAAGCATGAACAAATCAAGAAGCAGAAGCCTTCTGGAGTGAGCAATGAGCTGAGAGTGCAGTTGGTACAAGCTAAGGAAACTGACCAGTTGCCTTTTATGCTCTCAGATAGAACTGACCTTGACAGGACATAGGGAAAGTACAGAAAGTCCTATCTTACATAGTGGGTTAGGTAGGCCACAGTAGAAACAGTTGATAAAGTAAATAAACTTCTCTGGCCTGTAAAGTAACTAAACTAAAAGTAATTGTTGGACTTGGCCCTTTTTGCAGGGTCATCCCTGAACTTTTTGCCTTCCTCCTAGTATTTTTTCTGACCTGGTGTTGGTGGTTTTAGGACTCTGGACACTTTATCACTGCTGTCCAGTGTAAAGTGCATGTGCTCTCTGTGGTAAACATGGTAAGATTGGTCTACACCTGTTTGGCATATTTAATTTACCTGTCAGTCCCTTGTAAAGTGGTATTTCATATACCCGGGGCCAGTAAATTAAATGCTACTGGTGGGCTTGCAGCGCTGATTGCGCCACCCACCAAAGTAGCCTTTCAAACCTGTCTCAGGCCTCTGCCATTGCAGGGCCTGTGTGCGCAGTTTACTGCCGCTGTGACGTGGCACATAAATGAGTGCCACGTCTGTGACTCCCCTTTTACTTCCTATCAGTCACCCCTAAGGTAGGCCCTAACTAGCCCTATGGGCAGGGTGCATTGTAGGTAAAAGGTAGGACATGTGCCTTAACTGTGTTGCATGTCCTGGTAGTGACAAATTTTGGTTTCTCACTACTGGGAGGCTGCCCTCTCATAGGAATGCATTGGGGATTCCCTGATAAGTGTTTCAGTGGTAATTCCTGATATGAGAGGAGCAGCGTGATCAAGTTTGGTATGGTTGGAATAGTGATAATAAATGCTGCGTAATGGTGTGCGCATATTTATTATCACTATTTTAGAAATGCCACTTTTAGAAGTTGGCATTTCTGTGTGCTATGTGTCTTTGTGCCTGCCTGATGTGTATTGCATGTCTGGCTCTGGAGTGACATGGACTTGGGAGGTGCCGTGGCTCCAGGGGGGCTGGGTGAGTCAGCGCTAGGCTGAATAGGCAGGTCTGCATTTGGAGTAGTGGGAGGAGTAGCCCCTGACCCTGAATAGGTCTGTGCCTGCGTTGTACAATGCTGGCTCCACCCCCCTGTGGTGTGTCTGGGGCCAGGACCTGCAATGTCAAAGGGGGCTGTTGTGCACTGTAAATAAATATTGAGAGCCCCCCAGAACTGGTTTTGACTGGATCCCCAAGCCCTGTGCCAGGGCAGAACAAAGATATGGCTAGTATAAATATTGGGGCTGTGACCCCCTGAAAGGAGTGCTTACTGGGAGCTGTGAAGCTGAAGGACTGCTGGGCGCCAGGAGGAACCGCCACAAAGGACTGCCCCTCTGCTGGCGGGCCCTGTGAGCTGGCCTGCCTGGGCCCAGCTCTACCCAATGTGCTGCTCCTGCCTGGAGCATAGGAGGGACTGGACTTTCATCCTTCCTGCTACTCTAGAGGAAAGTGTCTGAAGCGCTCAAGGGTGCTCCCTCGCCGGTTCTGTCGCCTACGGGTGAAGCGTTTTCCCTTTCATTGCCCTGCCGCCCTTGCCGGTGGCTGCCGAGGGATGAGAGAGGGGAGCAGAGCCGGGAAACCTGTCCTCCTGCGGTGCGCAGCTGGGGCTCTGCTGAGTGGCCCCAGGCTGCAGAGGATCGCATTGCAGTTTACTTTCCCCGGGCTGGAGTTCCCTGGCGTTGCAGGGCAACGTCGAAATCACGGAATTCAGGAAGCCAGGCGAGCTGCCTGATTGTGGGCAGAGCCACGCCAGGCACTGGGAGCCAATCGGAGCCGACAGGGCTTGGATGAGGGTGGGGCTCCTGTGTGCCGGTGAGAGCCCCGCATATAGTGCCAAGAAGCAGACGGTGTTGACGGAGACTTCGTCCCGTGCTGAGGTGACCCCCACGTGTGTTGCCCAGAAGGAGCGGGCCCTCGCAGGCTCTCCGCTGAGTTCCCGCTCGGTGGCCGGTCACAGGAAAGGAGGAGGCAGGAAGTCAGGCAGGCTCGTGCCTGGAAGAGGGCGGGGCTACCCGTGCTGAGGAGGAGAGCAACGCGTGCCGGCATTAGGAGAAGGAGCCTCGTGGGCTCACCGGGTCCCAGGAGAGGAGGATCGGAGCCTTGCGGGCTACCTCAGTGACCCCCTCCATTCCGCTGCTCGCATCGGCCACCAGGACAGCCCCTGTGAGTGGGGCTGGGAAGGCACCCTGTTGGTGCCGATTGTTGGCAATACAGCTGCACCGCCAGATCGCGGGCAGCTGCGACGTGGGGCACATGGTTAGGGAGGACAAGGGTGAGTTGCACCCCCTCCTCCCCTGTGAGGATTGTGCCCAAAGTGAGTGCTGCAGCGGCAGCCAAGAGAGCCCTGACTATTTGGACATGGGGCATTGCGGGGAAGTCCCAGACGGGCCCCCCGAGGAAGGCCAGTTTGCCTGTGAGCACCTGATGTGCTGGTAGGGCGCAAGGCCCTAGGGTGATGTATGCACCTGGGGAGTGTTACTATGGTACACTTCTAAATGTGATTTATCCCTAATGTGATTTATGCAAAGTGTCTGCACCAGTAGTTACTGGTTGGTTACTACTTATCCATGCATAATGTGTTTAGGCCCAGTGTTTAGGCCTAATGTTTTTATGCCTAAATGTGATTACTGCATCATGTGGGTGGTGCCCAATGTGACTGATGCATAATGTGTTTGTGCTAAGTAATTACTGGTTGTTTTATTACTTACCAGGTCTGATGGTTCTGCCAGTGGCCCGATTGGCCGTGTCCTGTATATAAGTCCCCTGTAAAGTGATACCTAAGTGCCAGTTGGCACAGTGTACATATGTGATTGCATTCTAATGTGTTTATGAGTAATACAAAGGCTATTTTTTTTATATAACCTTGTGTGGAGTTTCTTTTGTGGTGTGCCTAGTGTGTTGCTGCTGTGTGTGTGTGTTGTGCAAACGCTTTACACTGCCTCTAAGATAAGCCTGACTGCTCGTGCCAAGCTACCAAGGGGGTGAGCAGGGGTTATCTCCGGTGTGTAACTCCCATGCCCTGACTAGAGTGGTGGTTTCTGCCTGGCTTAGGCGCTTGCCCTAGCCAACCAGAAATCCCATTTCTAACAGTAATATATGTAGACTCTTAATGGAAGGAGCCTGAACTGAACTACACTGGTGTCTAACCAATACAAAACAATGTTTGCTTTAACCCGACTCAGCATTCCAAGTGGAAACCCATGACCAGCAACCAGGAACAAGTCCAAGAAGACTTGCACAAAGCAGCCCAGCCAGCCATAGCCGGACCTGATACATGCAAGACAGTTGACACACACTGCACCAATTCTACCATGCTGAGTAGCCCTCCTGCTCCCGGCCCAAGGTACCGAATAGTACACCTTTCTACATAGTAAAAGACTGTGTTGAAGAATGCAACCCTTTGAAACAAGATTAGAATTCTCCGCATTCTTCAATCTGTGGGTAGACCCAACCCTCTTGTCAGAACCAGGATTCTTATTAGAAGCAGGACTTGAAGATCCCAAAACTGTGCTCAAAGATGACCTGCGTAAAAGTGTGTTCCTAGCATGATCTATCGCACTCACTCATCTATTTGTGTTCAACAACCAAAGATACACGATATACAGAACTGCCTGACAGTGCACACATTCAGAAGCAGGAGATGCTGGCAATGTGCACGGAATGTTGGCTCTGCTTGAAAAGAGGCTTTGTGTTTTCCTTGGGCAAGCTACACAAAATGTGGAGTTAAATCAAGAAAACTACATGTTCAGTGAAGCCACAGGACTCTCATGAGGTTTGCAAGCAGCAGCAGCAGCTATTTTCAATTCATGGAGCATATATTTCTCATGATCTAGTGTCCTGGCAATCAAGATATGTAGTTTCTGAAACTGGTACCTTTTTGCCAGAGTTACAAGACATCTTGCAGATTGTTTGCTATACTTTGGGTTTCTATAAGAGACTGAACTGGATACAGAGAGGTATTCAGGAAACTACTTCTGTTTAAAGATCTAGACTATATTTTGCAGTTCTGTTTCAAGAGTCATCCTTTACGGGCTGTGAACTTGTATTTTGCACACCTTGTTATCCCAAGTGAGGAGCAGAAAGGATCCTCATCTCTTCAAAGACAATAATAACATTTCTTTTTGACTAAAATAATATTAAGGCTTTGCCATAGGTCAGGAAAGTGATTGTTTTTGGGTGAACATTATAATAATAGTGTGTAATTATTATGTTGCAGCATTTGAACCTGTCCCTTTAAACATAATTTGAATCAAAGAGAGTGTTTGCATAATGCAGAAAGGCCCCAAATACACAATGGGGCATATTCACAAGGAGCTATCGCCGAATTAACGGCACTTTATCGCAGCCAAAGTCGTGATAAATTTACCTCCCCATTCACAAGCCCGTGTCAACAGTTCACAGCACCAGTTTACCCATGATAGCAGTCGCAAAAAACATCGCCACAGAGGACCCGCGCAACTATCGCTAATGAGATGCAGAGTGGGCGTTCCCGTGCCAAAAGGCGCGACAACATCACACCTCAACATTCACAACGACCAGCCACATCGGCGATAAAAACACAAAACAGGCGATAAGGCGCGTTAGCACCAGGAAATCTACACCTGCTCTGACCTGGTGTAAAGTCGGACGGCAGCCAGCACCACAAAAGGGAGCACAGCCCAGGGCCACAACCGAAGGGCAACAGATGCCATGGGGCCACTCATCATGCGGCCCGGACACCCAAGAGGGCCACAACACCCACCGCCACCACCCCAGGACCCCAACCCACACCCGGAAGCCCCCCCCCACGGACCACCACAGACGCAGCGCAGACAAAGACAGCGGACCCCCAGGAAGCTTACCAGCCTCACAGACCCAACATCTGACAATGTCACCGTCCACTACAGGCTGAAAGTGATAAACATCCTACGCATCCTGACCATCATCGCCTAACAGGCCTACGGCACCAACACAGCGGACAACCAACATCCCCCCACACAAAGCTGCTGGCTTGGCTGCACCTGTTGGCCCCTGGTACCCCCAACCAACACCCGCCAGAGTCGGAGGAGTCTCACAGCCAGCCACATCCAAGTCCCCCACACCTGTCCTGGACATCACCATCACCCTGGCACCCCAGTCCCCATACCTACAACACAATGCGCAGGATCTGCTGGAGACCAAGCAAGGACCATACGCCCAAGTAGGATGCACGCACGTGTTGGGGGCAAAACACAGCACACATGCACTACCTGTGCCCCCTGGTGACACAGCACACAATCACTGCAACAGGAAGCACACGTCTCACATCAATGTGCAGGCAATAACAGAACACCGTGGAACCCCCAACAATGTCGCCTTCAAATACACAGCCAGTGTGCATGATACCTTCATCCTCCGACAGTCCATCATCAACCAGCGTTCCCAGGATGGCAACAAGGGAAATGCACAGCCCCTTGGCAATATCCAAATGAACACCCCACACACCTCAACTCCACAGCCATGCAACTCACAACTCTGGCAATGCACACGTCACAAAATCACATACAACAGGCACAACAACATGCCCACCCACCAAACACGACAGAACAACTTACAATGTTCAAATGGGCAAGCCCTGAACATTAGCCAGCAACGGCATGGCACCACAGTCACATAATAGCCAAATGTGTGGAGAGGTGGCAACCAGGCATGTGTGAAGGATGCAGTAGAACCATGATTGGGAAAGTACACAATGTCATGGGTGGCGGAGATGTGCTGGACACATCGCAGCATGCAGAACACACCCCTATCCATGGCGACATACACCGCTGGTGTATGGAGTGTAGTGGACAGTGGACACAACCATGTCACCCCAGCCAGTGGTGGACCTCGCGGAAATGTTGCCTGTTACGCCCGCCCCTAAGCATCACCGGAGTGGGATGGCCCTGGCGTACGCCACGCCAGCGTAGGGGTGTGAATAAAAACCATGTAGGCCTGGGCGTGGTCCTCTTCTGGAAAGACCCACGTCTCTGCCAGGGCGGCGCCTCCCACCCCGCCACGAGGCCGACGCCGTCCCTGTGAGCGGAGTTGCCAGCGATGCTGTGCGCCTGCCGGACCCCGGCACAATGGACCACGAACCCGTCAGGCCCGCCCCTGCGCAGCCAGGCCACACTGATCACCCGCCGACACCGGCGTGTGTCAAAGAGGGCCCACCACGTGCCTGCGCAAGCTCCAAGCCCGAGTTCCGCGACCTTGGCAGCCACCTCAGACCATCACGGCCTCCACGACACAGGCCCGCTTTATTCCTTTCTCGTTGACGTACTCCACTGCCGCCTTAGGCCTACTCTTCGGACCAGTAGGTCCCATATGTGAAACTGTGTCCTGAGTCATGAATGGCAGTGACCCCAAATCCGGGCCAGCAGCCACAGCACCAGACCCCCCCAATCAGTGAGGTATAGTTCCATAGGGGCATCTTGCGACACGTGGTGCCACTAACCCTGTTCAACGCCAGCCGGCTACACGTGGTGCCACTAACCCTGTTCAACGCCAGCCGGCTACACGTGGTGCCACTAACCCTGTTCAACGCCAGCTGGCTACACGTGGTGCGACTGAACATGAACTACGCAGGCCGGTGGGGCCATCCAACCTATGCCGGCGACACTCGGTGAATGGGCCGTGCTGACCACTGCCTCAGGCCTACACCACGGTCAGGTAGGTCACACATTTGGAACTGAGTCTTGATTACACCATGGCAGTGAACATTATTTAAGGCAGAGAACAATTCACTATACACCCTTAGATGTGGTGGCAACAAGTCTGTGCATGGCATCACAACAACACGTGTCTGTGGGCCTACGCAGACTACTGCCCTCGGCCTACACTGTGCACGAGTGGGATCACAGATTTGGAACTGAACATCGGTAATTCAAAAGGCAGAATACATTTAATCGCACGCACGGAGAGGCATAAGAGGATGACGCGTTGCAGTCCGGAGGGAACAGGATCACCGTTACTGAGGTGATTGAACACTACCGACAACTGCCACTGTGTCACTAACTCTGTGCCTCGCGAGCCAACGACACGTGGCTGTGGGCCACTGCTGACCGCTGCCTCCGGCCTACACTGCGGTCCAGTAGGTCCCATGTGTGAAACTGTGTCCTGAGTCATGAATGGCAGTGACCAGATGTCTACTGCAGGGGTGATATCACTAAACTCCCTGTCATCAGTGAAGCAAACGAATGCATCACAGGCACACGACACGTGTCTGTGGGCCCATGCTGACCGCTGCCTCTGGCCTACACTGCGGTCCAGTAGGTCACAGAGTCTTGATTTGGCAATGTTGGAGTTCACATCTGTGTACCGGCATCATCGCAGACTGCATCCCCTCACAGCACATGTGCCACTAGGGGGCCGATTCCGATTCGGGCCGGAAATCTCTCCGACCGAGCCGGACTCGGAGAGATTTCCGACCGAATCGGACTCTAGCAGTCCGACCGAACGAGTACGATGCGCACGTATGCTATCGGACTCGATTCGGTGGGACTCCCATTGAAGTCAATGGGAGCCAGTCGTACGACGCGTACACGGGCTCCCATTGACTCAATGGGCACGACGCGAACAAGGGCGCCCCCTACAGCGTGTTCGCGTCGATGCGGGTCGCACCGTGCATGCACGTGTAGGGGGGACCCATGGCTCCCCCTGTGTGCGACTCGCGTGCCTACGCTTCCAGGGGGTCTGACACGGACCCCCAAAGTGCGGCTCCGACAGCTCCTTGGAGCCGGACTGCGCGAGTCGGTCGGAGCGGTCGCGATGCGCATCGTACTTACCCGGCCGGGGAACGTCTCCATAGTGCGGTGCGAGTCGTCCCCGTGCGAGTCGGTCGGAGCAATCGGGTCCTGCGAACGAGTCGGTCGGAGATTTCGCGAGCGCACGCATCGTACTCGCTCGCCCGGACGCACGTACGAATCGGTCGGGAAATAGGGCTCCGAATCGGATCCGGTAAAGCCGAATCCGATTCGGAGCCCTACCGGCCGAGATCGGAATCGGCCCCTAAGTGTGTTCCCCGACATTCATGGACACTCACTGGTCGCACATTGGTGGTGTTTGAGTCTATGGACTAGGGGCTAGTTTTCATCCTCATGTAGCTGATACCAAATTGTTGGTGAAAACGAGGCTTGCGCTTTCCACTCCTCCATTTGCTGCTTCCAGATAACATCAGACCTTCTGCATCATGCCCTGGAGGACACCTTCCACTGTCCCCCAAAACCCTCCACAACATACACCTCGGACATTGATGGGGACCTGCTCAGGTCGCATGGCCCATCTGACTGCACCGCAAGTCACCGTCCCGTGGCTGGGTGCCTGTGCCGGCCGCAGTGCATCCGGGGCCACTAACTCTGTGCTGCGCAGGCCTGGGACCCCTTCTTCTGAGACATTGAATGGCCTCTGTAGCGATGGTCTTGGGGTCATCAACACCATGTGTCTGTGGCCCTGCGCTGTCCGCATACTCCGGCCTCAACTGCGGGCCACCAGGGCCCACACAAAGCATTGAGTCTTGACCGGCCCGGACGTCGCATCACCGCAGGAGGCACACGCCACCACCGCAAGGACCACCTCCAACCGCCATCTGCCAGAGTCGAAACGGTGGTCCTGACAGACCTACGGAGTTGCTCAGACCTGTCGTGGATGCCATCATCGGCCTGATACCCTGCTCAGCACTCCAGGTGCCAGTGACTCAGTGCACCACAAGCCATTGTCCGTTACTGATTGAGTTTTGTGCTGTTGTGAGGTTGCGCAGCAATGTCACCTCATGCAGTGGGGAAGACCTGGGACCATGATGAGGAGGATGTGTCAAGTGTGCGGACGGGAGTAGGCACAGACAATGGGAGGGCAGGAGGCAACAGCCCCAAGGCAGGAATGCAGACTGGTGGTGGTAGTCAAGCTACACACCCGGATCTAATACTGGGTATTGCGCTGTGGACTGCGGACGCAACTGTCACCTCAGGCAGTGTGGGAGACCTGGGACGTTGATGGGGAAGTTGATGCAGGTGTAACACACCCCAATGCATCTGCATCAGGACTAACCCGAAGGGACACAATCCTAGCAATTTCTTCACATGAGCGCGCTCTTCTCTAGTGCCCCTACCTCAGTGCACTGCAACTCACGGAACCTCCTGACTGAATATTGGGTGACCTCTGTCCTTACTCCGGATCCCTCCATGTTGCTCTGCAGTTGACTCTGTTATGCTGGTTTTTTCTGTTTCCATTACACTGGTGTCCACTGTTCAGGTTGTTGCCAGCACCAAGCACTCCATGCTGGCTGGCTTATACTCACCCCACACACATCCAGCACAGGCGTCACTGTACATGTGGCCCTGCCAATAAAGGGGCCGGGCGCACGTGCCCGTAGCCAGTTCAACATGATATGTGCATGTGTCCCTGTGGTCTTGTTGTATGCATGGGGGCCCTACGACATCCCATTGTGCTGTGTACAGCGGATGCAGACATGTCACCGCAGGCAGCGAGCTAGAACCTGGACATGTAGCTTTGTCGTCACCCACTCAATTCGTAAGGGGAGCGGACTGTGCCGTCGTACGCAGAGCCAACGTGGGTGTGTGACTGATATGTGTGTGCCCCTGGGCGTGGTTCTGTACTGGGTATGTGCATCTGCATGTGTCTCTATGAAAGTGTGGGTCTCCTTTGTGGGGTGTAGGTGGTCCCTGGAGGGTATTGGACACCCACGTATGTGTTCTAGTTCGCATTCCATGGGTTCGGCAACACCCTCACCTGTTGGGCCACCTCCTTTTGGCGTTCTGCCACCTGGCATTGGGGTGCCATGTGTGGGTCGGTGAAGTGTTGTGAGCCAGCCGTGATTGCGGGTGCTTAATGCTGTGTGGTCTGTTGCAGGGGCTGGGTTCTCCTCTGAGTAGTTTATCTGCCCTGGTCCTGGTGGTGGGTTGTGTGGGATGTCCTTGGGCTGTTGTAGGGCATCGGTTTCGGGGGTGTGGTGTTCGTCTCGGGCATCACTGATGGGTTGTCTGTTCTGACCTGCTGGAGGTGTTGTTTGTCCCTCTGCATTGTGAAGGCGAGGTGCATGTTGGCATTGTGTTGGCGCCTTGTTCTTGTCGACATGCAGACTGTGTGACAATGTACATAGTGACTGTTTGGGCGGTGGTGGCTATTTGAGTTGGGACAGTGTACATTTGGCCTACATGGCTAATGTGGGGTTGTAGGGGTAGATATGCGTCTCACAGTTCCCTGCTCTGTCCAATGTTATTGTTCTGTTTCTGTGCCTTGGCGGACCCAGTTGTGTCCCCTGTTCTGCAGTGTGGGTGTTGCACTTTGTGCCACATTGTCATGGTATGTGCTGTGATTGCTATGTGTGTGTGCTGCAGTGTGCCACGGGGATGGGGGACATGTCCCTGGGTAATTGTGGGTGTGCAGTGTGCTACGCCTCATTGTGCATGTGTGGCATTGTGCTCATCACCCCCCGTCCCCCCAGTCCCTGTTGGATCCTCACCCTGTTGATGTTGTGTCAGGTCCTCTCGAGCTGTGTCCGTACTCCCTACTCCTTGCACCGTCTCCACACTGATGACTGTGGCCTGGGTTTTCTCCAGCTCCTCCTGTGGCGCTGGACTGCCACCTCCTGTCGCCGTTGCTGCCTTCCTGTTGGCAGCGGGTTTGTACCTGGTTTAGGCTGTCACGTCCTGCCGGCGCCTCTTGGCCTCCTGGATTGGCCTCCTGGGCACTCCGACTGCATTCCAGGTGGTCTGCTTGTGGATCAGTTGCTGGTAGTGTTCTGTCACCTCCGTGGTGCTGGTCTTGTTTTCCTGCGGTCTGCACCCCGTCTTCCTCTCCCTTTTCTCCTTGGCCTTCCTGGACCCAGTTGTTCCTTGCTGGTGGTCTGTGGGGGTTGTGGGGTTCGCGTTGGCCTCTGCGCTGGGTCAGGGTGCATCCATGTTGCTACGTGATTTGGCTTGTTTCTGGTGTGTTGTTTCTGTGGTTTTTATGGTGCAATTTCCCGCCAGACGCGTGGGATCTGCAGGCCTGAGGCAGCTTTTCGCTACTTTTTGTACCGCGATTGGCCTCATCGCATGATTTCTCACGTTCGAGTTTCGCATTTTTTCGGCGTGGCGTTGATTTTCAAGCTGACATTTGATGCGTTATCTGGTGACTATTGCATACTACCGCCTTGTTGTGAATTCCACGTTGACACGGGGTTATTTTCCCGCGATAGGCTGCATTATTGGAAGTTGCGTTACGCTACTCTTGCGGTAGTTATCACACGTTCTTGTAAATATACCCCAATGTTGTTTTCATAGATTATAATTGTGTTTCAGTTTTAGGATGATACAGACTCTGACCACACCTTTGAGAGTTGGAGACAGATATGTACTAATGGTATATCTTATATGCTATTGTAATTTAGATGCTTTGCAAGACTGATAAATAAACTGACTTCTTATCTTTAGATATCAACACTCCACCAGTTAAAGGCAGTGATCAGCTGTATGACTAATCAGACTTGCAATAGCCAGTGCTTTGCTTTCTCTCTTATCCTGTTCCCCTTTCCTCTGGCCTACTTCTAACCAACAAGCTATTCAGTGTATGGTTGGCAATGGGTTCGAAGTAGGTATGGAAATATACCTTGCTGCTACTGGTTCTGTACTACAGAACGAGCACTTTTTGCCAGTGCCATCTTATACCTCTGTTGAGGCTGTGTGGCTGGATATGAATATTTGTGATTTCATTCTTCAGTTACCCATTTAGTGCCAGTGTGACTGAGTTACACTTACCTAGTGGTCACATGTGAATAAATTGCCCAGCAGCCAACTGGCATACAAGAGGTGACTACCAGAAGATCTAGCTGTTGTGTATGCACCCTGGAAAGGCATCATACAAATCAGTGTAGCAACACCTGGCATCGCAGACAGCTTGCACATTGATGGAGTGCCAGCGGTTTCTGTTGCAGAAATAGTGGCCCTTGGATCATGGTGACTGAAGTGTGACGTGTGCAAACAATGTCACCTAATACCCGAGGGCAATGGGCATTGACGGTACACAGACAAAATATTGAGTTTTTTATTTCGACATACAGAGATATCGAGTTGATAATATCAACAGTGTTAAATATCGATGTTCTGTATATCGATGTAAAAAATATCTATTTGAGGTGTGTAGGTACATATCGATGTAAGTAATATCGAAAGCACAAATATCGACATGTTAAAATATTGTTTTTGTATGTTTTTTTAAAATATTTTATAGTGAATGTTAAGTATTAAATTGTGTTTAAAATGTGTATAATAATGTTTTATTTTTATATTTTTTTAGGAGCGGGATGTTGGGTTATAGGGGATAAGGGTGGGGAGTGTTTTAAAAAAGTTAATTTTATTTTTCAAAATGTTTATATTTTAAGTATGAATTTATTTTTTTTATTTCGAATTTCAAATTACATTTTAGGAGTGGGATGTTGGGTTTATAGGGGATAAGGGTGGGGAGTGTTTTAAAAAATATTAATATAATTTCTTTAAATTAAAAAAAAATTTACATTTTAAAATTTTAATTTCGAATTTCACTATAACATTTAGGAGTGGGATGTTGGGTTTATTGGGGATAAGGGTGGGGAGTGTTTTTAAAAATATTAACATAATTTCGTTAAATTCTAAAAAAATCTAAATCAAAATTTAATTTGAACTTTGAATTTCATTTAAAATTTTAGGAGTGGGATGTTGCGTTAATAGGGGATAAGGGTGGGGTGTTTTAAAAATACTAAATTAATTTGTATAATTGTTTAATTTTATCTATGAATATCTTTTAAATTTATAATTTTAAAGTTAACTTTTAGGATTGGCATGTTGTGTTTAAATGTGAAAAATTTGGGGATTGTTTTCAAAATATTCACAATTGTTTTGGGATAATTTAAAAATTAATATGAAAAAATTTTAATTAAAATTTCGAAATTAAAATTAAAATTTTGTAGTGGGATGTTGAGTTTATAGGGGATATGGATGGGGATTGTTTAAAAAAAAAAATTGGGAACAATTTTAAAATCATAAATATAAATTATTAAATTGATTTTAAATTAAAAAAAAATTATTATTTGGATGTTGAATTTATTCATTATAAGGGTGTGGTGTTTTTAGTACAAATATTAATTTAATTTGTATAAATTGTATAAGAAACAATGTTTTATTTTTATATTTAAATCTAATTTTAAGTAACATTAATAAGTATAATGTAGTGTTTATAGGAGATAAGGTTGTTACATTTTGTAAAATATCTATTTATAAATGTTTAAAATATTTAAAAAATTAATGCAATTTATGTTATAAATATATTTCTATTTAATTAAATTTAGTGAAGTGTAAATATATTTTTTAAATTTTATTTTTATAGGAAGTCTTAGGAAATATGTTATAAAGAAAAAAAATATTAATAAAATTATGTACTGGTATATAATTTGTTAATTTAATAGTTATTATAGTGAGAAAATTAACTTAATGTAGATTAGTGTCCAGCACCTATCCCAATTAATTTTAGAATGGAGTTGGAATAGTAAATTAATTAGGGTCACTGTCCAGCACCTACCTCAATTAATTTTAGACTGGAGTTGGAATAGTAAATGAATTAGTGTCAGTGTCCAGCACCTATCCCAAATAAATACAGACTGGAATGGGAATAGTAAATTAATTAGGGTCAGTGTCCAGCACCTACCACAATTAATTTTAGACTGGAGTGGGAATAGTAAATTAATTAGGGTCAGTGTACAGCACCTACCCCAATTAAATATAGATTGGAGTGGGAATAGTAAATTAATTAGGGTCAGTGTCCAACACCTACTCCAATAGAGGGGTCGATTCCGATCTCGGCCGGAAGCGCACCTAACAGTATACGTCCGGAAAAAATACAAGCCGAACGCGTGTTTCCCGACCGATTCGAACACTCGTCCGAACGAACAAGTACGATGCGCATAACAGCCCAGATTCCGAGCGAGCCGTACTCACCCATTTCAGCTCCTGTTCCCCGTCCAAGCCGGATCCGTAAACACCGATTCGAGTCGCACGGAAGCAAATACACAGCACCTTCCGGCCGGACAAGTACGATGCGCCTTCCGTATGCGCCGAACCCGTCGCTACGTCCGGCACGTTTGAGCATCCGGGAAAGCCGTACATAAGCTCCGATTCGCGCCACAAGAAGATCCACGGCTACGAGACGAACAAGCCAGCGACGAGTACGAGTCGAAGACACGCGAAACCCGAACGAGACGACCCAAGCATGAATCCCATCGCGCAGGTCCTACCTATACTCTACATCTATTACCGGGACCGGCACGGACGCGTACGGCGCAGACGGTATGTCAAACACAAACAAACGACACGTACCCGAAATATGTCACACACACATAGGGATGCACAAATGACGTACACTAGCAACAGCAGAACCATAGGGGTGGGATGGCCATCACCAATGCCATACACACCCATAGGGAGATGGATGCCTACCACTACCACCACCCCTACTCAGGGGGGCCTGGATGCCTGTCACTACTACCATCCCCACTCATAGGGGGATGGATGCCTACCACTAACACCACCCCTACTCAGGGGGGCCTGGATGCCTACCACTACTACCATCCCCACTCATAGGGGGATGGATGCCTACCACTACCACCACCCCTACTCAGGGGGGCCTGGATGCCTACCACTACCACCACCCCTACTCAGGGGGGCCTGGATGCCTGTCACTACTACCATCCCCACTCATAGGGGGATGGATGCCTACCACTAACACCACCCCTACTCATGGGGGCCTGGATGCCTATCACTACTACCATCCCCACCCTTAGGGGGATGGATGCCTGCCACTACCACCACCCCTACTCAGGGGGGCCTGGATGCCTGTCACTACTACCATCCCCACTCATAGGGGGATGGATGCCTGCCACTACCACCACCCCTACTCAGGGGGGCCTGGATACCTGTCACTACTACCATCCCCACTCATGCGGGGATGGATGCCTACCACTACCACCACCCCTACTCAGGGGGGCCTGGATGCCTACCACCCCCACTCAGGGGGCCTGGATGCCTGTCACTACTACCATCCCCACTCATAGGGGGATGGATGCCTACCACTAACACCACCCCTACTCAGGGGGCCTGGATGCCTACCACTACCACCACCCCTACTCAGGGGGCCTGGATGCCTATCACTACTACCATCCCCACCCTTAGGGGGATGGATGCCTGCCACTACCACCACCCCTACTCAGGGGGCCTGGATGCCTGTCACTACTACCATCCCCACTCATGGGGGGATGGATGCCTACCACTACCACCACCCCTACTCAGGGGGCTTGGATGCCTACCACTACCACCACCCCTACTCAGGGGGCCTGGATGCCTGTCACTACTACCATCCCCACTCATGGGGGGATGGATGCCTACCACTACCACCACCCCTACTCAGGGGGCTTGGATGCCTACCACTACCACCACCCCTACTCAGGGGGCCTGGATGCCTGTCACTACTACCATCCCCACTCATAGGGGGATGGATGCCTGCCACTACCACCACCCCTACTCAGGGGGCCTGGATGCCTGTCACTACTAACATCCCCACTCATAGGGGGATGGATGCCTGCCACTACCACCACCCCTACTCAGGGGGGCCTGGATACCTGTCACTACTACCATCCCCACTCATGGGGGGATGGATGCCTACCACTACCACCACCCCTACTCAGGGGGGCCTGGATGCCTACCACTACCACCCCCCCTACTCAGGGAGGCCTGGATGCTTGTCACTACTACCATCCCCACTCATAGGGGGATGGATGCCTACCACTAACACCACCCCTACTCATGGGGGCCTGGATGCCTATCACTACTACCATCCCCACCCTTAGGGGGATGGATGCCTGCCACTACCACCACCCCTACTCAGGGGGGCCTGGATGCCTGTCACTACTACCATCCCCACTCATGGGGGGATGGATGCCTACCACTAACACCACCCTACCACCACCCCTACTCAGGGGGTGCTGGATGCCTGCCACTACCACCACCCCTACTCATGGGGGCCTGGATGCCTGTCACTACTACCATCCCCACCCTTAGGGGGATGGATGCCTACCACTACCACCACCCCTACTCAGGGGGCCTGGATGCCTGTCACTACTACCATCCCCGCTCATGGGGGATGGATGCCTACCACTACCACCACCCCTACTCAGGGGGCCTGGATGCCTACCACTACCACCACCCCTACTCAGGGGGCCTGGATGCCTGTCACTACTACCATCCCCACTCATAGGGGGATGGATGCCTACCACTAACACCACCCCTACTCATGGGGGCCTGGATGCCTGTCACTACTACCATCCCCACTCATAGGGGGATGGATGCCTACCACTAACACCACCCCTACTCAGGGGGCCTGGATGCCTACCACTACCACCACCCCTACTCAGGGGGCCTGGATGCCTATCACTACTACCATCCTCACCCTTAGGGGGATGGATGCCTGCCACTACCACCACCCCTACTCAGGGGGGCCTGGATGCCTGTCACTACTACCATCCCCAGTCATGGGGGGATGGATGCCTACCACTACCACCACTCCTACTCATGGGTGGCTGGATGCCTGTCACTACTACCATCCCCACCCTTAGGGGGATGGATGCCTACCACTACCACCACCCCTACTCAGGGGGGCCTGGATGCCTGTCACTACTACCATCCCCACTCATGGGGGGATGGATGTCTACCACTAACACCACCCTACCACCACCCCTACTCAGGTGGTGCTGGATGCCTGCCACTACCACCACCCCTACTCATGGGGGCCTGGATGCCTGTCACTACTACCATCCCCACCCTTAGGGGGATGCATGCCTGCCACTACCACCACCCCTACTCATGGGGGCCTGGATGCCTGTCACTACTACCATCCCCACTCATAGGGGGATGGATGCCTACCACTAACACCACCCCTACTCAGGGGGGCTGGATGCCTACCACTACCACCACCCCTACTCAGGGGGGCCTGGATGCCTGTCACTACTACCATCCCCACTCATGGGGGGATGGATGCCTACCACTACCACCACCCCTACTCATGGGTGGCTGGATGCCTGTCACTACTACCATCCCCACCCTTAGGGGGATGGATGCCTGCCACTAACACCACCCCTACTCATGGGTGGCTGGATGCCTGTCACTACTACCATCCCCACCCTTAGGGGGATGGATGCCTACCACTGACACCACCCCTACTCATAGGGGGCTGGATGCCTGCCACTACCACCACCCCTACTCATAGGATGGGTAATGCATGACACAACCAGCATACTCCCACATAAGGAATGTCTGAAAATTACATCCCCCCAACACCATGACAAGCGTGTGTAGTCTGTGTCAAATGCCTACAACACTGAACATGACATTGAACATACAATGTGACCCCCATCACATGTGTCACACATAAATGTGTGTGGCCTCCACAATGCAAGCCGACCATGACCACTGTGGCAATGGGTTCGAACACCCCATCACCACAGTGACCAAAAGGTAAGTGTGGGGCCATAGCTGAAGCACATTCTGAACATTGTGGCAATGGGGCCTAAAGCCCCATCATCACAGTGACCAAAAGGTAAGTGTGGGGTCCATAGCTGATGCACATTTTGAACAGTGTGGCAATGGGGCCTAAAGCCCCATCACCACAGTGACCAAAAGGTAAGTGTGGGGTCCATAGCTGATGCACATTTTGAACAGTGTGGCAATGGGGCCTAAAGCCCCATCACCACAGTGACCAAAAGGTAAGTGTGGGGTCCATAGCTGAAGCACATTTTGAACAGTGTGGCAATGGGGCCTAAAGCCCCATCACCACAGTGACCAAAAGGTAAGTGTGGGGTCCATAGCTGATGCACATTTTGAACAGTGTGGCAATGGGGCCCAAAGCCCCATCACCACAGTGACCAAAAGGTAAGTGTAGTCATGGTAAAAGCTGCCAAAGCCAAACTGCATGGATGATTCCTGGTCACACAACAACAAACACATCAGTGGCATAGTAGTGCTTGTGTCCCATAGCAACATAGATTGGGTGAGGCAAATAGTGCAGTGGCAATGAAACATCGTTTTGGCCATGTGCATACAAACATCACCCATGGGGGCTCACATTTTATTTAATGCGATTTTATATAGTGCGAACATTACCCGAAGGTGTCAGAGCGCTTTACAAAAGAAACAGTTGTGTTACATAAGGACTTTGGATTAGACGAGTTACATAAGAGATACAAACAGAAAAAATTGCAAATCTACAAGTTGTAGAGTCACTCAAGGAGAAGATATAAACAGGAAATTTCTTTTTGCAAATGTACAAGTTGTAAAGTCACTCAAGGAAGAGATACAAACGGATAAACTCTAAAATCACATAGGAATGGTAGTAAGTACAAAGGTCTACTACATATACTAGTGGTTAGAGTTCTATATATACAAATGGTAAATTCACATAGGATTACATTTAACAGCGATTAGGCTTGGACAATTAGATATTACATATTTACATATATATATGTTTGAGTTACAGAAGCATGGCTCAGGCATAGGGAAAAGCAGGCAAGGGGAGAGAAATTCAGGGGAGAGAGGAAAGGAATAGGGGAGGTAGAAAGAGAGTGAGGGAGGGAAGAGGTAGGGGAGGGGGTGATGAGTGATGGGATCAGGGGCATCAGCATTATTCACAAACGATGAGTAGATCCGTGGAGAAGAAAGACGATCGAAAGGTCGCCCAGCTAGAGACCGGCGGGACCGGCGGTACGGACCAAGGTCGCTAAGATGGCGGATAGGACAAGAGTGTCTGTAGGAGATGGTCCCAAAATGGCGGGGTGCATATGAGTCCTAGTCCAAAAGTTCAAAAAGAGTAGTTCTTACCTCCGCTCAAATCAAATCAAATAAATAAACCTCCAAATAGTTCCAGACGTCTTACGGGAGGCGAGGCAGGTGGGCTAGCAGTAGGGAAAAGCAGCGGCAGTCAAGTCCGGAGGCGGGGGAGGGTCAGGGGGAGAGAGCCTCAGCTCGGCTCCTCTGTGGCCATCCGGAGAAAATACAGAGGCATCAGCAGCATTGCGACAGAATCCGCTGAAAACTGGTCGCCGGGGAAATTCAGTGAAAAGGCGGGGAGGAGGAAGTCCTGGAGGCGGAGATGAGCTGGGAGCTGTGCCCGATGAGAGGGGAGGAAGAGGGAGATGGCTGTGCGTAGGGGAGCCTCGGCTCAGGCCCCAGAGTTCCAGCGGAGGTCCGCGTTGAAAGGCTCCTCACTTCAATCAGAGACGCTCGCACCATCAGCCCTGCCAGTGGTGGAGCGAGTTGAAATGGCCCTTATAGGTGGCCAGCAGAAGAGGACAAACATAGGCACCGGCAGACCTGCCAGTGGGGGAAACCAGGGAGGACATCACTCTGAATGCCCCTCCGTGCGCGCGATGTTAGCGGGAACGGCAGCGAGAGGGAGCATGTCCCAGCCCAAGGGAGAGCTCGACCAGCGATGGGGTGGTGTGTCCGACCAAGGAAAACAGTCTCGTCTCTGAGCATCAGGGGATGAAGGAGTTGTACTCCGGAGCGATGAGGCAGGAGCGTCGGGTCACCTGAGGAAGGCTCAAAGGGCCCAGTCATGGCGAGGGAGCGTCGGGTCGCCAGGGGTCGTCTCCCACGTCCGACCAGTTCCTGTGCCTGGGAGCTAAGTCATCGAAAGCCGCGGGTCGGCCCTGGAAATCCCGGGAAAGCAGTCTAAGGATCTCTGGTGGTGGAGGAGGTCCAATCGGTGGTGGAGGTGGTCCAATCGGTGGTTTTTGCCAGGGCTTTGTGCCAAAAGGCAATCCCAAACCGGGGAGCTCCCAACCGGAGCTCCTTACCCGTCGGCCATTGTCAACATTCACAAATAACACAATGACAGAAGTGACCATCATAATGCAGCCCCACATATCTGCACCAACGGACACACAAATGTAGATATCCTGTGGAGACTGTAGATTCAGGTGAACAAATACCATACCATGGCAGCAATGGGACATACAAACCATGATTATTGTGCTGAGTGATGACCTAGGAGTCCCAGGGACAGCAGAGGAAAGCCACCGAACAACATACAGCCAATGGCACACTCAAGATATGCCAATGCAGTGGTGCAAATGCACAAACACAAACAGGCAGACTCACACTGCATATAAAACACAACAGGTGATGGGGTGTGTGCCAGTGTCCCCAGGCAACCACACAACACATGAGGAGGCCTGAATTCCAATTACACAGATGTGTATACAGTGCCATACAAAAGTAACTCATGGATCGGATTCCCCTATGTGGGCAAACAGGCATTGTTAGATGAGAGGGAGCCCAAATTACACATGTCACACAAGCTTGTAGGAACAGCAACTAACACAGCAAGAGACAGACCCACCACAGCACTACCCCCAGGGACCCCACATTGTGGTGACACTAGCCTGCATGATAATCCCACTGTGATGACAAAGGTAGATGTCATTCACACTGTGAACCACAGCCATGTGTACTGAGCAACAAACTACCATCACACCTACACAAGCACAAATCAATCAAAACGACCTGCCAGCCAAGGCCAATATGGAGGTAGGGGTCTAGCCGTGCAACAACTCACATTTGCACACACTCAACACCACACACCTTGATCTCCACCAATGTGCAGCAGTGAAGCTCACATGGACTGGTGACATTGCACATGCACCCATGACAATCCCAGGGGTGGTGGTGGGAACTAAGGTGCAGAAACCCATCACACATGGCCAGTCAACAAGACTCGTGAATGTCTGACACACTGCACAGTACGCGGTACATGGCATGACGTGAAATCCACCCCAATCAATGGGATCCCGGCCATAGTCACACACCAATGAAGAAGCCAAGGTGACCCACAAAGAACACACGTAGACAACTTCCAACATTGGAGCTCTGACCCTGAGGAGTGGCAGCAGTCACACACACAACGTGTCACAATCACTGAAAGCTACCACAAACTGTAAATTACATGACTTGTGTAACCAACAAGTGCCAAGGGGAATCCTGACTGTGTCCCATCTGCGTTTGCCCACATCCCCAGCCCTGACAACAAAGACAACTAGGGATGACAACCTGATGAACATTAGTTTGCCATGCACCCACATCCCGGAGAAACCAGGTCCAAGATGCTGGATGAACACAGAACAACTCAGCAAGCATCACAAACAGGAACATCCGTAGGGACACAGCCTGTGTAGGAAAAGGGAAGGGAACACGCACAGACATGCTTACACAACACAATACACGGGCCCAGGCAATGTCACGGGATTACACACTGCCATGAGGGCACTCCACTCCTGTGGAAGGTCCGCTGTGCCAAACCTTGTCTGTGCACGACTCAAACATGTCAGCAGAACACTCGGTCAGTGAGTCAACAACTACAACACACTGAAGGCTCTGCTCACATCAGCCTGGGTACGGGAGTGTCACGTCAGTCATCTGCATACACCCAAAACACGTGTCAAGCAAGTTGCACTGTATACACAGATGAGTCCTTCAACATTGATGTGCTAAACTGCATGTCCAGTGGAGATGGGCACACAGTCAGGGAAATAGAAACATTGAACAGTGGTAAGCCCACCAGATGTGCATCAGTGTAAGACAAAGATGTTAATTTACAAATGCAAAACGTACATCCCTGTGTCAAATGCTGAACATTACACCCTCAGACTGCAGCAAAGGATGCTATAGATCCAGACTACATCAGGACACATATCCCATGGACCACATGGAGTCCATCACAGCAACACTTCATTTTCCTGATCTGAACACTATTACAACTGCAAATGCATGATGATACTCATCTACATCATGTACATCAAAAGAAAAACCACAAGTAAACAAAAAGAGGCTTTATTCAGCAAATGTCAAACTAAAATTTTAAGTCCAAAAGAAACTAAGGCCAATGGCCAGTCCAAATACACAGTCCCAACAGGGTGATATGTGACAACTTGTCACCCATTGCTTGCCTGCACTGGTACGGACAGGGGACATCCCCCTTGGAGGGGCATACAAGGGGCAGACCAGGCACCGCAGGGACAGGATCAGGGGATGCCAGAAGGAGGCAGTGAAGGGGTGGTGGGTGCAGGAGTGTCACCGGCAACTGCAGTGGAGGTGTCTGACTCAGGGGGGCCGGCACCACTGTAGGGCACAAGTCAGATGGTGTGGGTGCTGCAACCACTGCAGTGGGCCGGTCAGATGGAGTGGACTGGGTCCCCACTGCAGTGCCCGAGTCAGACGGGGTGGTTGTGGACTCCACTGCAGTGCATGACTCCAAGGGAGTGGAAGGGGGGGCAGATGAGGTGGGCAGGACAGAGGGGGGGGACCCGGTCTCCACACCAGTGACACAAACAGGCAGAGCGTCTGGTTTGGGGGTGGAAGAGCAAGTGGCAGGGGGGGAGGGCCTAAGCAGTTTGGGGATGCGGTATCGGTGTGTGGGGGAACCTGGGGCAGGGTGTGGCGGTGGAACCTGTGGAGTGGTGGCCTGGGGGATGGAGGAGAGAGACTGGGTGGTGGAGCTGCATGGTGGTGGTGGTGGGGTCTTGCCCTTCCTGGTCCGGGGGGACTTCCGAATGGGGTCCTCAGTCTGCCTGTGCCTGGGGGAGGGTGTCCGGGGGCGAGGGCACTCCCCTCTGTGTGGGTGGACTTCCTCTTCCCCCGGTATGCTGGATCAGCAGGATCGGAGGGGAAGAGGCCGAGGTCACAGAGGAAGAGCTGCTGTGTAGGTGGGGTTGCAGGTGAGGCAAGGGAAGGGGTCTTGGAGGGAGAGGATTTGGAGGACTGCGGAGTGACTGTGGATGCCTGTGTGTGTGTCTGTTCCCCTTCCCCTGTGTGTGTGGTATCAGTCCCCTGAGGATGCTTGTGTGCACGTCTTGCCTTTCTTTTGGGTGTGTCTGTGCTGCTCGTGTCTGTGTGTTTGGGTGATTGTGCAGGTGTGCATGTGCTTTGGACAGGTAGGGTGCCAGGAAGTGTGGATGGGGCAGAGGTAGGAGGGGTGAGGGACTGTTGGAGGAGGGACACTGCTGCCATCAGGGAGGAGTCCATGGACTTATTGCTCCTCTGTAGGGCAGACATACCCGTCGAGATGCCCTCCATGAACGACACCAGCTGTGTCAACAGAGTGGTGTGTGCATGGAGGACACTCAGCATTGCTGTCTGCCCTACATGGAGCTGCCGAAGTAGGTACACAGACTCCTCACTCAGGGCAGCAGGGGACACAGGGGCAGGGGGTGCGGTGCCTGGCACAAAGGAGACACGCTCCCGAACACGGGAGCCTCCACGGACCTCTGGAATCGGAGCCAATGGGAGGGCGGTGGTGGTGGTGGTGGTGGCGGGGCCAGACAGACTAGCTGGGGTGTGGTGGCTGCTGACACCCGCCTCCAAAGGGAGTCATCCTCCGAGCTGCTGTGGTCCTCAGCTGAGGTGGATGGTGCTGAGGACTCCTCGGTGTGGCTCCCCTCGCCCTCCGTGCCACTGGGTCCCTCCGACCACTCGTCGGCTGCTGACCCAGTCTGGCTCTGCAGCTCCTCCTGGTCCATGGAGCTGTCCCCTCCTGTGGCCGTGGATGTATCTGCAAACAATTAGGGAAACAGACAAACATCAGTCACCTGCACTGACCACACACACCACAGTAAGTACAGCACATTACAGAGCAAGCCCTGGCATCCTTAGTTGAACATTGCCAAAAGTCCTCACACAGATTCGGAGAAGCCAATTGTCAGTCTGATGGTCAACCATGGAACTCACACCCCTCCTGCCCTTGCACCCATCTGTCTGGTGCCTGTCTGATGGTAATACCCCAGTGTGGACACATGCACCACCTACACAGTTGTTGGACATTGCAGAGAACACAGTGAAGTATGTGAACATGCACACATCACATCTCTTGCCACTGAGTCAGTTGAGGTGTCCGAATAAAGGGATGGCCAGAGTCAAAATAGAAATGCATGTGATGCATACCAGCACCAGACACCATGATGCACCCATGTCCGGATAGTCAATGCCACAATGGGGTGCATGTTGCACATGTCACTCCCCTGCAGGATCACTCTTAGGAAGTTTAATGCCATGACACAGGCATGCGTGCAAAGTCATACATCACTGTCTCCAGTCACATGGCCATGGGAGCCAGCCAACAACAGTCTGCACTGTGTCACAATCCTAGGACATGGGGAATGCAAGTTATGTAACTGACAAGTGCACATGTCCATCCCCCACAAACCACATCATCTGAACTCGTATTTGTCCACGTCATACCAATTGGACATATGGGAGACATGAAACACAACTCTCAGAACCTGAGCACCTCACAGTGTGCTGTGAATGAAAAGCAGCTGCCTGAAAGTCACAGTCGCAAACACCTGTGTGCACAGTCAAGTGATCAAACACCTATAAGTCACAGAAGTATCGTCTCTCATGGTCACATCTCAGATGGCATGCTGAGCCCTAACCGATAAACATACCAGTAGTCCTGACAACGAAGCCACAGCACAATGACACAGAGGCAGACACCTGAGGGAACATTTCACTGATCACAACATGTCAGCTGATACACGGGAGTGGGAGTACAGAGTGTATTGTATGCCCTGGAGTAGGCATGACTGTCCAGCTCCACCTGTAAGAGGGATGAGCCCTGGACAGTAGGCAGGTGGCTAAGCATGTGTGACACACTTGACATACATACTCCTGAGGCCCAAACATTGTTCCCACCCGCAGCATGGGGTGTGCCAAATACCCCAGGGACATGTGGTGATTCAGATCAGCAAGTGGACCACATATCAAAGTTACACCCAGATTACATTTCACGACTTAGGCATTGTGTGAGCAATCGACCCACCCATGAAGCCCACCACAAAGTCATGGGAACAAAAGCTGGCCCCCACCTTGAGCAAAGCAAAATGCAAGGACCCTGTACCCAAGTGACACAATTTCCTGACCGTAAGGACCACACCTGCATATCAGATGAGGAGTGGGCAGGTCACAATTGAGGGACATGGGTCCTGGACCACAAGACTGATGTACTGTGGAAGTTTAACCAGGCCAGAGGAGGGCACATAGCATGTCAGACAGAGTTCACAGTGCAGTCATGGACTCACCCCCTCCTTGCTGCTGTCTGTCCTTCAGCTGCCCATCCAGGTCAGGGAAGACCACCGCCAGGATCCGGAGCATGTGGGGGGTCAGGGTCCGGTGTCCGCCCCTCCTGCGAGGAGGCGACAGCTTCAGCTGGACCCTTGCGATCCTCCGGGTCCAGCCACGAAGGTCCTGCCACCTCTTCTGGCAGTTGCGGATCCGGCGCTTGTAGACCCCCACGGATCTTACTGCCCGGGCGATGGTCAGCCAGATTTCCTGCTTACGGTGGGCATCAACCTGTGAGGATGACAAAGTGAAAAGGCCATTACTACACATGCAACATATCCGTGCATCACACAGTCGGATATACATGTCTCAATCACAGGGGCATATGATGTACACAGGCAGTACAATGATGGCTATGAACAGTTTGCCAGCAGTTACTACATGGTATCATTGCATGGGAAGTAAACCTTGTTGGAATGCACTGTTACTGCACGGTACCTGTTCAGTGCATGTGACTACACACTTTGGGGGGTGAGAACTACTCAGTGAGCATGCTAGCCAGTGGTGTGCACACTGGAAGTCTTGCTAGTCAGACAACATGCACAATTAGTAAGGCAGTGGACAGCACACTCACCTGCTCCCCTGGTGTCCCATACAGCTTGCTGTACTGTGGAAGGAGGTTGTCCAGCAGGGCCTGGTTCTCCTCAAGGCTGAAGGCTGGGGCTCTCTCCACAGTACGTGCCACTGCAGTAGCCCCAGAGGATGCAGAGACAGCAGCAGTGTTGGTGGCAGATGTCGTCCTGGAGCATGTAGTGAAGGCAAGTGAGCCCTCAGGGGCACAGCCAGCATTATATGTGTGCTGCAGAGGCAGATACTGTCCCATGTGTCCAAAGTGATAGGTCCAAGTCGTTTGCATCTTCTGAATCTGACCAATCCATGGAATAGCAGCACTAATACACGCCCACAGCATCCTTCAAAACTTCAACTTCATGACACCCATGAATTTGCAACATTGTTGTGGCTGGCCAACTGAATTCACTGCATCAGACTCGTTGAAGCTTCGAAAACGCGTCTGTTGCCATGCCAGGCCCCAGCCAATGCGTGCGCACCGTTCGGTCCATTGCTGTACAACGCGTATTCTGGGATACAACGCGTACCCGCTCACAACAGATGCAATGGGCCGTGCGGGCACACCGATCGGTCCATTGCTGTACAACGTGTACCCGCTCACAACAGATGCAATGGGCCGTGCGGGCACACCGCTCGGTCCATTGCTGTACAACGCGTATTCCGGGATACAACGCGTACCCGCTCACAACAGATGCAATGGGCCGTGCGGGCACACCGATCGGTCCATTGCTGTACAACGCGTACCCGCTCACAACAGATGCAATGGGCCGTGCGGGCACACCGCTCGGTCCATTGCTGTACAACGCGTATTCCGGGATACAACGCGTACCCGCTCACAACAGATGCAATGGGCCGTGCGGGCACACTGCTCGGTCCATTGCTGTACAACGCGTACCCGCTCACAACAGATGCAATGGGCCGTGCGGGCACACCGATCGGTCCATTGCTGTACAACGCGTCCCTGTACAGGTCACACACATATGTCACCATGCTTGTCACTGGTGAACGTATGCCAGTCACATATACTTTCCAGGGACTCAGGGGCACACCTACAACACCACACCCAGTCCACACTGTATCTAAGGCATGTAAGGCTGCATTACCTTTTCTGTGTATGGGGGTAAACATGTGGTTTTTGGGGTGGCACTTGGGGGCAGCCACACCCAGGCTGTGCACGTGTTCATGGGGACAGGATCCTTTGTGTGTTGTGCACCTGACCACTGTGATGTGCAACTGTTCATTTTGGAGCATGTGGCATGGTCACATTTCCAGGTTGTGTATGTGTATGACATGTCACATACCCCCAGGCTCACATGTGGGAAGGCATGTACGTCACAGGGTGACCCATTGCCACAATAGTGATGGCCCTCCACAGTCTGTGTGCATGTTGTGTTTCCGATATCTCTGACTCCATGTGCACAATGGGAGACAGTCTCCACATCCACGTTGTTTGTGCATGGACTTTGATGTTGTGTGTGTGTGTGTCACAGATGTCCATGTCTGTCCTGCAGAGGCAAAAGGGGCCACTACCTGTGGGAGTCATGTTTGTTTTTCTGACATGTACATGATACGCCATGTCATGCCAGTGTCCATGTGGCAAGACAGGGTCCCTGGGAATCTACCTGTCAATGAGCTGTGATGCCTGTGGCGCATCTGTCCAGACATGTCACTGTGGTGTGTGTGTGGAACGTGACAGCAGTAAATGGGTACTGTGACACAGCCTAATGGTTTCCCATAGCACACCCTGGAACCTGTTGTCAACATATGTTGAACTGAGATGTTAGATGATGTCCATGTAGGTGCCATATATGTCCAAACAGAACGGCACACACATCAAGTACTTGTGTCTCGTAATGATGTATCATGTGAAATTGAGTATGGTGAATGGCACATATGTGGGGTGACTGACAATCTTTCTTTCTTCACCTATGCACTGCAGTGCTCCAGCTGTCCATAGACCATTCCCTGACCTGGCAACGATGGTGCGCTTGGCCCCACATTTGCAACCTGGCCGGCCGTACCCTACAGCGCTGACCCCCAAGGTGAAGGTGATGGCAGCCCTACACTTCTTTGCCACCGGTACCTTTCAACACACTGTGGCGACTGCTGGTGGGATGTCACAGACTATGTTCAGCCGTGTGCTACGCGATGTTTTGGAGGCAATGTTGAGATGCCTGAACCAGTACATCTATTTCCCAACACGTCAACAACTCACTGACGTCAAGAGTGACTTCTATGCCCTGGGGAGGATGCCACATGTCATTGGCTCCATTGATGGAACACATGTGGCTTTGGTACCACCACAGGCACATGAGCAGGCATACCGGAACCGTAAACATTACCATTCGATCAATGCTCTGGTGGTATGTCTTGCAGATATGACCATCACACATGTGTGTGCCCGTTTCTGCACACGATGCCTACGTGATGAGAAGTAGTCGCATCCTGAGGATGATGTCACAGATGCAGAACCAGCGTGCCTGGCTTGTCGGTGTGTACTGACTTTGTACCATTGTGTGTGTTCTGCTATGTTGCATTCCGCCCACTTTTCAAACTCAGCTAATGTGCAATTGTCTGTCTGTAGGTGACTCCGGATACCCCAACATGCCGTGGTTGCTGACACCCCTCAGGAACCCTGTGACACCAGCCCAGATGCGCTACAATGAGGCACATGGTCGGACCAGGAGAGTGATCGAGCGGACCTTTGGTCTCCTGAAGAGCCGCTTCCGCTGCCTGGACAAGGCAGGAGGGGCCCTCCCATATGCCCCGGCAAAGGTGTGCAAGATTGTCATCGTCTGCTGCATGCTACACAACCTGGCAGTGCGGAAGGAGTTTCCTCTCATCCTGGATGACGATGACCATCGTCCGCCACCTGTGGAGGATCCTGGCCTGGGCCACGATGCCAGTGATGATGATGATGGTGATGTCCGCACACAGCTCATCACCAACTTCTTTAGCTGAATGTGAATATCCAGAAAGTTGTCATGTCAATGATTTGAGTTTGCATGATATGTGTGGGTGGTGCTCTGGTTCTGTTTGAGTGTGGCCATGTGCTACTTGACTGGATGCGTGCAGCGATGTGTTCTTGCAGGTAGTCTGTACTGCCCAACAGTGTTGACATGCTAACTTGGTTTTGTGTAGTTATCTTGTGACATGTATTGGGCATGAGTATTGCAGTTCTGTGCTGTTCTTCAGTGGTTTTGACTGCTTGTCATGTCTGACCTTCACAGTGTGCTTACAGAGTTGTTTGGTCAACTTGGATCCCCCGACTCCATGATTCTGCTTTCAGGGTGGCAGCAGTCGTTTCCCTACAGGTGATGTGCCACACACCCCTGGACTTTCTATCTTCTGCACTTTTTGACTTTGTGGCCACAGCCACATGGGATTATCTTGCATTTGTAGTGGAAACAACATGTTGCAAATGTGTAATAAACCTAAGCTTCACTTTGGGATGTGCGTTGTCTGTGGTCACACATCTGACTGACATTTGCTTGCTGCACCTGTGGGCTAGTTGACACAGACTGTGAATAGGTGTGGTGTCTGTGCATTCCACAGTATTTCCTGGCAACATCAGTGTAGGCGAAGAGTCCGATGGCCGTGGTGTCTCTGTGTTGTGTAGCCCTAGTGGTGTGTCTCCCTCATATGTGTCACGTCACCATGACTCACATGACGGTGTTGTACTTGCTGTAGCAGTTAGCATACACAGTGTAATTTAGCAGATCATCATCCCCATGACAGTAACCACGTTGGAATCACAACAGAGGCAAGTATGGTGTAGTAGTGATTTTATTTACAGACATGTGTGAGTATAGTGCACACGATGGTGGGTGCTGTACATTGGGATTGTGATCCGAAGTTCCCAGATGAGTTGGAAGTCTTGGTAGCAGAAATGTCCTGAGTGAAGTCCACAGTCATCTGATACATTAGTCCAACTTAGACTCCCCATGTCATGTGGGAGAGTTGTGTTGCATTCTACAGGGTGAACAGTTTGCACACAAAGGAGACTTTCCAGAACAGGTGTTGGCTTCCTGGGGGATGTACATGGCCATCAACCTCTCAGTTTTCCTTCCTCGGACAACCCCTCTTCTTTGGGGGGGGACCCTCATGTGCAGGCTGCTGCGGTGCAGGGGACTCTCCGCCAGAGTCCTCATCCCTCACTGTGGGAGTTGCAGTTGTTGCAGCACCAGATGTTGTGGGCACACAGGGAGGTGTGGCCATGTTGGTGCTAATCTGGCGGAGGCATGTCCATATGTCCCTATGCACCGCTGTCAGTTCTTGCCATGTGTCCCACTTGGACTCCATGCAAGACATGTGTGTCTCCACCAGGGACATGTGTGAGTCCAAGCGGGCATGATGGGCAGCCTGCTGCTGTTGGATGTCCTTGAGGATCCCCACTACCTGGCTGACCTCTCCGGTGCTATTCTGGTACGCATCAGCAATGCATGCCAGTTGTGGGTCATCATGCAGTCCAGACACCTCTGCAAACAGCGACCTCTGCCTACCACCCCTGGCGACACGTGCGGGACCTGCGGTGGCACGCCCAGGTGACCCTAGGCCCCCTTGGGGGTTGTTACTGGGGTCGTTGTCCGTAGCTCGACGTTGGGCCAGGGTCCCTGTGCTGTTGTCATTGGTGGTCCTTGGTCTGTCCGTGTCGGTGGGGGTGGTCTGTGTGTTGGCAGTTGTTGGAGGGGTGGGTGCAGGGGGTGCAGATGTTGGTCCTGCTGGTGCTGCATGATGACTCGCACCGGAGGGGCCAGGTAGGTCTTCGCCATCCGAGGAGGGCAGAGGCTGTTCCACACCAGTGAGCTCAGTGTCCCCCGGAGCCTGGGACAGGGACTCCTCCTCGCCTGCTGCTGTGTCCCCATCATCACCTGTTTTTGGAAGAGACACACAATGTATGTTATATTTCTACAGGCATCAATGGTTCACACACCTGACAGTTGTGACTGTACCTCTGGATGCGGGCCTGTACATTGCATTGTCCTAAGTTGTAACAGTAAGAGGTTGATATTGGTGTAGCACATTGTCCTGCAAACCTGAGGCTTTTCAATGTGAATGTTGAGGTGTGTGCATGGCCAGCATTGGTTGTATTTGGTGGACATCCGGCCCTCCTTCTCCCCCCAGCCCAGTTATCCCACCATGAAGCATGCCACCCTTACAGTGTGTTCAGGTTGACTCTCAGGATGTCATTCAGTGGTGTCCTGCTGTTGGTTGGTGCACAGGTCCCAGCAGGGCCTGGTACTCTCCACAACAGAGCACCATTGTCAGACATCTTTGAAGTGGCTTTTCACTCCCTGTGAGGTGTGCATGCTTCAGTGTGAGCTTGCTGTGCCATGTGGGTGGGGGATGTTGAGCTGTGACTACCACTCCCATCATGCTATTGCCTACACCCCCCTTCCCAGCATGCCCATACTTCCTTCCTTTTGACTCTGCTTCCCTGTGGGGTAGTGGGCCTGTGCTGACAGGATGGCTGACAGTGTTGTCCTGGCAGTTGTTTGGCTACAAGTCCCAAGAGTGTTCCTGTGCTTCACACAGCATAACCCAGGGTGGTGGTTCTTTGTGGGATCTTCAATTAGAGTGTGAGGCATTGCATTCTCCCGGGTGGGTTATGTGGAGTTAGTGTTGAGGGGGTGTGTGAGGAGAACTGCTTGTAACTATGGTCAGTGCTGTGAGTCCTCCTTCCCACCCAGCCAGATATCCCACCATGGAACGGGCTTCCATTGCAGGGAGTGCAAGTTGGCTTTCAGGATGTCAGTCAGTGGTGTCCTGCTGTTGGTTGTTGCACAGTTCCCAGCAGGGCCTTGTGCTCCCCACAGCAGTACCCAGTGTCAGCCATCTTGTTAGTCCTTTTCCACTCCCTGTGATGTGAGCATGGTTCAGAGTGGTGTTGATGGGCCAATTGTGAGGGTGACCAATATCTGTGACTCCAACTCCCATCATGCTATTGCCTACACCCCCCTTCCCAGCATGCCCATACTTCCTTCCTTTTGAGTGGACTTCACTGTGTGTGAGTGTGACAGCAATGGCAAGATGGCTGACAATGTGGTCCTGTTGTTTGTTGGTGCCGAGTTCCCAGCAGGGCCTTGTGCTCCCCACAGCTGAGGCCAGTGTCAGACATCTTTGGAGTGGCTTTTCACTCCCTGTGAGGTGTGCATGCTTCAGTGCTAGCTTGCTGGGCCATGTGGGTGGGGGATGTTGAGCTGTGACTACCACTCCAATCATGCTATTGCCTACACCCCCCTTCCCAGCATGCCCATACTTCCTTCCTTTTGACTCTGCTTCCCTGTGGGGTAGTGTGCCTGTGCTGACAGGATGGCTGACAGTGTTATCCTGGCAGTTGTTTGGCTACAAGTCCCAAGAGTGTCCCTGTGCTTCACACAGCATAACCCAGGGTGGTGGTTCTTTGTGGGATCTTCAATTAGAGTGTGAGGCATTGCATTCTCCCGGGTGGGTTATGTGGAGTTAGTGTTGAGGGGGTGTGTGTGAGGAGAACTGCTTGTAACTATGGTCAGTGCTGTGAGTCCTCCTTCCCACCCAGCCAGATATCCCACCATGGAACGGGCTTCCATTGCAGGGAGTGCAAGTTGGCTTTCAGGATGTCAGTCAGTGGTGTCCTGCTGTTGGTTGTTGCACAGTTCCCAGCAGGGCCTTGTGCTCCCCACAGCAGTACCCAGTGCCAGCCATCTTGTCAGTCCTTTTCCACACCCTGTGATGTGAGCATGGTTCAGAGTGGTGTTGATGGGCCAATTGTGAGGGTGACCAATATCTGTGACTCCAACTCCCATCACGCTATTGCCTACACCCCCCTTCCCAGCATGCCCATACTTCCTTCCTTTTGAGTGGACTTCACTGTGTGTGAGTGTGACAGCAATGGCAAGATGGCTGACAATGTGGTCCTGTTGTTTGTTGGTGCCCAGTTCCCAGCAGGGCCTTGTGCTCCCCACAGCTGAGGCCAGTGTCAGACATCTTTGGAGTGGCTTTTCACTCCCTGTGAGGTGTGCATGCTTCAGTGCTAGCTTGCTGGGCCATGTGGGTGGGGGATGTTGAGCTGTGACTACCACTCCCATCATGCTATTGCCTACACCCCCCTTCCCAGCATGCCCATACTTCCTTCCTTTTGACTCTGCTTCCCTGTGGGTAGTGTGCCTGTGCTGACATGATGGCTGACAGTGTTGTCCTGGCAGTTGTTTGGCTACAAGTCCCAAGTGTGTCCCTGTGCTTCACACAGAATAACCCAGGTTGGTGGTTCTTTGTGGGATATTCAATTAGGGTGTGAGGCATTGCATTCTCCCAGGTGGGTTAGGTGGAGTCAGTGTTGAGGGGGTGTGTGAGGAGAACTGCTTGTAACTATGGTCAGTGCTGTGAGTCCTCCTTCCCACCCAGCCAGATATCCCACCATGGAACGTGCTTCCATTGCAGGGGGTGTAAGTTGGCTTTCAGGATGTCAGTCAGTGGTGTCCTGCTGTTGGTTGGTGCACAGTTCCCAGCAGGGCCTTGTGCTCCCCACAACAGAGCACCATTGTCAGACATCTTTGAAGTGGCTTTTCACTCCCTGTGAGGTGTGCATGCTTCAGTGTGAGCTTGCTGGGCCATGTGGGTGGGGGATGTTGAGCAGTGACTACCACTCCCATCATGCTATTGCCTACACCCCCCTTCCCAGCATGCACATACTTCCTTCCTTTTGAGTGGACTTCACTGTGTGTGAGTGTGACAGCAATGGCAAGATGGCTGACAGTGTGGTCCTGTTGTTTGTTGGTGCCCAGTTCCCAGCAGGGCCTTGTGCTCCCCACAGCTGAGGCCAGTGTCAGACATCTTTGAAGTGGCTTTTCACTCCCTGTGAGGTGTGCATGCTTCAGTGCTAGCTTGCTGGGCCATGTGGGTGGGGGATGTTGAGCTGTGACTACCACTCCCATCATGCTATTGCCTACACCCCCCTTCCCAGCATGCCCATACTTCCTTCCTTTTGAGTGGACTTCACTGTGTGTGAGTGTGACAGCAATGGCAAGATGGCTGACAGTGTGGTCCTGTTGTTTGTTGGTGCACAGTTCCCAGCAGGGCCTTGTGCTCCCCACAGCAGTACCCAATGTCAGCCATCTTGTCAGTCCTTTTCCACTCCCTGTGATGTGAGCATGGTTCAGGGTGGTGTTGATGGGCCAATTGTGAGGGTGACCAATATCTGTGACTCCAACTCCCATCATGCTATTGCCTACACCCCCCTTCCCAGCATGCCCATACTTCCTTCCTTTTGAGTGGACTTCACTGTGTGTGAGTGTGACAGCAATGGCAAGATGGCTGACGATGTGGTCCTGTTGTTTGTTGGTGCCCAGTTCCCAGCAGGGCCTTGTGCTCCCCACAGCTGAGGCCAGTGTCAGACATCTTTGAAGTGGCTTTTCACTCCCTGTGAGGTGTGCATGCTTCAGTGCTAGCTTGCTGGGCCATGTGGGTGGGGGATGTTGAGCTGTGACTACCACTCCCATCATGCTATTGCCTACACCCCCCTGCCCAGCATGCCCATACTTCCTTCCTTTTGACTCTGCTTCCCTGTGGGGTAGTGTGCCTGTGCTGACAGGATAGCTGACAGTGTTGTCCTGGCGGTTGTTTGGCTACAAGTCCCAAGAGTGTCCCTGTGCTTCACACAGCATAACTCCAGGGTGGTGGTTCTTTGTGGGATCTTCAATTAGAGTGTGAGGCATTGCATTCTCCCAGGTGGGTTATGTGGAGTTAGTGTTGAGGGTGTGTGTGAGGAGAACTGCTTGTAACTATGGTCAGTGCTGTGAGTCCTCCTTCCCACCCAGCCAGATATCCCACCATGGAAGGTGCTTCCATTGCAGGGAGTGCAAGTTGGCTTTCAGGATGTCAGTCAGTGGTGTCCTGCTGTTGGTTGGTGCACAGTTCCCAGCAGGGCCTTGTGCTCCCCACAGCAGTACCCAGTGTCAGCCATCATGTCAGTCCTTTTCCACTCCCTGTGATGTGAGCATGGTTCAGGGTGGTGTTGATGGGCCAATTGTGAGGGTGACCAATATCTGTGACTACAACTCCCATCATGCTATTGGCTACACTGACTTCACCAGCATACACAGAATTCCTTCTTTTGAGTGAGCTTCCCTGTGAGGTGGTGTTCTAGTGGTGGCAAAATATCTGACTGTGTTTGTTGGTTATATTTGTGCCACTGCCTTGCTGTATTTGTTGTTAGGTTTGTACATGTCATGACACAGTTATATATCACTATGAGATGGCAGGTATTGTGTTTGTCTGACTAGCATTCACATCTTGGGATGATTATCTTTTGGTTGCTGTGGATTTGCTAAAGGTGCATGGTTTGACTATCCCCTTGACAGTGATGTGTGTGTATTGTCACACCATATTGTGTATATTAGTTGTGTACTCACCAGACTCTGGGATGTTTGTTAGGCCATATACGCTCACTGGTGGTAGGATGGCCCGCAACTTCTCCTCCCAGGGCCTGAGGTATACTGATTTGGCAGGAGGGCCACTGCCGGTGTGCTGACACAGGAGGTAATCCTTCTTCAGTAGGTCCCTTACCCTCCTGCGCACATCATACCACCGGTTCTGGATGTCTTCCTTTGTGCGCAAACATGGTGATTGTGCGTTCACCCTGTCTACGATCCTCTCCCACATCTTGGTTTTCTGCGCCATGGGGGTCTGTTGGACCAATGTGCCAAACAACTGTGGCTCTACCCTGATGATCTCGTCTACCAGGACTTCCAATTCACTATCTAGGAACTTTGGATTCTTCTTTGGGGGCATGGTGATGGGTGGTGGTGGGGATTGATGTGTGTGTGAGTGTGCTAGTGAGGGTGGGTGAGTGTAGGTTTTGCTGGGTGTGTGTGAGGGTGCTATTTGTTGAGGTGCTAATGGTGTGTGGCTTGTGTGATGGATGAGCTGTGAGTGTGTCTGTGGTTGCTGTCTGATGGTGTTCTGTGCTGGCAGGTCAGTAGAATTTGCAAAGGATCATGGTAGGGTTTTGTGGCCTTTATATAGGTGGAGTTGGGGGTGTGTCCTTGTTCCATTTTTTCCCCCCCCTGTATTTATTGGCTTTGTGATTGCTTGTTTGGCCCTTTTTTTTGTATTTTTTCCTTTGTATTTTTTGTGCATGTAGGAGACGTACTTCTGACCGAGTAGGACGCTGCAGTTGTCTCGTGCGATCTTCTCCGAGTCGTTCCCGCTGTGTTTCAGCTAGGTTTCATGTGCGGCGTACGAGTCGGTCGCGGAGTTTTGTGTTGTTTCGGCTGGCTTTTGTATGCGTGTCGGTCGTACGGCTTGAGCTCCGTGCGAGTCGGTCTGGGTTTGCACGCATTGCATCGTACGGCGCAGGTCGGAGTTCGCGGGTACGTTTCGTTCGGGTTGATTCCTGGTGTGTGTCGGTCAGGTTCGATTCGCGTGGTTTCCCGGCCGGATAGCTTTTTTCCGTCCGCGTCGGTCGTTCGTTTTGTGTTCCGTACGAGTCGGTCGTGATTCACATGCATTTCATCGTACTACGCGGGTCGGACGGCGCCGGTACGTGTCGGTCGGACTAAATTCCCGTACCGAGTTGGTCGGTACGTTTTCCGGCCCGAATCGGAATCGGCCCCTAAATATATATTGGAGTGGGATTAGTAAGTTAATTAAAGTCAGTGTCTAGCACCTACCCCAATTAAATTTAGATTGCAGTTGGAATAGTAAATTAATTAGGCTCAGTGTCCAGCATTTACCCAAATTAAATACAGACTGGGATGGGAATAGTAAATTAATTAGGGTCAGTGTCCAGCACCTACCCCAATTAAATATAGACTGGAGTGGGAATAGTAAATTAATTAGTGTCAGTGTCCAGCACCTACCCCAATTAAATATATACTGGAGTTGGAATAGTAAATTATTTAAAGTCAGTGTCCAGCACCTACCCCAATTAATTTTAGATTGGAGTGGGAATAGTAAATTAATTAGGGTCAGTGTACAGCACCTACCCCCTAAATATAGATTGGAGTGGGAATAGTAAATTAATTAGGGTCAGTGTCCAGCACCTACTCCAATTAAATATATATTGGGGTGGGATTAGTAAGTTAATTAAAGTCAGTGTCCAGCACCTATCCCAATTAAATTTAGATTGGAGTTGGAATAGCAAATTCATTAGGCTCAGTGTCCAGCATTTACCCAAATTAAATACAGACTGGAATGAGAATAGTAAATTAATTAGGGTCAGTGTCCAGCACCTACCCCAATTAAATATAGACTGCAGTGGGACTAGTAAATTAATTAGGGTCAGTGTCCAGCACCTACCCCAAATAAATTTAGACGGAGTTGGAATAGTAAATTAATTAAAGTCAGTGTCCAGCACCTACCCCAATTAATTTTAGACTGGAGTGGGAATAGTAAATTAATTAGGGTCAGTGTCCAGCACCTACCCCAGTTAAATATAGATTGGAGTGGGAATAGTAAATTAATTAGGGTCAGTATCCAGCACCTACCCCAATTAAATATAGATTGGAGTGGGATTAGTAAGTTAATTAAAGTCAGTGTCCAGCACCTACACCAATTAAATTTATATTGGAGTTGGAATAGTAAATTAATTAGGGTCAGTGTCCAGCACCTACCCCAATTAAATATAGACTAGAATGGGAATAGTAAATTAATGAGGGTCAGTGTCCAGCATCTACTACAATTAATTTTAGACTGGAGTTGGGATAGTAAATTAATTAGTGTTAGTGTTCAGCATCTATTATAATTTAATACAGAGTGTACTTTTAGTAAAAAAGGTTAATTAAATAAAAAATAGTATTGGGTGTTTATGTTTAGTTGAGTTGTAAGTATAATTTAGGTGAGTATTTTTTAAATATAGTGTAATAATATTATTTAAGGTAAACATATTTAAAACATATTTAGTTATATGTTGAACAAGAATATATTTTTTATATATATTTTATTTTATTGAAATTATATACTTTAAATAAATTAATTATAAGAAAAACATTTTTTTATGTACATTTAAAGTGATAGCAATGAAAAGGTAGTTAAAAAAATAGAGATTTTTTCATTTCACCAATTTTATTATATAAAACATAGAAGTGATAAGTTCATTCCAAATGTTATTTTTTATTGAACAGTAGAAAAATAATCACAAAATATAAGTATTTGTAGGATAGTGTATTTATTACAGAGAATTCTTTTTTTATTAGTATGTATATTTTAACAAGTAAATTATTGTAACAAAAATTTTATAATGAACAAAATTATATTTTACAATTGTATATATTTTACAAATATAGCATGATGAATTTCAATTTTTTAAATGACATTTTGTAAATTGGTGCATATTTTTTAATAAGTACAACATATTGTTTTTCAATTTTAATATTGTTACAACTGTTAAAAATTTGGTAAGTATTTATTCACATAATATACTGTAAATATTTTACAATAAAGTTCACAAAACAATAACATAGTTTAATTTTATTATACAAACTAAATATATTTGTATTATTAATATTAATATTAAAATATTAATATTAATAATTATTACACATTAGAACAGTTTTTTATTTTATTAACATTTTACATATTTTTTTAAAAATAAAGAATATTAATACAATGTTTTAGTAATTGTTGTTTAACATATATACATTTTTATAATTATAATATTAAATATCATTATGTCATATTTATTATTATAATTTTACAATAGATAAAAAACACATAATATATTTAAAAATATAAGGTATATTTGGAATTATTTTATTAGAATGCAACAGTAATTTTTAAATTATTATTTAATATTAAATGAATTGTTTAGTCATTTATTTAACATTTTTATAGTTGACATCTTTATTTGGGCCTTTAATTTAGTAACCGCTCGTTGTTGTTTTGGGTCATTTGGGAAGAAAGAAGCTCGCGGTTGGGAGCTGCTTCACGTTTGAGAAGGTAAGAGTAATTTTCTTTTATATTAAACTATTTTAAGTGTGTTTTGAAGGTAGTAGTGTTGTGATTAGGATGCGTGGAGTTATGTTTTAGAAGTTATAGTGTTTTTAGTTGTTTATTTAGATATTAATTATTAACGTTGTGTTTCGTATTTGCGGCCTAGTTAGTATTTTTTTATTTATGTTTAGTTTACATTAATATTGTGTTAATAATGTTTGTAGTGGTGTTTTCAAGTGTATTATTTTGGACATTTGTGTGGGTGGGAATGTTTGTTTTTCTATTTTAGGTTTTATGACGAAGCATTTTGGAAAACGGAGCATTGCGTTTTTTTTTTTTAAAGGAAGTGTGTATTAGTTATATCAACTAATATTTATTTTACACTTCCTTTATTATTCGGTTTTCATGGAGCGGTTTTTAACTTTTTACGAATTTTCGGGTTTTTATGTTTATTGGATTGTTGATTTTTACATGGAGGATCTACTTTTTGACACAGTTGTATTTTAGCGTTTTATTGGGCTCTGTTTTAAAAAAATATGGATTGTGAACTACATGGATTATTTTGGATGATGTGGATTTTCGTATTACAGCAGTGGAAAAGGTAAGTGTTTTTAACATTTTTTATTGTGTGAGGGAAATTATGTTATTTTAAATACTGTAGTTGTTTAGTTGTTTTGTTGTTTAATTATTTTGTCTCTATATATGTTGCTATAAAATAATAATATATATTAGACAAAATAATTATTTGGTTCATTTAATAGAATGCACTGTTTTTATTCCAATAATTGTTTTTTGAGATTGGTAAATTAAAATTGTTTCATGTTTCAGACTAGAATTTTTGCTATCATATTTAAGAACTCTAGGTCTCTTGTTGAAGGATATAGCTGTACTTGTTGTTGAAGATACTTATACATTTGAGCAGTTTGTCTGGATAGTTTTGGCTTTAATTGTATGATAGATTGTTCCATTCTTAGTTCTTGGAAGCTTTGTTCTGTTTGTATGGCAATTAATAGTTTATGTAGGGTAGGAGTGCTTCGTCCTGTAGAAGATAGGAAGGCATTATGCCAACCTTCAACTGCGTTGTTTGTTTTTGCTTCTTGGTTAAGTGTAGTTAGGTACACATTCCACCAAGGAATTTGGAATTTAGGTTGCCGTCTATGGCCTGATCTGTGTAATCTCCCCACCCAGGTATCCTCAAAATAATCTAGGAAGGGAGATAATTTTTGTTCATTTTGGTGGTAAAATGGACTTTCTATTAAAATGTTATAGTGCTCAGCCACATCTGTGACTGGCACATAGGCCAGGGCTATTAGGTGTTTTATTTGGTATGCAAAGGTAATATTTGTTGCATATTCCACACTAAGAGGGTCATTACGGTGGCGGACGGAAAAAAATCCGACTGCCATGGTTGCGGAAAATCATCGTCCGCAGGTACCGCGGAAACCCCGCCGACCCTATTAGGATCAACCGCCAAAATATTCCGTCCGCGGCGGTAGGAGGCATCAAAAAAACACCCGTAGAGGGCAGAGAAAGTAAAAAATCAACCGCGAAGGACTGTAACATAGCGGAAACACATCAACCCGCCGCAAGACACGCGGAGTGACCGCCAATGATATTATGATATCCCCGATGTCACTGCGGTACGTTCCGCTGTTTCCGTCCGCCGCGGTCGCCAACAGTAATGAATGTGAGATACGGCGGAAGCCCTGCAGCACAGCCATCGCTGCGGATGCTCCGCAAAAAAAATGGCGGCCAAGTAAAAAAACAAAAAATAAGGGCAGCAAATGCACACAGGCAACTAGCCCTGCCCCCAAAATAACCTGAAACATCCCAATGACACACCCCCATTGTAGGAGAGTAGGATCTGCTTCACATGGGTACCCCCACTTTTTGCTGATGCTTCACTGCTTTTCGACTTTAGTCTGGCTGGGGCTGCTTCCTCTCTAAAATGGTTTCCATGTGCCTTAGGCACATCTCTGATTGGAATCTGGAGTGCCCTTATAAGTCCCTAGTATATGGTATACTATGTATACCCAGGGCATAGGTACCTCAGAGACCTACCAGGGGCTGCAGCATGTATTGTGCCACCCCTGGAAGGCCATCCAAAAGGACACCACAGGTCTGCTACTGCAGCCTGGGTAAGGTGGTGCATGCACCCCTTACTGTGATATAGGTTACCTATATCACTACATATGTACACACATATAAACCTATAAGTCACTCCTATGGCAGGCCTTATCAATCCTGAAGGCAGAGTGCTTGGTTCTTATATGAGAGGGTGCCCCTGCATGAGCAGAGCCCCTCTGCAGTGTTTGGAGACCCTTCTCTGATGCTGTTTGTAGTGCAGCCTGACCATATACTCTTAAGTGCATTATATCCTCTCGGTACAATGCTAACTTTGGACTGGCTGCACCAAAACATGTCGTGTTTGGTGTCAAACATCTTGGAATACTACCCCCCCGCCAGTTCTGGCGGCGGGGGTAGCATTCCACCCTTCTAAAGGGAGAGACATGTACACACCGGCCTGCCCGGTAACTTCTTTCTAGAGCCCTGGCATCACAAAATGGATGCCGCTGCCACAGACACGGGTCTGGCCTGCTGATGCTGACTGAAACTCCGGCAGGGGAGGCCTGGACAATAGGTTTCCTGTCGCAGGGAGGTGTAACCACCTCCCCAGACAGGATAATGTGTATTGGGGCTGGGCGGGAGCACTCTCTGGTGCTCAGAAGTCCTGCACTGGGGGCACACTTGGTGTCCCTGTGCATATGCCAGTTCAAACCGGTTGCAGGGGCTACCTGCCCCTGCTCTGGCGCAAAACTGGACAAAGGGAATGGGTGTAACCACCCCTCTTCCCTGACCCTCCCATAGGTGGGTCCCCAGAGTATGTCCAACCCCCTAACTTGGTATAAGTATGGGACCCCAGTCCTTAGGACTTTAGATTTACCTGGACGAAACTCTGATACAGAATCCTGGACCTTCGACGCTCTACTTTAAGATTAGAGGACTGAAGAATCTCCCTTGGGGTCAAGGAGTGACTCCCCTTCTTGGCAGGCACCAAAGAAGCAATTGTCCGGTCTGCATCGCTGAAGCTACCACCGGACGCCGAAGTCTTTGCATCACCAGAGGTGGATTTCCAGACTTCCCTGAGGCTGCCCTGAGTCCCCAGCAAAGCTGAGGCCCGTACCTGTGATGGGTAACGTGGGTAACGTGGAACCGTGACCCCTGGACACCGAGTACTTTTGCAAGTGCATCCTCTTCCTGGTCTCCCACGAAGTTGTGCTTTGGGCTCCGAGTAGCCCCCGCCTCCAGCACCGACTGCACCGAAGATCACTGGCCTCCACTCCACGAGTGTCCGGTAAGCCAGCTCCAAGTGCGTCCACTCGAGGCTCCTTCGCGGTCGCTAGTCTGTTGGCTAGTTGGCCCTCCCGAAGGCAACTCTTCTTCTGCTTGGGCTTTCATGGCTGCTCCAGACGTGCCCTGACTTACCCTCGCTGGGTGAGTCCCTCAGACCTTGCTGGTCTGTACCACCATCCTTCTTCTATTTCCATGTGACTTGCCGTTGCCAAGGCTTGTTGGGTCCAATCCGGTCGCCGACACCCCTGCAATCGACAGACATCGTGGGACAGCTCGAATCCAGCTCCTGGTTGTCGTCAACGCCTCCTGGACCTCGTGGCTGAAGAGTCAAGACGACCGTCAACCTACCTGAAGCACCCGACATAGGTGGGCATCTGCTCATCGCCTTCCTGGTCACTGGCTAGTGACCCAGACTCTGTCCCCTCTGCTTTCAGGTTCTTCAGATCTTCGATCCACCTTTGGATCCACCCGAACACTTTCGACTTGGTCGCCAGCAGCACTTTGCAGCAGATCGCCATTGAAAACGACGACGAAACCCGACCCAGAAAGACACCTATGCACCCGGCTTCCCTGGGTGAGGTAACTCGAGTACTCCGGTGCTCCCGTGGGTATAGACTCTAGAACAACCTAGTTCTAAAGGGGTTTGCTCCAAGTCCTCCTCTAAGTGTCCTTTTTCTTTAAAACTCCAACCGCGACATTCCCCATGGAAGTCAACGGCGGCTCGCGGCTGTGTTCTCACACTGCACGCGCCCCCCGTGGGTCCCCTGTGTCACTACCTTGGGTGGTTCCTTGAGGGCCAAGCACTTCTACAGGCTCTAGGCCTTGTGTCTTGCTCAGTCATGGTTCTTATACCACTTTATTGGTATATGGTTTAGTACGCCCCTAGGGCTCAAACGTGTATTTGTGCTATTACTGTTGATATTCGACTTGTAACTTATGTACTTCGAACTCTAGCCTCATAAAGAGACAAGAGGGGTGTGTTTAGTAATAAATACATATATTTTGAATATATACCTGGTGTGGTCCTCTTTCATTTGGTCACTCAAGAGATAATAGACTGGTAAAACAAGCTGCTTTACATTCCTTCAAGACTTAGCCTGAAGGCTGCTCTCCATAGCTACCACTAGGATAGCTTTCAATAAAGGTTGTCTTTAACCTATCTCCAATAAGGGGTTGTTTGGACTGGTGCAAGGTGCCCACTATAATTAGTGGACAGCATATGCCAGGACAACTTCTCACATTGGTGGCAGCGTGTGGGATTCCAGCTTGCTATTGTTTTACCAGATAATCTCAATTGAATTGATCAACTGAAAACCACTAAGGGTACCTAAGGTACATATAAATCAAGCTAGTATACAGTAAGTTCTACTGAACTTAGAGTTGTGTGTTAAGGGATAGCACACCCTTTCTACAACTCAAGAGAGTTTAGTAGGCCACACTAGAGTAGGTAGTGCATACACCACACCTCACTAGTAATGTCTTCAAAGCCAGGACCCAGTGGGTCCCAGCCAGAAGCCAATGGGCTTCTTCCCTCCAAGTATGATAATCTCCCATTCTTGGAATTGAGAGCATTAAGCACTGCTAGGAAACTAAAGACAGGCAAAAGTGCCAACACCCAACGCCTCATAGAGGTACTCCTGCTGGATGATCTCAGAAGACTACCAGGGTCTGAAGGGGTAGGCAGACAGGGTGGGGCAGAAGATGAGGAAGGGGCCAGGGATGAAAATAACCAGGACCCAACCTCTGAAACTGGCCAGGAAGGTGACAATGACCTTGACCTGGAAAATGCAGCTACTCCTGAGGATGAGGAGGAGGATCAGGATGACCTCCCCTTTGTCCCCCAGGAAGAGTTGTGAGTGTGCCCAGAAGGCCTAGATCTCCTTCTCAGGAGTCTAACCACTCTGACACCTCAATAGGGACCTCTGTTTCCTCTCATAGGAGGGAATCCTCTCATGAAAGGAAAGAGAGACTGCTCAAGTATGGAGAAGCTCAGTTGAGACTCAGAAGAGAGCAGTTGGCTATAGACAGGGAGTCCCTAGAGCTTGAAAAGCAAAGAAAAAAGATGGGACTAGAGTCCCATGGTGGCAGCAATTTCCCCAGAGATAGGGAAGGGTCTTATGACCATAGAAACCTGAGCAAGATTGTCCCTCCCTACCAGAGTGGGGATGACATCCACAAATGGATAACTGCCCTGGAGAGGGACTGTAAAGTACAGAGGGTCCCTCAGGAGCAGTGGGCAGCAATCTTGTGGCTCTCCTTTGCAGACAAAGGTAGAGACAAGCTCCTCACTGTTAGAGAAGAGGATGCTGACAATTACAAAGTCTTGAAGTGTGCTCTGATTGATGGGTTTGGCCTAACAACTGAACAATACAGGTTAAAGTTCAGAGATACCCAAAAAGCACAGACTCAAGACTGGGTGGACTATGTGGATTGTTCTGCTAAGGCTCTGGAAGGTTGGTTGATGGGCAGTAAGGTATGTGACTTCACAGGATTGTACAATCTTATCATGAGGGAGCAGATTCTTAATAACTGTCAAAATCAGCTGTTGCATCAGTACCTGGTGGACTCTGATCTGACCTCTCCCCAAGAATTGGGAAAGAAGGCAGACAAATGGGTCAGAACCAGGGTGAGGCAGAAGGTACAGAACCAAGGTGGTGACCTTAAGAAGCAAGATTCTAAAAACTCTGATAAGGGTGGGGAGAAGGGTAAAGACCAGAAGTCTTCACAAGGCCCCCAAAAATCTTCTTCAGGTGGGGATTCACAGTCTAACAAAGGGAAAGGCCAAAAGAAACCATGGTGCAAGGTCTGTAAGCAAAAGACCCACTGGACCAGTGATTGCACCAAGTCCAAAGACTCTACTCCAGCCCCCACCAATGCCCCTAAGGCACCTGCTCCCCCTAGTGCAGTTACAATTGGTGGTGGGACTACACAAGCCAAGGGTTTAGTAGGGTTGACCCTGGGTAAGGAGATGAGCTCTGACCTAGTCAGAGAACTCACTCAGGCTGTCCTAGTCTGTGATGGAGGCATGGATGTGACCTCCTCTGTGAGTCCCAGTATTCTGGGCAAGTACAGGCAACAGCCCTTAATCAATGGAAAAGAGGCTTTGGCATTTAGGGACACAGGGGCAAGTGTCACCATGGTGACACAAGACCTTGTGAATCCTGGGCAGATTATACTTGGTGAAATGTACCAAGTGACCAATGCTAGCAATGTCAGAACAGACCATACTCTGGCAGTTGTTAACTTCTCCTGGGGAGGGGTAACTGGCCTTAAGAAGGTTGTGGTAAGTGCAGACCTACCCGTTGAATGCTTGCTTGGCAATGATTTAGAAACTTCAGCTTTGGCAGAAGTGGAGCTCAGGACCCATGCAGAAATGCTGGGCATCCCTGCAGATGTGTTTGCTGTGACCAGGTCACAAGCCAAAATGTCTAACACTGAACAGGCCTTGGATTCTGGAATAATGGACCAAGGGCCCTCCAAGAAGAGGAGTAGTAGGGTAAAGGCAGTGCCTTCCCCCTTGGCTCAGAAGGAAGATCAGTCTCTTGAGGGGGATGATCTCAGTCCTGAGGAAGGAACTGTCCCAGAGGAGCTTGAACCTGACCAGGTTGAGTTCTTGGGGACAGGGGGCCCTTCCAGGGCAGATCTGAGCCAGGAGCAGCAGAGCTGCCCCTCTCTTGAACCCCTCAGACAGCAAGCTGCTGCTGAGGCTCCTGGGAAAGCTAGTGGTCCCCATACAGTGTATTGGGATGATGGACTCTTGTACTCAGAGTGGAGAGACCCCAAGCCTGGTGCCACCAGGAGGTTGGTTATACCTCTGAAGTTCAGGGGCTTCCTATTGACCCTAGCCCATGACATTCCCTTAGCAGGTCACCTGGGCCAGAACAAGACTTGGGACAGAATTGTCCCTCACTTTCACTGGCCCCACATGTCTGAAGACACCAAGGAGTTTTGTCGCTCCTGTGTAACCTGCCAGGCCAGTGGCAAGGCAGGTGGCACTACAAAGGCCCCCTGATACCACTACCTGTGGTGGGGGTTCCCTTTGAAAGGGTGGGGATTGACATTGTTGGTCCCATGGATCCCCAAACAGCATCTGGGCACAGGTTTATCCTGGTGGTAGTGGATCATGCCACCAGGTACCCAGAGGCTATTCCCCTTAGGACCACTACAGCACCTGTGGTGGCAAGAGCCCTCCTGGGAATTTTCTCAAGAGTGGGCTTCCCTAAGGAGGTTGTATCAGACATGGGTGCTAACTTTATGTCTGGATACTTGAAAGCAATGTGGAAGGAGTGTGGAGTGACTTACAAGTTCACCACACCCTATCACCCACAATGCAATGGTTTAGTTGAGAGATTCAACAAAACCTTGAAGGGCATGATTAAAGGGCTCCCAGAAAAGCTTAGGCGAAGATGGGACATACTCTTGCCCTGCCTTTTATTTGCATACAGGGAGGTGCCTCAAAGGGGGTTGGCTACAGCCCTTTTGAACTTTTGTTTGGTCACCCTGTCAGGGGTCCATTGTGCTTGGTGAAGGAAGGATGGGAGTTACCTCTCAAGCCCCCAAAGCAAGACATAGTGGACTATGTACTTGGTCTCCGCTCCAGGATGGCTGAGTACATGAAAAAGGCAACTAAAAACCTTGAGGCTAGCCAGGAACTTCAAAAAGCCTGGCATGACCAAAGGCTGTACTGACTGTTTACCAGCCAGGACAGAAGGTGTGGGTGTTGGAGCCAGTGGCCCCAGCAGCTCTCCAAGACAAATGGAGTGGACCCCATACCATTGTTGAACAGAAGGGTGAGGTTACCTATTTAGTCGACCTAGGAACACCCAGGAGTCCCCACAGGGTTCTCCATGTCAACAGGTTAAAACCATATGTGGACAGGGCAGACATGGGCTTGCTCATGGCTACTGATGAGGGACAGGAGGAAGAGAGTGACCCACTCCCTGACCTTCTCTCACAGAACCCTGATGATGGGTCAGTGGATGGTGTAGCCTTGGCAGGCAGCCTCACTGCCCAGCAGCAAACTGATTGCAGACAGGTGCTCAATCAGTTCAGGCACATATTCTCACTGACACCCAGTCAGACCACCTGGTGCACTCATGAAGTGGACACTGGGGACAGTCTGCCTATTAAAAATAAGATTTATAGGCAACCTGACCATGTTAGGGACTGTATCAGGACAGAAGTCCAGAAGATGTTGGATTTGGGAGTTATTGAACCCTCAGATAGCCCTTGGGCTAGTCCAGTGGTCCTTGTGCCAAAACCTCACACCAGTGGTGGGAAAGAGAGATGAGGTTTTGTGTGGACTACAGGGGTCTCAATGCAGTCACTAGGACTGATGCCCATCCAATACCTAGGGCAGATGAGCTAATAGACACTTTGGCCTCAGCCAAGTATCTAAGCACATTTGACCTGACAGCTGGCTACTGGCAGATCAGACTAGCTGATGGTACAAGCCAAAGACAGCATTCTCAACCCCTAGTGGGCATTATCAATTTGTGGTGATGCCCTTTGGTCTGAAGAATGCACCTGCCACTTTTCAGAGGTTGGTGAATACAGTCCTTACAGGTCTGGAAGCCTATAGTGCAGCATCTCTAGATGATATTGCTGTCTTTAGCTCCACCTGGGAGGATCACCTGGTCCACCTCAGAAATGTTTTGCAGGCCCTGCAGAAAGCAGGCCTGACTATCAAGGCCACCAAGTGCCAGATAGGGCAGAGTCAGGTTGTGTACCTGGGCCACCTTGTGGGTGGAGGCCAGGTTCAACCACTGCAGAGCAAGATCCAGACCATCATGGACTGGACTGCTCCAACTACCCAGACTCAGGTGAGAGCCTTTTTAGGCCTGACTGGGTACTATAGGAGATTTGTCAAGGGGTATGGATCAATAGTGACACCCCTGAATGACTTAACTTCCAAGAAAATGCCCAAAAAGGTTCAGTGGACAGTTAGCTGTCAAAAGGCATTTGATGACCTAAAGCAGGCCATGTGCACTGCTCCCATTCTACAGAGTCCTGATTACTCCAAGAAGTTCATTGTCCAAACAGATGCATCTGAATTGGGGGTAGGGGCTGTACTGTCACAATTGAATGATGAAGGTCAGGATCAGCCAGTAGCTTTTATTAGCAGAAGGCTGACCCCTAGAGAGAAACGTTGGTCAGCCATTGAGAGGGAGGCCTTTGCTGTGGTCTGGGCTCTGAAGGAGTTGAGGCCATACTTGTTTGGTACTCACTTCCTTGTTCAAACAGACCTTAAGCCCCTCTTATGGCTAAAACAAATGAAGGGTGAAAACCCCAAACTGCTTAGGTGGTCCATTTCCCTACAGGGGATGGACTTCACAGTGGAACATAGACCTGGGAGTAACCATGCCAATGCAGATGGACTCTCTAGGTACTTCCACTTAGAACATGAAGACTTAACTGGACAAGGTTAGTTTAATGTCCCTACGTTTGGGGGGTGTGTAGGAGAGTAGGATCTGCTTCACATGGGTACCCCCACTTTTTGCTGATGCTTCACTGTTTTTCGACTTTAGTCTGGCTGGGGCCCTGCTAATCAGAACCCCAGCCTAGCTGCTTCCTCTCTAAAATGGTTTCCATGTGCCTTAGGCACATCTCTGATTGGAATCTGGAGTGCCCTTATAAGTCCCTAGTATATGGTATACTATGTACCCAGGGCATAGGTACCTCAGAGGCCTACCAGGGGCTGCAGCATGTATTGTGCCACCCCTGGAAGACCATCCAAAATGACACCGCAGGTCTGCTACTGCAGCCTGGGTAAGGTGGTGCATGCACCCCTTACTGTGATATAGGCTACCTATATCACTACATACATACACACATATAAACCTATAAGTCACTCCTATGGCAGGCCTTATCAATCCTGGAGGCAGAGTGCGTGGTTCCTATGTGAGAGGGTGGCCCTGCATGCGCAGGGCCCCTCTGCAGCTTTCGGGGACCCTTCTCTGATGCTGTTTGTAGTGCAGCCTGACCATATACTCTTAAGCGCATTATAACCTCGCGTTAAATGCTAACTTTGGGATGGCTGCACGGAAACATGTCGTGTTTGGTGTCAAACATCTTGGAATACTACCCCCGCCAGTTCTGGCGGCGGGGGTAGCATTCCACCCTTCTAGAGGGAGAGACATGTACACACCGGCCTGCCCGGTAACTTCTTTCCAAGCCCTGGCATCACAAAATGGATGCCGCTGCCACAGACACGAGTCTGGCCTCCTGCTGCTGACCGAAACTCCGGCAGGGGAGGCCTGGACAATAGGTTTCCTGTCCCAGGGAGGTGTAACCACCTCCCCAGACAGGATAGTGTGTATTGGGGCTGGGAGGGAGCACTCTCTGGTGCTTTGAAGTCCTGCACTGGGGGCACATTTGGTGTCCCTGTGCATACCCCAGTTTAAACCGGCTCAGGGGCTTCCAGCCCCTGCTCTGGCGTGAAACTGGACAAAGGAAAAGGGGTGTAACCACCCCTCTGCCCTGATCCTCCCATAGGTGGGTCTCCAGAGTATGTCCAACCCCCTAACTTGGTATAAGTATGGGACCCCAGTCCTTAGGACTTTAGATTTACCTGGACGAAACTCTGACAAGGAATCCTGGACCTTCAACGCTCTACTTCAAGATTAGAGGACTGAAGAATCTCCCTTGGGGTCAAGGAGTGACTCCCCTGCTTGGCAGGCACCAAAGAAGCAATTGTCCGGTCTGCATCGCTGAAGCTCCCGCCGGACGCCGAAGTCTTTGCATCACCAGAGGTGGATTTCCAGACTTTCCCGAGGCTGCCCTGAGTCCCCAGCAAAGCTGAGGCCCGTAGCTGTCGTGGGTAACGTGGAACCGTGACCCCTGGACACCGATCGCATTTGCAAGTGCATCCTCTTCTGGGTCTCTCACGAAGTTGTGCTTTGGGCTCCGAGTAGCCCCAGCCTCCAGCACTGACTGCACCGAAGATCACTGGCCTCCACTCCATGAGTGTCCTGTGAGCCAGCTCCAAGTGCGTCCACTCAAGGCTCCTTCGCAGTCGCTAGTCTGTTGGCTAGTAGGCCCTCCCGAAGGCCAATCTTCTTCTGCTTGGGCTCCCTGGTTGCTCCAGGCGTGCCCTGACTTACCCTTGCTGGGTGAGTCCCACAGACCTTGCTGGTCTGCACCATCGTCCTTCTTCCATTTCTACGAGACTTGCCGTTGCCAAGGCTTGATAGGTCCAATCCGGTCGCTGACACCCCTGCAATTGACAGACGTCGTGGGACAGCTCGAATCTAGCTCCTGGTCATCGTCGACGCCTCCTGGACCTCGTGGCTGAAGAGTCAAGACGACTGTCAACCTACCTGAAGCACTCGACATCGGTGGGCATCTGCTCATCGCCTTCCTGGTCACTGGCTAGTGACCCAGACTCTGTCCCCTCTGCTTTCAGGTTCTTCAGATCGTCGATCCACCTTTGGATCCACCCGAACACTTTCGACTTGGCCGCCAGCAGCACTTTGCAGCAGATCGCCATTGAAAACGACGACGAAACCCGACCCCGAAAGACACCTATGCTCCCGGCTCCCCTGGGTGAGGTAACTCGAGTACTCCGGTGCTCCCGTGGGTATTGACACTAGAACAGCCTAGTTCTAAAAGGGTTTGCTCCAAGTCCTCCTCTAAGTGTCCCTTTTCTTTAAACTTCCAACCGCGACTTTCCCCATAGAAGTCAACGGCGATTCGCGGCTGTGTTCTCACAATGCACGCGTCCCCCGTGGGTCCCCTGTGTCACTACCTTGGGTGGTTCCTTGTGGTCCAAGCACTTCTACAGGCTCTAGGCCTTGTGTCTAGCTCAGTCGTGGTTCTTATACCACTTTATTGGTATATGGTTTGGTACGCCCCTAGGGCTCAAACGTGTATTTGTGCTATTACTGTAGATAACTAACTTATAACTTATGTACTTCGAACTCTAGCCTCATAAAGAGACTAGAGGGGTGTGTTTAGTAATAAATACATATATTTTGAATATATACCTGGTGTGGTCCTCTTTCATTTGGTCACTCAAGAGATTATAGACTGGTAAAACAAGCTGCTTTACATTCCTACAAGACTTAGCCTGAAGGCTGCTCTCCATAGCTACCACTAGGATAGCTTTCAATAAAGGTTGTCTTTAACCTATCTCCAATAAGGGGTTGTTTGGACTGGTGCAAGGTGCCCACTATAATTAGTGGACAGCATATGCCAGGCCAACTTCTCACACCCAGCCTAGCTGCTTCCTCTCTAAAATGGTTTCCATGTGCCTTAGGCACATCTCTGATTGGAATCTGGAGTGCCCTTATAAGTCCCTAGTATATGGTATACTATGTACCCAGGGCATAGGTACCTCAGAGACCTACCAGGGGCTGCAGCATGTATTGTGCCACCCCTGGAAGGCCATCCAAAATGACACCACAGGTCTGCTACTGCAGCCTGGGTAAGGTGGTGCATGCACCCCTTACTGTGATATAGGTTACCTATATCACTACATATGTACACACATATAAACCTATAAGTCACTCCTATGGCAGGCCTTATCAATCCTGAAGGCAGAGTGCTTGGTTCTTATGTGAGAGGGTGCCCCTGTATGAGCAGAGCCCCTCTGCAGCGTTCGGAGACCCTTCTCTGATGCTGTTTGTAGTGCAGCCTGACCATATACTCTTAAGTGCATTATATCCTCGCGGTACAATGCTAACTTTGGACTGGCTGCACCAAAACATGTTGTGTTTGGTGTCAAACATCTTGGAATACTACCCCCCCCCGCCAGTTCTGGCGGCGGGGGTAGCATTCCACCCTTCTAGAGGGAGAGACATGTACACACCGGCCTGCCCGGTAACTTCTTTCCAGAGCCCTGGCATCATAAAATGGATGCCGCTGCCACAAACACGGGTCTGGCCTCCTGCTGCTGACTGAAACTCCGGCAGGGGAGGCCTGGACAATAGGTTTCCTGTCGCAGGGAGGTGTAACCACCTCCCCAGACAGGATAATGTGTATTGGGGCTGGGCGGGAGCACTCTCTGGTGCTCAGAAGTCCTGCACTGGGGGCACACTTGGTGTCCCTGTGCATATGCCAGTTCAAACCGGTTGCAGGGGCTACCTGCTCTGGTGCGAAACTGGACAAAGGGAATGGGTGTAACCACCCCTCTTCCCTGACCCTCCCATAGGTGGGTCCCCAGAGTATGTCCAACCCCCTAACTTGGTATAAGTATGGGACCCCAGTACTTAGGACTTTAGATTTACCTGGACGAAACTCTGATACAGAATCCTGGACCTTCGACGCTCTACTTTAAGATTAGAGGACTGAAGAATCTCCCTTGGGGTCAAGGAGTGACTCCCCTGCTTGGCAGGCACCAAAGAAGCAATTGTCTGGTCTGCATCGCTGAAGCTCCTGCCGGACGCCAAAGTCTTTGCATCACCAGAGGTGGATTTCCAGACTTCCCCGAGGCTGCCCTGAGTCCCCAGCAAAGCTGAGGCCCGTAGCTGTCATGGGTAACGTGTAACCGTGACCCCTGGACACCGAGTACTTTTGCAAGTGCACCCTCTTCCTGGTCTTCCACGAAGTTGTGCTTTGGGCTTCGAGTAGCCCCCGCCTCCAGCACCGACTGCACCGAAGATCACTGGCCTCCACTCCACGAGTGTCCGGTAAGCCAGCTCCAAGTACGTCCACTCAAGGCTCCTTCGCGGTCACTAGTCCGTTGGCTAGTGGGCCCTCCCGAAGGCAACTCTTCTTCTGCTTGGGCTTTCCTGGTTGCTCCAGACGTGCCCTGACTTACCTTTGCTGGGTGAGTCCCTCAGACCTTGCTGGTCTGTACCACCGTCCTTCTTCTATTTCCATGTGACTTGCCGTTGCCAAGGCTTGTTGGGTCCAATCTGGTCGCCGACACCCCTGCAATCGACAAACCTCATGGGACAGCTCGAATCCAGCTCCTGGTTGTCGTCGACGCCTCCTGGACCTCGTGGCTGAAGAGTCAAGACGACTGTCAACCTACCTGAAGCACCCGACATCGGTGGGCATCTGCTCATCGCCTTCCTGGTCACTGGCTAGTGACCCAGACTCTGTCCCCTCTGCTTTCAGGTTCTTCAGATCTTCGATCCACCTTTGGATCCACCCGAACACTTCCGACTTGGTCGCCAGCAGCACTTTGCAGCAGATCGCCATTGAAAACGACAACGAAACCCGACCCTGAAAGACACCTATGCACCCGGCTTCCCTGGGTGAGGTAACTTGAGTACTCTGGTGCTCCCGTGGGTATAGACTCTAGAACAACCTAGTTCTAAAGGGGTTTGCTCCAAGTCCTCCTCTAAGTGTCCTTTTTCTTTAAAAATCCAACCGCAACATTCCCCATAGAAGTCAACGGCGGCTCGCGGCTGTGTTCTCACACTGCACGCGCCCCCCGTGGGTCCCCTGTGTCACTACCTTGGGTGGTTCCTTGAGGGCCAAGCACTTCTACAGGCTCTAGGCCTTGTGTCTAGCTCAGTCGTGGTTCTTATACCACTTTATTGGTATATGGTTTGGTACGCCCCTAGGGCTCAAACGTGTATTTGTGCTATTACTGTTGATATTCGACTTGTAACTTATGTACTTCGAACTCTAGCCTCATAAAGAGACTAGAGGGGTGTGTTTAAGACTAAATACATATATTTTAAATATATACCTGGTGTGGTCCTCTTTCATTTGGTCACTCAAGAGATTATAGACTGGTAAAACGAGCTGCTTTACATTCCTTCAAGACTTAGCCTGAAGGCTGCTCTCCATAGCTACCACTAGGATAGCTTTCAATAAAGGTTGTCTTTAACCTATCTCCAATAAGGGGTTGTTTGGACTGGTGCAAGGTGCCCACTATAATTAGTGGACAGCATATACCAGGCCAACTTCTCACACCCATGGCAAATTCAAATATACAAATCACAGGACAACCCACACAGCACACCTGACTGCATTACACCATCTTGACACACCCACATAGCTGAGCATAAAACCAGCCCCTTCCCTGACCACAATCCTTTGCACTACTCCAGCCCTGAAAGAACCAAACCCTGCAGCACATTGGATAGGCAAAACACCACACATCTCACCAGCACAACAACACACACACACACCACCTACACCACCCTAACAACTGCACCCCAAAACATCAGCACAGCACACACCATGGCACATCACAAAATGCCAAAATTCACTGACACTGAGTTGACAGTAATGGTAGATGAGATAATCAGAGTAGAACCACAACTCTTTGGCAGCATGGTCCAACAGACCCCATTAACCACAAGAACCAACATGTGGGCAAGGATAGTGAGCAAGGTCAATGCAGTAGGGAATGTGCCCCGCAACAAGAATGAAATCATGAGGCGATGGCATGACCTGAAGAGTGTTGTTAAGAAGAGGAGGGCCAAGAACCGTGAGCTGGCTGATGCGACTGGTGGAGGCCCTCCCATCCCACCAAAACCGTTCACTGCGTGGGAGGAGAAGGTGCTTGCCATACTGTATCCAGAGAGTCTTGAAGGAATACCCGGGGGAGTGGAGGCTGATAAGTACCAACTAATGTATACCATGAAACTGCCATGTACTGTCTTGCACAACTACAAAGATACATCCCTGAGGCACAAGTACACACATCTGTACCCCAAAAACGCACACAGGTCACACTGATTGTATATCCACCCCACCTCAAACATCACAAAGGTAGACCACATCTACTGTGTTGTATGTGTCCAGGCAAACAGCACTACAACTCCCACCAGGCACACCCTGCCCCATCCCTCAGCAGGATGGAGCACTCCCTCCCACCTAGAAGCATGTCTCAGCTATTGTGTCCTTCAGCCTCACCTAACAGGTAGGTAGCCATCTTTCCAGGGAGTAGTGTTTCGAATAGGGAGGCCAGCACTACAACTCCCACCAGGCCCCCTTGTCCCACAGCTGAGCAGGATGGACTACTCCCCCCACCCACAACCATGTGGCAGTCATTGCGTGCTACACCCTCACCTAACAGGTAGGTAGCCATCTTTACAGGGAGGTGTCATTGGAATAGGCAGGCCAGCACTACAACTCCCACCAGGCCCCCTTGTCCCACAGCTGAGCAGGATGGACTACTCCCCCCACAACCATGTGGCAGCCATTGTGTACTTTACCCTCAACTAACAGGTAGGTAGCCATCTTTCCAGGGAGGTGTCTTTGGAATAGGGAGGCCTGCACTACAACTCCCACCAGGCCCCCTGTCCCACAACTGAGCAGGATGGAGTACTCCCCCCACCCACAACCATGTGGCAGTCATTGTGTGCTACACCCTCACCTAACAGGTAGGTAGCCATCTTTACAGGGAGGAGTGTTTGGGTGTGGGAGGCCTGCCCCCACAACTCCCACCACGCCCCCTTGTCCCACAGCTGAGCAGGATGGACTACTCCCCCCACCCACAACCATGTGGCAGTCATTGTGTGCTACACCCTCACCTAACAGGTAGGTAGCCATCTTTACAGGGAGGTGTCTTTGGAATAGGGAGGCCTGCACCACAACTCCCACCAGGCACACCCTGCCCCATCCCTCAGCAGGATGGAGCACTCCCTCCCACCCAGAAGCATGTCTCAGCCATTGTGTACTTCACCCTCACCTAACAGGTAGGTAGCCATCTTTCCAGGGAGGTGACTTTGGAATAGGGAGGCCTGCACTACAACTCTCACCAGGCCCGCTGTCCCACAGCTCAGCAGGATGGACTACACCCTCCACCCACAACCATGTGGCAGTCATTGTGTGCTACACCCTCACCTAACAGGTAGGTAGCCATCTTTTCAGGGAGGAATGTTTGGGTGTGGGAGGCCTGCCCCGCAATTCCCACCAGGCCCCCTTGTCCCACAGCTGAGCAGGATGGACTACTCCCCCCACCCACAACAATGTGGCAGTCATTGTGTGCTACACCCTCACCTAACAGGTAGGTAGCCATCTTTACAGGGCGGTGTCTTTGGAATAGGGAGGCCTGCACTACAACTCCCACCAGGCACACCCTGCCCCATCCCTCAGCAGGATGGAGCACTCCCTCCCACCCAGAAGCATGTCTCAGCCATTGTGTACTTCACCCTCACCAAACAGGTAGGTAGCCATCTTTCTAGGTAGGTGTCTTTGGAATAAGGAGGCCTGCACTACAACTCCCACCAGGCCCCCTGTCCCACAGCTGAGCAGGATGGAGTACTCCCCCGCCCACAACCATGTGGCAGTCATTGTGTGCTATACCCTCACCTAACAGGTAGGTAGCCATCTTTACAGGGAGTAGTGTTTGGGTGTGGGAGGCCTGCCCCGCAACTCCCACCAGGCCCCCTTGTCCCACAGCTGAGCAGGATGGACTACTCCCCCCACCCACAACCATGTGGCAGTCATTGTGTGCTACACCTTCACCTAACAGGTAGGTAGCCATCTTTACAGGGAGGTGTCTTTGGAATAGGCAGGCCAGCAATACAACTCCCACCAGGCCCCCTTGTCCCACAGCTGAGCAGGATGGACTACTCCCCCCCCCACAACCATGTGGCAGCCATTGTGTACTTTACCCTCAACTAACAGGTAGGTAGCCATCTTTCCAGGGAGGTGTCTTTGGAATAGGGAGGCCTGCACTACAACTCCCACCAGGCCTCCTGTCCCACAACTGAGCAGGATGGAGTACTCCCTCCACCCACAACCATGTGGCAGTCATTGTGTGCTACACCCTCACCTAACAGGTAGGTAGCCATCTTTACAGGGAGGTGTCATTGGAATAGGCAGGCCAGCACTACAACTCCCACCAGGCCCCCTTGTCCCACAGCTGAGCAGGATGGACTACTCCCCCCCCCACAACCATGTGGCAGCCATTGTGTACTTTACCCTCAACTAACAGGTAGGTAGCCATCTTTCCAGGGAGGTGTCTTTGGAATAGGGAGGCCTGCACTACAACTCCCACCAGGCCCCCTGTCCCACAACTGAGCAGGATGCAGTACTCCCCCCACCCACAACCATGTGGCAGTCATTGTGTGCTACACCCTCACCTAACAGGTAGGTAGCCATCTTTACAGGAAGGAGTGTTTGGGTGTGGGAGGCCTGCCCCCACAACTCCCACCACGCCCCCTTGTCCCACAGCTGAGCAGGATGGACTACTCCCCCCACCCACAACCATGTGGCAGTCATTGTGTGCTACACCCTCACCTAACAGGTAGGTAGCCATCTTTACAGGGAGGTGTCTTTGGAATAGGGAGGCCTGCACCACAACTCCCACCAGGCACACCCTGCCCCATCCCTCAGCAGGATGGAGCACTCCCTCCCACCCAGAAGCATGTCTCAGCCATTGTGTACTTCACCCTCACCTAACAGGTAGGTAGCCATCTTTCCAGGGAGGTGACTTTGGAATAGGGAGGCCTGCACTACAACTCTCACCAGGCCCGCTGTCCCACAGCTCAGCAGGATGGACTACACCCTCCACCCACAACCATGTGGCAGTCATTGTGTGCTACACCCTCACCTAACAGGTAGGTAGCCATCTTTACAGGGAGGAATGTTTGGGTGTGGGAGGCCTGCCCCGCAATTCCCACCAGGCCCCCTTGTCCCACAGCTGAGCAGGATGGACTACTCCCCCCACCCACAACAATGTGGCAGTCATTGTGTGCTACACCCTCACCTAACAGGTAGGTAGCCATCTTTACAGGGCGGTGTCTTTGGAATAGGGAGGCCTGCACTACAACTCCCACCAGGCACACCCTGCCCCATCCCTCAGCAGGATGGAGCACTCCCTCCCACCCAGAAGCATGTCTCAGCCATTGTGTACTTCACCCTCACCAAACAGGTAGGTAGCCATCTTTCTAGGTAGGTGTCTTTGGAATAAGGAGGCCTGCACTACAACTCCCACCAGGCCCCCTGTCCCACAGCTGAGCAGGATGGAGTACTCCCCCGCCCACAACCATGTGGCAGTCATTGTGTGCTATACCCTCACCTAACAGGTAGGTAGCCATCTTTACAGGGAGTAGTGTTTGGGTGTGGGAGGCCTGCCCCGCAACTCCCACCAGGCCCCCTTGTCCCACAGCTGAGCAGGATGGACTACTCCCCCCACCCACAACCATGTGGCAGTCATTGTGTGCTACACCCTCACCTAACAGGTAGGTAGCCATCTTTACAGGGAGGTGTCTTTGGAATAGGCAGGCCAGCAATACAACTCCCACCAGGCCCCCTTGTCCCACAGCTGAGCAGGATGGACTACTCCCCCCCCCACAACCATGTGGCAGCCATTGTGTACTTTACCCTCAACTAACAGGTAGGTAGCCATCTTTCCAGGGAGGTGTCTTTGGAATAGGGAGGCCTGCACTACAACTCCCACCAGGCCTCCTGTCCCACAACTGAGCAGGATGGAGTACTCCCTCCACCCACAACCATGTGGCAGTCATTGTGTGCTACACCCTCACCTAACAGGTAGGTAGCCATCTTTACAGGGAGGAGTGTTTGGGTGTGGGAGGCCTGCCCCCACAACTCCCACCACGCCCCCTTGTCCCACAGCTGAGCAGGATGGACTACTCCCCCCACCCACAACCATGTGGCAGTCATTGTGTGCTACACCTTCACCTAACAGGTAGGTAGCCATCTTTACAGGGAGGTGTCTTTGGGATAGGGAGGCCTGCACCACAACTCCCACCAGGCACACCCTGCCCCATCCCTCAGCAGGATGGAGCACTCCCTCCCACCCAGAAGCATGTCTCAGCCAATGTGTACTTCACCCTCACCTAACAGGTAGGTAGCCATCTTTCCAGGCAGGTGTCTTTGGAATAGGGAGGCCTGCACTACAACTCCCACCAGGCCCCCTGTCCCACAGCTGAGCAGGATGGACTACTCCCCCCACCCACAACCATGTGGCAGTCATTGTGTGCTACACCCTCACCTAACAGGTAGGTAGCCATCTTTACAGGGAGGAGTGTTTGGGTGTGGGAGGCCTGCCCCGCAACTCCCACCAGGCCCCCTTGTCCCACAGCTGAGCAGGATGGACTACTCCCCCCACCCACAACCATGTGGCAGTCATTGTGTGCTACACCCTCACCTAACAGGTAGGTAGCCATCTCTACAGGGAGGTGTCTTTGGAATAGGGAGGCCTGCACTACAACTCCCACCAGGTACACCCTGCCCCATCCCTCAGCAGGATGGAGCACTCCCTCCCACCCAGAAGCATGTCTCAGCCATTGTGTACTTCACCCTCACCTAACAGGTAGGTAGCCATCTTTCCAGGGAGGTGTCTTTGGAATAGGGAGGCCTGCACTACAACTCCCACCAGGCCCCCGGTCCCACAGCTGAGCAGGATGGACTACTCCCCCCACCCACAACCATGTGGCAGTCATTGTGTGCTACACCCTCAGCTAACAGGTAGGTAGCCATCTTTACAGGGAGGAGTGTTTGGGTGTGGGAGGCCTGCCCCGCAACTCCCACCAGGTCCCCTTGTTCCACAGCTGAGCAGGATGGACTACTCCCCCCACCCACAACCATGTGGCAGTCATGGTGTGCTATACCCTCACCTAACAGGTAGGTAGCCATCTTTACAGGGAGGTGTCTTTGGAATAGGGAGGCCTGCACTACAATTCCCACCAGGCACACCCTGCCCCATCCCTCAGCAGGATGGAGCACTCCCTCCCACCCAGAAGCATGTCTCAGCCATTGTGTACTTCACCCTCACCTAACAGGTAGGTAGCCATCTTTACAGGGAGGTGTCTTTGGAATAGGGAGGCCTGCACTACAACTCCCACCAGGCACACCCTGCCCCATCCCTCAGCAGGAAGGAGCACTCCCTCCCACCCAGAAGCATGTGGTAGAAAGTCCACCCAAAAGATGCCAACTGCACAGGTAAGCAGCCAGTGCATGCACCCCACCATTCCTCAACGAAAGCATTGAGCCAATGCCAACACAATGCCACACATCACAACAAAATACACCCCAATTACATACCATTTGATAGAATGCAGACAGCGATGCGCATGTAACTGTGACAGAAACAGAACTGTGACTCAACTAAACCCATGTGTGAGCAAATCAGGGACCAAATATGCCCTGCACAGAATGCTATGTGCAAATTCCATGGGTGCTGAGCATGAAGGACCATAGTAACAATAAAAAGGCATGGTCTGTCGAGCAAATAAATACAAGCACAGAACATTACAAAGGTATGCATGAGATAACAATGTGACAATGTCTAGTACATGTGCATATGTAACATCTGTCGGGAAGAGTAATCATCCTCAAAGCATCACATCAAGTTGCATGGCAGCCAGTTGTCAGATGACAACTCATCATTTCCATACAAAGAGTGTCAAGTTGGGCATGGCATCCAATGACTTGTCAAACCATGGAACAAGATGTATGTACCTCCACATCATGTCATGACGAACAACAGTGTGCAGACATTCAACTCATGAAATACGTAACTGTGTGTTGCATAACATGTAAATAAGAGACATCAAACACAGCAAGCCATATGGCTGTAAGTCAATGACCATGTACCCTCTGTTCCACAGGTGACCAACAACTGACTGCAGAGGACAACAACCTCAACTTGCAGAGCCAGTCTCCTCCCCAGGAACATGGACACTTGGATGTGGGGTCCCTGGATTCTTTGGATGAGGAGCTCCAAGCCGGCCCATCTGGTGTGCCAGGGTGCAACCGGTCACATGACCCCACTGCCCCCCCACCATCAGCAACAACAACAACGCTGACCCCTGCTGGAACGACCTGTGCCGCCACCACCACCACCACTACCACCTTTGCCTGCAACATTCGCCCGGCCACAGAGGATGCCCAGCCCACACCAACAACTGTGGAGGGCACGCGTGTGGCCAGAGTGGTGAGGCAACAGGTCAGTGATAGCAGGGCAGGTGGGAGGACAAGTGGGACTCCAACACCACAGGACACTGTGACCGAAGCCCTGGCTAACATCACCAGAGTTGTGGGTGCCTATGAATGCACACAGGCACAAATGGGCCAGGCCCACGAAGATGCGCTGGAGCTCCGTCTGCTGAGGTCCATGGACAACCGTATGGGACAAATTGTGGACCTCATGGGCCAGTTAGTGGCGGTACAGAGGGACAGGCCAGTGCCACAGACCACACCTCCACCTCCCCCCGTTGCCACGCAGGATGACAGTTCATCATCCACCCCTGCGGGCACGGAGAGGGATGACTCCTCAGACCCCACTGGCCCAGTAGACGATGCCCCCCCTGCCAAGAGAAGAAGGGGCCGTCCAAAGAAGAACTTGGGACTCATCCGTGGCAAAGCAGCGGCCAAACGCCAGTCAAAGAGCCAGCCATGATGTCAACACTCTTCACCCAACCATTGACTCTGTACACTGTCCTCACCCACACTGCCATGGTAATGGCATCCGTCTGTTGAACTGTGTCACCACAGCAATGTGGTGCCTACCCTATTGTCTCATCTACCATGACTGCCAACTCATTGATTCACCATTCACACTTATGTAAATATCCACTTCCCTCTCACAGATACCCATTGCAAATAAACTACAAAAACGCAAAAAGGTGGTTGAGTCTGCTCTATGTTTATCACAGTATGTGCAATGTTTACCATGGTTACAATGTCACAGGAGCATGGATCCTCTGTAGGCAAGGGGAGGCAGAAGGGACCTAGCAAAAGACAACAGAACAGAAGTCACTAGTCAGGTGGTGGCATCACAGCCATCACACAACACATGTCCTCACTGTACAACAATATGCACACATAACAATGTGCAACAGTACCAACAGAGACATCCTGTAGCAGTTCCTACATACCCTGTATCCAACACATAGGCAGCCAGCACTGAGTCAACAACAGGATGCACTCACAAAGATCATATAGACCTCAACCCAAACAACTACATCAACAGACAATGGACCAGTTGTACATCGTCACCCACCTTCAAGTGAAGTAGCGGTTGATGAGCTGCTTACGCTGGTCAACACCTTCCTCCTCTCCACTATCCTCGTCACTGGACATTTGTGGGATCGCAGGGGGGGCCCTGGCTGGTCATCATCGTCCAGGATCATGGGTATTCCTTTCCGTAAGGCCAAGTTGTGCAGCATGCAGCATGCTACCACTATCTGACACACCTTTTTGGGTGAGTACATGAGTGCCCCTCCGGCCGGTCCAGGCAGCGAAATCTCGATTTTAGGAGACCAAAGGTTCGCTCCACCACCCGACGTGTTCTACCATGGGCATTGCTGTAGCGGACGTCAGACGGTGTCCTAGGATTGCGTAGTGGGCTCAGCAACCACGGTCTGTTGGGATATGCAGAGTCACCTAGGTGTGAAATAAACATAAAGATTCAGTAATACAACTGTGGCAGAGGACAGCATGGCACACACAGCACACAACTTGACTCTGCCTACTCACCCACAATCCATGCCCGCTCCGGAAGTAGATTGGCCATCAGCTGGGGCACAATGCTGCTGTGCAGGATGTATGAATCATGTGCAGAGCCCGGAAACTTGGCACATACATGCGATATGATCATATCGGCCTGGCACACCACCTGCACATTGATGGAATGGGAATGTTTACGATTCCGATAGATGTGTTCCCGTGCCTGTGGTGGAACCAGGCCAACATGTGTGCAGTCAATAGCACCTACAACATTCGGGATGTGGCCGAGGGCATAAAAATCCGCCTTTACATCCGCCAAAGCCGCCTGCCTTGGAAAACTGATGTATTGGTCCTTGTATCGCATCATGGCCAACAGGAAATCCCTTAGCACCATGCTGAAGGTGGGCTAAGACATCCCCCCTGCAATGCCCACTGTCTCCTGGAATGACCCACTAGCCAGGAAATGCAGTGCCGCCATCACCTTTGTTTCGGTTGTCAATACTGTTGGGTATGTCCTGCCAGCCCGCAGGTGAGGATCCAACATGGCACACAGGTCTTGGATGTTCGTGCGGTCCAGACGGAATCTGCGTATCACGTCATCATCCTCAATGTTAGCCAGCAGGGTGACAGGACGATACACATTAGGTCGCCTCCTAGGTGAGATGAAAGGGGACACGTCATTGCAACAGACCATGAGATGTGCACAACTCCGTAGCTTCTGATTCACACAGCGCAAACATTGACTGGCATCACAATGCCCCATACAGTGCAAGTCAATAGTCGTGACACATAGAGAATACATTGTACTACACTTCTTCAGTATTACCACTGTGAGAACAACAAACATGCAAACTGTGTCTGTGAATGGTAATAGTCACATTTCAGAATCTGGTGCAAACAGCCCGGACAGTAAATGATACAGGACATGTGTGAAACAGAAACACTGCTGGCTTCCAAATGTCTGCTGTTCGTGCCACACATTCTTGTGCAAACATGACAGGGGACACATGAACTACCCAATTTGTCCAGTTCTGAAGGACTCAGCATGGAATGTGAGCCAATGCTAATCCACACAAGTCTAGAGACACTCACAGACATATTCACAAGCCTGTGCCAATATCCACTGTCATCAGTAGACATGCCATACATGCTGTTACACACAATTCAAAGTCAGTCAATGACTAATAATGAACAGCATATGCATATGCAGTCTTGATGTGAATCAAGACACAACAACACAACTGCACAATATCATCAGCAAGCACACAGATTGTCAATGTGGCACACAAAAAGTGGATAAGGTACGTGATCCAAAAGGACTGTAGACAAACGTCAATCTGCACTAAAGTTGCACTATGACATGCAGTATGAAGCTAGCACTGCCCAGACACACAACTAAAGTACTACATTTGCCATGGAGCTAATACTCCAGCTGCTTGGACACACAACAGTGACACAGAAACAACCTACACCACCACCCGGACAAAGCCACACCACTACACCTAAAAGTCAGCGCATGAACATACTGAGTAAATACCGAAGACACAACAGCCTCATGCACATAAGAACAGGGGATGTCATCGCACAACACAGGTACCAAAGGACTACTATCAAAAGCATCCTGAGCCACATACCACACAGCCTGTCAGGAACAACTAAGCGGACTCTCAACATTCCTCTGCAGACAAAGATGCTGGCTGTGCATCACTTGTTGGCCTCTGGTACCATTAGAACAACAAAAGTCTGAGTTAGATGGGTGCCACAGCCAGCCCTATCAAGGTATATCTCACCTGTCTTGGATGCCATCATTAGCTTGAGTCAACAGCACCATCAGTTCACCCACACAGCGCAGGACCAGCTTGTGCCCCCGAAAGGCTACCACACCATAGCAGGCTTATCCACACGTGTCAGTTTAATATCACTGCACACGTGTCCTAATTGTGCACCCTGCCAAAACTGCACACACTTACTGTACATGAAAGCACACGCAATGCTGAACTGTCCAGGCCAATTGTGGGTCACCTTCTACTGGTCACAGATGCCATGTCAAACTTACCAGTCAGTGAGCACCAGCACCACATTTGGCTACAGTCCCTCACCAAGCCAACAATCTTCATGTGGACAAGGTCAATGCACCTGGCCTTGGTGAGTACCAACGTAACACACCACACACATCAAATCCACTATCAACATACTCACAGCTGTGGAAAATACATGTGATAAATTCACATATGACCGGCCGAACAACATGAGCACATATCCTACACAATGACAAGTAATGCTGATGACATTTTGCATATATGGTGACAAAACATACCCAAATGCATACAGACAGGTCAAATGATTAAGGATGAACATATTTCAAAGTGTGCAGGTGATGTATGTTACAACCTTCAGTGTGTATAGCACACACATGTCCATGTGGACATATACTCTTGGTTTTGCTACAGCAAACAATAACCTTACATGAATGCTGAAATAGGTGAGACCAAACAGACAACAGTGTGACATATGTGGTGAGTAATGGAGACAATGCTGAAATCTTTAGACAATCATGTACTGTGTAGCGACATATTGTGTGAGATATGAATATGTGTGTAAAAATCTGGCTCCAATACGAAATTTGGGTGGAAATGGGGTGAGAGACATGAACTTTGGGCAAAATGTTTGGGTCAGATATGAAATTGTGTAGGAGTAATGTGCCCCATTAGTCCTTTCAGTGTTGCATTTGGTGTTAGATATGAAGTTTAGGCTCTCATTACGAACTATAGCTCATTTTAATTAAATCAAGTTCCATGTCTAATTGAAAGTGACCACTGTTCGAAGTACAGATATGACCCATGACATTGACACTACACGATGTGTCCATTGCTGCATTAAACGTGCTCTAAGAACACCATCACTCCCATAGTCAACAATGTCATGCTGCACCCTCGCCGTAGCTACCGCCTGGCACCAGCGGTGTGTCACCGTCATGGTCTGAGACACCATGGCAGGATTGCTAGGCATATACACATGGCTAATGGCGGATGGCATGCTCCGCCACCCAGATCCCGGTCACTCATGGCAATGCATGGCTCAGGAATAGCGGGAACTACCGCCTGGCACCAGCGGTGTGTCACCGCCATGGTCCGAGACACCATGGCAGGATTGCTCGGCATATACACATGGCTAATGGCAGATGGCATGCTCCACCACCCAGATCCCGGTCACTCATGGCAATGCATGGCTCAGGAATAGCGGGAACTATCGCCTGGCACCAGCAGTGTGTCACCGCCATGGAGCATGCCCATCCAGCCAATGGGAAGCGCAATCGCGGTTGCCTGATGCAACTTTGAAAATCACGGTAGGCGTGCTCCGCCACCGCGGGGCCGGTCATTGGCTATACTTGTAAGATGCACCACCGCGGTACCGCACGCCTGTCCCCTGCGGTGTGTCACCGCCATGGAGCATGCCCATCCAGCCAATGGGAAGCGCAATCACGGTTGCCTGATGCAACTTTGAAAATCGCAGTAGGCGTGCTCCGCCACCGCGGGGCCGGTCATTGGCTGAACTTGTAAGATGCACCACCGCGGTACCGCACGCATGTCCCCTGCGGTGTGTCACCGCCATGGAGCATGCCCATCCAGCCAATGGGAAGCACAATCGCGGTTGCCTGATGCAACTTTAAAAATCGCGGTAGGCGTGCTCCGCCACCACGGGGCCGGTCATTGGATGTTTTGAATGAGGCAGACCTGGAACACCAATTGCAGCAGCTCAGAACAACAGAAACGAGCCCTGGGGGCTATATATGTGTGTGAGAGAGCCACACATTGCCACAGCTCACTGACCCTGCTGCCTGAGACCCCTGACCTGCTGCTGCCTCCAGGGACTGCTGCCTGAGACCCCTCACCTGCTGCTGCCTCCAGAGACTGCTGCCTGAGACCCCTCACCTGCTGCTGCCTCCAGGGACTGCTGCCTGAGACCCCTCACCTGCTGCTGCCTCCAGGAACTGCTGCCTGAGACCCCTCACCACCAACAGCCGCTGCTGCTGTCTCCTGCCCACAGTGATGGCGAGGACTTAGAAGATCCGTGCCACTCCCTTCACCACCGAGGAACTGGAGCTCCTGGTGGACGAGGTGCTCAACCAGTATCCAAGGCTCTTTGGTGCGCCTAATGTTGTGGTGAGTAACTCAGAGTGTGAGTGAGAGTGCAGGGTGGGGGACACATGAAGTTGATCTGCTGCAGTATGTGCGTGGGAGTGTGAGGGTGGGTCATGCACTACCTACCATGCTGTTTCCAGGGGGAAGGTGTGTTTGGCCTATTCAACAAGTTTCCCTGCCTGCACATCCAGATGTGGGGGAAGTATGATGTCTTGTCAGACATACAGTGAGGCTGCACCTTTACAGTTCACGAGTCAGGACAGTGATTGCCAGTCTGCATGTCTGTATGTGTCCCTGATGTCCTTCACAGGCCCATCTGTGGCCTTAGCTAGTGTTGCTGTCCAGAGGGTAGTGAGGCCATTGTTTAGACCTCTATATGTGCCTCATCTCTAGTTCTGCGCCATACTCATGACCTGAATCCCCCAGGGTGACACTCTTGTTGGTCATTCACCTATGACACAGTACATTCAAACATTATTGTTCCCGGGCTCTTCCGTCCCCACCAGCATGTGCACATACTCGCATGTGTTGGCACTGTTTGTGTTTCCTAATCGTCACTCCATGCAAGGGATGAGCTGCCCCACATTGGACCTCTGTGTGACCCCAAATGGCCTGCACATTCTTTGCCCAATCGGACAGTGACACAACACTGAATGTGCAGAGTGTCACATATGTGCTTTTCCTCTTGAGTCTCCATCAATGAGCCATTACAGAGATGTACATTGCACACAACAGGTCTTGTGATGAGGGTCTGCATTTGTGAGGTCATGTCCCTCAATGTGACATCAATGACACAGTGTGGCAGTTGCAGGGCAAGTGCTTTGTGGGCTGCGCAGTGTTGGGCACAGTGAGTATTCCCAGTCACATATGTAGTGATGTCATGCATGTCTTGTCATTCCCAGAATATTGCATTAGATGTGGTCAGCATACACATTTAACTCTCTGCTGGCGTCCTGCATGGCCAGGAGATGGGCATGTACTGTGTCCACCCTCATACCTGCATGCATTGATGTGTGTTTCACACATGAGGATGTTTGCAATTAGCAGATGTATTGTCTCCGCTGACGTAATGGCAGAATTTGGAATGAGTCAGTGTCAGGGTCCTGCACTGGGGAATGGTGGTTGGTTACACTGAATGTTGCCCCCTCTTGTCTTCCATGTCTGCAGCTAAAAGTCAACCAGCGCAAGGCCGTGTGGAGGGCCATTGCATCAAAGGTGCGTGCACTGGGTGGCTCAAACAGGCGGCGCTCCCACTGTCACAAGAGGTGGGATGACATCGCACAGCTAAGCAGGAACGTGGCCGAGATGACACTGGGGCTGATCCCTCGATCCGGCAGGTTGGTGTGGCGCAGCATGACACCACTAATGGCACGCATTTTAGCAGTGACGCAGCCTGACCTGGATGCACGTCTGAAGGTGCATCAGCAGCAAGCTGGTGGTGAGTATTCTGTGAGTGTGACTCTGGTTGTTGTTTGCCAGCATGTGCTCCAGGCCTGGGCCAGTGCAGGGCTGTGATGTTGCTAGTGTGATGCAATGGTGTGTAAGTGGCCACGGTGTGGGGGGCAGTTGTCATGCATTCCCCCTACATGTACCTTCCCATGTCATTGGTGTAATGGGCCTTGACTTCACATTTGTAGTTGTGGCCTTCTGGTATCATCTTTATTGGTGTTGTCACGGACATCCCATGTCAGGGTCCAGCAGAGTGCATGATCTGAGTGTGCCATCATCTATGTGTGCATTGCCTGACGTCAGATTGGTGCTGGCTACACATCTGACACCAATGTGCAACTGTAGTTGTGCCCCAAGATACGACATGGTGGATGGCATGTGCCCATGGACATTGTGTGTGATTATGTTGGGGTCTGTGTCTGTGTTGGTAACTTCTGCTGGATCATGTTGTGACGTTGGCAACATGTTGTGAGTAGGATCTTTGAACCCTTCAGGGCCCTAGGTGTGCACAGAGGGATATGTGTGTGTTGTTAGACGTAGCCACCAACAGGCTAAATGGCTGTGTGTCCATCACATGGGTGAATTCTGTACAGTTTTGCATCATGCCATGGTAATTTCGATGTTTGTATTGAGGTTGCACAATGTTACTGCCCATGGTGTTGTCCAACATGGATCATTGTCCATCATTAGTGATGCTTCACTTGCAGATATTTGTTGACTTGATGCAGATGTACTTATCCTCTCTCTCTCTCTCATGCAGCATCTCACATGGGCACGGAAGGACACGGGACGGACACCAGTGGTGAGGCATCAGGCACAGGTGATGCTCACCTGCATAGTAACACGGATGTCACCAGCGCATCAGAGGGGGACCGTAGTCATCTAGAGGAGTCCCTGCCAGAAACACAGACCTCTACGTCATCTGACGACGGCGGTGATGCATTAATGTTTTTGTCCGAAGGAAACGGGGACTCTGCCTCCTCGTCCACCACACAGCGTTCAGTGCCCACCCTCCCAGCTACTCCCACTTTTGCTGCCCATGTTCGCACCACGAGGAAGGGAAGAGTGTCCTTCATCCCAGGCACCGCTGCCCCTGCCCCTGTCCCCCCTGCTGCCATCAGTGCAGAGTCTGTGGACCTTTTGCGCCAGCTGTGTGTGGATCAGACAGCTCTCCTCAATGCCTTCCTGGACCATGACAAAAAATTGGCACAGGTGGTGGCTTTCATGGAGGGCGTGCATTCCGACGTGGGTGGGCTACACCGGGCTGTACAGTCTCTGGCCTCTGCAGTGACAGCAGCCATTCAACTTGCCCAATCCCATTGTCCAGCTTCAGTCCCTAAGCCCTCCACCCTGACAGTGGACGCATCTGGTGATGGTGAGCACACACCCCAGACGTCAAAGGACAGATACTTCACGCGCAGCACACAGCAGCAGCAGCCCAAGCAGACCAGGCCGCAGACACCATCCCCACATAAAGGTAAAGCCACACCAGAGTGCAGGGGCAAAAGCCCTTCAGGCCACACCCAGGGCAAGGATGGCAAAAAGCAGGCCTCTCGCTCACATGCCTCAGAGGCATCCCCTTCCAAGGACTCACCTGTCCCAAAAGTGACTCGCAGAGACAGGCACACAGTTTTTGTGCCCAGTGACAAACAGGTGCCTGCTAAGGGTACACGTAAGAAGGGCTCCAAGGCTAGTTCACCCACAACATCTACTCCCATCCAGAGCCCTGTGAAGCAGGGTAAGGAGGCCACTGTAGGGGGACACCTGGTAAACAGGTGATGCAGGGGCAGAAGCAATCCGGGGCCAAGCGTCCCAAAGGATCCAGCACGACCCCAGAGGGGGGACCAGCATCTGCAGCTGATCCAGCTTTTGTGACCAGTGTGCCTGTTGTATACACCCCACTTGGCCTTAATCCCAGGACAGGGAAGCCATATCAAATCCCCAAGAAGCGGAAGGGCACCCCTCAAACTCCACCCACACACACTGGTTCTCGTGCAGGCATGAGTCCACCTCCACGTGCCACCACCCCACCTGGACCTAGCAGCCCTGAGGCTTCCCAAACCACTGCTGGCATTACCACACCTGGACCTGGCGGCCCTCAGGCTTCACAGAACACTGATGGCTCTACCCCAGCTGGGACTTTCTCTCCCCGAGCCAGTACCTCAACTGGCCCCGACAGACAGCCACCTCCCAGTCATACTGCCAGCCAAGTCTGAGTGTTAGTCCCCCTCACACACATGTCTCTCCCACAGTGGTGCCATGGTTTGCCCATTTTTGACACCCTGAGTGTGTTGCTGACCATGGCAGAGTACTGTACCACACATTTACAGTGCTGGATCTCATGTACCTCACCTGCACTGTGTCCTGGCCACTGGCCTTGTTGTTCACTGCTGTTTGCCCCTTGCCTGTGCAGCTTCTCATGTACCTCACCTGCACTGTGTCCTGGCCACTGGCCTTGTTGTTCACTGCTGTTTGCCCCTTGCCTGTGCAGCTTCTCATGTACCTCACCTGCACTTTGGACTGGCCACTGGCCTTGCTGTTCACTGCTGTTTGCCCCTTGCCTGTGCAGCTTCTCATGTACCTCACCTGCACTGTGTCCTGGCCACTGGCCTTGTTGTTCACTGCTGTTTGCCCCTTGCCTGTGCAGGATCTCATGTACCTCACCTGCACTTTGGACTGGCCACTGGCCTTGCTGTTCACTGCTGTTTGCCCCTTGCCTGTGCAGCTTCTCATGTACCTCACCTGCACTTTGGACTGGCCACTGGCCTTGCTGTTCACTGCTGTTTGCCCCTTGCCTGTGCAGGATCTCATGTACCTCACCTGCACTTTGGACTGGCCACTGGCCTTGCTGTTCACTGCTGTTTGCCCCTTGCCTGTGTAGCTTCTCATGTACCTCACCTGCACTGTGTCCTGGCCACTGGCCTTGTTGTTCACTGCTGTTTGCCCCTTGCCTGTGCAGGATCTCATGTACCTCACCTGTACTTTGGACTGGCCACTGGCCTTGCTGTTCACTGCTGTTTGCCCCTTGCCTGTGCAGGATCTCATGTACCTCACCTGCACTTTGGACTGGCCACTGGCCTTGCTGTTCACTGCTGTTTGCCCCTTGCCTGTGCAGCATCTCATGTACCTCACCTGCACTGTGTCCTGGCCACTGGCCTTGTTGTTCACTGCTGTTTGCCCCTTGTTGTGCAGCTTCTCATGTACCTCACCTGCAATTTGGACTGGCCACTGGCCTTGCTGTTCACTGCTGTTTGCTCCTTGCCTGTGCAGGATCTCATGTACCTCATCTGCACTTTGGACTGGCCACTGGCCTTGCTGTTCACTGCTGTTTGCCCCTTGCCTGTGCAGCTTCTCATGTACCTCACCTGCACTTTGGACTGGCCATTGGCCTTGCTGTTCACTGCTGTTTTCCCCTTGCCTGTGCAGCTTCTCATGTACCTCACCTGCACTTTGGACCGGCCACTGCCCTTGCTGTTCACTGCTGTTTGCCCCTTGCCTGTGCAGCTTCTCGTGTACCTCACCTGCACTTTGGACCGGCCACTGGCCTTGCTGTTCACTGCTGTTTGCCCCTTGCCTGTACAGGATCTCATGTACCTCACCTGCACTTTGGACCGGCCACTGGCCTTGCTGTTCACTGCTGTTTGCCCCTTGCATGTGCAGCTTCTCATGTACCTCACCTGCACTGTGTCCTGGCCACTGGCCTTGTTGTTCACTGCTGTTTGCCCCTTGCCTGTGCAGGATCTCATGTACCTCACCTGCACTTTGGACTGGCCACTGGCCTTGCTGTTCACTGCTGTTTGCCCCTTGCCTGTGCAGGATCTCATGTACCTCACCTGCACTTTGGACTGGCCACTGGCCTTGCTGTTCACTGCTGTTTGCCCCTTGCCTGTGCAGCATCTCATGTACCTCACCTGCACTGTGTCCTGGCCACTGGCCTTGTTGTTCACTGCTGTTTGCCCCTTGTTGTGCAGATTCCCATGTACCTCACCTGCAATTTGGACTGGTCACTGGCCTTGCTGTTCACTGCTGTTTGCCCCTTGCCTGTGCAGGATCTCATGTACCTCACCTGCACTTTGGACTGGCCACTGGCCTTGCTGTTCACTGCTGTTTGCCCCTTGCCTATGCAGCTTCTCATGTACCTCACCTGCACTTTGGACCGGCCACTGCTCTTGCTGTTCACTGCTGTTTGCCCCTTGCCTGTGCAGGATCTCATGTACCTCATCTGCACTTTGGACTGGCCACTGGCCTTGCTGTTCACTGCTGTTTGCCCCTTGCCTGTGCAGCTTCTCATGTACCTCACCTGCACTGTGTCCTGGCCACTGGCCTTGTTGTTCACTGCTGTTTGCCCCTTGCCTGTGCAGCTTCTCATGTACCTCACCTGCACTTTGGACTGGCCACTGGCCTTGCTGTTCACTGCTGTTTGCCCCTTGCCTGTGCAGCTTCTCATGTACTCTCATGTTCTTACTCTTATTAGTGCCCTTCCCTAACCAACATGTCAAGTCCTGACCTGACGTGGTCTGGGGAAAACTCCTACACTCTAGTCTACCCCCCCAATCTCTCCAAAACCGCTGCTAAATGATTCAAGCACGCCACCCTAAAAAGCCACCCTGAGACACTGATATCCGACCTGCGCTTCAACGTGGACAGTGGCATTTGCATAAATGTCCTTATTTTCTATTCCAGAAGAACCGCCGCCTGGCGCAAAACCCTGGCGCACCTTCTTAACGTTCGCTCAACCAGAAACATTCCATATGGCACCAAACTCACAATTGCTCCCTCCTCTACCCTGCGAGCAGACCTCACCATCACCCTCTACAAAAATGGCATTGTTCTGATCCAAGCCTCAACCAATAACCTTAATAAATTCGCAGACCTTTTCACCCTCCTCAGAAACCATGTGCACGACACGGATAGGGTAACTAACATCCGCACCAATGACCCACCGTCCTGCCAGCCTATTGTGCCTAGCCACCCGCATACCCCCCCAATGGCTTCCATCGCAGTTCATCCTATCCCCCTCAGCATGTCTACGGACCCCGGCTACGGACTCTCCCCCACACCCTTGATCCCCTCCCACCCAGCGCCCCCACCAACTGTGAGACTGGTACGCTCCCAAAGACCCCGGACTCAGGTCGAACTAACCCTCCAATGGCTCCCAACACTGATCACCCTAACCGTTATAGCTCGTCCCCCGGCACCTCCAACAGAGTCGCCCCCAGACCCCTGATCTCCTCCCCGCCAGCCATCCACCAAATCCGTGAGCTTGGTACGCCTCCAAAGACCCTGGAGTCGGCTCAAGCCAACCTCTCTCCCCTTCCACCTTTACATGCCACCTGTACTGCTCCTGAACCTTTGCCCCCCTACCCTCTAGCACCCCCAGCTTATATTGATCTCGAAATTCTGCACTCCAGAGCGACTAAACTAACCCAGAGCATCCATAGCTCCATCCTGGACCTTATGAACCTCCTTCACCTTGCCGAACTCTCCCTCGCTAACCTCAAGCCACCTCAATCCTCCCCCCCACAAATCGCCGAGCCTCCCAAGCACCCACTTCCGCTACCCTTGAGACATCTTCGCCCGCGCAAACATCCTTGCCACCTTTCAGAGGAGGAATCCCAAGCTCTTGCACTCTCTTACAACTCTACCACTGCCACCTCCTCTAATCCACTAGACCTCACGGGAAACGAAATCCTAGCCATCCTCCAAGACCACAACTCTGTCCAAGCCATCCCTCGTCCACTAAATAGGAGCCCTGAACACCCCATCAGCACGGTCACCATCAACCCCAACAGGCCAGCTACCCTCCATAACAGAAGTGTGGTTAAAAGCAACCTTGCGCCTGTATTCCTATCCGTCCAGACCCCTGACACTCCCCCAGACCCCCCCTATCTGGTCTCTTAATCAATTGCCGATCGGCAGTTAAGCATGCCGCAGATATTGCTGACCTCATCCTGAACAAAAACTCAGACATAGCTATACTAACAGAATCTTGGCTCAAGGAATACTCTTCCCCCTGCCTGGACTTATTAGTCCCTCCCAACTACAGCATTGCTAGACTGGACAGACATTCTAAGAGGAAAGGAGGAGGCATCGCCTGCATCTACCGATCCTCCCTCCTTGTCACGGAACTCTTGGCGGACACCACTGACTCCTGCGAATACCTCGCACTCTCCATTTGCAGCAACTCATTACATCTTTGCAACTTGCACATCTTTTACCACCCCCGAGGTTCGAACGACTCTTTCACCGATCACCTCTTGGATATCATCACAACTAAGATTTCCTCCAATGCCAAAGAGATTTTCCTTGGTGATTTCAACCTGCACTGGAATGACCCTAAAGATACCTACGTCAACGCCATCAAAGACCTCCTAACCGATCAAGCCCTGACTCAAGCCTGTTCTCTGCCAACTCACTCAAAAGGGGCCACCCTTGACTGGATCATTTCTAAGGAATCCTCAGTCAAGCTTATCTCCATAGACCCATGTGACTGGTCTGACCACCACATCATCTCCTTCGTTGTACCTGGGACCCTCAAGACAAAGACACCGCAACCGGTGATTCCCAAACGCTGGGTCAGAGACACTAAGAACCTTGACCTTATGAAACTGGAGGCTCGCTGCAAATCTGACCTCCCCCCCCCTCGCACATAACTACGGTCAGTGACCTCAATGATCATTACTCAGCGTCTATATCAAACCTTGCCCCCTAAAACTAAAAAGAACACAAATCAAAGACAGAAACCCCTGGTTCACTGGTTCCCTCAACTTGGAGAGGAGATCCCTATGGCAATCTGAAAGAATCTGGAGACAGCACCCCTCTGCTACGCATCTAAAACTTCTCCGCCAGGCGAGAAACTCCTACAACAAACATATCAATACTTTAGATCGGAATTGGGGAATGCCAAGAATAGACCCCGCAAGCTCTTTGAACTGGTCAAACACCAATCAAATAAACTGGCTAAAACACCGAAAGAATCTCCCAAGTCTCTAATATCGTCGGAAGAATTCTTCTCTTTCTTCACTGATAAAATCACGGCATTAGGAATTGAACTCAGTACCTCCACTTACTCTCAACCCCTTCCGGACCTGCCCCCCTTTCCCGCACTACACCCACTGACCTCACCTAAAAACCAAGCACGCTGGACCGACTTCGAATACTATGACGAAGACTCCATCTCTAAAATCCTCTCTACCTTAAACCCAAACAACCACTTTAATGACCCGCTACCATCCAACTGCCTCGCTGCTGCCTCCCAATCCATTGTCCCTTGCTGGACTGCAATAATCAACGCCTCTCTCCAGCAGGGATCGATTCCGGACCCCTTGAAAGCCGGCCAAGTCCTTCCTATTTTAAAAAAACCATCGCTGGATCCAGCCTCCCCGACAATTTCAGACCTATCTCCAATATCCCTCTGCTAGCCAAAGTATTAGAGAAGTGTGTACAACAGCAACTAAGTCAGCACATCAACAACTTCCACCTACTTGATGACTTCCAATCTGGATTCAGACCGGGGCACAGCACTGAAACTACTATGCTCCACATCGTGGACGACGCCCTCCAAGCCCTAGACCAAGGCAAAACCTGCCTTCTAATCCTCTTAGACCTATCCTCTGCCTTCGATACCGTGAACCATGCAAAACTACTCGAACGCCTTAAACTCAGGATGGGTTTGGATGGCGTTGTCCTAGAATGGTTCAGGTCCTTCCTCCACAACCGATCTCAGAGATTCCTCATTAACGGCAACTTATCAGCTCCCACTCCGGTCACTGTTGGAGTCCCCCAAGGTTCAACCCTGTCCCCCACCCTCTTTAATCTTTACTTAGAGCCACTCACCGAAGTTCTTCGTACTGCCAACATCTCCTACCATATGTACGCGGACGACACCCAAATATACATCAATATTTCATCACTCGAAGAGATCCTCTCCCTGAATGAGACCCTGAAACTGACTGTCCAATGGCTAGCCGCTAACCAACTCAAACTCAAACTCAACGCAAAGAAAACTGAATTTCTCCTAATCTCCCCTTCAAAAGCCAACCCGGAGATTCAGTTGTGGATCAAGGCCATCACAGCCTTAAACTGCCCGCCGACCATTGTGGACTCTGCCAAATCTCTGGGCATAATCCTCGACTGTAACCTGAACATCCGGCGCTTTAAAATCCTGCCTCATCTCCCACAGCGCGGGAACCTTCTTTGCTGCTTTGATCACCGCCGCTGCCCGTGTTTGGCTCTGCTGCAGGGGAGAGACTCCCAGGACCAGGCTGCTTCGCGGCAGGGGCCGCGTTGACATTTCGCGCCATCCGGCGCTTTAAAATCCTGCCTCATCTCCCGCAGCGCGGGACGCGCTCGGGCGAAGCCCGGGCCAAGGGCGGGCCCATCTGTGCCCGTCCGAGCCTGGCTGAGACTGGACTGGGCCATCCTCCGTGCTGTTAACTCAGGGCTCCGCATGGCACGACTGAAGGTAAAGTGAACTTTATTGCCCCACATGCTAGACTGTGTGTTACCGAGCCATAACACAGGTGGAACGAACTGACCCCCAGAAATGTCTAACCGGAAAGGGGTAGTCGGGACTTTGGATGCCTTCATTGTGAGGGCAGAGTCTCTTCTGACCCATGAAATTGAAATTACGGAGCGTCGATTGTCTATGGACCCTGCCACACTGTTCTCCAGTTTGTCACAGGGTGGCCCAAAAACTGTGAATACGTCATGCGCATCTCCTCGTAGGTTACCATCTTTGGAAATTTGCGCCGTATCACCCGCCCTGTTAGATTCATCATCTTTAATGTCATGCCCGGGAGCCGTGAGTCAGGTCGCATCAGGTATTAATACCAGAGCACGAGCGGCATACTCCCATAAGCCGCCAAACTGAAAACACAGCTACCTAAACGTAAGAGGAACACCGGGAGTGATGGGTTGCCTAAGCCCAAGGCAAAGCCTAAAAACTCTAAAACCGATCATGACAAAGCCAATAATCCGGGAGCTATTTGCACAGTCCCAGTGGGGACACAGACTGATCCCGTTTCCGACTCCGCCTGTAATGACATTAATCTAGTCGCCAATACAGGCGTTGAGGGAGGCATCGCCGTTTCTCCTTCGGTTACAAGGTATATTGATACCACTTTGGGCGACATTAAGACTGCACTTGATAAGATCTTTAATTTAATGAAGGCGGAGTTTGAATGTTTAAAATCTGCACTGATCAATGTAGCCGACAGGACTATGACCTGTAATGTAGTACCCAATAATGATGTCGGAAGTTTATTGCCCTCACTAATTAGTCAAATGAGTAACACACCTGGGTTAGAGTCTCATCCTGGTCCTGCTATTCAAAAAGGTCCCATCACTGCTACCCCATGCCTTAACTGCAGTCATGTAAATACTATTCACAAGATAAATGCACATAGTAAGCAAGGGGACAGAGGGGCTATCTCACCAAGACACATAGATAACTTGAATTCTGTATCAGGAAGCAGCTGCCCTATAGATCAACGTCCCAGTATATCCACATGTGATGTTAGACTAGCTAGGTATATCCCTAATCGTTCTAGGAACGGCTCCTTGAGATCTAATCCCGATGTACTCGACTTACCCCCAGCCTCATGCCCATATGTGTTAGTCCTGGCTGGGGTCCCTTACCTATCTGGGGAGCAAAGGGAATCTTGGGCAGATCTGCGCAATAAGGCTGTAGAATGGCTCTGTAAACATAAGGGGTTCCACCCTTCCAAAATGAATGATATTATCATGGTTAGAAGAGTTGGGTGGGTTGGCCATTCTGTCAAAAACATAAATGGCGACTGCATCGTTCTTAATTTTCGCAGACCCAAGATTGTTCGCCATCTATTGAATATTTTTGAACAACCCACCACTCAAAACACTCACATTAGTGCGCTCCCTTGAGCTATTTTTACAAGCCACTCACTAATCCTTTTAGGGATTCCCCTGTCTTGCCTTTGATAACAAATAGGTTTAACTCGCTATCCAACCTAGATACACAGGATTGACAATTATTAACTATGGACGCTCAGCCTTCCCACCAGTCCCTTCTGGAGCAGCCCCCTGCTAGTACAGTTACAACCATTACCGACAATGGCGAAAGCCCACCCACTAGTATTAATAATGGAGCTGATTTGAACATCCTCAGCTGGAATGTAGCAGGACTGCACTCCAAGCTCGATGACCAGGATTGGTTGCGCCTGGTCCAAGAGCAAGATATTGTCATGTTCCAAGAGACCTGGGCCACACACGATTCACATATTGAAGGGTTTCATTGTACTTGCGTCCCGGCCTCCAGCCACAATACAGGTCGACCATCTGGGGGCCTTCTTATTGGTCTTAATGTAGCGACTGGTGGTAGTTACAAGATATTCCCAACAAACAGCCCTAACTTCCAAGTAATACTCTTTAAGAGAAGAGTTTCTCTTTATTTGGTAAACTTTTATGATAATGATTTCGCATCAGTTCCCAATAAGAATTTTATTGAGCTTCTTGATTTCATTTCCAATCTAGACTACCAGGCATCTGGATGGAATACCATTGGGATTATTTTAGGCGGGGATTTTAATGCAAAATTTTATGACAGGCATTGTGTCATGGAACCATACACTATGGGCCCTTCTTTTCGCAGGGGAGTGGAATTGGCAGCTCTACTGAGCTCGCTTAACTTAGTTAATGTCATGGAGCAGTTGGGCACACCTCATGCGACTAACAACCATCTCCCGACCTTCAGAGGTAGGGGATATTCGTCCGTAATAGACTTTGTTTTCATCTCTTTTTTACTCACGGATTACTTAATTACTGCAGAGGTTGTTGCCACCATTCAGGGGGATCACAACCCCATCAGAACCGCTTTCAGATTAGCACCCCGACACATGTTCCCAATTGAATGTGGGGCTAAAGATCTAATTCCATCTACTGACAACCTAACACTGTCTTGGAGGGGCATTGATAATGGGGATCTGTTTAAATTACTAGTGAAGGACAATTTACCCCATATCACTTCCTGCTTGTCATCTGAAGCCCCTCATCAGGAGGTAGTTGGTGGTTTTTCTAAACTCTGTCAGGCAGTTAAAACCCTCCTGTCAAAGCCCGCCTCCGTGAGGAAATCGGGCCCTAGATGGTTTGATTCGGCATGCTCTGTTGCCAACAGGAACCTGTGTATGGTTTTGTCAGCTGACCCCAGGTGCTCCTATGACGTAAAACAGGCCAGACAGATGTATAAATTAGCTATTACTAACCGGAAAGAGGCACTTTTAAGGGATCGCTGGGAAGCCCTATCGCAGGCTGCTACGGAAAAAGGGGCAACCTATTTTGGACTGCTGTAAGGGATCTTAGATCCACGGGACAGCTATTAACATCAATTAGCTGTACAATCTCGAGTCAGTCCTGGGAAAATCATTTCTCAAATATTTATGCCACCCCGCAGGGAGAGACTGAACAGTTGGAGTATAGTCTCCGGAATACTGTTGAAATTACACTCCCTGAAATAGAAGAGGCCATCCATCAGTCTATCGGGAATAAAGCCCCTGGCCCGGACGGTCTACCGATTGATCTCATTAAATGGATCCCGAACTTCTGGGCTCCCCTTCTCCTGAATGTTTTCAATCACTGTATGTCGGGCCCGCTCCCTGATACTTGGGCAAAAAGTATCATAGTCCCAATATTTAAAAAGGGGGACCGGTCACAGCCCATTAATTATAGACCAATATCGTTGATTGATAACACTGTCAAAATATTGGGTAGAGTCCTATATAACAAGATCCTGGAATGGTCAGAGGAACATGGCATTTTAGAGCGCTGCCAGTTAGGCTTTCGTAGGAAGGTTGGTACCATCGAGCAATGTCTCAATCTTAGCCTTGTAATTGGGAAATATACCATCGCCCGCAAAACCCCTGTCTACCTGGCCTTCATGGATTTGTCCTCAGCTTTTGATTTTGTCAACAGGTCAAAGCTGTGGGCTATCCTGTTGGGCCATGGTTTAGACGCTCCCCTGGTTCATTTCCTGGCTTATCTCCATAAGGACCTTCAGGCACAAGTGAGAATTGGCAGAGGTGGTGAGGTCTCAGGGCCCATCAAGGTAGGAAGGGGGGTCAGGCAGGGATGCGTTCTGGCCCCCTTTCTTTTTATTATTTATATTAATGGCCTGAACAAATCATTGATAGCTGCAACCAAAGACGTCCCTATGATTAACGGCAAACCTTTGCCGGTGCTACTTTATGCTGATGATGCGGTGCTCATAGGCCGCACCCCAAACTCACTGCGCATCTTAGTACAGTCGTTTGTTAAACATATGGACAGTCTGGACTTAAGAGCCAATTTAAAAAAATCATTTTTAATGTCTTGTGGCCCACGAAAACACTCTCTTACCTCTATCACCGTTGGCAGCCAAAAATTAATGTGCACTGGTAAATTCCCCTACCTTGGTGTGGTCTTTGCTGCGAACGGCTCCTGGACTGAGCATCTTTCTCACTCCAGGAGCAAGTTCTCAAAGACCATTAACTCAATTTTTAGCTTTCCCCGTCCTAAGAATATTGGCGTTATTTTAGCCATCTTAAATTTTTTTAAATTGCAATGCGTCCCAGTAGCCACTTATGGAGCGGAGATTTGGGGCACCATAAACAGCTCCTGCATTCAGCGGGAAGAAAACAGATTTTGCAGGAAACTGTTGGGCACCCCAATCTCGACATCTCACTATGTTTGCCATAAAGAATTAAACTTAAATTATGTCACTGATTTTATACGTGCTCGTCCGGCTCTCTTTTGGTTGTCTGTCTGGAAGAATGAGGAAGCTATTCTGACTAGAGATATCATCATGGATTGTTTGAAGTGTGAGAAAGGGATGGATATCCCCTGGCTATCCGGAGTTTACCAGAGCTTATGCAGTATTAATCAGGGTTGCATTTTTAGAAACCCCTGTAAAGCTGAAACGCTACGGAAAAAAGATCTTAGAAATGCACTCTATTTATCCTACAGTACCGAGCGTATAGCTCAGGAATCACAGAAAACCCTTGTCTCTAGTTATATGTCACTAGTCCGATATTGTTATCCCCTACCAAACTACCTCACCTTACCTATGAGTCATTGGGAAAGAAGTCTGTTATTCCGTCTCAGAGCAGGGACACTCAAGTTTGCATTATGTTTTCCCCTCGGTTACCATCCCAAAATTGATTTGGTACCCTGCCCATGTGACGGAATTAGCGGACAGACAACTCTGCACTTTTTATTCTTCTGTAAATACTATATGAAATATAGCAAGGGGACACTTTATCCCTATTTTAAAAAGAGGAAACCTGTTAGCCTGGATTTGGCTTATACAAGCATGCTTGCTTTGATTGATGAGGAGCTTGTCTTTCGCTTAAGTACTTTTCTGAGAGCTGCTATTCGGGCACGTAAGTCCATGTTAGACTCTTGAATTCATAACTGTGATTGGTTACGCTGTAAATAATGCATTTTATTTATTATATTCTAACATGTGACATTATGTCTTATAATTTTAACAGTCTTTTTATGGTTGTACTTTCATGGATATACTGTCTATCCGAATAAAGATCATGAATTGAATTGTAACCTGAACATGCGAGACCACATTAACTCGATGGCTAAATCAGCCAGATTCCACCTGAACTACCTGTGGAAGCTGAAACCTTTCATCGATGCTCCTGACTTAAAAATAGCAGTCCAAGCACTAGTCATCTCTAGACTGGAATATGGATGTTCCACCCTCACGGGATTACCCAAGATCTCCTTGGCACCTCTAAAAGCCTGCCTCAACGCGGCCGCCAGACTACTCACCGGCACCAGGAAATTCGACCACATCTCTCCACATATGAAAGCGCTGAACTTGCTCCCTCTAGAGGCCAGAATACAGCTGAAACTGGCATGCATCACACACAAGGCTCTACACGCAAACTCCCCTACTTATCTGGCACAGAAACTAGTGGTATCTGGAGGAAGCAGGAACTCCCGGTCCGCTAGAAAGCTCTTGCTCCAACCTGCCCGTTTTCAGAAAAAAAGAACCTACAATAGGGCTTTCTCCGGGGCAGCACCAAGAATTTGGAACTCTTTCCCCCCCGCCATCAGAAGAATCCCTTCTCTAGCACGTTTCAAGAAGGAGGCCAAAACTTTCCTCATGGGTAAATTCCTCGTCTAAGGCCGCCCTCAACCACCAAAATGTGCCCGACGAATCTAAGGCTATCGCTTCTACCTCAGACCACCAATTCACCCCGCCAAGAAAATGTGGGGCTCTTGTTTTTACTGATTCTAACAATAACTGTAACCATAAACTTGTATCCCCTTTTTCCCCCATGTTCCCAGCACCCCTGCCCCTTGCCAGCCGTTTTGTATATTTTTGTATACTTCTGTACTTTAGACTTTTTGTTTGTTCACCCCTGTATACCGTGTAAAGCGCTCTGATACCCTCACGGGTCAAGTTCGCGCTCTATAAAACACTAAAATAAATAAATAAATAAATACCTCACCTGCACTGTGTCCTGGCCACTGGCCTTGTTGTTCACTGCTGTTTGCCCCTTGCCTGTGTAGGATCTCATGTACCTCACCTGCACTTTGGACTGGCCACTGGCCTTGCTCTTGTCTGACTTTTGCTGCATGACTGTGTGAAATGTAAATAAAAAGAAGAAATGTACTCCTGTTGTCTGCCTTGTCAGTGTCCTTGCTAAATAAAGGGTTACTGTGTGGGTATTGTTTACTGTGACACATGCTCTATTTTCCACTTCAACATTGCCAATGTCTTGTTTCCTCTGATCATGTTGTTTCAACTTTTGTGTCCCAGACTTCTGCATCTGTGTGTGTTGGCTTGGTAGTATGTGTGTTTGCTGCGGACTGATTGACTTCCTGGGTGTGTTGTTGTGTGTGTGATGTTTAGATTGTTGTTGTGTGTGTTTATGGTGTGTCACTCATCTCTGTTTGTAACTGGTATGTGTGTTGTGCACACACTGCTTGGTGTGCATGCAGTGCTGTGAGTTGATGTTGCCTTGTCCTTGCCTGTTGTGCACCCCCTGATGTTTGGCTGTTGTAGCATGTTGATATCTTTGTCTCTGCATGTGTTGTGACTGATGTGGCTGTGTGCAGTGTTTGTGTTGTGTTGTGTCATGCAGTTGACAGTTGCTCTGTGTGTGGTGTTCTATTTTCCTGTCAGTGTGTGTGTGTTGTTGTTGTGTTTGATTCAGGTGTGTTGCCATTGTGGTGTGCCTTACTTGTGTGTCTGTCACATGGACTGAGGTCTATTGTGGTTGCTGTGCTTGTTTTATGGGCATCCTTGTTGTTTTCTCCTCTCACATTTGATGTGTCTATGGTCATGGTTGTGCATGTGCAGACATGTGGTACACTGTGACACCATTTTGAGTGGATGGGTGTTGTGGTATGTCTGTCTATGTGTCATTGTAGGCCCATTTCTGCCTTTTGTTCTCCATTATTGTTTTTAGTGGATGCACTTCTTATATGTGTTGTGGTATGTTGTCTGTGCATTTTTCCTGACTAATGAGGTTGTGTACTCCTGTTGTGTCTGTGCTCCCATTGAATTTCCACTGTTTAACTGCACAGGTCTTGTCTGTTATTGTAGTAGTTCTGTGTGTGTGTTTTGATTGTGTTCTGTGTTTGACTGTTGTTTTTGTGCGTACAGTGTGTAGGAAGGTGGAATCTGACTACATGGTTGCCCCCACTTTTGTTCTGGTGTTTTGATGGTTTTTGACTTAGTTTGGCTGAGAACCTGCTATTCAGGTCCCCAGCCTATCTGCTTTCTCTTATAAATGGATTCCATGTACTTTAGGTACACCACAGATTGGATTCTGGAGTGCCCTTATAAGTCCCTAGTATATGGTATACTATGTACCCAGGGCATAGGTACCCCAGAGGCCTACCAGGGGCTGAAGCATGTATTGTGCCACCCCTGGAAGGTCATCCAAAATGACACCACAGGACTGCTACTGCAGCCTGAGTGAGGTGGTGCATGCACCCCTTGCAGAGAGATAGGTTCACTATATCTCACCTATCACTGCACATAGAAACCTATCAGTCACCCCTATGGCAGGCCTTATCAATCCTGAAGGCAGGGTGCTTGGTTATATGTGAGAGGGTGCCCATGCATGAGCAGAGCCCCTCTGCAGCCCTCGGAATCTCCTCTCCGGGGTTGTCTGCGGTGCAGCCTGACCATATACTCTTAAGTGCATTATATCCTTGCGGTAAATGCTAACTTTGGGATGGCTGCACGGAAACATGTCGTGTTTGGTGTCAAACACCTTGGAATCATACCCCCACACCAGTAACTGGTGTGGGAGTATGATCCCACCCTTCTAGAGGGAAAGACATGACAGCACCGGTATACCCGGTACCAGCTAAACAGAGCCCTGGCATCACAAAATGGATGCTGCAGCCCCAGACACGAGTCTGGCCTCCTGCTGCTGACCGAAACTCCGGCAGGGGAGGCCTGGATAATAGGTTTCCAGTCTCAGGGAGGTGTTACCACCTCCCAGACAGGCCTTAGTGGATTGGGGCTGGGTGGGTGCACTCCAAGAGTGCTTTGATGTCCTGCACTGGGGGCACATTTGGTGTCCTCGTGCATACCCCAGTTCAAACCGGTTGCAGGGGCTGCCAGCCCCTGCTCTGGCGTGAAGCTGGACAAAGGAAATGGGTGTAGCCACCCCTCTTTCCAAACCCTCCCATAGGTGGGTCCCCAGAGTTAGTCCAACCCCTTTCTTAGGTATAAGTAAGGAACCCCTGGCAACAGGATTTTAGATATCCCTGGACGAAACTCTGCAACTGAATCCTGGAACTTCGACGCTCTACTCAAGACTAGAGGACTGAAGAAATCTCCCTTGGGGTCAAGGAGTGACTCCCTTGTTTGGCAGGCACCAACAAAGCATTTGCCGGTCTGCATCTCCGAAGCTCCCGCCGGACTCCGAAGTACTTGCAGCCCAGGAAGAAGATTTCCAGACTTCTCAGAGGCCGACCCAAGTCCCCAGCAAAGCTGAGACCCGCAGCTTTCACGAGTGACGTGGAACCAGAACTCCTGGACACCGTGCACATTTGCTAGTGCATCAACTTCTCGACGAGTCTTGAAGTCTTGCTTTGGGTTACTTGTAGCCCATGCCCCGAGCACCATTTGCACTGAAGATTGTGAGCCTACACTCCACGAATGTTCCGTGGGCCCACTTCTTGCATTTCCGCTCGAGGCTCCTTCGCGATCCCTGGTCCGTCAACTGGTGGGTCCCTGTGAAGGCAACTCTGATTTTCTTTGGGTGTTTGTGGTTGCTCCAGACGTGCCCTAACTCCCCACTGAGTGGTGAGTCCCTCAGACCTTGCTGGTTTGCACCGAAGCATCTTTCTCCTTTCTGCGTGGGTTGCTGTTGCCAAGGCTTGTTGTGTTCAATCCGTGCACCAACACTGCAGAACTCGACATCCTTTGTGGGACAGCTTGAATCCAGCTCCTGGCTGTCATCGACGCCTCCTGGTCCTTGTGGCTGAAGAGTCAAGCTTCACCTCTTTCACCTGAAGCACCCGACATCGGTGGGCATTCGACTATCGTGGCCCTGGTCACTGGCAAGTGACCCAGACTCTGTCCCCTCTGCTTTCAGGTTCTTCTCATCTTCGATCCAGGCTTGGATCTCTTCGGACACTTCGCATCTTCCCGGCGGCAGCACTTCTCTGCAGACTGCCATTGAAAACGATGACGCGACCCGACACCATTTGACACCTATGGACCCGGCTTCCCTGGGTGAGGTAACTCGAGTACTCCGGTGCTCCCGTGGGTGTTGACCCTAGAACTGTCTAAGTCCAAGAGGGTTTGGTCCTAGTCCATTTCTAAGTGTCCTTAAACTCTAAAACTCTTACCGCGACTTTCCCATAGACTTTAACGGAGCTCGCGGCTGTGTTCACACACTGCACACAGCCCCCGTGGGTCCCCTGTGTCACTACCTTGGGTGGTTCCTTGGGGTCCCAGCGATTCTACAGGCTCTGGGCCTTGTGTCTACTTAAGTCGTGGTTCTTATACCACTTTCTTAATATATGGTTTGGTACGCCCCTAGGGCTAATCGTATATTGTGCTATTGTACTGTGCTATTTGACTTGTAACTTGTATACTTTCACCTCTAGCCTCATAAAGAGACTATTGGGTAGTGTTTAGTAATAAATACATATATTTTATATATATACCTGGTGTGGTTCTCCTTTCATTTGGTCATTCATGAGATTATAACTGGTAAAACAATAGCTTAACACTCCTTCAAGACTTAGCCTGAATGCTGGTCTCCATAGCTACCACTAGGATAGCTTTCAATAAAGGTTGCCTTTAAACCTATCATCAATAAAGGTCGATTGGACTGGTGCAAGGTGCCCACTATAACTAGTGGACAGCATATACCAGGCCAACTTCTCACATTGGTGTGCAGCGGTTGGATTAAAGCTTGCCTTGTTTTACCAGATAATCTCAAGTGTGTGACTAACTGAAAACCACTAAAGGTACCTGAGGTACATATAAATTCAAGCCTAGAAATACAGTAAGTTCTACTGAACTTAGAGTTGTGTGTCAAGGGCTTAGCACACCCTTTCTACAACTCAAGAGAGTTTAGTAGGCCACACTAGAGTAGGTAGTGCATACACCACACCTCACTAGTGATGTCTTCAAGGCCAGGAACCAGTGGGTCCCTGCCAGAAGCCAATGGGCTTCTACCATCCAAGTATGACAACCTCCCATTCTTGGAATTGAGAGCATTGTGCAAGACTAGGAAGCTGAAGACAGGCAAAAGTGCCAACACCCAACGTCTCATGGAGATGCTTCGGTTGGATGATCTCAGAAGACCCCTAGCGTCTGAAGGGGTAGGCAGAGAGGGTGGGGCAGAAAAGGAGGAAGGGCCCAGGGGTGAAGAAACCCAGGACCTGACCTCTGAAGCTGACCAGGAAGATGACAATGATCTTGACCTGGAAAATCCAGCTCCTCCTGCAGATGAGGAGGAGGACCAGAATGGCCTCCCCTTTGTCCCACCAGGAAGAGTTGTGAGTGTGCCTAGAAGGTCAAGATCTCCTTCTCAGGAGTCTAACCATTCTGACACCTCAGTAGGGACCTCTGTTTCCTCTCATAGGAGAGAATCGTCTCATGAAAGGAAAGAGAGACTGCTCAAGTATGGAGAAGCTCAGCTTAGGATCAGAAGAGAGCAGTTGGCTATAGACAGGGAGTCCCTAGAGCTTCATAGACAAAGAAGAAAGTTGGGACTAGAGTCCCATGGTGGCAGCAACTTCCCTAGTGGTAGGGAAAGGTCTTATGACCATAGAAACCTGAGCAAAATTGTCCCTCCCTACCAGAGTGGGGATGACATCCACAAATGGATTACTGCACTGGAGAGGGCCTGTAAAGTTCAGAGGGTCCCCCAAGAGCAGTGGGCAGCAATCTTGTGGCTCTCCTTTGCAGACAAAGGTAGAGACAAGCTCCTCGCTGTAAGAGAAGAGGATGCTGACAATTACAAAGTCTTGAAGAGTGCTCTGATAGATGGGTTTGGCCTAACCACTGAACAGTATAGGTTGAAGTTCAGAGACACCCAAAAGGCTCAGACTCAAGACTGGGTTGACTTTGTAGATTGTGCTACTAAGGCCCTGGAAGGTTGGATACATGGCAGCAAAGTGCATGACTTTATAGGATTGTACAATTTGATTATGAGGGATCAGATCCTTAATAATTGTCAAAACCAGCTTTTACACCAGTACCTGGTGGACTCTGATCTGACCTCTCCCCAAGAATTGGGAAAGAGGGCAGACAAATGGGTCAGAACCAGGGTAAGGCCTAAGAATCAGGGTGGTGACCAGAAGAAAGATTCTACCAAGTCCCAAGAGAAAGGTGGGGATAAATCTAAGGATAAATCCACTACAGGGCCCCAAAAGTCCTCTTCTGGGGGTGGGCCCCAAACTCCTTCCTCCCCTGAAAAGAAACCATATTGCCATGTTTGTAAAAAGCCTGGCCACTGGAAAACTGATCCCAGTTGCCCCAGGATTGGCAATAAAGAAAATGTTCCTCCAACAAATACTACCACCCCTCCTGGTACTACCAGTAGTAATCCTCCAGTTGGGAGCAGTGCACCCAAAAAGTTAGGTGTTTTAGCAAGGGGAACAGAGGTGGGCCCTAGTTTAGACAGGACCCCCTCAACAGACTCCTCTGACTCTGATGGTGGTATAGGATTTGCCACCTTTACCATGGGTCCCAATGCATTGGGCAGGTACAGACTGGAGCCAATGATTAATGGTCAGAAAGCTGTGGCATTCAGGGACACAGGGGCTAGTGTCACCATGGTGGCAGGGAAACTAGTCTCCCCTCACCAGCTTTTACCTGAGTTTAAATACCAGGTGACCAACATTGATGGTGTCAGAACAGATCACCCGATGGCCATAGTCAATCTCAGCTGGGAAGGGGTCACAGGCCCAAAAAGAGTGGCAGTGTCTGATGGGCAATGATCTAGAAATTTCAGCCTGGGCTGAAGTTGAACACCAAACCCATCTGAGAATGCTGGGCATCCCTGAGAAAGTTAGGGGGGCTGTGATGGCCACAGCCCCACCCCAGGAAAATGTTTGAGTGATGGAGCCTGAAAGAATGGCCCACTCTCCTCCACAAGAGAGCACAAGGGTTGAGGAAAAGTCTTCTTCCCCCAGGCTATAGGTAAGGGTCAGCCTCCTCAGAGAACTGATCCTACCCCTAGTGAAGGAACTGCCCCAGAGGTAGTCAGGCCTGGCCTGGCCACCCCTCTGATGGCAGGGGACCCTTCCAAGGTGGTACCCAGTCTGGAGCAGGTAACCTGCCCCTCTCTACCCTGCCTCAGTCAGCCCAGGGCTGCAGAGGTCAGGGAGGTCAGTGGACCCCACAGGGCCCCCTGTCCAGAGGAACCCCCCCATCAGCAGATTAGGGGCACCCAGTCTAGTAGCCCTAGCCAGGTGAAAATTCCTCAACACACTGAGTGATCCCCCATACCTTTGTGTAGGGACCTCCCCCAGAAGGACTCTGTTAGGCAAGGGCAAACCTGGGCCCAAAAGGTTCCACACCTGCCATGTCCCTCCAGTGTTCCATCCAAAGGGACCCAACCCCCAGCTGTAGGCAGCCAAAGGTTGACCCTTAGAGCAAAGTGCAACTCAGTCATGGAAAGACAGGCATACATGGTGACCAGTGATCTGAGGAAGCTGAGACCAACTTTCCTAGGGTCTCACTTCCCTACTCAGACACCTCATCAGCCTTTTACTTTACCAAAGCACACCACAGGTAGTAATTCCCCATGGTGGAGACCCTCTCATACCCTTAGGGTGAGGGATAGCTTAGTGGACCATAAGACAGGGGGTAACCATGCTAGTGCAGGTACTTCCTTATATGGCCACTTAGTCAATAAAGGCTCAACTGGCCAAGGTTAGCCTTATCTCCTTTCGTTTGGGGGGGGGGGGGTTATGTAGGAAGGTGGAATCTGACTACATGGTTGCCCCCACTTTTTTTCTGGTTTTTGATGGTTTTTCACTTAGTTTGGCTGGGAACCTGCTATTCAGGTCCCCAGCCTATCTGCTTTCTCTTATAAATGGATTCCATGTACTTTAGGTACACCACAGATTGGATTCTGGAGTGCCCTTATAATTCTCTAGTATATGGTATACTATGTACCCAGGGCATAGGTACCCCAGAGGCCTACCAGGGGCTGAAGCATGATATTGTACCACCCCTGGAAGGTCATCCAAAATGACACCACAGGACTGCTACTGCAGCCTGAGTGAGGTGGTGCATGCACCCCTTGCAGAGATATAGGTTCACTATATCTCACCTATCACTGCACATAAAAACCTATCAGTCACCCCTATGGCAGGCCTTATCAATCCTGAAGGCAGGGTGCTTGGCTATATGTGAGAGGGTGCCCATGCATGAGCAGAGCCCCTCTGCAGCCCTCGGAATCTCCTCTCCGGGGTTGTCTGTGGTGCAGCCTGACCATATACTCTTAAGTGCATTATATCCTCGCGGTATATGCTACCTTTGGGATGGCTGCACGGAAACATGTCGTGTTTGGTGTCAAACACCTTGGAATCATACCCCCACATCAGTAACTGGTGTGGGAGTATGATCCCACCCTTCTAGAGGGAAAGACATGACAGCACCGGTATACCCGGTACCAGCTAAACAGAGCCCTGGCATCACAAAATGGATGCTGCAGCCACAGACACGAGTCTGGCCTCCTGCTGCTGACCGAAACTCCGGCAGGGGAGGCCTGGACAATAGGTTTCCTGTCTCAGGGAGGTGTTACCACCTCCCAGACAGGCCTTAGTGGATTGGGGCTGGGTGGGTGCACTCCAAGAGTGCTTTGAAGTCCTACACTGGGGGCACATTTGGTGTCCTCGTGCATACCCCAGTTCAAACCGGTTGCAGGGACTGCCAGCCCCTGCTCTGGCACGAAACTGGACAAAGGAAATGGGTGTAGCCACCCCTCTTTCCAAACCCTCCCATAGGTGGGTCCCCAGAGTTAGTCCAACCCCTTTCTTAGGTATAAGTAAGGAACCCCTGGCAACAGGATTTTAGATATCCCTGGACGAAACTCTGCAACCAAATCCTGGAACTTCGACGCTCTACTCAAGACTAGAGGACTGAAGAAATCTCCCTTGGGGTCAAGGAGTGACTCCCCTGCTTGGCAAGCACCAATGAAGCATTTGCTGGTCTGCATCTCTGAAGCTCCCGCTGGACTCCGAAGTACTTGCAGCCCAGGAAGAAGATTCCCAGACTTTTCAGAGGTCGACCCGAGTCCCCAGCAAAACTGAGACCCACAGCTCTCACGAGTGACGTGGAACCGGAACTCCTGGACACCGTGCACATTTGCTAGTGCATCAACTTCTCGAGGACTCTTGAAGTCCTGCTTTAGGTTACTTGTAGCCCAGGCCCCGAGCACCATTTGCACTGAAGATTGTGAGCCTACACTCCACGAGTGTTCCGTGGGCCCGCTTCTTGCATTTCCGCTTGAGGCTCCTTCGCGATCCCTGGTCCGTCAACTGGTGGGTCCCTGTGAAGGCAACTCGGATTTTCTTTGGGTGTTTATGGTTGCTCCAGACGTGCCCTAACTCCCCACTGAGTGGTGAGTCCCTCAGACCTTGCTGGTTTGCACCAAAGCATCTTTCTCTTTTCTGCATGGGTTGCTGTTGCCAAGGCTTGTTGTGTTCAATCTGGACACCAACACTGCAGCACTCGACATCCTTTGTGGGACAGCTTGAATCCAGCTCCTGGTTGTCGTTGACGCCTCCTGGTCCTCGTGGCTGAAGAGTCAAGCTTCACCTCTTTCACCTGAAGCACCCGACATCGGTGGGCATTCGACTATCGTGCCCCTGGTCACTGGCAAGTGACCCAGACTCTGTCCCCTCTGCTTTCAGGTTCTTCTCATCTTCGATCCAATCTTGGATCTCTTCGGACACTTCGCATCTTCTCGGCAGCAGCACTTTTCTGCAGACTGCCATTGAAAACGACGACGCGACCCGACACCATTTGACACCTATGCACCCGGCTTCCCTGGGTGAGGTAACTCGAGTACTCCGGTGCTCCCATGGGTGTTGACCCTAGAACTGTCTAAGTCCACGAGGGTTTGGTCCTAGTCCATTTCTAAGTGTCCTTAAACTCTAAAACTCTTACCGCGACTTTCCCATAGACTTTAACGGAGCTCGCGGCTGTGTTCACACACTGCACAGAGCCCCCGTGGGTCCCCTGTGTCACTACCTTGGGTGGTTCCTTGGGGTCCCAGCGATTCTACAGGCTCTGGGCCTTGTGTCTAATTAAGACGTGGTTCTTATACCACTTTCTTAATATATGGTTTGGTACGCCCCTAGGGCTAATCGTATATTGTGCTATTTTACTGTGCTATTTGACTTGTAATTTGTGTACTTTCACCTCTAGCCTCATAAAGAGACTATTGGGTAGTGTCTAGTAATAAATACATATATTTTATATATATACCTGGTGTGGTTCTCCTTTCATTTGGTCATTCATGAGATTATAACTGGTAAAACAATAGCTTAACACTCCTTCAAGACTTAGCCTGAAGGCTGCTCTCCATAGCTACCACTAGGATAGCTTTCAATAAAGGTTGTCTTTAAACCTATCATCAATAAAGGTCGATTGGACTGGTGCAAGGTGCCCACTATAACTAGTGGACAGCATATACCAGGCCAACTTCTCACCCAGTGGTTCTGCCATACCTGTGTGTGTGTGTGATGTTTGTGGATACCCCCCAGGGGGTGTGTTTGCTTGTCAGTGTGTTGACTGGACATTATTGGAAAGCTTCTGTGTGTTTGTCACTGGTGCTGTGTGCTGCAGGTGTGATGGGTGTGGGGGTTGTGTGAAGGTTCATACTTGTGTTTGACTGTCATGGAGTGTTGCAATGGACCCTGTGTGTTGTGCTGCTGACATACTCCTGTGATGTATTTTGATTCAGATGTGTGGCTGATCAGGGTTGGACTTCATACCCTTCCTTTCATCCCTGTGCCTATTCATGGGTTGCCTTGCTGTCTCCCTGAGTTGTTGCAGTGAGGTGACTGTGGTTTGACTTCACTCACTGTGACTGCCATGTGTGGATTTTTGGGCTGGGGTGGATGTAATGTGTTCCTTCCCCTGCATGTGATGTACACATTTTTGGTGTTCAGCTCCTTGCCATTCCATTTGTGTGCACCTCACTTTGGGTTGCCTATTTGTTGTCCTACATTGCTGTTGGCATGTGGTCTGTGTTTGTTGCTGTGTGTCAGTGTGGTGTATGTCTGTGTGACTTGGCAGGCTGTGTGTCCATTGGAGTGTTTGTTCATTGTCTGTGTGAGTTTAATTTGTGCTTGGACTCAGTTTACTTGGCATGAGTGTGGTGTTGTTGTGGTGTGTGTGTTCCCCTGGCCCAGTGCTTGTACGCTGTGTGTTACTCTGCAGCCACACCTCATGAGTCTGTCTCCCTAGTTGTTTGTTGTGTGGTGCAGTGTGTGTGTTCACCTGGCTGCTTTTTGGGCATGTGGGGGCACAGGGAGTTCACGTGGCATGTCCCTTCATGGTGTGGGTGGGCCTAGTGTGTGGAGTGTGGAGGTGTTGCCCTGTGTACTTTGGGCACTGCCACTGCCTTGCGCTGGCCCAGGCTACTACATTGTGTGCATTTTTACTCGCGGATTCACCGCTGCGGTCACGGGAACTGGGCATTATTTCAGGATCGCGGACATGGTGGCCTGGGTGTGGAGGGGTGGACTAGTGGCAGGTGGGACATGTGTGGCTACACCTGTGGTTGTGTTCCTGTCCCCACAAGGGTGTCTGGTGGGGGCAGGCACCTTACATCGGACATGGATTTGTGGGTTGTGTTTGTTAGCGGAGTTGTGTGATGGCGTACCTGCGTCGGCATCCGCGACAGTCCATGGCTTGCTGTAGGTGGATCATGTACAGCGCCGGGAAGACGTGTAGTGCCCGGTCCATGGCGGTCGGCTCCGGTTATCGATATCGCGCTCCGCTGTGGTGCTTCCGTATGCTCAGAATGGCCGGTTTCTCCGCTGCGGTGGGCCTGGCTGTTTTGCGCATCCTAATTTGTACGGAGGGAGGGACGCCATTCCGCACGGCGGTGGCTCTGGATCGGTTGTCTCCGCCGCGGGCGCATTTTGATTGCGGTCCGAGTTGCACCGCGGCAGTCGGACAATGGGCTGTGTTTGGTCATTGTAATATGGCGGACGGGGGCAACGCTGCTCATGGGCGGAAAACAGTGTTTTCTCCCACCGCCAGCATCGCGGAGGTGCATCCGCCAGTCATCGTAATGGACCCCTAAGTGCAGACTTCTGTAAATGTCTCCATAAACATTGGTTGAAGTGGAAGTAACATCTTTGTATAGATGTGTGGGGGTATAATTTGAAGATAGAATTTATCATGGCTTGTTCAAAGTCTATTACTATTCTTTGAGGGAAAAAGTCGTTTGTTTCTTGCTTTATTTTACCTAACATTTCAGTATATGTTGCATTCTGTTTGTTTGGTAATAAAGCATATATTAATGGAATGCAAGTGTTATGATATTGCCCATGGATACTGTACAGTTGGTAGAATGGTTTAGGGCATATGCTGAAGGTGCCATCCATCATCCATGTTTGGCATTGTTGAAGTTTAGTTATATTGTTTGCTGTAGCAAACATAATAATCCTTTTATCTTTATTTTTGTTGTCAAAGAAAATAAAAGGTTCACCATTGTGTGTTATAGTAAGTTCTGGGGGAATTATGACATCCTCAAAATTTTTAGGTGTAGGTATTGTTGGTGTTGTTGATTTTTTTGGTCCTAGCTATTGTTCTTTTAATAGAAGCAATTGATGGTAATTGACCTGTTGCTTCTCTGTGTACTTTAGGTAATAGTTCTTTAACTATAACACTTGTAGGAATTTGTGAGGTGCTACTTAATTCTTTAATATTTTCAAGGGTTGATCTCACTTCAATTTCAGAAATATTTGGTGGATGGTTATGCTCCCTTGTATATAATACAGTTGTTTCCCTGGTGGTAGCACGACCATAACATTTGTTTGAGTAATATTTTGAACATTTCCAGTTCACTCTAAGGCCTGTTTGCTTCTCTTGGATGTAGACGTACCCCATATAACACAATAAGAATTTCCCTTTCTGAGATGTTATAAATTGGGCATCTTCAGTCATTGTGAGGTGGTAAAATCTATAAAAATGTACATGAAAGTATATGTAAAATAATATTATACATGTTTATATGAATAGTAATAAATGCATTTTAATTATATACTTACCAACTGTTATTTAGTTGTAGTTGAATGGAGATGTTCTTTGTTCAAAAAATGTTGTTTGTTTGAAGTGCTCTGTGAAAAGAAAGTAAAGCATATTTTATTTCATGTTTTACAATTTATATGTGGTGGTCTTGGTGTTTATGACAGAGTATAGTTTTATTAACGTTTTAGTTTCATTTTACAAACGTTTTAAAAAAAGTTTAAAAGTATAAATGGGGTCGTTTTGGCGGTTAGGACATTTTAGGTGTTGAGTTCCCTTTTAGTGAGATTTAACAAGTTATTTTTAGAGTATACTTACTTTGTTAGTTATCTGTTTTTGTAAGGTGAAATCTTTTCTCTCGTTTTTGGAGTAATATCTGTTGTGGAAATATAAAGACATAAAATATATGAGTTAGTAATTTAAGTTAGCAATTGAAATCTGTGTTACATTTTAATTTAACAGTTTATTTAGAAATGCTTATTTACTTACTTTTTCCTAGGTGTAGTAGGCTTGATTTTAGAGGTGTGTTTGAGAGTGGTGAAAATCCGGCAGAGTTTCTCCTTCCTTAATTATTTTTGTTTAAGGTGTAAAAGAAGACATATTTTTTTGTTTATATAGTGTGTTCTTAATTGTTTGTTGAAAATCATTGGTCTATTTCGATCTTCTGTGTTTCTATTGGTTAATTTGAATTTTTTGTTTTGTTTTGTAATTGTTTTACTTGTATGGAAATCGCAAATTGAGAGAAAAGGTTTTTTTAGGTGAGGAAGGAGATGTTGAATTTATTATTTAAAAAGAAATGTATAATATATATTTTAAATGTTGAATATGTTACTATTATTTGTTTGTAAATATTATTTGTGTAGTTGTTATGTTATTATTAATTTATGTTGTTATTATTTTGATAGATATGTTTATATATAAATTTTATGTGATATGTGTATTTATGTCATTTATTGTATTTTTGGTGTTGAAAGTAGTAGTTTTAATGTGTATTTGTGTTGTCGATATTTAAAAAAAAATTATAATATTGCTGTCTATATTTTTGTTCTCGATATTTTGGACATGTCCTATACTTATTTATAACCGTCGATAATTTGTATTGCGATATTTATGTGTGCGATATTTGTGTAGTCGATATAGTTTCATTACGATAATGTGGTTTCGATATTAGTGTATTTTTATAATTAAGTATACAATATCGATATTTGTGATGTCGATATTTTTGCGTCGAAATATTTGTATTTCGATAATGTGTCTTTCGGTATTATGTCAGTGATTCGGCAATGACATAGAATTCCCTTATCACCCATTCACACATTGCCTTTTTGCCAGTGACTTTGACATGAAGATAAACTGGTGCACTCAGGTGATGATGCAATTCAGTATCAGTTGGAAACAACATAATTGGCTTGCCTTTGGGATGCTCATGTGTGCCAATGATCTTTTAGAATGATCTGGTGGCCAGGAAATGGAGTGCAGCCAGCATTTTGACTCATGCAGGTTTAGCTTGAAGGCAGACTGCAAGTGAATTTAGCTCCTGCTCCAATCTTTAGTCATGTCAAGCATCACATTAAGTGAGAAGCAGCATCTAGCAATGATTGCTTCCCTAAAAATCACAAAGATCTTGATTCTCTGTCTGTAAATCTTCAGTCTCCCATTCAAATAATTGTTCCTCAAAATGAGTGGTAAGACAACAAATATAATCACAGACACAGTGAAACAAAGATTTTTTGGGTCTGGGTTGGGCTTTCTTGTGTGGGCTGGCTGTGTATGATTGGTTGCTGTTGTAATAAGTTCTTTTGATTCTGTTGATGAGTCTGGCAAATGTTCACTTACTCCCTCCTGCATGTGTGTTTCATGTAATTGAAGCCTTTTTGCAATATGTGTTTATGTTGTATGAAAAAATTAGTAAAATTAAAATACAAAAATTGTAGACATTTAAAATTATTTTCCATTTATTTATGTACTTTTCCTTTCCCTGAGTAATATTCTGTGCCACTATTGCTTTCTACAATAATGTGTTGCAGTATCAGTGATTGGCAACATGTGGTGCTGGACTTGCTACAAGGCTCGTCTGGAATAGATTTGTGCTTATTTTGTCTTTCCTATTATTGTAGTAGAGATAAATTAAAGTTTGGTGATTAGCACTTGTGTTTTCCTTTGTGGGTATGTTAAAGTTTTTGCATAGCACTTGTTTTATTTCTTTTGTGGGTATCTTTAAGTATTTTTGTAAGCCTCCCTAAACCCTCCTTAAATTTCCCTTAACCTCACCCATTTAGTAGTAAATATGTTTTAGTTTCCAATCACTCCACCTTGTCCCTCCCACGTTTTCTACAAACATGTTTATCTCCATCTGCGGAGATCTCTGAATTTGTGCCAGAAATATCCGAACATAAGAGATAGAACCAACATAGGAGGAGAAGAAAAACTATTTCAATATACTCTTAATTTAGTTGAGGGTGCTAATACGTTGAGAGAGCAAGTGATTTTTGCCAAGATCACACTTTTTGTTCAAGTGATACTTTACAAATTGTGCCATGGAACTGGCTTGAACTTGCTTAGCTATACTGCTTTACATTCATGGACACTGGAGCAATATGCTTACTGGCCAAACTATGGTGCTTTACATGCAAAGGCTATGATACTCCACATTCTGGGGCACAGTGAAGTCTACCCAGGCTAAGGTACTTCACTCACTGTGGCAATGCAGAAACTGATCTGGCCATGACACTTTTACATACAACCACTGGTCAGGTGTCCCATTGCTCCAGTACGTAAAGTGCCATTAGCCATGCTTTCTAGCCTAGATATGTTTCTTTGTATGTTAGAGCATTATAAGACATTTAAAATATTTGACTGCTTTACTTACTGCACCATTGTGGAAAGTGTTCTGGCTATAATGCTGCATGTACTGTGACAATGTGGAAACTACTCTATGTTTATTGCTTTACATACTGGGGTTTGTGAAAAGTGCGTAAGATGTTAAGGCAATGTGGATACAGTCCTGGCTATGATGTATAACATGCTGTGGCATTGCGACGCCTGGTGTGATTGTGGTGCTTTACGTTGTGGAGCAATAAGGCTACTATTATGGTTATGTGATGCTTTATCTGTTGAGGTATTGTGGAAACTGTCCGTCTTATTGTGCTTAAATATTTGGGAAATATAGATATTGGATACGGATTAGTTCTGCTTCACATGGTAATATGACAGCCTACATCATGGCCCAGTTTTTATTATAATGTATAATCCAACTATCTGAGGCTCAAGTATGTAAGCTTAGTAATTATAGGGTCAGGGTGACCTTAACCACCCAAAAGCCCTGACCCACCGGACAAATACTTTCACGGTGAACTCCTCCCTAGCACAACAAGGACCCCGGGCCTATTTAAGAATTATTGTTCATCTTTGAAACTCTTGCATATTGAGGAGTAGTCTGAAATACATGAGAAGTATACCATTACAATTGGTCATAGCCCTGAATATTTCATCCACGTTCTGATATACATAGAACTAGCCTGGCAAGTGATGACAATGCCCAGGAATATAAAGGCTTCAGTTCAGAAGGCATTTTGATGGACTGGCATACAAACTGTGATGGTCATTATGGCAAACTACTGCATGTAAAACATGTTAATTCTATAGGATTTTTGGGGAGAGCTTTTCTTCCAGTGAGTTCAATCGCATCAAATGGGAACTGTAGTACAAATGCATACCTGCTGTACATCGAGTGAATTATATCTAGGCTGTCTGGTTTTAGGTTTAAACCTATAATAACTGATAAAACCCCACCAAAAGGAAAATAGCCATCACCAGTGTTAACACATAAACACTGAAAAAACACCTTCACAACCACAAACTAAGTGCCATTCAAAGAAAGGAAAAGATGAATGAAAGATTCATTTTTATTTCTTCTTGAAGGGGCCAATACAATGTAACTTTGTTAAACAAGGCAGCAGCGAGAAAGACTGGGCTAACATTCGGCTTGAGTTTTGTTGTTTAGGAATGTCACTAAAATATTGTTTCTTCTCCATCTGCTTTTTTCAGTTTTGTGGTCTTTGGTCTAAAGATGCAGTGTTTAGAAGCATGTTTTAGGTCTTATTTAGTTATTTTCTAAACTGTAGAGAATCAGGAAATATCAAAATCATATTTAATATTTTGGCTACATTTGATTTCACTGATAGGTAAAATGGCTGGTTTCATAAGAATCTTTCCCAATATATACCATCACATTTACCCACAGACAGAGAATGAGTGAAATCCTTTGATACATCAGCCCCCTTTCTTAGCGAGTCATTATTGATTGTAGATGAATTGCCAAACACTCCAGGCTTTAAACATTCAATGCAAGGTGTAGTGACAGGCATATGTGAAAAGAGTGTTGTCACCAAGCATCTGAGATAGTGGTGAAAACATGACACCAGACGTTTGGTAAACATGGAACGCAGTGTCACTTGGAATGCTGCTGCAAAAAAGTTCCTACCAAGTTCAATAAAGATTGGAGTGATATTGTTTGTATTTGCAGTAATTCAGCTACGTATATGAAAAAGTTGTATGATGACCTGTCAAAACCGTTACCTGAGCTGAAGTGCTTCCCTGTAAGAAATCCTTATCACTTGCTAGATGGTATGCTGAAATCTTTACAATCTTCAGAGTTAATGAAGAATGCCATTGACTTTGTAGTCCAATCTGGTGCACTGTTTCGGTATGCCCAGGAACTAAAATGCAAATATTTCTCATTTTGTGCTTTGTGTGGCATCAAAGGAAGAGTCATCCTAGCTGTCATTTAGCCGGTGGTTCTCAGTCCTAGAGGCTGTGAATGCTATATTATCCATGTGGTGACCGCGTACAGAATTTTTGCTTAGTAATGATGCCAAAGGCGAGAAATGTGATGATCTTTGGTCACATATTCATAGTGATGTGAAAAAAGTACAGTCTACAGCATGCTTAGGTTTTTACAGGAATACATGACTGATGTAGTGGACATAATCAAAATACTAGAGTCTGAAAACACCCTTGTCTACCAAGTGTTCAGCGTAATTGGTGTAGATCTGAAACATCTCCTTGAGAGTAGGCTGAGTGACACTTTTAGTGACTTTGGCACTGCAACATGCTGCATGTTAGAATTCTTGCCACTTGGTAAGCAAAGAAATGTGGAGGAGCAATTCAGGAAATGTTATTTTACAGTCTATGGGAAATGTCTTACGATGATGCATAGAAATGTCCCTTCCCCGACCATGGCATTTGAAGTTAATAAAGCCTCATTGAGGTACTCTGCACAAGTTCTAGATCCCTTCTGAATTTTCTCCAGACTTTAAAAAGTACTGCTTCATTTTTAACTGCTTCAATAACTGAGGGCATATGCGCCACAGACTCACTAAAGAAGTATTGTATGGTGTACTACAATAAGTTTGATTTGTAAAAATTTATTTGGATCTCCTATACCCTGTATACACATGCACTATCAGTGCAGAAAGCAAGCAATAATTAAAAGCAAAACATTCCATAAACACTGGAAAAACACTGTTTCTATTGTTTTTAATGGCGCAAAAATGTGTAACCACTGATAACCACTGTTTTTAAGGTATTGAAAACACTGAAAAAACCCCACCAGAAGTTACCAAAAATAGAAACTGAAAACAGGAAAGCCTAATTATATCTAACACATTACGTTTTACAAGAAAATACTGATTTGCTTCAAGAAAGTAATATTGTTCATTTGTACTGTACTGTAGCAGAAATTCAAATCCTGGACTATTGCATTAGTTCCCCATCAAAACCGCTTGTTAACCTGTTGCTTTGCAGACTATGGGACATATTAACAAAGAAGTGGCGGAGCGTGTCGTTAACCTCCTTGGCTTAACGACAAGCTCCGCCACTTCTGAAACGCAGGGCTGCACCATATTTACAAGAATATGGTGCAGCCCTGTGTTTCCGCCTGCGCTGGTGCTAAGTTTAGCAGCCTAACGCCAACACAGGCACCCTTGCACCGTAGTGCAAGGGTGTCTGCGTTCAGGGGAAAATTGTTTATGTGCAGGAAGGGCCTCCTTCCTGCACACAAACAATCTTCAAATGCTGTTTTGTAACTTCTATGTGTGCTGCTTAATGAAGCACACACAGAAGTTGCAAAACTGCATTTTTTTTAAATGATTGTTTATGAGCAGGAAGGGGGACCTTCCTGTTCATAAACAATCATTGGCCTTTTGCTGTTTTCATGTGTGCTGCACAACGCAGCACACATGAAAACAGCAAAAACCAAGAGAAATGAAACATTTCTCCTCGTTGCACCAAGGTAAGACCAGGTTTTCCCTGGTCGTAATTCTGGCACTGCCTCCTATTTACGCCTCCCTTGTAAATAGGAGGCAGCGTCAGAATCAATGGGAGCTGCAGTGGAACGCCCACACCAACACCCATTGCCCTCCCCTTTCACGCTAAGCATAGCATGAAAGGGGGCCTTATTTACAAGGCAGCGTTAAGTCACGTTAAGTGGCTTAACCCTGCCTTGTAAATAAGGCGAGGCCCCTATCGCCTTCCTAACATCACTTAAAGTGACATTGTGATGGCTATAGGGGCTTGTAAATATGCCCCTATGTGGTTTAAAAATTGTACTTCAATGTGCACATTCCAGCCCAATTTTTGCAAAACATTCTTGGTGGGAGAAACACCGAATCCCCCCTACAGAGAGTCGTCTCTCTCACCAAGGTCAGTTGCTCTGTGCTGTTTGTAGCTAGTATTACTTTTTTTCCTCAGAAATTCTTTAGGTTTCCAGTTTATCCCTGATAATACTGCAATCTCTGACGACTGACCAATTAAATGGTTACGTCTGCCAAACAACCACTCGTTCCACTTCAGATTTCTCAGAAAACAAGTAGTAAAGTAGTATTAAACTATAAAAACAATTTCACCAAAAAACTATGTGGTGCGTGGTGTGCGTAGCTTGCCAGCAAAAATGGCAGGAGCTAAAGTGAATAAGCTCCTTATCGCAGAAGTCCAAAATATTTCAAAACTTTGCTGCCCGCTTCGCCCCCGACGGCTGGAACTATAAAGAAATGCTGGTGAGCAAGAGCCGCTATATTCTGAAACTCGGTTTCCGACATCCACCGGTCAGGGACAGTTGGTGGCGTCTTGGAGCCTAGTAAAGCCTGTGGAAACTTTTCAGAGGGCATGCCGGGGAGAAGCTGTGACTGAGGATGGATGGACATGGCAACAGGTTCCTCCTGGTCCTAACAGTGGGGATTTGGCTCTGGCGGCTGGGTATGTCCCCGGGTCTCCCTTAGGAGTGCAGTTCTCTACTCCGGTTAGAGTGAAGCGGGGTGAGCCTGAGGAACTATATCCTGCAGCCTAACAGGGGTACTGGAGACCGGGCCCTCTCCTCTCTCTGCCCCCCTCCTTCAACAAAGACTGGGCTGAAACAATTGTGGTGGCTGTGCTTGGGCAGCAAGGCCCGTTGTGTCGTTTGACTGTGGAGCCATGGACTCTCACACTACTGACCACTCCCAGTCCATACGGTGTCAATAGAAGTAACCTGGTCTTTGCCCTTCATGTGTATGTGAGAATTATAGCCATGCGCAGCATCTCCCACCCGGCGCTCTGCCAGTCAGGCTGATTTTGGACTGCAACAGAAGGTAGGACTAATAACAGTGAGCTTGTGGCTCTGTGACTCCCTCACTTGTCCTGTGTATTATCAGGGTCAGGGTTCTGCATTGTCTTAAAAAACCCACATTCACTCAAAAAAAGTGAGTCAAGCCGCTCGTCCCCCGATGGAGGCGAATTCCCCCATCTTAAGTTGTAGACACAGTCACATCTACAACACGTAAGTGACCGAATATGTTCACTTAAGAAGAAGGGTAAGTGAACTACTTACCCTAGCACATACTGTCAATTCAACGTGCATTTCTCGGTCCTGAAGAAAGCCCATAAACCCGACTGGGCAAAGACGGGCTGAAACATGTCGACCACTCACATATATTCAATATTCCTGAGCCTCGCAATCTGCGACCCCGTTGGGAATCGCAAACAGTGTTAAACACACTGTTGCACATGCCAAATAGCGCCTCGCAAATTGCGAGTCGCAAATGCAACGCAATTTGCGAGGCGCTATTTGGCAGGTCGTACATCTGGCCCAAAGTCACAAGTTCAGGCCAACCACGATGGAGCGCAGGCTGAGCACAGGACCAAGTTTTGCCCCCTGAGGATTGTACCTTATGTTCTTGGTGCACGGTCTGCGCAGTGTTGCTTTGCGAGGCTTCGCATCATCAGGCGTTGGTTCTGGTGAAACTGTGCAGCGAGACTTGGGGGAGCTTTGCGCTGCTCTGCATCAGTTCTGAAGAACTGTGTGGCGAGGCTTTGCGTCTCTTGGCATTGGTTCCAAGGAAGCTAGCAGTTATAAGGCGAGGCTTTGTGTCACTCGGCGTCAATTCCGAACAGGCTGCCAGCTGTGTGGCGATGCTTTGCAGGGTTTCTTGTCGCTTTGCGCCGATTTTGATGTAACCTTCAATTAGGCCAAGAGTAGCTCTCTCTGATGCCAGCAGAGGACTCAGGTTCAGGAGAGGCACCACTTGGGGATCAGGAGCGCACTCCCTCAGAGGCCAGCAGGGCTCAGGCAGGTGCAATTGCCGGTCCAGGCAAGTCCAGTGCAGGGAGGTCTCTGGAGCTTGTTGTGCCCCTGTAGCTCAGAACAGGAGGTCAGAGAGCTGACCTTTGGAGTCACTTAGGGAGCTTTGGATGAAGGGAACAGGTCCAGTTTTCCTTCTCAGACAGCAGGGCAGTCAGTTCCTGGTAGCAGCAGCGCAGTACTCTGAGGAGTATGGCAGGCATCAAGCAATAGGGCAGCCCTCTGAGGAGCAAGGCAGTCCTTCTTCTGTAATGTCCGCAGGCCCACCCAGGAGTGTACTGATAAGTGGCTTTGGAAGTACACTATTTATACCTGGTGTCAGTCTTTGAAATGGGGAGTCACTATACTCTGCCCACATCTGGTTCTGGAAAGTTCCAAGATGTCTGGGGTGACAGACGACTGGTGTCAGGTTCCTCTGTGTGTGCTGGAGGCAAGTGTAAGTGGAGCAAGGCACAGCCCTGCCCCTTGCCAACCTGGCAGGATGGCCTAGTCTACTCACACCTAATCCCCTTTTGTCTCACCATCTGGGAGGAATACACAAACCCTAACAGCAGAGCCTTTCACAGTCATGTAACTCAGGACACTGGCAAAAGGCACAAATGTTTAGGACAAGTAAATGCCAGCTTTCTAAAAATGACATTTTCAGAATTGTCACTTATCATTTGACTTTACAATTAAAGAGGATTTTAATTTAAATTACAATTCTTTTGAGTGTAAACACCTTATCTCTATCAATGAAAAAGCAATGGTGGGGATGCCATAGAACCCCGCACGTAGATAATAGCACAGAAATATTTCGGCAAAGTCTTAAGAAGAAACAAAATATCTTATTGCGTGGTGCTCTTTTGGTAATGGACCCCGCCACCCAGGGTGTCGTAGCCAGAACACAGGAATCCTGGTTGGCAATATTCACAAAAACAACCAAAGCACAAACATTCAGTCCATATTTGAGGTATAGCTCAGATATAGTAATCTTCTTATTCCAGAGTTGTAGTATGTGGTTAAAGTTGCTTTATTCTCTGCACAGACATATGGTGATTCCTTGGAAGTACATTCTTCATTCGAGATAGGCAGCTGACGTGTTTTGTCCGAAGACTGGCTGTGCAAATAATATGTTCATAGGCCGAAAAATACGTCGAGTTTCGCAAAGTCTGGGAGAATATCACTTGGTCGTTGTAAGCAAAAATTAAGGTCAAGAGAGATGTCATGCGGGAGAGTTATGCGGCAGCGCGTGCCCTTGATAAGTCTTATAGCCTAACGCAGCCTCCCAGACTTTCATCGAAACTCGATGTATTTTTCAGCTTATGAACATATTAATTACACAGTCTTGAGGAAGTCTTTAGACAAAACAAATGTTGGCTGCCTATCTCTAACGAATAATATACTTTCAATGAATCACCATGTGTCTGTGCAGAGAATAAAGCAACTTTAACCACATACTACAACTCTGTAATAAGAAGATTACTATATCTCATCTCTGGAATAAGAAGATTACTATATCTGAGCTAAACTTCAATTTGGACTGCATGTGTTTGCTTTGGTTGTTTTTGTGACCTTATCTTTATCTACTCCCAATCTAAAGTTATCATGTATTAAATGTAATGGGAGAGATAGGCCTTGCTTAGGCATGCAAAACTTAAAACTACATGTCCTACTTTTTAAATACAGTGCACCCTGCCCAATGAGCCTTTAGGGCCTATCTAGAGTTGACATTTAAGCATTTAAAAGAAAAGTTTAGGCCTGCCAAAAGGTTTATTTTGCCAGGTCGTATTCACTGGGTGGCATAATGATTGCTGCAGGCCCACTAGTAGCATTTATGTTACAGGCCCTGGGTATATTTAGTACCATTTACTAGGGATTTACACGTAAACTAAATGTGCCAATTAGGTGTAAGCCAATTGCACCTTGTTTTAGGGTGAGAGCTCAAGCACTTTAGCACTGGTTAGCAGCAGTAAAGTGCAGAGAGTTCTAAAACCACCAGAAACGAATTCCGCAAAGCAGGAGGAGTGAAGGCAAAAACTCTGGAGGTATACCACACCAAGGATGCCAGGTCTAACAGAGTATAAGTAACATCCAGGGACTTGGGTTGGAAACAAAACCTGCTGGCCAGGGAAACCATGTTGTTGGTGGGAAAGTGGCTCTGTCAGGTTTCTGAATTACAGTTTTTCAGGGAGTGAGACACTATAGGTATCTCACCATTGTCAGATGTAATGGTTGATACAGTGCTACCGACCTTAGCAGACTTAGAGGAAGAATACGGTCTCCACTGGAGTCCTTTCTTCTGGCATCTCCAAATCTGCCATGCTCTCACTCCATATAGAGGAGACCTTGAAGAACCTCCGAACTTTAGCCCGTTGGTGGTGAAATTATTAATGGGGGAATTAAGAAACATAAATATACCGCTCACCAGTAATAAACACACAGATACCTTTGACCGGTTGAGCTGAGCCTCATTCAGTTATATCTTCATCGCACTTTCCTTACTACAGTCAATCTGTGCAGGTTTGGCCTTCATGTTGCCCTGGACTCCAATAGACATGGCAATGGTACTGCTGTGGCTGAGACTTCTTATTACGAAGAGAGAGAATGCCAAACACTGGAAGGATGCCAGTCCACCCCTGCTGGAAGTGTGGCAAAAAGGAATCGACTACTGTTTGGTCCTGGAGACACCGATTTATCAAGCCAGGTGTTGCAAAAGCATTATAAAAATTGGTGTCATTAGCGGGGTATTCTGTTGAACACATGTGCGCCTGGGTCCCACTTTGTCTGATAAGATTCAAGGCTGTAGGGAGGGGGGAAATAGGTCTGGAGGGTCACCTATGATTGCTGATCCGTCTGTTCCACAACCAGTGTAATACATGATCTCATTTAGAAAGTTAGAAACGTATGTTTTTTCTCCTTTGTGTGCTTTTCTTCATGAAACCCAGTGAAATGTTTTATTTAAAACACTACACTGCAGAGAAAGGTGAAATAAACATTAAGGGAGCACTGAGCATTCTTCACAGAACAAGGAACCACAGAAAAGCTGTAACTTCATCTGCAATAGGGCCTCCTATGAAACACGGCTTAGAAGGTTCCTGGGGCTGCTGCTCCTTTCATCATGTATGTGTGGAACCTTTTTCCTTGCAGCAATTATGTTCAGGACACACAGCAAGCATTCATTACAACAAGAAACCGGTTTACCCAAAACTTTAGGCTCCGCACTCAACATAACGGCGAGCTGTTTGGACCCGGGGGTTAAGCATTAGAGGGCGTACAACGGGCGGTCTGTTAGGCGCACACGTGCAGCCCCTGAAGATATGAAACCATATTGGAACTTTTCATTGGTTGTTATTTCAATGCTGACAAAATGTTATTGTAGACTCTGAACCGGGGCTCTGTATACCCATCATGCTGTGTAATGTAGTGTTCTGTTAGCCCGGTTTGCTGTGTAAATGAGGATCTGTATGTTCTAGAAGCAATTTTGGGGAGCGCTGTATCTTTTATGGAGTGCAAGTGTGTGCTCTCTATGTCTTGCATGCAGTGTAAGCTACTGTTTTGTATGTCCTGTTTGTAGTGTGTGTGTGTTGTAGGTCATGCATGCAGTGTAGATGAGAACTCTCTATGCATGTATGTATATATAGTATTTCTGTAGCACGAGCCTAGCCAAGAGCAAGCAGAATGCTCTACATGGTAGAAGACAAGCATACATTCGACATGTAATAGGCAAGGAAGTTGGGTTGTAGACGGTCAACACATTGTGATGTAATGTTCTTCAAAGAGGTGAGTCTACAACTCTTTCCTAAATTGGGGCAGCGAAGGGGAGGTCCTGATGTATACAGGAATGGTGTTCCAAATTCTGGGTATGTAGATGGAAAAGACCTGTTGTCTTTTTTTTTTTTACACTTCTTAGTCTGCAGTCTGATGTTTTCCTAGCTGTGCGTGTGCCAAGAGCCACCAGAGATGGTAAGCATGTCTGCAGGATAAGCGGTGGTGCTGGTCATCATGACTTTTTTTAAATGACGCAGCTGGTTTTGAAGACAGTGCGGGTCAGCAAGGAGGGTAAATCGATGGATGGGGGTGATGTGATCTTATTTCTTCAGGACTGAATGATATGTGCTACAATGTACAGAATGCCCTTAAGGTGTGTCAGTGTGGGGTCAGGGAGCTCATGGAGTATGACATTCCCACTATCCATATGCAAGAGTACGAGGGCGCAAACAGCAGTTCTGAAGTCAATTTCTGGAAGAAACAGTTTGACTTTCTTTAGAAGAGAGAGCTGGTGGCTGTCCATCTTTGTTTCTTTGGCAATGTGTTCCTTGAGGGTGAGGTTAATGTCCAGGGTGAACTGAAGTGACTTAGCTTTCAGTGAAAGTTGGGGTTTGACACTGCTGTTGAGGTTCATGTCATTGTGCCCGGTTTGTACTGTATCATGTTTGTTCTTGTCAAATAACAGGACTTCTGTCTTGGTTGGGTTAAGCTTCAAGTAGGCATTGGACAGTCAGGTCTGGATGAAGTGCAAGCAGTGTTTGAGGTGTTGGATGTCTGAAGCAGAGGAGACTTTCAAGCAGAGTTGTGTGTCTTCCGCATAGAGGCCTGATGCTTTTGTCTTTGAGTAGAGCTGCAAGAGGCTCCATGTAAAGGTTGAAGATGACAGGAGACTGTATAGAACCCTGGGGGACTCCACTGAACTCTACACATCATGCATGAAGTGTGAGTGCTCCACATGTCCTATATGCAGTGTGCGTGCCCTGTAAATCCTCTGTACACTGTGAGTGCCCTGTATGTCATATAAGCAATGTGCATACTCTGTATTTTCTGTTAGTAGTGTATGTTTTGTATGTCCCTTACACAGTGTGAGTGCTCCATATGTCCTATAAGCAGAGGGATTGCTTCACATGTTCTGCAAGCAACATAGGCAAGTTCTCTGTATGTCCTCTATGCAGTGTGACAGAATCATCATCAGTGTAACTCTGAAGTTGCTCGTTCTTTTGGTCCAAAGGCTTGATGAGCAATTTATGAGTTTGACCCTAAAAGAGAATGAAATATTATAACTGTAACCACAGGTGTGTCCTACAGACAGGAACTTCTATAGAGTACTCATAGACAAACCCAGATGGCTTTGGGACACCAAGCTACTTTGGAACTTGATGAGTTGAGGAATCCTCATCTGGAAACAAGCCATTTACAATGCTTCCGTGAAGTGTGCAAGACATAGGTTTTGTAGTATATCATTAGTATCTCTTCTGAACTACCTGCTCAACCTATATTTTCTGAAAACCGTGCTGTAAAATGAATCTCTGGGCATTCATGTGTTCTCATTCCAATATTCTGTTTTTATTGACATTTATTTTTTTCATGGCTGCTTTTGACTCGTATTCAAGTCCCATTGGCAAAGAAAATGAGGTCTGCATTCTATATTGAGTACCAATCTCAAATCGGCCATGAATGCTGTTTACACCCACATTAGGATTACAACCCGTACACAGTTATGTATCATCTCAGAGCAACCCAACTATGTATTATGCTCTGTTGCTCCTAAGCTAGGTTCGTGCTATAAAAATACCAATACATATATGCATTCTTTTTGCGAAAATATTTATCTGACTTTATCAAGACAAATCTACAATAAAATAACACATACTCTAATCCTATTTATCTGACTTTAAAGGTTTAAAGACAAATCAACAGTAATATAACACATTCTATAATCTTCTTTGACCTTCACCTTGAAAGTGCACAACAAAATCTATGTTTGCTAGGACATTAGTATGTTTATCATATTTCACATTCAAGTTAATGGGGACGGAGTTTCAATAGACTTATTCTTCAACAAGTCTCTTGTGTTTCTCCTCTGTCTCAAAAAAGAGAGCTGGGGATAATGTGGGAATGGTTATGGTAGTTGAGTTTTTTCTTCTATTTCACAGATTATGATAAATTCATCTTTCATCATTGTAGTACTCCATTGAGTTTGTTGCAGCTATTTTTGACCCTGTTCAGAGGATATCATCTGGGAACTTCACCAGGAAGTGGACTTGGTGGAGGTTCTTTGACCTTCCTTTGCAGCAGATTACTTTAGGGCATGGTGTTTCAAGCTTGAGTTACTATTTATTTGGGACTCCCAGTCTTCTTTTTTATCTACAGGGCATGTTGCATTGCTCATATATGGTCTGTCTTGACAGCCCAGCAATCTACTTGGCCTGCTGTTACAAATTATTTAAAATTTGAAAATACAACACAGAGTGGGCTTTGGCTCTGCACTCACTCCATTCCATTGACTGTTTGCTGTATCATTCCACCTCATATCAAGTGCTTGCAGTGCAGTGTATGAGGGACATTTTTACATATCAAAGTGCACAGAATCATCACACTTTAAATTACTTGGGACCTCTTAGGTGCACTGTATGTTGAAAATAATCATCTTGTTTTCTTAATATTTTATTCAGGTCTTGTGTGCATGTTTTTTTCTGTCTGTGTTCCTCAGTGCACTTTCCCGCCTGTGTCTTTCTTATTGACTTTCTATTTCATTCATGTTTATTTCATTGTTGCTTTTTCCCTGTTTGGTTTTCCTGTGGTTTCTCTATTTTCTCGTATCAATTGTTTATCTTCCTCGTTTTCACGCACAAAACCTTTGTCAAAGTTAATAAGTCTGGTTTAATGAGTTAGCAGGTTGGCTCGGCAGGTTAGATATACAATGTTAAAAACAACAGTTATGGGAGTCAGGGAGCTTCTTGGACACTGGCACTCTAAGTATTGGGCCTAAATTTCATATTTGTACTGCCTGCCATTCTCTGATTATGAAATATCGCTAAATGATCCCCTTTGTGTGTCTGATTTACTGTAGTTCTGTAGCTCACAATACTGTTGGGACCGTTTCTAGGCGCTGGAGAACCTGCAGAAACTCATGCGAGGAACAACTCAAATAAGACAACAGTTGATCGTGTTTAAGAAAGGGATCAAAGTGGAGACTTTCCAGATATTATGGGGGCTTCATTCACGAGGGAGTCTGCTTGGAAAGCGACACTTCTCTCGTTTGAAGTAAAAGCAATTACCATAACCACAGTGGTTTCTATAGCCATCGTGTCATCCAAAGATAGACGATAGGTAAGTGTTTAGTAGCAGTCATCGAAACATTACATTGCAACTTCATCGGCAGAGCAATGGGTGTGGTGCACTGTTGTATTTTGTTGTGCCCAGGGTAGGATTTAATTTAAAAGAAGTGTGATGTAAGCAGTCATAACTTTATATCTGCAAATATTAAAAAGTCTGGAATCAGAATAAAGAATAGTCCAAAATCGGCCTCCTGTAAACGAAAAGACCTAGCTCTTATTAATGGAATGGGCCATCAAGTGGATTGCTATCACCTTAGAATACGCAGGACCTAATTTCTAGTCCATAAGTGTGAATCCTGATTAAGGGGGAACTTGGGTGAGGAAAACTGAAATACTGTGAGTTTCGTACCCTGTAACACAAGGAAACAGGTGATATAACCACATTATCACTGTTAGAAATTGGGTTTCTGTTTGACTGTGGAGTGAGCCCTGGTCAAGCAGCAACCACAATCCAAGTCAGGGTAAGGCACCAGCAATCCCCAAATTAACCTGCACTCACCCTCTGGTATCTTGGCACAAAACAGTCAGACTTAACTTTAAGGCAATGTGTAAAGTATTTGTGCAACACTTCAAACAGTAAAACAGTGAAGACACCACACAAAAGGATCCCACACCACATTTAGAAAGATAGAGAATATTTTAATAAATAAAACAAGAACAAAACGACAAAAATCCAATCAGGGAAACTGGACATATTGAATTTCAAAGTTTTAAGGTAAAATAGTGCCAAAAAAGCACAAAGAGCCAACATGGAATATCTGGTTGCGCCGGACTGGGACAAAGTTACAAGCTCAGGCCGACCGCAATGGAGGGTGGCCCGGCTACAGGGACCCATTTTAGGCCTGCTGAACAAAGTACTTTAAATCCAGGTTGCAGAGCGTTGCGTGGATCTGAGGCGAAGAAGTGTTGCGCAGTCGAAGCGATGCGTCGATTCTGAGATATGGCAAGGCTGCAGTGCGAGGTCTTGTGCATCGTCGTTGAGGATCCCGTCAACGGAGCTTGCGATGCAAAGTCTGGGCGTCGCAGATGCGGCGCGCAGCGGAGGCAATGCGTTGGTTCCCAGGAGCTGCAAGGTTTCGATGCAGGGGCCGGCGTCATCGTCGATCTGCTGTTGACGAGAGATGCGAGGACCTGGGACAGAGATGCGCCGTGCCGTCACTGATAATGCGAGTTTGATGCGGACCTTCTGCGCTGGGCCCAATCTACCCAGCAGTGTTGATGCTTCGGTTCTTGAGGATGCGCTACTGAGCCTAGGAGATGCGTTGGGGCGGCTTGAGGATGTGCCTCTCAGCAGAGAAAATGCATTGGTTGCGCTGGCAAGCACCTAAGGCTCACTTACAAGGATCCAAGACTGGGTGGCACCACTTGGCAGGGCAGACTCACAGATGGCAGAGTCCAGGTGCAGATGCAGGGTTGTTGGAAGCTTGTTATGTCCCTGAGGCTTCAGATCAGGAGACCAGCAAACCAATCTTTGGAGTCATTCAGCATTCAAGAGATTCAGGTCCAGTCCATCTCACCCAGGCAAGAGGCCAGCACACAGCAGGCAGCAAGTCAGCACAGCAAAGCAGGAGTCTAGCAGAGTAGCAGTCCTTTCAGCAGCACAGTAGTCCTTCTTTCTGGCAGAGTATCCACAGGTCCAGAAGTGTACTGAAGTGGTGGTGTCTGAGGTACAGTACTTATACCCAGTGGTGCCTTTGAAGTGGGGGAGACTTCAAAGACATGCCTTTGAAGTGCACATATGCCCTCTCTTCCTGCCCTGGCTCCAGACTAACCACAGGAGGGTATGCAGCCCTTTGTATGTGGACAGGACACAACCTATTCAGGTGTAAGGCTTTGCCCAACTCCTCCCTCCCATCCTGTCAGTATGGCCCATCAAGTCACACCTAAGCTTCCATTGTGTGTGGATGTCTAGGATGGATACACAAAGCCAAACAGCCAACTACATCCAGTCATGTGATCAGAGACAGGCTACAGGCACTAAATGGATTAAGCAAGAAAATGCTCGCTTACTAAAAGTGGCAGTTACAGATTTGTAATTTAAAATAAGACTTCACTATAAATTAGGATTTTAAATTAGGATTCAAGAGACACCAAACATTATCCAGTTATATCTTCCCATTTTGGAATTACACTTATAAAATGTAACAAGGCAACTCCAATGTTATCCTATGGGAGATATAGGCCTTCGGGTAGTGAAAAATGAATTTGTGAGTTTTTTACAACCAGGACTTGTAAAACCTAAACGTACATGACTGACTTTGTAAATACACTGCACCCTGCCCTTTGACTGTCCAGGGCCTACCCTAGTAGTGACTTATATGTATTACAAAGGAAGCTTTGGGCCTGGCGAGAGGTTTAACTTGCCAGGCCGACATGGCAGTTTAAAACTGCACACACAGATTCAGCAATGGCAGGCCTGAGGCAAGTTTACAGGGCTACTTAAGTGGGTTGCACAATCAGTGCTGCAGGCCCACTAGTAACATTTAATGTACAGGCCCTGAGCACAAGAAATGCACATTACTAGGGACTTATAAGTACATTAAATATGTCAATTGTGGATAAGCCAATGTTACCTCATTTTAAGGAGAAAGCACAAGCACTTTAGCACTGGTTAGCAGTGGTGAAGTTCACAGAGTCCTAAAGCTAACAAAAATAAATTCAACAAAATGAGGAGGATCCATCTATCCTTTCTCACCTGCCTATGAATTTACTCTGGCAACTTTTAATCCCTCAGATAATGTTGGTTTCCTGACTCTCCTGGGCATTGTTAAATCTGGTTTTCTGCTGGATCCTTTACCCACTGGAATTTTGAAACAGGTTAGTTCTATTCTAACACCAGGTCTGGGTAATATGTTGAATACTTCCATATCAAATGGCGATGTCCCTCAAACTTAGAAACATGCTATGGTAATTCCCTTGTTAAAAAAGCTTAACTTAGAAGTATCCAAATTGGTGAACTTTCATCCGATCTCGCCTCTACATATCGCCAATTGTCTGAACACTTAGAAGCTCACAACCTGCTCCGTAAATATCAATCAGGTTTCTGTCCTGGTCACAGCATGGAATCTGTGCCTCTAGCAGTGACTACAAACCACAGATTGATTCTGGATAGAGGGGGAAGTGGAGCACTTGTCCTCTTGGACTTGAGCGCAGTACTTGATACTGTCTCCCACCCTGTGCTCCTTCAGAATTTAGAAGAAAGTGGCATCCAGGATACGGCCAATTTTTTGTTTTGTTCCTTCTTGCAAGATCGCTTATTTTAAGTTGTCTAGAAACCCTACGAACCCATTGTATGACAGCTGCCATACGTGGTCCTGCAAGGCACTTCCTTGAGTTCTAAGCTGTTTAATGTTTATGTCCGCCCTTTGGCCAACATAGTGAAGGCTTACGGTCTGTCTTTTTTCTCGTATGCAGACAAGACGCAGACTATTGTGTCAAATGCAAAGGATAACACCGGGTCACCCAATCTCAGCTCATGCCTGGCTGATGTCGTGAGATGGATGATGAAAAGTTATCTAACACTGAATGGTAATAAGACAGAGGTTCTACTGGCTGACAACCAGCCTCCTTTGTGGGACCCACATTGGTGGCTAGAAGACCTGGAGCCTCTCCCTAATACCAACCAAGTGCTTAAAGATCTAGGTTTGTGGCTGATTAGAAAGCTTACCATGGCCCATCAAATTAATATGGTGGCTGCCAGCTGATTTGGCTTACTCCACTCAAAGGATGGTTGTGCAGGCCTTGATTATTTCCAGATTAGATTATGGCAACATACTCTATTTAGGGACTTCTAAATACTCTTGAAACTGCTTGCGACAATTCAGAATGCTGCAGCTCTCCTTCTATCACATATTCTGAAGTAAGCTTCGATTTCTCTCATCTCTGAAATTTTCATTGGCTCACTATTGGCGTGCGTATTAAGTACAAAGCTATGTAATATGTGCACAAAACCATGACTCTGTCTGGACTCATGTATTTGAGGATGCTTGTCCATCCATTCATCTTGAACCGTACTTTGCATTTTGATAATCCAAAACTAGCTGTGGTCCCCTGAGTCAAACTCGTTAGACAAGGTGGGATCTCCTTTGTTTTTCTGGAAACCAAAATGTGGAACCTCCGATATTGCCTTTATGTGCCTCATTTGAAATGTTCAGACACCTTTTGAAAACATGGCTATTCTTAATTCTATCCTTATGCTCCAGCTGTTATGACAGCACCGGGAAGCCCTGGTAAGGGAACCATGTGTTCTATAAATCAGGCTACCATAGCATAACATTTCACAAATCATCATTGACTTTGTCCTGTTGACGACACTTGTCAAGGGTTGAAACATCAACAATATTTACAATTGGACTGACACTTTACCTTCTATGAAGGATGACTTTGATATTCAACAGCAATACTCTCATATCTGGATATTAAATTGTTGACATCCATTTATCTTGTCACATACCTTATATTTTTTTCTTCACTTTTGCACATTTGACACATTTGAGCCTAGCCCCATCGCTTGACTTTTGCCATAGCACTGTGGAAGATTGGACAGTAGAAAACAAAACTTACCTGTGATGAATAGTATGTAGTCATTGACTATAGTCCAGAATGCCAGAGGTACCCTAAAAAGGGAAAAGGGACAAGTCAGTATGGCAGGGGAGGAGAAAGAGTGGAGACAGAGATCAGAGGAGAGACTGAGAAAGGACTTGTTGTGGCAGCAAGGGGCAGAGCGACAGCAGAGAAAAGCAGGAAGAAGAAGGAGACCCATTGGTTCATCCTGGAGGTTGGCCATTTTTGTTCTCTATTTAGACCCTCCCACTCACGTCACTCTAACATGGGTGTATGATTTGGTATGCATAAGGGAAAAGACACGACCAAATACTTTCCTTGACTAAGGTGCATAAGATACCCCTTCTTGAGAAAAAGTATTCACCTTAATTCACTTTGGGGAGAAAAAAATAGAACAGGCAATATACCTAAGCCTAATATCCTTAAGAGTACAGTTACTTACCTGGGTCTCTCTCTCTCTCACTCTCTGTCTTTGAACCACTACAAAAACCCTTAAACAGGAAAGATGGAAAAGAGAGTCTTATTGGACAAATCGATTGAGGAAAATAAAAAGATACTGAGTGCAAGATCTACTTCTAGGAGATTTTCTGGTGTGGCTTGCATGTATTTTCCATTTTATATTCAACCCCAGCAAGAGACAACTCTGATCGCCACAACTGACGACATCCGCACCCTACTCAACAGAGGAGAATCAGCCACCCTGACCCTGCTTGATCTCTCTGCAGCCTTCAACATTGTCTCGCACTACACTCTCATTGATCGCCTTTGCCAGATTGGTATCACAGTTTACACACTCAGATGTATGGCATCCTTTCTTATGGAACGCACCCAGAGAGTCCACCTTCCTCCCTTCACATCGCAAGCCAAGCATACCATCTGCAGTGTGCCCCAAGGCTTATCCCTCAGCCCTACCCTCTTCAATATATACATGACTCCACTTGCAGATATCGTCAGATTGTACATCAACAGCATCTCCCACAATGACGACACCCATCTCGTCCTCTTGCTCTCAGCCGACCCTACATCGACAAAGACCAACTTCTACAACTGCATGAAGAACGTCTCAGCTTCGATGAAGGACAACTGCCTGAAACTCAACATGAAGAAGACTGAAGCTCTGATCTTTGGCGAATACACCGCCCTCTAGAACGACTCCTATTGGCCATCGGAACTCGGACCCACCCTGTAAGAAAGTGCCCTCTTTTTGCATGGTTTCCCCCCACTTTTTGCCAAACTGTTGATGTACTTTGACTGAGTGTGCCCTGGGCTCCTGCCAACCAGGTACCCAGGGCCTATGTTCTTTCTCTACACTGCATTGAAACAAAACCCAATTGGCACTCTTTGGCCACATGTCAGTCCCTTGTAAATGGTACCATAGGTACCAAGGGCACTGTGGCGAGAGAAGGTCTTTAAGGGCTGCAGCACTTATTGTGCCACCCTTAGAGGCCCTGTACTTTTACACACACACACACTGCCATTGCAGGCTGCGTGTTTGGCTGCAGAACAAAGTGAACATCCCTGTGTGCCATGCCTACAACCCACTGCCCTGGCATAGGTCAGCCACCCCGCTAGCTGGGTGCACTATACCAGTGGTGAGGGTATAGGTGCATGAGCCCTGTACCCCTACAGTGTCTAAGCCAATTCTCAGACATTGTAAGTGCAGTAATGCCATTAAGAGTATATGGTACTGGGAGTGTGTCATTGCGAACTCCACAGCACCATAATGGCTTTACTAAAAACTGGGAAGTTTGGAATCACACTTCTCAGCACATTAAACCCACAATGATGCCAGTGTGGGATTTAATGCACTCAGAGGGCATCTTAGAGATGCCCCCTGCAAAAGGGTCTAACTCTAGTGTCCTGGCTGAGTGGCTGCTCACCAGCTGTCACCACCAGACATGTTTCTGGACCCCTGGGTCGAGAGCCTGCTGCTCTCGGGGGTCTGAAACAATGCACATCCTGGGACGAGGTGCCAAGTCTCCACCCCAGGAGGGCAGGGTCCACGAAGGGGAAGCTTCAAAGGCTTGCCGCCTTTGTGAGCTACCCCAACCATTTGCTGCTTCCAGCAACTGTTCCCCACCAGTTCTGACCCCCACTTTGGGCGGGAGAATCGGAGGGAAAACCAAGTGAGAAAGGGAGGTGTGCCCACCTTTGCCAACCCCACCCCTCAGGTGGGGGAGGCGAGGTGAAGCACAACTCTCAGTCCCCGCAATCTTGCAGATGGGGGGACCCAGCCAACCAGAGAGAGGCATATGCCCCCCTCCCATTGGAGGGTGGCATAATAGGGGGTGTACCCACCCCAAGGAAGGGACCCATTGGTCCCGACCTTTACCTACCGGTAACGCCCCTAAATCTAGTATTTAGGGGCAACCTTGAACCTTGCCTCCTCAGACAAGAACCGACCAGAAGAAGAGAAGAAGAAGGACCGAAGAGGACGCCCACTGACTTGGCCCCAGCCCTAGCGGCCTGTCCCCACCTCAAACCTGCTCCAGCGAAATCTCGGTGTATCCTACAGCCAGCAGCCCTCAAGAACCTGAAGGACCTGCCCTGCCTTCCAAAACCAGGACTTTGTCACCCGTGAGCACCGGATTTGCCCACCCAAAGACTCTGGCTCTGGCTAAATCCACGAGTCTGCACCACTCTGCACCCGACGCCCACGGCCCGAGTTTGAGTGGCCCAATACCATGAGGAGGTCTCCCTGGTGATTCTGACCTGAGATCTGGTGATCTCTAACCTAGCTCACATCTCCAATCGACACCTGCAGCCCCTTTCTGGAGGATCCCCCGACAGCGACCGAAGCTGGGAAGAAAACCCGACGCCTAAAGACACCCCTGCACCCGACATCCCATGGCCTTGGGTGGCCCAAGAATCCCCAGGCATCCCAAACTTACCTCTCCAACCAGTGATCACCTCCAGAAGATATTGTTGCAACCGGAGAATCCCCATTGAAATCAACTGGGCACCCGACGCCAAAACAGCACCCTGCACCCAGCTGCCTCTGTGCCGCTGCGGGTGTAGTTTGGGTGATAACTCGGATCCCCCTTTGCCCTGAGCCTAACACCAGGAGCTTTGCTCCCGCAACCTTGTGGCCTGCTTGTGAGCAGCCACCAACCGGAGGCTCCCTATCCCCCATTGGATAACATTGGGCCTCAGCACTCTGCACCCGGCCGCCCTAGTGCCGCTGAGGGTGTTCTAAGAGTGCATCCTTGACCCTGGGGGAACCCTGGTTCTTACCTCAGTATACCAACTCCCACTGTTATATGGTTCTTAGGCACATTATCGACATTGCTAAGTTAGCATGAGCTTCGCTGTCATGATGCTGCTTTTGCGCACGCTACTACATGACTTTGTTTTTGTAAGCCTTTGTTTGTGCTCATCACATGAGAACGGGTTGCCTTTCGGTTCTCTGCCTTTCCTGGAGTTTAGTCTGAACACAATATGCAAGGTCGATAAACAATGCCCCTTGTTATTCTGTTCTGGTCAGTCCCTTGCACCTAGACATAACATGCTACACAGCTGCAGTACTGAAGACTCGTGCTTTGATATTACGTTGTTGCATGTTGTTTTAACACACTTGGAGAAAGCCGTTCCATGGAGAAGAGCTCTGCTGTTCCTTTGATGTAAACCTTACATTCAGGCTTTAAGGTATGGGGTCTGCTGTCAAAGCCCAGAGATCGTTCTTTTTATAAAATAAACTTCTTCTAGTCAAGGGGAGGGTTGTTAGGACTATAGGCCCTTATTTCCACAGTCTTTATAACATGACTTCTCCCTTTGTATTCTATGGAATTGTAACAATGCTAACTGTGCTGAGTTTATTCATTTTGCTGCTAGTAGTGGCACATATACTGTATTGTAGAGCACGATAGTTAAAATAAACATTTTGAACTATTTCAGTGACTCTGCTTAGTCTCATTGTGGACAAGTATGAGTGAGTGAACGAAAGGGTACGTCTTGTTCCTGCGATTCCTGAGAGAGTAGGGAGTGTTGTGTTCTGGGTTGTCTAATCATTTGTAGCTCCGTGATATTTGGAGGAGAACGAATGAGACACTATAGCTAGTCGGTTTGGGATTTTGGGTACTGATGTGGTAGGTTGGTACACCCCTATTCACTGAGGGCCTGTTTTCCTGCGCATAGTTCTGTGTATGTGCAGAATCCCTGCAACACCACAAATAAGTACTTACCTGCAAACCGTTAGCTTCATTTCCTTCCATAGGATTGCATTGACTGCTTTTCCTTGAAAATTCTTCTAAGTGTGGAGTTGGTTTGTATGAAACATTGAAAAACTGAAAATGTACTAAAAGTGAATTACTTACCTCTTGTCTAGGAAATGTCTGAGTGTGATAACTAGGCATATCACACTGATTAGCAAAAGTAACTCAAAAAGTAATCTAAAAAGTAACGTGCACAGTAATCTGTAAAGTAACTAAAAAGTAATTTTGATCTGTTGACTTACCTGTAATTCAACCAACTGCATTTGAACCTGCATTCAACTGTAAATCACTGCATAAGAATTTGCAAAGTATTATTTCACTTACCTGCACCAGGCTTGGCTTGGTTCTAGAAATAAAATAATGACATGTTTTTTACACAAACAAATTGGTCTGAGTTCAGTCTTTGAGTGTGTGACATCATTTCTTACCTGAGTGTGTACAACAAATGCTTAACACTACCCTCTGATAAATCCTTACTGCTCGCCCACACTACCACAAATAGAGAGTAAGGTGATATCTACTTTTACCTCTGCCTACATTTGGGGTTCCACTGGACTCTGTGCACACTATACCTCATTTTGGTATAGTATATACAGAGCCAGCTTCCTACATTGGTGGATCAGCGGTGGGATATACAACTTTGCATTTGTTGGACTGACTTGGTCGACGCCTGATCACATGACAGAACTCCTAAATTGTCTTTAGAAATTCAGAATTTTTTAATTTAATTTTTTTCCAAATAAATAAAAGTCTTGTTAGGTCCTTGGTTAAGTCCCTTTAGAATTTTAGAAAAATAAAAGCTCACTTTAGTTAGGGGCAGGAGGGGTTAGAAGCTTTCTTTTACAATGTCTCTTAACAACAACCCAGCTGTTAGTAAAGATAACAACAATGACATAGAGAACCAGGTTGAGGAGCTCAACCTCACCCCTTATCTCCACTTAGAATTTAGGGAGTTAAGGTCTCTATGTAAACTTAAACATATTAACATGGGGTCCCATCCCTTCAAACAAAATCCCCAGGAGCTGTTGGCAGGTTATGCTAAGGACCATCCCTCTGAGAATGGTGAAGACCTCTTAGATGGGGAAGAAGATGGAGGGGATGAGGATACCTTTCAAACCCCCCCAATTCTTAGGGGGGAAAGGGCCCCAGAGGCCCTGACTTCAAGAATACACCTCTCAGCACCTAGAGCCAACACAGGTGGGTCAGGTGCTCCTGAGTACATTGAGGACAGCCTCAATGAGGAGACCAACCTTTTAGTAAGGTTGACAAAAAGATTGGATCTGGAAACCAGACTCCTGGCTCTAGAAAAAGAGAGAGCAGAGACGGGCCTAGCACCCATCAATGGTGGCAGCAACTTAAATAATAAGGATAAAGAGCAATCTTATGATCTTAAAATCCCTAATGGGATTGTCCCTAAATTTGAGGAGGGTGATGACATCACAAAATGGTTCACAGCCTTTGAGAGTGTCATGTCCTTTAGGATGGTCCTGTCCTGTATACCCCATTTTACATGCATTGTCCCATCCACACGACAATAACGATTCTAAACAGGTGACCATTTACCTAGTAGCTTACTCCTGTCTCTTCGACACCAGGCTCTCGGTACTCTATCATAATCCCTGTACCTGAAGTACATAAACATGTCCTCCGGCACGGCAGAATTACTCTGTATCAGGGTCACCACAATTTTCATCTTTGGCCAACAGCCAGCTGTGCATGATCGCACTTGTTTAGAAAAGCATTGGTGATTGTTTTCAAAACATTTATGATTGTTTTCAAAACATCCATGATTTTTTTTTTAAACATGTTGATGCTAGAAAAAAACCACTTTAGTATAAAGGATCCTCACTCCCTCCTACAAATTAGAGGAGAATTCCTTCCAAGCTGAGACGGGGTCCTGCATGCTGAATCTTCGACAAGCAGCAGTCTGACATCCCTTGCCGGTTGTCATCCTCGATGCAAAGACGGGATCCTTCATTCTAAACCATCAGGTGAGGGGGATGGTTCATCCCTAGGGGTTTCTTGGCTACAACTACATACACATATACGCATATACATGCTACACATACAGATCTAGGCTAGGTATATTTAGGCAAGTTACATAGGGTGCGCATTTTAGGAATATGCAAGTGCTACTGTTTTTATCTGAACTGCTTATGTTTATCTTATTAGCACTATGGTAGAAATGTATCTACTGTTTACTATATTGGTACTAGCAATCTCTTTACCACCAATTTAGAGTAGGCTCACTCCTGATCAAACCATTTACGCTGAAATGGCAAATTGCAACAGATACCAAATGTCCCTCGTGCCAATTGAAGGATGAAAACATTTTACATATCCTGTTTGTGTGTCCAGCGTACAAGTGCCCTAGAGATAAATGGCTCCAACCGATTTGCTCCAACTTGGGCACAAGACTGAGCAAAACTGCACTTCGCATACTGAAGACAAACTTGCACGAAGATATTGTAATAGCCATGGCTACGTTTTTAAGTTGGATGTGGGGCATACGAAGAGATAATATGAAAAAGCTAAGTGCAATGAGTGGTAACTCTGCTTTTTAGAATTTTTAAAGCATGGTATTTAATCTATTCAGGGAAGCTGTTGATTTGAATAGGGTTGAGCCCCAAATTCATATGCATGTGACATTGAGACCATGGGAAGTGTGCTAGCAAGGCTGCTAAACTTATTTTAAGTAATTATATTTTAACTGACGGACCTCTTAACTTTGTAATTATTAATGTTTTTTAACAGACTCTTTTTAAAATTTGTAATCTTGTGTGTGTAGTAGTGTAAAACAAAGTTTGTTTTGTATTGTTCTTATTTGTGTCTTTTATGATTGAAATGATCGAATTAAAGACTAATTTGATCTGATCTGCAATCTCTTTCATATGCTTCTGTCTCCCCATTGTCGCAGCACATATGTTTTACACAAGGCTGTCGCTGGACCAATAAATACTTATTGAAATGTCCTAATCGCCATCCTGTGTATTTTCTGCGAGAAAGCAAGCACAAGTGTCTGAGCAAAAAGTACTGTCCTGTTGTCCACGATCCCTGAGGAATCAGGGTTGTCATGGTCAGTGGTAGCAAGAGACTACCCACACGATTGTAGAATACAGGGGGGTGGTAGTGGCACTGTAGAGCTAGCTGGTCTAATGGCTGACATATCCTGTGGGGGTGTCCGGAAATGGTTGGGACACCACGCCCTCAGTTTAGGTCATCCCAAACGTGCAGGACCCGGGGGACTCCTAGGAACTGCACGACATGGCGGCGCCAACGTTGGTTTGGTTCTTATATTAACAGTAAAACTCTGAGTAGTTCAGTCGTGCTTTCTCAGAAAGCCCTACTCACACCTTTCAGAGACGTCTGAAGTGGGAAGGGGAATCCGCCTCAGCTGAGCAGATATACTCTGTGTATTGGCTGAAGGTTTAGCAAGCTTGCAAGGATAAAAGGTTCCCCATATTGTGTAAAAGCCTACCTCATAACTTACTATTCTCTTCTAAAAATGAATGACCCCGCAAGTAGCTCGGGGGAAGACGAATTGGCTAATGGTCTCAATATCACAGAGAACTGCAGACATGCAGTAACTAGGAAATTGTTAGAACACAGCATACCCTTAACAGGTGGCTGTGTTACCTTCATGATTGAGGCACACAAGGTGTTTCGATCAGAGATATTCTATTCTTGGGTTCAGTTACCACCTGCAGATCCGGTGACTAATTTGTTCCACACATACATTGTAGTTGAACCACCAGCTGAATACATTCCATATGAAGACGTTGAAGTCCCGTTAACATACCAGCGCAAAGGCGCTCTCCCACACACAACATCTGTCGTGAGACCCTGTCCGCTCAGCATAGAAGGAGCGACCTGACCGGTGTTAGCGACATACACTCCACATCCCGAGATAGATATACTACCAGTGGATAAAGTCTGTGCAATATACAAAGACTTAGGGGCCGATTCCGATCTCGGCCGGTAGGGCTCCGAATCGGATTCGGCATAACCGGATCCGATTCGGAGCCCTATTTCCCGACTGATTCGTACGCGCGTCCGGACGAGCGAGTACGATGCGAAATCGCCGACCGACTCGTTTGGGCGTCCCAACTGCTCCGACCGACTCGTTCCCGGGTCTAACCGCACCGACCGACTCGCTCGGACACGACTCGCACCGCGCAATGGAGACTTTCCACGGCCGGGTAAGTACGATGCGCGCCGCGAGCAGTCCGACCGACACGCGCCGTCCGGCTCGAAAGAGCAGTCGAAGCCGTACTTCGGGGGTCTGTGTCGGACGCCCCTGTATGTGTAGCCGCGCGAGTCGCACACAGGGGGGACCCTTGGGTCCCCTCTACCTGTGCGTGTACGGCGCGAGTCGCTTCGCCGCGTACCTGCTGTAGGGGGCGCCCTTGTTCGCCTCGCACCCATTGAGGCAATGGGAGCCCGCGTACGCGTTGTACGACCGGCTCCCATTGACTTCAATGGGAGTCCGACCGACTCGAGTACGATAGCATACGGACGCATCGTACTCGTTCGGTCGGGCTGCACGGGTCCGATTTGGTCGGAAATCTCTCCGGGTCCGGCTCGGTCGGAGAGATTTCCGGCCTGAATCGGAATCGGCCCCATAGTCAGGCTATACAGACACATTGTCCAGTTCGTCATGCGAACATTGACAGTCCAACCTACGAGAAATGCTCCAGCTGGTCCACATCAGACCACACCTACAATTAACCCACAGACACTGAAATCATTAATAGGGACAATTCCTTCCAAACTGGAGCAAATTCCGTTCTGGATTGCACAGAAAATTGCACAGATGGAAGCAGTATTTCCCCATAAGGGTCCACAGGAAAAACATAGAATGCTAACCATTTGCTTGCCAATGGAAATGGTTCCCTCCATTGAGGATTGTACCACTTGGGGAACAATCTTTGCTGCCGTTTACGTCAGAGTACACGGTACCCCCTCTTTAGCAGTTGTTCCAGATGTATTGAAACAAATACAGAACGAGTACGGGGCAGGACGAAACTGATGGGTAATTTTGCCCAAGTCTCGGCAATAATGTTGAGTAACATGAAGGGGGAGGCAGCAGCAGTGGCCATACACAGCCGCCTAAGGGAAACAGCTCCTACCAATAGGGAGCGAGAATTACCAAGAATTATCGAAGAAACCTATGCTGCATTAGGTAGAGATAATTTGGGAACCAAAGCAGGGAAGCCACAAATGGCAGGTAGTGCCGACAAAGACAACAAAAAGCAAGCACCGAATTCTTCTAAAAAGAAATGAGAAAACAAAAATTCTAAAAATGACAATTCAGAAAAGAATCCACGATCAAGGGGTGGGTCTCCCCAAAGGGAGTCCTTTGAAAAGAGGTACAACCTTAGGAATCGTGATAATATTAGGAAACCTGACAGGTATCAGGACACTGATACACGTTACTTTCATTCCTTTTAAGGTTCATCAAAAAGCTCGGAGAGAGACGGGCGATCAGAACAAAAGCAAGAAGATCGACCAAATACAAAAAGGGAAACACATCGCACTTCAGATTATATTATCAAACAAGAAGAGCAACCTAAAGCGAAACCTCAATTCAAAAAGAAGAAAGTAGCTGGCTTGAAAATTAGACATGCCCAGGTTACTGAGGACTCAGTTTCTGAACGGGGAATGGGCTCTGACGATGCTAGACAGCACGGCAGAAGTAACAATAGCTCGCCAGAACCTGAAGGATTTTCTGGTGACAGCAGTATTGAATTAACATATCACGATGGAAACACCTGATACCAGAGTGAGTGTCCCGCATAGATTATATGAAAATACACTCCAAATAGAGGGGAACATCTCAAGAAAAATTAAGGGTCTCTTTTGGGAGAATTTGACATTTGGATATGGGTAAGTAGACACAATATCGAATAATTAATATCATTATGTCATAATATCGAATTTTAAATATCGATAGTTAAAAATATCGTTGTTTAAAGTATCGATGTTAATAATATCGATTTACTGTGTTGTTTAAAATATCGTTGTTATAAATATCAATTGCTAAAATATCGTTATGAAAATATATCGTTTTAGTATTTTTTTTTAATTATGTTTTATGTTTGTAAATGTTATATTAATTGTTAATAAATGTGAAAAAAAATTGCATTTTTTTTTAGGAGCGGGATGTTGGGTTTATAGGGGATAAGGGTGGTGAGTGTTTTAAAAATGTATATTTTAAAATTTTAAGTATTGAAAATAATTTTAATGAAATTATAATTTCTTTTTAGAAACTACGTGGCAGGCACAGTGTAGTGCCTGCCACGTAGTGCAGTGAAATGCACAACATGCTCTTTTCGACCTCGCGGCGGTGCTGCTGTCTGCAGCCACCGCCGCAATGTTAACGGTGCGGAATCTGACCGCAGCGGTGGCGGTCCCATCCTAATCGGGTATGCAGGACCGCCGCATGCATGGCGGACGGTCGCAAACACCGCTACGATTGCGGGCAGACCAAGTCCGCCCGCCATCGTAATCAGCCCCTATGTATTTTGAAGTGGGAATAGTAAATTATATATGTTTAGTGTCCATCACCTTCCCTGAGTTAATATAGTTTGGAGTGGGAATAGTAAATTATATATGTTTAGTGTCCAGCACATTCCCTGAGTTAATATAGTTTGGAGTGGGAATAGTAAATTATATATGTTTAGTGTCCAGCATCTTCCCTGAGTTAATTTAAATTGGAGTGGTAACAGTAAATTATATATGTTTAGTGTCCAGCACCTCCCCTGAGTTAATATAAATTGGATTGGGAATAGTAAATTATATATGTTTAGTGTCCAGCACATTCTTAGAGTTAATATAGTTTGGAGTGGGTGCCTGCCACTACTACCATCCCCACTCATAGGGGGATGGATGCCTGCCACCACTACCATCCCCACTCATAGGGGGATGGATGCCTACCACTACCACAACCCCTACTCATGGGGGCCTGGATGCCTGTCACTACTACCATCCCCACTCATAGGGGGATGGATGCCTACCACTACCACCACCCCTACTCATGGGGGCCTGGATGCCTGTCACTACTACCATCCCCACTCATAGGGGGATGGATGCCTGCCACTACTACCATCCCAACTCATAGGGGGATGGATGCCTACCACTACCACCACCCCTACTAATGGGGGCCTGGATGCCTGTCACTACTACCATCCCCACTCATAGGGGGATGGATGTCTGCCACTACTACCATCCCCACTCATAGGGGGATGGATGCCTGCCACTACCACCACCCCTACTCATGGGGGCCTGGATGCCTGTCACTACTACCTACCCCACTCATAGGGGGATGGATGCCTGCCACTACTACCATCACCACTCATAGGGGGATGGATGCCTGCCACTACTACCATCCCCACTCATAGGGGGATGAATGCCTACCACTACCACCACCCCTACTCATAGGGTGATGGATGCCTACCACTACCACCACCCCTACTCATGGGGGCCTGTATGCCTGTCACTACTACCATCCCCACTCATAGGGGGATGGATGCCTGCCACCACTACCATCCCCACTCATAGGGGGATGGATGCCTACCACTACCACCACCCCTACTCATGGGGGCCTGGATGCCTGTCACTACTACCATCCCCACTCATAGGGGGATGGATGCCTGCCACTACTACCATCCCCACTCATAGGGGGATGGATGCCTACCACTACCACTACCCCTACTCATAGGGTTATGGATGCCTACCACTACCACCACCCCTACTCATGGGGGCCTGGATGCCTGTCACTACTACCATCCCCACTCATAGGGGGATGGATGCCTGCCACCACTACCATCCCCACTCATAGGGGGATGGATGCCTACCACTACCACCACCCCTACTCATGGGGGCCTGGTTGCCTGTCACTACTACCATCCCCACTCATAGGGGGATGGATGCCTACCACTACCACCACCCCTACTCATGGGGGCCTGGATGCCTGCCACTACTACCATCCCCACTCATAGGGGATGGATGCCTGCCACTACTACCATCCCCACTCATAGGGGGATGGATGCCTACCACTACCACCACCCCTACTCATGGGGGCCTGGATGCCTACCACCCACACAACCCCTACTCATAGGACGGGTAATGCATGACACAACCAGCATAATCCAACATAAGGAATGTCTGAAAAATACATCCCCCAACACTATGACAAGCGTGTGTAGTCTGTGTCAAATGCCTACAACACTGAACATGACATTGAACATACAATGTGACCCCCTATCACATGTGTCACACATAAATGTGTGTGGCCTCCACAATGCAAGCAGACCATGACCACTGTGGCAATGGGGTCTAACACCCCATCATCACAGTGACCAAAAGGTAAGTGTGGGGTCCATACCTGAAGCACATTTTGAACATTGTGGCAATGGGGTCTAAAGCCCCATCACCACAGTGACCAAAATGTAAGTGTGGGGTCCATAGCTGAAGCACATTTTGAACATTGTGGCAATGGGGTCTAAAGCCCCATCACCACAGTGACCAAAATGTAAGTGTGGGGTCCATAGCTGAAGCACATTTTGAACATTGTGGCAATAGGGTCTAAAGCCCCATCACCACAGTGACCAAAAGGTAAGTGTTGTCATGGGAAAAGCTGCAACTGCCAAACAGCATGGATGATTCCTGGTCACACAACAACAAACACATCAGTGGCATAGTAGTGCTTGTGTCCCATAGCAACATAGATTGGGTGAGGCAAACAGTGCAGTGCCAATAAAACATAGCTTTGGCCATGTGCAGACAAACATCACCCATGGGGGCTCACATTGTCAACATTCACGAATAAGACAATGACAGAAGTGACCATCAAAATGCAGACACACATATCTGCACCAATGGACACACAAATGTAGATATCCTGTGGAGACTGTAGATGTGAGGTGAACAAATACCATACCATGGCAGCAATGGGACATACAAACCATGATCATTGTGCTGACTGATGACCTAGGAGTCCCAGGGACAGCAGGGGAAAGCCACCAAACAACATACAGCCAATGGCACACTAAAGAAATGCCAATGCAGTGGTGCAAATGCACAAACACAAACAGGCAGACTCACACTGCATATCAAACACAACAGGTGATGGGGGTGTGCCAGTGTCCCCAGGCAACCACACAACACATGAGGAGGCCTGAATCCCTATTACACAGATGTCAATACAGTGCCACACAAAAGTAACTCATGGATTGGATTCCCCTATGTGGGCAATCAGGCATTGTTAGATGAGAGGGAGCCCAAATTACACATGTCACACAAGCTTGTAGGAACAGCAACTAACACAGCAAGAGACAGACCCACCACAGCACTACCCCCAGGGACCCCACATTGTGGTGACACTGGCCTGCATGATAATCCCACTGTGATGACAAAGGTAGATGTCGTTCACACTGTGAACCACAGTCATGTGTCCTGAGCAACAAACTACCATCACACCTACACAAGCACAAATCAATCAGCACGGCCTGTCAGCCAAGGCCAACATGGAGGTAGGGGTCTAGCCGTGCAACAACTCTCATTTGCACACACTCAACACCACACACCTTGATCTCCACCAATGTGCAGCAGTGAAGCTCACATGGACTGGTGATATTGCACATGCACCCATGACAATCCCAGGGGTGGTGGGGGGAACTAAGGTGGAGATACCCATCACACATGGCCAGTCAACAAGACTCGTGAATGTCTGACACACTGCACAGTACGCTGTACATGGGCATGACGTCAAATCCACACCAACCAATGGGATCCCGGCCACAGTCACACACCAATGAAAAAGCCAAGGTCACCCACAAAGAACACACATAGACAACTTCCAACATTGCAGCTCTGACCCTGAGGAGTGGCAGCAGTCACACACACAACGTGTCACAATCACTGAAAGCTAACACAAACTGTAAATTACATGACTTGTGTAACCAACAAGTGCCAAGGGGAATCCTGACTGTGTCTCATCTGCGTTTGCCCACAAACTCAGCCCTGACAGCAAACACACCTATGGGTGACACCCTGATGACCAGTAATGTGCCATGCACCCACATCACAGAGAACCCAAGGCGAAGATTTGGGGGGAACATTGCTCAACTCAGCAACCATCACAAACAGGAACATCACTAGGGACCCCAGCCTGCGTAGCAAAATGGAAGTGAACACACACAGACATGCTCACACAACACACACCTTGGGCTCAGGCAATGTCACGCAATTACACACTGCCATGAGGGGACTCCACTCCTGTGTAAGGAAAGCTGTGCCATACGTTGTCTCTGCAGGGCTCTATCATGTCAGCAGAACACTTGGTCACTCAGTCAACAATTAGCACAAAATGAAGGCCCTCGTCACATCAGCCTGGTCATGGCAGTGTCACCGAAATCATCTGCACAGATCAAATACACATGTATAGCAAGTTGCACTGATACCACAGATGAGTCCTTCCCCATTGATGCCCAAACTTGCATGTCCAGTGGAGATGGTCACACGGTCAGGGAAATAGACAAATTGAACAATGGCAAGCACATCTGATGTGCAGGGGTGTAAGCCACAGATGTGATATTGCAAAAACATGTAGGGAATCCCATAGGCAAATATTGAAAACATGACACCCTCATATTGCTGCAAAGGATGACATGGCTACACACCAGGATAGGACACATTCCCCCTGGACCACATGGGGTCCTGCACAGTAACACTTCATTTACCTGATATCAAAAATCACCATCACTGCAGCAAAGGCATGGTTAGCATCATCAACATCATGTACATCTGAAGCAAAACCACTAGAGAACTGAAAGTAGCTTTATTCAGCATATGTGAGTCGAAAATAGAAAGTCCTGACAAAACACAAAGGCCAATGGCCAGTCCATCACTAAAGTCCAAACAGGGTGACAGTGGCAGATGTCACCCTTTGCTTGCCTGCACTGCTACGGACCAGGGACATTCCCCTCGGAGGGGCATACGGGGGGCAGGCCAGGCACTGCAGGGACAGGATCAGGGCTCACCAGAAGGAGGCAGGGAAGGGGTGGCTGGTGCTGGAGAGTCACTGACAACTGCAGTGGAGGTGTCTGACATGGTGTGTGCCGGCACAACTGGGGGGCATGAGTCAGATGGTGTGGGTGCCGGCACAACTCCAGTGGGCTGGCCAGATGGAGTGGACAGGTTCCCCACTGCAGTGCCCAAGTCAGACGGGGTGGTAGTGGACTCCACTGCAGTGCCCATCTCCAAGGGAGTAGAATGGGGTTCATGTAAGGTGGGCAGGACAGAGGGGGAGGACACGGTCTCCACACCAGTGGCACAAACATGTGCAGCGGGGGGTGGGGCTGGAAGAGCAAGTGGTAGGTGGAGAAGGCCGCATCATTTTGGGGATGGTGTATCTGTGGGTGGGGGAACCTGGGGCAGGGTGTGGTGGGGGAACCTGTGTTGTGGGGGCCTCAGGGATGGAGGAAGGAGACTGTGTGGTTGACCTGCAGGGCGGTGGCGGGGTCTTGCTCTTCCAGGCCCAGGGGGACTTGCGGGTGGGGGCCTCAGTTTGTCTGCGCCTGGGGGAGGGTGTCCGGGGGTGAGGGGCACTCCCCTCTGTGTGGGTGGACTTCCTCTTCCCCCTGTATGCTGGATCAGCGGGATCGGAGGGGAAGAGGCCGAGGTCACAGAGGAAGAGCTGCTTTGTAGGTGGGGTTGCAGGTGAGGCAAGGGAAGGGGTCTTTGAGGGAGAGGATTTGGAGGACTGCGGAGTGACTGTGGATGCCTGTGTGTGTGTCTGTTCCCCATCCCCTGTGGGTGTGGTATCAGTCCCCTGAAGATGCTTGTGTGCACATTTTGCCTTTGTTTTGGGTGTTTCTGTGCTGCTCGTGTCTGTGTGTTTGGGTGTTTGTGCAGGTGTGCATGTGCTTGGGACAGGTAGGGTGCCAGGAAGTGTGGATGGGGCAGAGGTAGGAGGGTTGAGGGACTGTTGGAGGAGGGACACTGCTGCCGTCAGGGAGAAGTCCATGGACTTATTGCTCCTCTGTAGGGCAGACATGCCCGTCGAGATGCCCTCCATGAACGACACCAGGTGTGTCAACAGAGTGTTGTGTGCATGGAGGACACTCAGCATTGCTGTCTGCCCTACATGGAGCTGGCGAAGTAGGTACACAGACTCCTCACTCAGGGCAGCAGGGAACACAGGGGCAGGGGGTGCGGTGCCTGGCACGAAGGAGACACGCTCCCGAACACGGGAGCCTCCACGGACCTCTGGAATGGGAGCCAAAGGGAGGGCGGTGGTGGTGGTGGTGGCGGGGCCAGCCATACTAGCTGGGGTGTGGTGGCTGCTGACACCCGCCTTCACAAAGGAGTCATCATCCGAGCTGCTGTGGTCCTCAGCTGAGGTGGATGGTGCTGAGGACTCCTCGGTGTGGCTCCCCTCACCCTCCGTGCCACTGGGTCCCTCCGACCACTCATCGGCTGCTGACCCAGTCTGGCTCTGCAGCTCATCCTGGTCCATGGAGCTGTCCCCTCCTGTGGCCGTGGATGTATCTGCAAGCAATTAGGGAAACAGACAAGCATCAGTCACCTGCACTGACCGCACACACCACAGTAAGTACAGCACATTACAGAGCAAGCCCTGGCATCCTTAGTTGAACATTGCCAAAAGTGCTCACACAGATTAGGAGAAGCCAATTGTCAGTCTGATGGTCAACCATGGCACTCACACCCGTCCTGCCCTTGCACCCATCTGTCTGGTGCCTGTCGGATGGTAATACCCCAGTGTGGACACATGCACCACCTACACAGTTGTTGGACATTGCAGAGAACACGGTGAAGTATGTGAACATGCACACATCACACCTCTTGCCACTGAGTCAATACAGGTGTCCGGATAAAGGGATGGCCAGAGTCTAATTAGAAATGCATGTGATGCATACCAGCACCAGACACCATGATGCACCCATGTCTGGATAATCAATGCCACAATGGGGTGCATGTTGCACATGTCACTCCCCTGCAGGATCACTCTTAGGAAGTTTAATGCCATGCCACAGGCATGCCTGCAAAGTCATACATCACTGTCTCCAGTTACATGGGCATGGCAGCCAGCCAACAACAGTCTGCACTGTGTCACAATCCTAGGTCATGGGGAATGCAAGTTATGTAGCTGACAAGTGCACATGTCCATCCCCCAGAAACCACATCATCTGAACTCTTATTTGTCCACGTCATACCAATTGGACATATGGGAGACATGAAACACAACTCTCTGAACCTGAGCACCTCACAGTCTGCTGTGAATGAAAAACAGCTGCCTGAAATTCATAGTCGCATACACCTGTCTGCACAGTCAAGTGATCAAACACCTATAAGTCACAGAGGTATCGTCTCTCATGGTCACATCTCAGATGGCATGCTGAGCCCTAACCGATAAACACCCCAGTAGTCCTGACAACGAAGCCACAGCACAATGACACAGAGGCAGACACCTGAGGGAACATTTCACTGAGCACAACATGTCAGCTGATACACGGGAGTGGGAGTACAGAGTGTATTGTATGCCCTGGAGTAGGCATGACTGTCCTGCTCCACCTGAAAGAGGGATGAGCCCTTGACAGTGGGCAGGTGGCTAAGCATGCGTGACACACTTGATATACATACTCCTGAGGCCCAAACATTGTTCCCACCCGCAGCATGGGGGTGTGCCAAATACCCCAGGCACATGTGGTGATTCAGATCAGCAAGTGGAACACATATCAAAGTTACACGCAGATTACATGTCAGAACTTAGGCATTGTGTAAGCAATTGACCCACCCATGAAGCCCACCACAAAGTCACGGGAACAAATGCTGTCCCCCACCTTGAGTGAAGCAAAATGCAAGGACACAGTACCCAAGTGACACAATTTCCTGACTGTAAGGGCCACACCTGGGTATCAGATGAGGAGTGGACATGTCACAATTGAGGGACATGGGTCCTGGACCACAAGACTGATGTACTGTGGAAGTTTAACCAGGCCAGAGGAGGGCACATAGCATGTCAGACAAAGTTCACAGTGCAGTCATGGACTCACCCCCTCCTTGCTGCTGTCTGGCCTTCAGCTGCCCATCCAGGTCAGGGAAGACCACCGCCAGGATCCGGAGCATGTGGGGGGTCAGGGTCCGGTGTCCGCCCCTCCTGCGAGGAGGCGACAGCTTCAGCTGGACCCCTGCGATCCTCCGGGTCCAGCCCCGAAGGTCCTGCCACCTCTTCTGGCAGTTGCGGATCCGTCGCTTGTAGACCCCCACGGATCTTACTGCCCGGGCGATGGTCAGCCAGATTTCCTGCTTCTGGTGGGCATCAACCTGTGAGGATGACAAAGTGAAAAGGCCATTACTACACATGCAACATATCCGTGCATCACACAGTTGGATATACATGTCTCAATCACAGGGGCATATGATGTACACAGGCAGTGCAACGATGGCTATGAACAGTTTGCCAGCAGTTACTACATGGTATCATTGCCTGGGAAGTAAACCTTGTTGGAATGCACTGTTACTGCACTGTACCTGTTCAGTGCATGTAACTACACACTTTGGGGGTGAGAACTACTCAGTGAGCATGCTAGCCAGTGGTGTGCACACTGTAAGTCTTGCTAGTCAGACAACATGCACATTTAGTAAGGCAGTGGACAGCACACTCACCTGCTCCCCTGGTTTCCCATACAGCTTTCTGTACTGTGGAAGGAGGCTGTCCAGCAGGGCCTGGTTTTCCTCAGTGCTGAATGCTGGGGCTCTCTCCACAGTACGTGCCATTGCAGTAGCCAGAGGATGCAGAGACAGCAGCAGTGTTGGTGGCAGATGTCGTCCTGGAGCATGTAGTGCAGGCAATTGAGCTCTCAGGGGAACAGCCAGCATTATATGCGTGCTGCAGAGGCAGATACTGTCCCATGTGTCCAAAGTGATAGGTCAAAGTCGTTTGCATCTTCTGAATCTGGCCAATCCATGGAATTGCAGCACTAATACACGCCCACAGCATCCTTCAAAAGTTCAGCTTCATGACACCCATGAATTTGCAACATTGTTGTGGCTGGCCAACTGAATCCACTGCATCAGACTCGTTGAAGCTTCGAAAACGCGTCCGTTGCCATGCCAGGCCCTAGCCAATGCGTGCGCACCGATCGGTCCATTGCTGTACAACGCGTATTCCGGGAAACAACGAGTACCCGCTCACATCATATGCAATGGCCAATGCGTGCGCACCGATCGGTCCATTGCTGTACAACGCGTACCCGCTCACATCAAATGCAATGGCCAATGTGTGCGCACCGATCGGTCCATTGCTGTACAACGCGTATTCCGGGAAACAACGCGTACTCGCTCACATCATATGCAATGGCCAATGCGTGCGCACCGATCGGTCCATTGCTGTACAACGCGTACCCGCTCACATCAAATGCAATGGCCAATGCGTGCGCACCGATCGGTCCATTGCTGTACAACGCGTATTCCGGGAAACAACGCGTACCCGCTCACATCATATGCAATGGCCAATGCGTGCGTACCGATCGGTCCATTGCTGTACAACGCGTATTCCGGGAAACAACACGTACCCGCTCACATCATATGCAATGGCCAATGCGTGCGCACCGATCGGTCCACTGCTGTACAACGCGTATTCCGGGAAACAACGCGTACTCGCTCACATCATATGCAATGGCCAATGCGTGCGCACCGATCGGTCCATTGCTGTACAACGCGTATTCCGGGAAACAACGCGTACCCGCTCACATCATATGCAATGGCCAATGCGTGCGCACCGATCGGTCCATTGCTGTACAACGCGTCCCTGTACAGGTCACTCGCATATGTCACCATGCTTGTCACTGGTGTACGTATGCCAGCCACATATACTTGCCAGGGACTCAGGGGCACACCTACAACACCACAGCCTGTCCACACTGTATACTAAGGCATGTAAGGCTGCATTACCTTTTCTGTGTATGGGGGTCAACATGTGGTTTTTGGGGTGGCACTTGGGGGCAGCCACTCCCAGGCTGTGCACGTGTTCATGGGGACAGGATCCTTTGTGTGTTGTGCACATGACCACTGTGATGTGCAACTGTTCATTTCAGAGCATGTGGCATGGTCACATTTCCAGGTTGTGTATGTGTATGTCATGTCACATACCCCCAGAGTCCCATGTGGGAAGGTATGTACGTCACAGGGTGACCCATTGCCACAATAGTGATGGCCCTCCACAGTCTGTGTGCATGTTGTGTTTCCGATGTCTCTGATTCCATGTGCACAATGGGAGACAGTCTCCACATCCACGTTGTTTGTGCATGGACTTTGATGTTGTGCGTGTGTGTGTCACAGACGTCCATGTCTGTCCTGCGGAGGCAACAGGGGCCACTACCTGTGGGAGTCATGTTTGTTTTTCTGACGTGTACATGATACGCCAGGTCATGCCAGTGTCCATGTTGCAATACAGGGTCCCTGGGAATCTACCTGTCAATGAGCTGTGATGCCTGTGGCGCATCTGTCCAGACATGTCACTGTGGTGTGTGTTTGGAATGTGACAGCAGTAAATGGGTACTGTGACACAGCCTAATGATTTCACATTGCACAACCTGGAACTTGTTGTCAACACATGTTGAACTGTGATGTTAGATGTTGGCCATGTAGATGCCATATCTGTCCATACAGAACGGCACACACATCAGGTACTTGTGTCTCGTAATGATGTATCATGTGATATTGAGTATGGTCAATGCCACATATGTGGGGTGACTGACAATCTTTCTTTCTTCACCTATGCACTGCAGGGCACCAGCTGTCCATAGACCATTTTCTGACCTTGCAACGATGGTGGAACGTGACTGCATCCGACGGTACCGCTTCACCAGGCAGCTGATTGAGGATTTGGCAGTGCGCTTGGCCCCACATTTGCAACCTGGCTGGCCGTACCCTACAGCGCTGACCCCCAAGGTGAAGGTGATGGCAGCCCTACACTTCTTTGCCACCGGTACCTTTCAACACACTGTGGCGTCTGCTGGTGGGATGTCACAGACTATGTTCAGTCGTGTGCTACACGATGTTTTGGAGGCAATGTTGAGATGCCTGAACCAGTACATCTATTTCCCTAAACGTCAACAACTCACTGACGTCAAGAGTGACTTCTATGCCCTGGGGAGGATGCCACATGTCATTGGCTCCATTGATGGGACACATGTGGCTTTGGTACCACCACAGGCACATGAGCAGGCATACAGGAACAGGAAACATTATCATTCGATCAATGCTCTGGTGGTATGTCTTGCAGATATGAGCATCTCACATGTGTGTGCCCGTTTCCCTGGTTCGGCACACGATGCCTACGTGATGAAGAGTAGTCACATCCCGAGGATGATCTCACAGATGCAGAACCAGCGTGCCTGGCTTGTCGGTGTGTACTGACTTTGTACCATTGTGTGTGTTCTGCTATGTTGTATTCCGCCCTCTTTTCCAACTCAGCTAATGTGCAATTGTCTGTCTGTAGGTGACTCCGGATACCCCAACATGCCGTGGTTGCTGACACCCCTCAGGAACCCTGTGACACCAGCCCAGATGCTCTACAATGAGGCACATGGTCGGGCGGACATTTGGTCTCCTGAAGAGCCGCTTCCGCTGCCGGGACAAGACAGGAGGGGCCCTCCCATATGCTCCAGCAAAGGTGTGCAAGATTGTCATCGTCTGCTGCATGCTACACAACCTGGCAGTGCGGAAGGAGTTGCCTCTCATCCTGGATGACGATGACCAACATCCGCCACCTGTGGAGGATCCTGGCCTGGGCCACGATGCCAGTGATGATGATGATGATGATGGTGATGTCCGCACACAGCTCATCACCAACTTCTTCAGCTGAATGTGAGTATCCAGAGAGTTGTCATGTCAATGATGTGAGTTTGCGTGATATGTGTTGGTGGTGCTCTGGTGCTGTTTGAGTGTGGCCATGTGCTACTTGACTGGAAGCGTGCAGCGATGTGTCCTTACAGGTAGTCTGTACTCCCCAACAGTGTTGACATGCTAACTTGGTCTTCTGTAAGTATCTTGTGACATGTATTGGGCATGAGTATTGCAGTTCTGTCCTGTTCTTCAGTGCTTTTGACTGTGTGTCATGTCTGTCCTTCACAGGGTACTTTCAGAGTTGTTTGGTCAACTGTGATCCCCCGACACCATGATTCAACTTCCAGGGTGGAAGCAGTCGTTTCCCTACAGGTGATGTGCCACACACCCTGGACTTTCTTTCTTCTACACTTGTTGACTGTGTGGCCACTGCCACGTAGGATTACCTTGCATCTGTAGTGGAAACAACATGTTGCAAATGTGTAATTAACCTGTGCTTCACTTTGGTATGTGCGTTGTCTGTGGTCACACATCTGACTGACATGTGCTTACTGCACCTGTGGGCTAGTTAACACAGACTGTGAATAGGTGTGGTGTCTGTGCATTCAACAGTATTTCCTGGCAACATCAGTGTAGGCAATGAGTCAGATGGCCCTGGTGTGTATGTGTTGTGTAGCCCTAGTGGTGTGTCTCCCTCATATGTGTCACGTCGCCATGACTCACATGACGGTGTTGAACATGCTGTAGCAGTTAGCATGCACAGTGTCATTTAGCAGATCATCATCTCCATGACAGAAACCACGTTGGAATCACAACAGAGGCAAGTATGGTGTATTAGTGAGTTTATTTCCATACATGTGTGAAGATAGTGCACAGGATGGTGGGTGCTGTACATTGGGATTGGAATCCAAAGTTCCCAGATGAGTTGGAAGTCTTGGTAGCAGAAATGTCCTGAGTAAAGTCCACAGTCATCTGATACATTGGGCCAACTTAAGTTCTCCATGTCATGTGGGAGAGTTGGGTTGCATTCGACAGGGTGAACAGTTTGCACACAAAGGAGAATTTCCAGAACAGGTGTTGGGTTCCTGGGGGATGTACATGGCCATCGGCCTCTCAGTTTTCCTTCCTCGGACGACCTCTCTTCTTTCGGGGGGGACCCTCATGTGCAGGCTGCTGCGGTGCAGAGGACTCTCCGCTAGAGTCATCCTCCCTCCCTGTGGCAGTTGCAGTTGTTGCAGCACCAGATGCTGTGGGCACACAGGGAGGTGTGGCCATGTTGGTGCTAATCTGGCGGAGGCATGTCAATATGTCCCTATGCACCGCTGTCAGTTCTTGCAATGTGTCCCACTTGGACTCCATGCGAGACATGTGTGTCTCCACACGGGACATGTGTGAGTCCAAGCGGGCATGATGGGCAGCCTGCTGCTGTTGAATGTCCTTGAGGATCCCCACTACCTGGCTGACCTCTCCGGTGCTATTCTGGTACGCATCAGCAATGCGTGCCAGTTGTGGGTCATCATGCAGTCCAGACCCCTCTGCAAACAGCAATCTATGTCTACCACCCCTCCCACCACCCCTGGCGACACGTGCGGGACCTGCGGTGGCACGCACAGGTGACCTTAGGCCCACTTGGGGGTTGTTACTGGGGTCATTGTCCGTTGCTCCACGTTGGGCCGGGGTCCCTGTGCTGTTGTCATCGGTGGTCCTTGGTCTGTCCGTGTTGGCGGGGGTGGTCTGTGTGTTGGCAGTTGTCGGAGGGGTGGGTGCAGGGGGTGCAGATGTTGGTCCTGCTGATGCTGCATGATGACTCACACCGGAGGGGCCAGGTAGGTCTTCACCATCCGAGGAGGGCAGAGGCTGTTCCACACCAGTGAGCTCAGTGTCCCCCGGAGACTGGGACAGGGACTCCTCATCGTCTGCTGCTGTGTCCCCATCATCACCTGTTTTTGGAAGAGACACACAATGTATGTTATGTTTCTACAGGCATCAATGGTTCACACACCTGACAGTTGTGACTGTACCTCGGGATGCGGGCTGTACATTGCATTGTCCTAAGTTGTCACAGTCAGAGGTTGATATTGGTGTAGCACATTGTCCTGCCAACCTGAAGCTTTTCAATGTGAATGTTGAGGTGTGTGCATGGCCAGCATTGGTGGTATTTGGTGGACATCCGGCCCTCCTTCTCCCCCCAGCCCAGTTATCCACCATGAAGCATGCCACCCTTGCAGTGTGTGCAGGTTGACTCTCAGGATGTCAGTCAGTGGTGTCCTGCTGTTGGTTGTTGCACAGTTCCCAGCAGGGCCTTGTGCTCCCCACAGCAGTACCCAGTGCCAGCCATCTTGTCAGTTGTTTTCCACTCCCTGTGATGTGAGCATGGTTCAGAGTGGTGTTGATGGGCCGATTGTGAGGGTGACCGATATCTGTGACTACAACTCCCATCCTGCTATTGCCTACACCCCCCTTCCCAGCATGCCCATACTTCCTTCCTTTTGACTCTGCTTCCCTGTGGGGTAGTGTGCCTGTGCTGACAGGATGGCTGACAGTGTTGTCCTGGCGTTTGTTTGGCTACAAGTCCCAAGAGTGTCCCTGTGCTTCACACAGCATAACCCAGGGTGGTGGTTTTTTGTGGGATATTTAATTAGAGTGTGAGGCATTGCATTCTCCCAGGTGGGTTATGTGGAGTTTGTGTTAAGGGGGTGTGTAAGAAAAGCTGCTTGTAACTATGGGCAGAGCTGTCAGTCCTCCTTCCCACCCAGCCAGATATCCCACCATGGAACGTGCTTCCATTGCAGGGAGTGCAAGTTGGCTTTCAGGATATCAGTCAGTGGTGTCCTGCTGTTGGTTGGTGCACAGTTCCCAGCAGGGGCTTGTGCCTCCCACAGCAGTACCCAGTGTCAGCCATCTTGTCAGTTCTTTTTCACTCCCTGTGATGTGAGCATGGTTCAGAGTGGTGTTGATGGGCCAATTGTGAGGGTGACCAATATCTGTGACTTCAACTCCCATCATGCTATTGCCTACACCACCCTTCCCAGCATGCCCATACTTCCTTCCTTTTGAGTCGACTTCACTGTGTGTGAGTGTGACAGCAATGGCAAGATGGCTGACAGTGGTGTCCTGCTGTTGGTTGGTGCACAGTTCCCAGCAGGACCTTGTGCTCCCCACAGCAGTACCCAGTGTCAGCCATCTTGTCAGTTGTTTTCCACTCCCTGTGATGTGAGCATGGTTCAGAGTGGTGTTGATGGGCCAATTGTGAGGGTGACCAATATCTGTGACTACAACTCCCATCCTGCTATTGCCTATACCCCCCTACCCAGCATGCCCATACTTCCTTCCTTTTGAGTGGACTTCACTGTGTGTGAGTGTGACAGCATTGGCAAGATGGCTGACAGTGTGGTCCTGTTGTTTGTTGGTGCCTTGTGCTCCCCACAGCTGAGGCCAGTGTCAGACATCTTTGAAGTGGCTTTTCACTCCCTGTGAGGTGTGCATGCTTCAGTGTGAGCTTGCTGGCCCATGTGGGTGGGGGATGTTGAGCTGTGACTACCACTCCCATCATGCTATTGCCTACACCCCCCTTCCCAGAATGCCCATACTTCCTTCCTTTTGACTCTGCTTCCCTGTGGGGTGGTGTGCCTGTGCTGACAGGATGGCTGACAGTGTTGTCCTGGCGTTTGTTTGGCTACAAGTCCCAAGAGTGTCCCTGTGCTTCACACAGCATAACCCAGGGTGGTGGTTCTTTGTGGGATATTTAATTAGAGTGTGAGGCATTCCATTCTCCCAGGTGGGTTATGTGGAGTTTGTGTTAAGGGGGTGTGTAAGAAAAGCTGCTTGTAACTATGGTCAGAGCTGTCAGTCCTCCTTCCCACCCAGCCAGATATCCCACCATGGAACGTGCTTCCATTGCAGGGAGTGCAAGTTGGCTTTCAGGATGTCAGTCAGTGGTGTCCTGCTGTTGGTTGGTGCTCAGTTCCCAGCATGGGCTTGTGCTCCCCACAGCAGTACCCAGTGTCAGCCATCTTGTCATTTCTTTTCCACTCCCTGTGATGTGAGCATGGTTCAGGGTGGTGTTGATGGGCCAATTGTGAGGGTGACCAATATCTGTGACTACAACTCCCATCATGCTATTGGCTACACTCATTTCACCAGCATACACAGAATTCATTCCTTTCAGTGAGCTTCCCTGTGAGGTGGTGTTCTAGTGGTGGCAAAATATCTAACTGTGTTTGTTGGTTATATTTGTGCCACTGCCTTGCTGTATTTGTAGTTAGGTTTGTACATATCATGACACAGTTACATATCACTATGAGATGGCATGTATTGTGTTTATCTGACTGACAGACAAATCTTGGGGTGATTATCTTTTGGTTGCTGTGGATTTGCTAAGGGTGCATGGTTTGACTATCCCCTTGACAGTGATGTGTGTGATTGTCACACAATATTGGGTATATTAGTTGTGTACTCACCAGGCTCTAGGATGTTTGATAGTCCATATACGCTCACTGGTGGTAGGATGGCCCACACCTTCTCCTCCCAGGGCCTGAGGTATAGTGGTTTGGCAGGAGGGCCACTGCCGGTGCGCTGACTCAAGATGTAATCCTTCTTTAGTAGGTCCCTGACCCTCCTGCGCACATCATACCACCTGTTCTGGATGTCTTCCTTTGTGCGCAAACATGGTGATTGTGCGTTCACCCTGTCGACGATCCTCTCCCACATCTTGGTTTTCTGCGACATGGGGGTCTGTTGGACCAATGTACCAAACAACTGTGGCTCTACCCTGAGGATCTCATCTACCAGGACTTCCAATTCACTGTCTAGGAACTTTGGATTCTTCTTTGGGGGCATGGTGATGGGTGGTGGTGGTGATTGATGTGTGTGTGTGTGTGTGCAAGTGAGGGTGTGTGAGTGTAGGTTTTGCTGGGTGTATGTGAGGGTGCTATTTGTTGAGGTGCTAATGGTGTGTGGCTTGTGTGATGGATGAGCTGTGAGTGTGCCTGTGGTTGCTGTCTGATGGTGTTCTGTGCTGGCAGGTCAGGTGAATTTGCAAAGGATCATGGTAGGGATTTGTGGCCTTTATATAGGTGGAGTTGGGGGTGTGTCCTTGTTCCATGTTTTTTCCCCTGTATTTATTGACTTTGTCATTGCTTGTTTGGCCCTTTTTTTGTATTTTTTCCTTTGTATTTTTTGTGCATGTAGGAGACGTTCTTCTGACCGAGTAGGACGCTGCAGTTGTCTCGTGCGAGCTTCTCCGAGTCGTTCACGCTGTGTTTCTGCTAGGTTTATTGTGCGGCGTACGCGTTGGTCGCGGAATATTGGCTTGCTTCGGCTGGCTTTTGTATGCGTGTCGGTCGTACGGCTTGAGCTCCGTGCGACTCGGTCTGGTTTTCCACGCATTGCATCGTACTGCGTGGGTCGGAGTTCGCGGGTACGTTTCGTTCGGGTTCATTCCTGGTGCGTGTCGGTCGGTTTGATTCACGTGGTTTCCCGGCCGGATAGCTTGTTTACGTCCGGTTCGGTCGTTCGGCTTGTGTTCCGTACGAGTCGGTCGTGATTCACATGCATTTCATCGTACTACCCAGGTCGGGCAGCGCCGGTACGTGTCGGTCGGACTATATTCCCGTACCGACCGACACGTACCGGCGCCTTACGACCCGCGTAGTACGATGCAATGCGTGTGAATTACAACCGACTCGTAAGGGACACAAGCCGCACGACCGAACCGTACGGAAATCAGTGATTCGCCCGTAAACGGACCGGGAATCGTACCGACCGACACGCATCAGGAATGGACCCGACCGACACGTACCCGCGCTGTACGACCCACGTAGTACCATGCAATGCGTGTGAAACGAGACCGACTCGCACAGAGCACAATCCGGAAGACCGAGACGTACAGAAAACACTGACTAGCAAACAATAGACTCCTTTGCGACCGACGCGTACGCCAACGTAGAAACACAGCAGAATGTCAGTGTGACAGACTCGGATTACCCCGCAAGAGCCACTGGCAGCGTCCGTCCCGGTCAAATGAACCTCTCCATCATGCTCAACAAAACCAAAGGAAAAAAGACAAAAAAAGGACCAAACAAGCAATGACAAGGCCAATAAATAAAAAATAAAAAACATGGAACAAAGACACAACCACAACTCCACCTACATAAAGGCCAGAAATCCCTACCATGATCCTTTGCAAACTACAGACATAGGACAGCAGACAACACCACCACATTGCAGAGACACACCACAACTCACACACCACACAACATCTACACCAGCTGCACCTCTCAAAAAATCAATCACACATTCACAGATAAACTCACACCCACCACACTCACTTACACCCTCACACACACATCAATCCCCACAACCACCCAGCACCATGCCCCCCAAGAAGAATCCAAAGTTCACAGATAGTGAGTTGGAAGTCATGATTGATGAAATCCTCAGAGTAGAGCCACAGTTGTTTGGCACATTGGTCCAACAGACCCCCATGTCACAGAAAACAAAGATGTGGGAGAATATTGTCGACAAGGTCAACGCACAAGCACCTTGTCTGCGCACAAAGGACGATATTCAGAACAGGTACTATGATGTGCGCAGGAGGGTCAAGAAGCTCATCGACAGGGAGCACCCCTTGAGCAAGCAGACTGGCGGTGGCCCTCCTGCCAAACCAACACACTTCAGGTCCTGGGAGGAGAAGGTGCGGGCCATCCTACCACCGGAGAGCATCCATGGATTAACAGGAATACCGGAGCCTGGTGAGTACACAACCAATATATCCCAATATTGTGCGGCAATACACATATATCACTGTCAAGGGGACAGTGAAACCAAGTACTGTTAGCAAAGCCATAGCAACAGAAAGGCAAGTATCCTGTGACGTGTATGCCAGTTACACAAACACAATACCTGCCATCTCATAGTAATATGGAACTATGTCATAACATGTACAAACCTAACAACAAATACAGCAAGGCATTGGCATAAATCACCAACAAACACTGTCAGCCATTTTGCCACCACTGTCACACTACCTCACAGGGAAGCTGATTCACAGGAAGGACGGTTTGGTATCTGGGAAGGTAGGTGTATCCGATAGCATGATGGGAGTGGTTGTCACAGCCAATAGTCCACATCCCACATGGACCATCAAGCTCACACTGAACCATGCACACCTCACAGGCAGTGGAAATGTACTGATAAGATGGCTGACACTGGGCTCTGCTGTGGGGAGCACAAGGCCCAGCTGGGAACTGTGCACAAACAAACACCAGGCCACCACTGTCAGCCATCTTGCCATTGCTGTCTCACTACCTCACAGGGAAGCTGAGTCAAAAGGAAGGAAGGTTGGGTCTGCTGGGAATGTGCTTGTAGCAGAAAGCACGATGGCAGTTGCAGTCACAGCCAACAGCCCCCTCACACATGGTCCCACAAGCTCCACCCTCAAACCATGCACATCTCACAGGGAGTTGAAAAGAACTGACAAGATGGCTGAGAATGGGCTCTGCTGTGGGAGCACAAGGCCCTGGTGAGACTTGTGCCCAAACAAACAACAGGACACCACAGCCTCACATCCTGAGTGTTAACTTCCACTCCCTGCAATGGAAGCATGCTGCATGGTGGGATATCTGGCCAGGGGGGGAGGAGGACCGCCAGCTCTGACTACATCTACCAGCAGCCCGTCACACACACCCCTTCCACCAACACCAAAATACACCACCTGGGATCGTGCTCCACAAGAGAGTGAGTGAAAAGCCACTTCCAAGATGTCTGACAATGGGCTCTGCTGTGGGGAGCATAAGGCCCTGCTGGGAATTGTGCTCAAACAAACAAGAGGACACCACTGTCAGTCATCTTGCCATTGCTGTCTCACTCACTCACAGGGAAGCAGAGTCAAAAGGAAGGTAGGTTGGGTATGCTGGGAAGGGGGGTATAGCCAAAAACAAGATGGGATTTGCAGTCACAGCCAACAGTCCCTATCCCACATGGTCCATCAAGCCCACCCTGAACCATGCTCACCTCACAGGCAGTGCAAAAGTAATGACGAGATGCCTGACACTGGGCCCTGCTGTGGGGAGCACAAGGCCCTGGTGGCACTTGGGCTCAACCAAACAACAGGACACCACTGCCTGACATCCTGAACGTTAACCTTCACTCCCTGCAATGGGAAGCATGCCTCATGGTGGGATATCTGGCCTAGTGGGAAGGAGTACTGCCAGCTCTGACTACATCTACCAGCAGGTTCTTGCACACACACACCCCTTAACACAAACTCCACACAACTCACCTGGGATAATGCATTCCCTCAGACTCAATTAAAATATCTCACAAAGATTTACCACACTGGGTTCTGCTGTGTGAAGCACATGGGCTTGTTGGGATTTGTGTTCAAACAAACACCAGGACACCACTGTCTGCCATCTTGTCAGCACAGGCACACCACCACACAGGGAAAATGAATCACAGGAAGGAAGGTTAGGTATTGTGGGAAGGTGGGTGTAGCCAAAAGCATGATGGGAGTTGCAGTCACAGCTAAATATCCCCCACCCACATGTCCCAGCAAGCTCACACTGAACCATGCACACCTCACAGGGAGTGGAAATGTACTGACAAGATGGCTGACACTGGGTTCTGCTGTGGGGAGCACGAGGCCCTGCTGGGACCTGTGCTCAAACAAACAACAGGACACCAATGCCTGACAGCCTGAAAGGTAACTTGCACTCCCTGCAATGGAAGCATGCTTCATGGCGGGATACCTGGCCTGGGGGGAGGAGGAGTGCTAGCTCTGACTACATCTACCAGCAGCCCCTGTCACACACACCCCTCCCACCAACACCAAAATACACACCTGGGACCATGCTCCACAAGAGAGTGAGTGAAAAGCCACTTCCAAGATGTCTGACAATGGCGCTCTGCTGTGGGGAGCATAAGGCCCTGCTGGGACTTGTGCTCAAACAAACAACAGGACACCACTGTCAGCCATCTTGGTAGCACCGTCACAGTACCTCACAGGGAAGCAGAGTCAAAAGGAAGGAAGGTTGGGTATGCTGGGAAGGGGGTGTAGCCAAAAGTATGATGGGAGTTGTAGTCACAGCCAAAAGTCATCCTCCCACATGGCCCATCAAGCCCACCCTGAACCATGCTCACCTCACAGGGAGTGCAAAAGTACTGACAAGATGGCTGACACTAGGCCCTGCTGTGGGGAGCACAAGGCCCTGCTGGGACTTGGGCTCAAACAAACAACAGGACACAACTGCCTGACATCCTGAACGTAAACTGTGACTCCCTGCAATGGAAGCATGCCACATGGGGGATTACCTGGCCTCTGTGGGTGAAGGAGGTCCTGCAATGACTCCAAATGCCATCAAGGCCGGCTCAAAACACACCTTCTCAGCCAGAACAAATAGCACCCTTGGGACCAGTCACTCCGAAAGTAAATGCCCTGGCAAGATGGCTGACACATGGTCCTGATGTATGAATTGGCTGCAAGTCACACCTACGTACTGGCCAACTCAAACACATTTACACTCACAGCCATTGGAACTGTAGGTATCCTCTCACTGTCTGGGGATGCAGTGTCCCAGGGGTGTCCCCTGACCTGGCTGTGAAGGTGTGTCTCGTAGATGACAATTGGGGAGATGCAGACATAGTACATAGCACCAAGCACACACAATGTCACCTATACATTATTGACAGGGGACACCTGACAGTGACTAGAATGGACACACCCATATAGCTGACATTGTAGCATGGTGTCATTCCCAAAAGGTGCAGTTGTGAGCTGCATTTCAATCCCACATCGTTCTGCGTTGTATGCATCATTCACACAACACATCACTCACTGTCATAGACACTCCAAACACAATGACTAACCTGGACTGCATTGGAGGAGGCATGCAACTCACAGCAGCAGAACTGCAACACACACACCTCTGGCCATCACTGTCATGAGCATGGAAAAGCAAGAGAGCTGCTGTGCTCAATCCCTCTCACCATGGAGGAAATTGACAAGATAAATGACGTTAGCACGTACAAAACTCAGCACCAACATCATTAGCTACGGTAACACCATGACTTGTATGAAATGAGATGTGAACTAGGAACACAGACAACCAAATAGTATCTCCCATTAGATCTCAGGCATACCGGACTGTGACCATGTTGTTCAGACACACCAATGTGACGCACAAAGACAAGCAAAAACTGCCACCACACATGCCCCAAGCTTGCAACATACCCTAAGTGGAATTGTACGTATGTCATCGTTAAAGCACAAATGTGGACAGGGATGATACAGCTGTGTCAGGCATGTGATGGCACTTGAGTAGCAATGGCCATGTACAGACAATTGATCAATACATGAGCTGGTCATGCACACAGCTTGACGTGCACATTGAAATGCTTCAGGTTGCCATGACAAAGTGCTTCAACAATATCAACCTCTGTCTGTCACAACTTAGGACAATGCAATGTACAGACTCTCATAATGATGTCCAGTGGCAACTGTCATGTGTGTGAAACGTTGATGTGTGTAGAACCATAACATACATTGTGTGTCTCTTCCAACCACAGGGGATGCTGGGGACACAGCAGGAACTGAAGAAGAGTCCCAGTCCCAGACTCTGGCGGACCCTGAGCTCTCCGGTGTGGATCAGTCTCTGTCCTCTTCGGACGACGACCACGAACGACCTGGCACCTCCGGTGTGAGTCATCGTGCAGCACCAGCAGTAGGAACATCAGCACCCCCTGCAACCACTCCTGCCACATCTGACAACAGACAGAGTACCCCTGCCGACACGGACAGACCAAGGCCACAGACCACCGACGGCACAGGTACACAGGGCACCCTGGAAGCGACGGACAACACCACCAGCGCCAACACCCAAGGGGGCCCAGTGTCGCCTGTGACTGCCACGGCAGGTCCTGCCCGTGTGGGTAGGGGCGGTGGGAGGGGGGCAGGCAGAGGACACGGCCTGCAGAGGGGCTGGACTGCATGATGAGCCACACCTGGGACGCATCATAGATGCGTACCATGAAAGCACCAGAGATTTTGGCCAGGTAGTGGGGATCCTCAAGGACCTCAAACAACAGCAGGCTGCCCATCATGCCCGCTTGGACTCCCACATGTCCCGGGTGGAGACACACATGTACCGCATGGAGTCCAAGTGGGACAAATTGGATGATCTAACAGCGGTGCATGGGTACATACTGACAGGCCTCCGCCAGATCAGCGCCAACATGACCACACCTCCCTGTGCGTCCATGACATCTGTTGCCACAACATCCGCAACTGCCACAGGGAGGGAGGAGGACTCTGGTGGAGAGTCCTCGGCACCGCAGCAGCCTGCACATGAGGGTCCCCCAAGAAAGAAGAGGGGTCATCCGAAGAAGTGCAACTGAGACGCTGATGGCCATGCACATCCCCCAGGAACTCAACACCTGTTCTTGATATCGTCCTTTGTGTGCAAACCATTTAACCTTGTTGACTGACACCCAACTCACCCACTTGACATGGAGGGTCTAAGTTGGAACAATGCATCAAATTACTGTGGACTTTACTCTGGACATTTCATCTTCCAACACTACCAACTCACCTGTGAACTTTGGATTACCATCACACTGTACAGCACTTCCAATTACGTTCACTATCCTCACACATGTTTGTAAATAAAATCACAATCACACAATACTTGCCTCTGTTGTGATTTAAACTTGGTTTGTGTCATGGAGATGATGATCTGCTAAAGAACACTGTGCATGCAAACTACTACAGCAATGTGAACACCGTTATGTGAGTCATGGTAATGTGACACATATGAGGGAGACACACCACTAGGGCAACACAACACATACTCACCATGGCCATCTAACTCATCGCCTACACTGATGTTGACAGGAAATACAGTGGAATGCACATACACCACACCCATCCTGAGTCAGTGGCAATCAGCCCACAGGTACAGAATGCAAATGACTGTCGGATGTGTGGATACAGACGAAGCACATCCCAAAGTGAAGCACAGGTTTATAAAAGATTTACAACCTGAGAATTCCACAACTGATGCAAGGTAACCTCACGTGACAGTGATCAAAAAGTAACCAAGTGGTAAACAATGAAAGTCCAGGGGTGTGTGGCACATCATTGGTTGGGACAACGACTACTTGCACTCTGGAACAGGAATCTGGGTGTCGGGGTTCAGACCTCACCATACAGCAGCCAAAGTACCCTGTGAAGGACAGACAGAAAACACAATCAAAAACACAGATTTACAGCATACAACTACAATATACATGCCCAAAACAAATCCCAAGCTACGTAAACACAACCTAGTAATCAGGTAAACACTGTTTGGGAGTACAGACTACCTGAAAGGACACATCACTGCAAGCATCCTGTCAAGTAGCACACAGCCACACTCAAGCAGCACCAGTGCACCACCAACATATATCAGGCAAACACAATACTTTGACAACACATCACTGTATACTGACATTCATGTGAAGAAGTTGTGGATCAGCTGGGTCCGAACATCACCCTCACCCTCACCATCACTGGCATCATGCCCCAGGGCAGGATCCTCCACGGCTGGCGGATGTTGGTCATCGTCATCTTGGATGAGAGGCAACTCCTTCCTCACTGCCAGGTTGTGTAGCATGCAGCACACTATGAAGATTTTGCACACCTTAGCAGGTGCATATGGGAGGGCCCCTCCTGTCTTGTCCAGGCAGCGGAATCTGCTTTTCAGGAGACCAAATGTCCGCTCGATCACTCTCCTGGTCCGACCATGTGCCTCATTGTAGCGCATCTCCGCCGGTGTCACAGGGTTCCTGAGGGGTGTCAGCAACCACGGCATGTTGGGGTATCCGGAGTCACCTACATACAGACAATTGCACATTAGATGAGTTTGAAAAGAGGGTGGAAAACAACATTACCAAACACACACAATGGTAAACAGTCAGTACACACCGACAAGCCAGGCACGCTGGTTCTGCATCTGTGACATCATCGTCGGGATGCGACTACTCCTCATGATGTAAGCGTCGTGCGCTGAACCTGGGAAACGTGCACACACATGTGAAATGGTCATGTCCGCCAGACATACCACCAGAGCATTGATTGAGTGGAAATGTTTCCTGTTTCGGTATGTCTGCTCATGTGCCTGTGGTGGTACCAAAGCCACATGTGTCCCATCAATGGAGCCAATGACATGTGGCATCCTTCCCAGTGCATAGAAGTCACTCTTGATGTCAGTGAGTTGTTGTGGGGTTGGGAAATGGATGTAGTGGTTGAGGAAATGCAACATCGCCTCCAACACATCTCGAAGCACACGGCTGAACATGGTCTGTGACATCCCACCAGCAGTAGCCACAGTGTATTGGAAGGTACCGGTGGCAAAGAAGTGTAGGGCTGCCATCACCTTCACCTTGGGGGTCAGCACTGTAGGGTATGGCCGGCCAGGTTGCAAGTGTGGGGCCAACTGCTCCGCCAAATCATCAATCAGTGGCCTAGTGAAGCGGTAACGTCGGATGCAGTCACGTTCAACCATGGTTGCAAGGTCAGGGAACGGTCTGTGGACAGCTGGTCTCCTGCAGTACATAGATGAGCAAAGAAAGGTTGTCAGTTCCCCTATCTATGTGCCAGTGTCCACGCTAAATAGCACATGAAACATCATAACAGGACACAAGTACCTGATGTGTGTGCTGTTGGGTATGGGCACATATGTCAGCTACATGCCCATCATCTGACATCTCAGCTCTACATGTCTACACAACAAGGTCCATGTTGTGCTGTGACAAATCTATGGGCTCTGTCACAGTACATCAGTACGAGTGTCACATACCAAACACACACCACAGTGACTAGTGAGGACAGATGTCTTCCCCACATCACAGGTTTTTGACAGACACACACACAGGGACCTTGTATTGCCACAAGGACACTATCATGATGTAGCGTCTCATGTACACGCCACAATGCACACATGACACCCACATGAAGTGCCACCTGATTTGTTTGCAGGTCATACATGGATGTCTGTGACACACAGACGCAACATCAACTCACATTGACAAAACACATGGATGTGGTGACCGTTTGACATTGAGCACATGAAATCAGAGTCATCTGCGTTGCAAAATGCACACATACTGTGGATGAAAATCACATTTGTGGCACTGGGACACCCTGTGACACACATACCATTCCACCTAAGAGTCAGGGTGTATGTCACATGTCATACACAATGTACCCCTGGAACTGTGTTCATGCCTTGTGCTCTGAACTGTACAGTTGTCAATCACAGTGGTTATGTGCACAACACACAAAGGTACCTGTCCCCATGACACCTTGCACAGCCTGGGAGTGGGTGCCACTAAGTGCCACATACTAAATCACATGTTGACCCACATACACACACAGGTAATGCAGCCTGACATGCCTTTTGATATACTGTGTCACAGGCTGTATTGTTGTAGGTGTGCACATGGGTCCTTGGCAAGCTATGGTGGGTGGCTTACTTTTGCCCATTGACTGCAATTGTGACCAACGCTGGTGACTTTTTCAAAGACGCGTCGTACACCTAGTGAGCGATCCGTGCACACGCCTTGCCCATTGACTGCAATGGTGACGGACGCGGGTGAATTTTGAAAAAACGCGTCGTGCACCTAGGGACCAAGGCATGCGCACACCTTGGACCCTGAATGTAATGGTGACATACGCGGGTGGGTTTTCAAAAGACGCCTCGGACACCTAGGGACCAAGGCGTGCGCACGCCTTGGACCCTGAATGTAATGGTGACATACGCGGGTGGGTTTTCAAAAGACGCGTCGGACACCTAGGGACCAAGGCGTGCGCACACCTTGGACCCTGAATGTAATGGTGACATACGCGTGTGAGTTTACAAAAGACGTGTCGGACACCTAGGGACCAAGGCGTGCGCACACCTTGGACCCTGAATGTAATGGTGACATATGCGGGTGGGTTTTCAAAAGACGCGTCGGACACCTAGGGACCAAGGCGTGCGCACGCCTTGGACCCTGAATGTAATGGTGACATACGCGGGTGAGTTTTCAAAAGACGCGTCGGACACCTAGGGACCAAGGCGTGCGCACACCTTGGACCCTGAATGTAATGGTGACATACGCGTGTGAGTTTTCAAAAGACGCGTCGGACACCTAGGGACCAAGGCGTGCGCACGCATTGGCTATTGACTGCCATGGAGACTGACGCGGATTTGATACTTGTACGATTCGTGTGCTGAAAAATCAGTTGGCTCCCTACAACAATGTATCAAACTCATTGGGGTCAGGAAGTTGAAATTTTTGAACGATGCGGAAGGCGTGTACGAGGCGTGCAATGCGATGGATTGGCCAGATTCATAGGATGCAAACGTGTCGGACCTATCGCTTTGGACGCATGGGACAGAATCTGCCTCTGCAGCACAGATATAAGGCTGTCTGTTCCCCTGAGAGCTCACTTGCCTGCACTACATGCTCCAGATTGACATCTCTGCTACCACTGCTGCTGTCTCTGCATCCTCTGGCTTCAAGAATGGCACGTACTGTGGAGAGGGCCCCAGCCTTCACAGAGGAGGAGAACCAGGCCCTGCTGGACAGCCTCCTTCCACAGTACAGCAAGCTGTATGGGAAACCAGGGGAGCAGGTGAGTGTGCAGTCCACATCCTTTCTCATTGTGCATGTTGTCTGACTAGCACTAATGGCATTGTGTACACCAGTGGCTAGCATGCTCACTGAGTAGTTGTAACCCCCAAAGTGTGTAGGTACCTGTAGTGAACAGGTACTGTGCTGAAAAAGTGCATTTTTACACGGTTATAATACCCAGGCAATGTTTCCATGTTGTTAATGCAGGACAACTGTCCATTACCATAGTTGCACTACCTGTGTACATCATATGCCCTTGTGATAACGACATGTATATCCAACTGTGTGATGCACAAACATGTTGCATGTGTAGTAATGGTCTTTTAACTTTGTCATCCTCACAGGTTGATGCCCATCAGAAACAGGAGATCTGGAAGACCATAGTCCGGGCAGTTCGATCTGTGGGGGTCTATAAGCGCTGCATCCGCAACTGCCAGAAGAGGTGGCAGGACCTTCGTGGCTGGACCCGGAGGATCGCAAGAGTCCAGCTGAAGCTGTCGCCTCCTCGCAGAAGGGGCAGACGATGGATCCTGACCCCCCACATGCTCCGGATTCTGACGGTGGTCTTCCCTGACCTGGATGGGCAGTTAAAGGCCAGACAGCAGCAAGGAGGGGGTAAGTGCCTTTTCTGTGAACTATGTCTCACATGCTATTTGCACTCCTTCAGCCTGGTTACACTCCCACAGTTCGTCTGTCTGCTTGAACAAGAGTAATGTGCCTAAATTAGGTTATGGCCCATCCTCTTCTGATACACAGGTGTGGCCCTGTCAGTCTGTGACTTGTGTCACTTTGGTTGTGTGTCCCTGCTGTTGTCCAAGGTTAAGGTTGGAAACAGCATCTGCTACCGGTGCATTGTTTTGGGCTTCATGAGTGAGGCAATTGATTGACATGTGTCTGCACATTGCCAGAAATCTGACATGTACTCTGTGTGGGCCATTAATATGTGTTCTAATTGCTGCTCTGGCTCACCATATGTGTCTGGGGTATTTACCACACACCCATGCAGCAGGTGAGACAATGTTGGGGCCTCAGAAGAATGTACATCATGTGTGTCACACATGCATAGACACATGCCTAGTGTTCAGGGTAATCCCATGTTGCACATGGACCAGGACAGGTATGCCAACTCCGGACATGAAAGTACACTCTGTTCAACTACTCCTGTGTGTCAACCTACATTTTGTGCATTGTGAAATGTGCAATCAGGTGTCTGCCTCTGTGTCATTGTGGAGTGGCCTAGCTTTTTAGACTCCTGGGGTGTTAAACAGTTTGTGGTGGGCAGCCAGCTGAGATGTGGCTGTTGGATCAGCACAATGGGGTAAAACATAGGTGTGTAATAACTTGACTATGCCTAATGGTGTATTCTACATTAAAGTGCAGGTAGCTTTAATTCGTTCTCATCAGACTGTGATGTGATCTTGTTTACAGATTTGTGCGTGCAGTCACTCAACTGTAGCATTTGTATAACATGGGATCGTCAGATGCCTTAAGATGTGGGTAGCAGGGGTGAACATGTGCACTTGACAGCTGCAGAGCTTACATTCCCCACAAAAACATGATTGTGACACAGTGCAGACTGTTGGTTTTTGGATGCACTGCCCCTGTGACTGAACCCAGTAATGATTGATTAGCCAGACTGGCCTGTAGCATGGTATACCACTTGCAAATGTGCATCCTGCAGTAATGTCAGTTGTCCTGCATGCACTCAATTGTGGCATTGACCATCAATACATGAGCACATCATGGTGTCTGGTGAAGGAAGCATATCAATATTACTGACAATGACTTTGGCCATCCCTTATCCTGACACATGTACTGAGTCAGTGGCAGGAGATGGGATATGTGTGTTCTGACACATTTCAATCACAAATCCTGCAGTTCAGACAACTGTCTATGTGGTGCATGTGTGCACATATGAGTAGTGGCATAATACATGCACCAGACAGATGGGTCCATGGACGGGAAGGATATGAGGGGCATGGTTGACTGGCAGACTGACAAGTGTCTTGTTCAAATATGTGTCAGCACTTTTTGCAATATTTTGCAAATGATGCCAAGGCGTGCTCTGTGATGTGCTGTACTGACTGTGATGTGTCAGGTCAATACAGGTGACTGATGTGGATCTGTTTATCCTGATTGTTTGCAGATACATCTACGGCTACTGGAGGAGACAGCTCCACAGACCAAGAGGAGCCGCAGAGCCAGACTGGGTCCGCTGCAGAGGAGTCAGAGGGGCCCAGTGGCACGGAGGGTGAGGGGTGCCACACTGAGGAGACCTCAGCTACAACCACCTCGGCTGAGGAACACAGCAGCTCGAGTGATGACTCCCTTGTGGAGGCGGGTGTCAGCAGACCCCAGACAACACCTAGCGAGTCTGTCCCCGCCACCACCACCATCTCCACCCTCCCATCTGCTCCCATCCCAGATGTCCGTGGAGGCTCCCGTGTAAGGGAGCATGTCTCCTTCATGCCAGGCACCGCACCCCCTGCCTCTGTCTCCCCTGCTGCCCTGAGTGTGGAGTCTGTGGACTTACTTAAGCAGATCCATGTAGGGCAGACTGCAATGCTGAGTGTCCTCCATTCTCACACCAGTCTGTTGACACATTCATCAAACATGTCTGCCCTACAGCGAACCATTCAGTCCATGGCCTCCTCACAGATGGCAACAGTGTCCCTCCTCCAACAGTCCCTCACCCCTCCTACCTCTGCCCCATCCACAATCCCCACTACCCTACCTGTCCAAGGCACATACACACCGGCACAGGCATGCACCACAACAGACACAAGCAGCACACAGCCACGCAAGACAAAATCCAGACGCACAAGCACGCACACTCCGGGGACTGATGGCACACACACAGGGGATGGGTCACAGACAAACAAACAGGCATCCACGAGCACTCCGCAGTCCTCAGATGTCTCTCCCTCCAAAACCCTTTCCCTTGCCTCACCTGCAACCCCCCCTTCCCAGCAGCTCTTCCTCTGTGACCTTGGCCTCTTCCCCACAGATCCATCTGATCCAACTTACAAGGGGAAGAGGAAGTCAACACGCATAGAGGGGAGTTCCCCTGCCACACGGACACCCTCCCCCAGGCGCAGGAACACTGAGGCCCCCATCCGCAAATCCCCTGGACCAGGAAGGGCAAGACCCCACCACAATCCTGCACTTCCACGACACAGTCTCTGTCCTCCGTCCTCCAGCCCCCAGGCCACCACTCCACAGGTCCCCCCGCCACACCCTGCCCCAGGTTCCCCCACACACCGATACCGCATCCCCAAAATGCTTAGGCACTCCCCCCTACCACATGCACTTCCACCCCCACCTCACATGCTCAGCCTGTTCCTGCCACTGGTGTGGAGACCGTGCCCCCCCCCCCCTCTGTCCTGCCCACCTCATCTGAACCCCGTTACACTCCTTTGGAGATTGGCACTGCAGTAGAGAGCACATCCACCCCGTCTGACTTGGGCACTGCAGTGGAGACCCCGTCCACACCATCTGACCTGCCCACTGCAGTGGTGTCGGCAACCACCCCATCTGACTTGAGCCCTGCAGTGGTGACGGCACCCACCCCATCTGACTTGAGCCCTGCAGTGGTGACGGCACCCACCACATCTGACTTGAGCCCTGCAGTGGTGACGGCACCCACTGTGTCAGACACCTCCACTGCAGTTGCCAGTGACACTCCTGCACCCACCACCCCTCCCCTGCCCCATTCTGCTATCCCCTGATCCTGTCCCTGTGGTGCCTAGCCTGCCCCTATGTATGCCCCTCCAAGGGGAGATGTCCCCTGGCCGTAGCAGTGCAGGCAAGCAATGAGTGACAACTTGTCACATGTCACCCTGGTAGGACTCTTGAAATGGACTGGCCATTGGCCTTTTGACATTGTGGACTTAACAGTTACAAGGATTTATGTGCTGAATAAAGCCAATTGTTGTTATCCAGTGGTGTTGCATCTAATGTACATGATGTTGATGATGAGTATCATGAACTTGCTGTTGTAATGGTGTTTTAAAGGAATAAGAAACTGATTTGTTGATGTGATGGACTCCATGTGGTCCATGGGATATGTGTACTATTCTGGTATGTATCCATGACATCCTTTGCTGCAATTTCAGGGTGTAATGATAGCAACATTTTGGGACCAGGATTTTCTCCTTTTGTTTGCTACTTCACATCTTTGGCATACACTGTTGCACATATGTTGGGCTTACATTTGTGCACATTGTAAGATTCCCTGACTGGGCCCATCTCCACTGGACAGGCAGGTTTGTGCATCAATCGTACACAAGTCATCTGTGTCATCAGTGCAACTTGCTATACATGTGTATTGCGTATGTGCAGATGACTTAAGGGACACTCCCGTACACAGGCTGATGTGACCAGAGCTTTCATTGTGTTGTAATTGTTGGCTCACTGAGCAAGGGTTATGCTGACATGACAGAGCCCTGCACAGACAACGTTTTGCACAGCTGACCTTCCCCAGGAGTGGAGTCCCCTCATGGCAGTGTGTCATTCCGTGACATTTCCTGAGCCCATGGTGTGTGTTGTGTGAGCATGTCTGTGTGTGTTCCCTTCCCTTTTTTACACAGCCTGTGTTCCCTACAGATGTTCCTGTTTGTGGCGCTTGCTGAGTTGTCCTGTGTTCATCCAACATCTTTGCCCTGGGTTTTCTGGGATGTAGGTGCATGGCAAACTACTGGTCATTAGGGTGTCATCCCTAGGTGTTTTAGTTGTAAGGTCCGGGGATGTTGTCAAACGCACGTGGGACACATTCAGGATTCCCTTGGCACTTCTGTGTTACCAACATCATGTTGTTTTCACTATGTGGTATCTGTCTGTGAGTGGGTCACTTGTATGTGTGTGTGACTACTCCCACTCATCAGGGTCAGAGCTGCAATGTTGGAAGGTGTCAACATGTGTTCTTTGTGGGTCTCCTTTGGTTCCTAATTGGTGTGGGAGTGTGGCAGGGGTCCCAATGATTCTGGTAGATTTCACGTCATGCCCATGTACCTCATACTGTGCAGTGTGGCAGACATTCACAAGGGTTGTTGACTGGCCATGTGTGATGATCCCACCACCCCTGGGATTGTCATGGGTGCATGAGCAATGTCACCAGTCCATGTGTGCTTAGCTGATGCACATTGGTGCAGATCAAGGTGTGTGATGTTGAAAGTGGACAAATGTGAGTTGTCTCATGGCTAGGTCCCTACCTACATTTTGCCCATTGATTACAGGCCATGGCCAGTGATTTGTGTTTGTGTAGGTGTGATGGAAGTTTGTTGGGCAGGACACATGACCCAGTGCGCACAGGTGACTGTGCTCCACACTATGGGCAACATCTACCTTTGTCATCACAGTGGGATTATCATACAGGCTTCTGTCACCCCACTGTAGGGTCCCTGAGGGTAGTGCTGTAGTGGGTCTGTCTCTTGCTGTGTTGGTTGCTGTTCCGCCCAGCTTGTGTCACATGAATCCGTTGTGATACCACTCATCTGACAATGCCTGCTTGCCCACAAAGGGGTGCACAGTTCATGAGTTACTTTTGTATGGCACTGTGTACACATCTGTGTCATTGGAGTTCAGCCTACCATCATGTGTTGTGTACTAGCCTGGGGACACTGAGACACACACACATGTTGTGTTTGATATGCAGTGTGGGGCTGCCTGTCTGTGTTTGTGCATCTGCACCACTGCATTGGTATGGCTTTTGCGGTCCATTGGCTGGATGTTGTTTGGAGGTTTTTCCCTAGTGTCCCTGGGTCTCCTAGCTCATCAGCCTGCCCATTCATCATGTTTGGTATGTCCCATTGCTGCCATGGTATGGGACTTGGTTACCTAACATCTACAGTCTCCACAGGATTCCTTAGTTTGTGTGTCTGTTCATAAAGATATGTGTGTATGCATCATGATGCTCACTTTTCACATAGTCTAATTGGACACTGGAGGCATTGTCAGGGATCATTGCCGATGCTTGTCTGCACATGGCAGAGGGTGTTCTTGTGATACACAGCAATCTTTGCCTCACCAAATCTATGTTTGTATGTGACACAACCACTATATTGCCACAACATTGCTTGTGGTGTTGGGACCAGGAATCATACATGCTGGTTTGAAGATGCTGCTATTTTTATGTCCACACTCACCTTCTGGTCACTGTAGTGATGTGGGGTTTAGACCCCATTACCACAATGTTCTTGATATGCTGGTGTTTTGAACCCCACAATCACCTTTTGGTCACTGTAGTGATGTGGGGTTTAGACCCCATTACCACAATGTTCCTGATATGCTGGTGTTGTGAACCCCACAATCACCTTTTGGTCACTGTAGTGATGGGGGGTTTAGACCCCATTACCACAATGTTCCTGATATGCTGGTGTTTTGAACCCCACAATCACCTTTTGGTCACTGTAGTGATGTGGGGTTTAGACCCCATTATCACAATGTTCCTGATATGCTGGTGTTTTGAACCCCACAATCACCTTTTGGTCACTGTAGTGATGTGGGGTTTAGACCCCATTACCACAATGTTCCTGATATGCTGGTGTTTTGAACCCCACAATCACCTTTTGGTCACTGTAGTGATGGGGGGTTTAGACCCCATTACCACAATGATCCAAAAATGCTGGATTTTTGAAGCCCACAATCACCTTTTGGGCACACATGTGATGGGAGTCACATTGTATGTTCACTGTCAGAATCTGTGTTGTAAGCATTTGACACACAAAAAAACAATCTTGCAAAGATGGTAGGGGGGGTTTGCTTAGACACCCTATGTGTGTGAATACTGGTAGTGCTAGGCATCCAGCCCCCTATGAGTAGGGGGTACTGGTAGTGATGGGCATCCAGCCCCCTATGAGTGGGGATGGTAGTAGAGATGGGCATCCAGCACCCTATGAGTAGGGGGTACTGGTAGTGATGGGCATCCAGCCCCCTATGAGTAGGTACTGCTGGTAGTGATAAGCCCCACCCTATGAGTGGGGACTGCTGGTAGTGATAGCCATACACCCCCCTATGAGTAGGGACTGCTGGTAGTGATGGGCATCCAGCCCCCTATGAGTGGGGATGGTAGTAGTGATCGGCATCAAGCCCCCTATGAGTAGGGGGTAGTGATAGTGCTAGGCATCCAGCCCCCTATGAGTGGGGATGGTAGTAGTGATGGGCATCCAGCCCCCTATGAGTAGGGGGTACTGGTAGTGATGGGCATCCAGCCCCCTATGAGTAGGGGATACTGGTAGTGATGGGCATCGAGCCCCCTATGAGTAGGGGGTACTGGCGGTGCTAGGCATCCAGCCCCCTATGAGTAGGGGTACTGGTAGTGATGGGCATCCAGCCCCCTATGAGTAGGGGATACTGGTAGTGCTAGGCATCCAGCCCCCTATGATTAGGGGATACTGGTAGTGATGGGTATCGAGCCCCCTATGAGTAGGGGGTACTGGCGGTGCTAGGCATCCAGCCCCCTATGAGTAGGGGGTACTGGTAGTGATGGGCATCCAGCCCCCTATGAGTGGGGATGGTAGTAGTGATGGGCATCCAGCCCCCTATGAGTAGGGGGTACTGGTAGTGATGGGCATCCAGCCCCTTATGAGTAGGTACTGTTGGTAGTGATAAGCCCCCCCTATGAGTGGGGACTGCTGGTAGTGATAGCCATACACCCCCCTATGAGTAGGGACTGCTGGTAGTGATGGGCATCCAGCCCCCTATGAGTGGGGATGGTAGTGGTGATGGGCATCAAGCCCCCTATGAGTAGGGGGTACTGGTAGTGCTAGGCATCCAGCCCCCTATGAGTAGGGGGTACTGGTAGTGATGGGCATCCAGCCCCCTATGAGTGGGGATGGTAGTAGTGATGGGCATCCAGCCCCCTATGAGGAGGGGGTACTGGTAGTGATGGGCATCCAGCCCCTATGAGTAGGTACTGCTGGTAGTGATAAGCCCCCTATGAGTGGGGACTGCTGGTAGTGATAGCCATACACCCCCTATGAGTAGGGACTGCTGGTAGTAATGAGCACCCCCTATGAGTGGGGACTGCTGGTAGTGATAACCATACAACCCCTATGGTATGGCTGTTGCTGGTGGAAGGGATATCCACCCCTATGTGTGTGTAGCATTTCGCGGGTTTGTGACGTTTGTTTGTGTGGTGGGTGTCTGACTTACCGTCTGCGACGTACGCGTCTGTTCCTGATCCGGTCATAGATATACAGTACTGGGATGACCTGCGCGATGGGATTCCTCATTGGTTCGTCTCGTACTTGCTGATTGTTGCTCCGTCTCGTACACGTTGATAGTTGGTCCGTCTCGTAGCCGTGGATCGTGTTGTGGCGCGAATCGGACCTGAAATACAGCTCTCCCGGATGCTGTGACGTGCTGGAAGTGGCGACCCGTTCGGCGCGTATGAAGTATGCATCGTACTTGTCCAGCCGGAAACTGCTGTGAAAATGCTTCCGTGCGACTCGAATCGGCGTTTACGGATCCGGCTTGTACGGGAAATGTTGCTGGAATCGGAGCCTACATGCCGATCGGGATTTTTACACATTTGCGCATCGTACTTCATTGCCCGGACGGACCGGCTCCCGGAACGAGTCGGTCGCAAGGTAAGGCTACAGACAGCTCTCGGAGAGCTGTCCGAGCGAGATCGGAATCGGCCCCATAGTGTACATTTTTAATAACATAGAGGCCTATTAGGATGGCGGGCGGAGACACGACCGCGGTGCCGGCGGTGGCAGTAACACCCATTTACCGCACGCCGCCAGCGGTCTCCACGCCCGCCATATTAGGACCGCCATCAAAGTGCGCCCGCCACCACGGCGTAGTGAGCCAATCACCACACACCGCCGTGCGGAATGACATCCCGTACGCCGAAGATATCACGATGCCGGAAACAGGGCAGCGCACCGCGACGGAGAAACCGCACAGCGATAGACGGCAGAGACATCACAGCGGAGACAGAAAAGAAACACCCGGGACACACCGCGATGGATCCTGCCCTACACGCCTTCCCGGTGCTGTACATGATACACCACCTGCAAGTTATCCACCGCCGCGGACGCCTCCGCAGGTACGTACAGACACAACAGTGCAAGTAACACAATACACAGCTCCAGGGTGGAAAAACATCGCATGGGAACACCACACACCCCTGTGGGGACAGGCACACAGCCATCACTGCACACACACATGTCCCACCTGTGACAAAAACATCTCGCCACATACTGCCCACCCATGTACCGCATTCATGAACAAATGTCCCGGTTACGTCACCGCCGCGGTCATTGTGCATGAAACCATGCACACAACGCAGAGCACAGGGCCAGCACATGCCAAGGGCACCGTACAAATCGCACAGAGCCACAACTCCATCCACAACACACCAGCTACCTCCCTGAAGGGACACAACATGTGCCTCCCAAGTGCCACTCCTGCACAACAACCACACAACCACAGCCACACCATGCCCCACGTCCCAACAACTGCATATACAGCCACAGCAGGACCCTTTGCAAAGGAACACATAGCACAGAAGCCCAGGCCCCAGCCAACACACACACCACAACAACATCACACACAAGCCAAGAACACTGAGGCCAGGCACAAAATGTACACACACACAGATGAGGACCAAACACTTCACTGCACACACTACCTGACAAGTCACACACACACACACCACCCTGACTCACAGCTACATACACACACCACATGCCAGCAGTAATGGAGGACAACATATAGGAAAGCCAAAGTGAGGTGCCCACAAATGGAAGGGCAGTGACACAACCATCAAGCATGTGTGATGCTCATGCAAGACAAGACACATGTGAGAACACACACAGCCCATCACAGCACACATGGCTGACACAGTCAGTCAACACAAACCACGGTCACCCCAATGCAACAACTCCTGGAGACAGCAAGGACACCCATGTATAGGCACAGGGATGTAAGGAAGGCCCTGAACTCAAACACTGACCAGCCACACATAGGCATCCAAATACTGGACAAGACAATGTCTGCTGCACAACACACAGTGACACACTACATGACAGCCAAGCACAAGTAGGATATGTCACACATACCTCCTCCCACAACAGCAACACACAATACTGCCATGTGCACAAAACACAACCACAGGGCTCAACAAGTACACATACAGGCACACCACTCCAGGGTCACACATGGCAGTAGTTGACAATGCAGGTGCACACACATCCACAGTCACAACAAAGTCACCCCCTTCACACCATACACTTCTCCACCACCCAAGTGCACACATTGGAAGTAAGCCATGGGACCTGGATAACTCATCACCACAAGATGTCCATACACCGACACTGATTGGCACACAGAAAGGAAGCTCACACAGACCCCATGACCCTGGCCTGCCTGCCTGTAAGCCTGTGCCCAAACTCCCACCCTGTGCTGCCATTGCCCACAAACCTGACATGTGTCCACCATAGATAACATGAGCCAAGAAGGAAGATGACAACAAGATTTCATTGCCAACCACCTGCACTGCACCCATAAGTATCACAGTCACGTAGAAATGAAGTGCCTCCCACCCCTGCAAAAAAAATGAAATGTGAGACAACCCATTGGCAATGTTGAAGTGGCATACTGAGCCTGTGACACAGTAAACCATGCACACACAGAAACAACTTTATTCAGGAAGGACACTGACACAACTCACTGCAGGACCAACTGTGTTTATTCACAATTTGCATATAGAGACAACAAATCTGGGCAACAGCAAAGCCAGTGGGCATTTCAATGTGCACAGTATTTACATGAAAAGCTGCACAGGCATGGGGCAAACAGCAGTGAAACACAAGGCAAGTACAATGTGCAGAGTAGTTCCATCAGAAGCTGCAAAGGCAAGGGGCAACCAGCAGTGAACAGCAAGGCCAGTGGCCAGGACACAGTGTAGGTGAGGTACATGAGAAGCTGCACAGGCAAGGGGCAAACAGCAGTGAACAGCAAGGCCAGTGGCCAGTCCAATGTGCAGATTAAGTCCATGAGAAGCTGCACAGGCAGGGGGCACACAGCAGTGAACGACAAGGCCAGTGGGCAGGACAAAGTGCAGAGTGAGTCCATGAGAAGCTGACCAGGCAAGGGGCAAACAGCAGTGAAACACAAGGCAAGTACAATGTGCAGAGTAGTTACATCAGAAGCTGCACAGGCAAGGGGCAACCAGCAGTGAACAGCAAGGCCAGTGGCCAGGACACAGTGCAGGTGAGGTACATGAGAAGCTGCACAGGCAAGGGGCACACAGCAGTGAACAGCAAGGCCAGTGGCCAGTCCAATGTGCAGATTAAGTCCATGAGATCTGCACAGGCAGGGGGCACACAGCAGTGAACGACAAGGCCAGTGGGCAGGACAAAGTGCAGAGTGAGTCCATGAGAAGCTGCACAGGCAAGGGGCAAACAGCAGTGAAACACAAGGCAAGTACAATGTGCAGAGTAGTTACATCAGAAGCTGCACAGGCAAGGGGCAAACAGCAGTGAACAGCAAGGCCAGTGGCCAGTCCAAAGTGCAGGTGAGGTACATGAGATCCTGCACAGGCAAGGGGCAAACAGCAGTGAACAGCAAGGCCAGTGGCCAGGACACAGTGCAGGTGAGGAACATGAGAAGCTGCACAGGCAAGGGGCAAACAGCAGTGAACAGCAAGGTCAGTGGCCAGTCCAAAGTGCAGGTGAGGTACATGAGATGCTGCACAGGCAAGGGGCAAACAGCAGTGAACAGCAGGCCAGTGGCCAGTCCAATGTGCAGGTGAGGTACATGAGAAGCTGCACAGGCAAGGGGCAAACAGCAGTGAACAGCAAGGCCAGTGGGCAGTCCAATGTGCAGGTGAGGTACATGAGATGCTGCACAGGCAAGGGGCAAACAGCAGTGAAACACAAGGCAAGTACAATGTGCAGAGTAGTTCCATCAGAAGCTGCACAGGCATGGGGCAACCAGCAGTGAACAGCAAGGCCAGTGGCCAGGACACAGTGCAGATTAAGTCCATGAGAAGCTGCACAGGCAGGGGGCACACAGCAGTGAACGACAAGGCCAGTGGGCAGGACAAAGTGCAGAGTGAGTCCATGAGAAGCTGCACAGGCAAGGGGCAAACAGCAGTGAAACACAAGGCAAGTACAATGTGCAGAGTAGTTACATCAGAAGCTGCACAGGCAAGGGGCAAACAGCAGTGAACAGCAAGGCCAGTGGGCAGTCCAATGTGCAGGTGAGGTACATGAGAAGCTGCACAGGCAAGGGGCAAACAGCAGTGAACAGCAAGGCCAGTGGCCAGTCCAAAGTGCAGGTGAGGTACATGAGATGCTGCACAGGCAAGGGGCAAACAGCAGTGAACAGCAAGGTCAGTGGCCAGTCCAATGTGCAGGTGAGGTACATGAGAAGCTGCACAGGCAAGGGGCAAACAGCAGTGAACAGCAAGGCCAGTGGCCAGTCCAATGTGCAGGTGAGGTACATGAGATGCTGCACAGGCAAGGGGCAAACAGCAGTGAACAGCAAGGCCAGTGGGCAGTCCAATGTGCAGGTGAGGTCCATGAGAAGCTGCACAGGCAAGGGGCAAACAGCAGTGAAACAGCAAGGCCATTGGCCAGTACAATGTGCAGAGTGAGTTCCATCAGAAGCTGCACAGGCAAGGGGCAAACAGCAGTGAAACAAAATGGCAAAGACATTGCGCAGAGTAGTGACATAAGAAGCTACACAGGGAATGTATGCAACTCTACCATGCCATGCCCAGCAACAGAGTAATGGGCGTGACAATGGGCATCACACGCACCCCTGTGGACAGACAGGTGTGTGAGGGTGACCACCACTCAGATGGGGCTGTCTGTCGGACTTGGAGCTGACTGTGTGTTGGGGTCAGTTGGAGGACTGCCCTGGGCAGTGGGAGTAACAACTGTGGAAGAGCCAACTGTGCATGTGGTAGCTGGGGGGCTGCTTGGACCAGGTGGGGTGGTGGCCCGGGGAGGTGGACTCATGCCCTGGTGAGACACAGTGTGTGCCGGAGATTGTGGAGGGGTGCCTCTCCACTTCTTGGGGATCCTGAAAGGCTTCCCTGTCTGGGGATTGAGGGGAACTGGGGCAGACACAACAGGTGACCCCAACACCAAAGCTGATTCTGGTGTGGATGGTGACCCTCCCTCTGGGGACATGCTGGATCCCGCTGTGCGCTTGCCTGGTGTTTGCCGCCGCCCTGCCTCCCTCTGTCCACCAGCTTTGCCCCCTACAGTGTCCTCCCGTGCTGGCTTCACAGGGCTTGGGATGGCAGTGGAGGTCAAGGATGGATTATCCATGGGGCCCTCATCCTGTGTAATGTTTGCAGGCAACACCTTCTCAGTGGGTGTGGAAACTGTCTTTTTGCCTCTGCGAGACGTCTTTGGGACAGGGGAGTCTTTGGCAGGGGAGGAAGGTGAGGCCTGTGACCCTGATGCTTTTTTCTTTGCTTTGTGGCCCTTGCTGTCGCCTGATGGGCTTTTCTCTCTGCGCTCTGGGGTGGCCTTACTCTTATGTGGGGATGGTGTCTGCGCCCTAGTACGCTTGGGCTGCTGCTGCTCCTGTGTGCTGCGGGTTCTGTATCGGGACTTTGGGGTCCGTTGAGCATTGTCACTGTCGTCAGAGGTGCACAGTGACACGGGGCCAGACCGAGTGCTGGGAGCCGCTCCCTGACTATGTGCCTGTTGCAGGGCTGCTGTCACAGTTGATGACAAGGACTGCACAGTCCGGTGTAGCCCACCTACGTCGGAATGTAAGCCCTCCATGAAAGCTGTAACCTGCCCCAACTTTTTGTCGGGCTCTTGGAAGGCATTGAGAAGTGCTGTCTGCGCCACACACAGCTGGCGCAATAGCTCGACTGCTTCTGCACTGAGGGCAGCAGGGCTGACATGGGCTGGGGCAGCTGTGCCTGGGGTGAAGGTGACTCTTCCCTTCCTACTCGTGCGGACAAGGGCAGCACCAGTGGAGGTTGAAGGGAGGCTGGGCACTGGACGCTGTGTGGCGGAAGAGGAGGCCGAGTCCCCATTCCCTGTACCCCCCAACATGTATGTGTCACCGCTGGCGTCAGATGAGGTAGAGCTTTGTGTCTCCGGCTGTGAATCCTCTAGCAGACTCCTGTCCCCCTCCTCGGCGCTGGTCACATCTGTGTCAGTCTGCTCCGGTGCGGCTGTTGCACTGGAAGCCTCACCACTGGTGTCCGTCCCCTCTCCCTCAGCACATACGGGAGCTGCTGCATAGGAGAGAGAAGTACTGTGAGATGAGTGGCATCAACAGAACTAACACGTGCCAATACATCTGCATCCTAGAAAGAGGTGTGCAGCACATTGCATGCCACCCTGTGCACACATATATCTTGCCACCCAAAATCTCAACACAACGGTGCATGTCCGCCACACATCCTGCCATAAGTGCCCCAGGTGACTCACACAGCACACCATCCTGCAGTTGGCTCACATCAGACACAGCCCCAAAATGGCCTGTGCACACACACTGTCCCTATGTTGGCAAGGATGAACACCACGACATACATCACCTACATGTGTGGAGCAGTAGGGGACCACACAGACTACAACATACCAGCCCACAATGACCCTGCACACATGCCATCCACCATATCGAGTCCATGGGCACATCTACTGTTGCACATTGGCCTCAGATGTCTGACTGGCAGACATCTGAGGTCTGGAATTGCACGCATTCATTGAAACGCATTCACAGTTGGCACACTGGCATTCCCATCCATCTGAATTCACACACTACCCCACAGCAGAAGGTACCTGAAGGCCACAACTCCAAATGTAAGAGAGATGCACAGTGCTAAAACTCACTTCATGAAGCACCGTTTGGGCAAAAGCATGGCACATACACCCAGCACAGAGGCCACTCCCAAAACATTGCACCACACAACCAACGTCACACAGCTGACAATTTGCACACTCTGTAGACACATGCACCCACTCCCAGCCAAAGGCAGCCTGCAACACATACTCACCCCTGGCTCACTGCTGATGCTCCTTCAGTTGTCTGTCCAGCTCAGGTTGTGTGACAGCCAGGATGCGGGCCATTAGTGGTGGCATACTGTGCCTAGCCAACCTGCCAGTCCGAGGGAGCAGCCCCAGCGTCATCTCGGCCACGTTCTTGCTCAGCCGGCAGATGTCATCCCACCTTTTATGACAGTGGGTGCGCCTTCGGTTTGACACACCCAGATCCCGGACTCTGGAGGCAATGGCCCTCCACACGGCTTTACGCTGGTGAAACTTCAGCTGCAAGCATTGGAGACAAGAGGGGTGAGGTTCCAGTGACACAGTGCACAATGACAACACAACGAAAATGCAGTAGCATGACAGTGACTCATCCAAAACTCCAGCTACAACTGTCACATAGCCAACAATTGCTGTGAACATGGTGCAATGTCATTGGTCAATCAGACGTACAGGCATGCATGTTCGATGGTGGACACAGTACCTCCACATCCCATTCACATGCAGGATACCAAACACAGCAAGCAACGTGTAGTCTGGCTGCAGCTACTGTCTGCAGTTACCTACAACTACACATAGAGAAGATAGCAAAACATGTGTCTTGTTGTTGGACTCACTGTGTCCAACACTGCGCATTCCTAAGTGTCCTAGCCCTGTGAAAGCCTCAATGTGTCCTGGAACTCACATAAAGTGACAACAACTGTCATACACACACCCTTCTCCCACGCCTGCTCCTGTGCAATCTACATGGCAGAGATGGGACTTAGATGAAGAGGCGTGACCCAAACACACATGGAACACACTGTACATGCAGTGATGTGGACATGTGGCATTCGGCGGGGAATGTGCAGGGCAGGTGGACTGACACTGAGTGGGTTAATTGGGAGTAACACAGCCATTCACACAAACGATAACTGGCCAGACTCCTGCATCACCAAAATGCAGCTGCACTGTATGGCTGACACTACAGGACATGTCCCTCTACTCAGGATAGGCATGCAGGGTAACGTGTGAAAGAGCCCACCAAGCCCTTCCCGCTGTAGTAAACATGATAGGCAGTGCATGTCAGAGCCCCACAACCACTGACACATACCTAAGCACTTCCACCCCACGTGTGCACACCCTGCACTCTCACTCACAGTCTGGGAGACTTACCACGACATTAGGGCCGCCATAAAGCCTTGGGTACTGTGCAAGGACCCCGTCTACCAGGACCCCAAGCTCCTCACTGGTGAAGGGACTGGCACGGATCTTCTGAGTCCTCGACATCACAATGGACATGTGGCAGCAGCAGCACGTTGAGGGTGGCAGCCAGCAGTCCCTTGAGGCAGCAGCAGCAGGTGGAGGGTGGCAGCCAGCAGTCCCTTGAGGCAGCAGGTGGAGGGTGGCAGCCAGCAGTCCCTTGAGGCAGCAGCAGCAGGTGGAGGGTGGCAGCCAGCAGTCCCTTGAGGCAGCAGCAGCAGGTGGAGGGTGGCATCCAGCAGTCCCTTGAGGCAGCAGGTGGAGGGTGGCAGCCAGCAGTCCCTTGAGGCTGCAGCAGCAGGTGGAGGGTGGCAGCCAGCAGTCCCTTGAGGCAGCAGCAGCAGGTGGAGGGTGACAGCCAGCAGTCCCTTGAGGCAGCAGGTGGAGGGTGGCAGCCAGCAGTCCCTTGAGGCAGCAGGTGGAGGGTGGCAGCCAGCAGTCCCTTGAGGCAGCAGCAGCAGGTGCAGGGTGGCAGCCAGCAGTCCCTTGAGGCAGCAGCAGCAGGTGGAGGGTTGTCAGTCAGCAGTCCCTGGTAGCTGTGGGAATGTGGTGCACCCTCCCACACATATATAGGCTCCTGGGGCTGTGTCAGTGGTCCCAGGGTGCTGCAATTGGTGTACCAGGTCTGCCTCATTCAAATACATCCAATGTCCGCCTCCGCGGTGGCGGTGCACGCCTACCGCGATTTTCAAACTCGCATCAGGCTACCGCGAGGCTGCTTCCCATTGGCTGCAAGGGCATGGTCCATGCCGGTGACACACCGTAGGGTCCATGTGCGCGCTACCGCGGTGGTGCATCTTTTGAATGCCTCCAGTGACCGCCTCCGCGGGGGTGGTGCACGCCTACCGCGATTTTCAAACTCGCATCAAGCTACCGCGAGGCTGCTTCCCAATGGCTGCAAGGGCATGGTCCATGCCGGTGACACACCTCAGGGGCCAGGCGGTAGGCACCGCCATATGTCTGCCAGACAGTGCCTGGAGTGACCGTGATTTGGGTAGCGGTGCATGGTGACCGCCATTGTCACATACATATCTGGCGGTGTCACCCGCGATCGTGCCTGGGTTATGGGCAGTGCCACACCTCAGTCGTCAAGCGGTAGGCACAGCCATATGTCTGCCAGACAGTGCCTGGAGTGACCGTGATTTGGGTAGCGGTGCATGGTGACCGCCATTGTCACATACATATCTGGCGGTGTCACCCGCGATCGTGCCTGGGTTATGGGCGGTGCCACACCTCAGTCGTCAAGCGGTAGGCACCGCCATATGTCTGCCAGACAGTGACTGGAGTGACCATGATTTGGGTAGCGGTGCATGGTGACCGCCATTGTCACATACTTATCTGGCGGTGTACCCCGCGATCGTGCCTGGGTTATGGGCGGTGCCACACCTCAGTCGTCAAGCGGTAGGCACCGCCATATGTCTGCCAGACAGTGCCTGGAGTGACCGTGATTTGGGTAGCGGTGCATGGTGACCGCCATTGTCACATACATATCTGGCGGTGTCACCCGCGATCGTGCCTGGGTTATGGGCGGTGCCACACCACAGGGGCCAGGCGGTAGGCACCGCCATATATCTGCCAGACAGTGCCTGGAGTGAGCGTTAATGGAGTTGTGGAGTAGCTGTGCTGCACCTAACGTGTCCTCCAGCTCTCTGCATAGGCCAACATGTACAGTGCCCAGTGTCTCAACAATTGAATGGTCCTCATGAGGGCAAATGCACAGAAGGGACATGTCACTTCACGTCACCAACACATACCATATATGGGTCGCCAGTACATTGCATGGGCACATATACTCGCACATGTCACATGTGCTGTGTAATGAAATGTAGACTGTTCAGTTAATGTGTTGCATAGCATATGTAGATAATGGTCAATGTCTGTGTGTGCAATGTAACGCACACTGTCGTTTCATTTTCTGAACTAGGGGCATCAGCAACTGGCACATTGTCCAATGCACATGCACACACGTGTCCCCCACGCTCAGCTGGTGGTCAGTGTGTAGTTGAAGTGTGCCATGTGCAACCTGTTTTGGTAGGTGTATCAGGGCCAGCAACATGGTGTGTTCGGGTAGTATTGCAATTAGTAACATATGCTGGGAGTCATACTCACAGGTATGCACACATATCTGTTAGTATATCACACTGTGCATGCGAATGAGCCGGAGGGGTGCACAGATAATTGCTGCTGGTAAGAGGACAGGTGTACGAGTATTGTGCCTGATGTGTACCTACTTGTAAAGTGCCCTGTCGGTTAATGGTGCATGTTGTAAGACTTGGGAATGTGTCTGTTGAAAAAATTGATGTGATGCACATTTCATGGTCTTCTGCATTGACATCTGTGCACTGTGATCTGTCCTAGGAGGAGGAGGCCCAATATCCATCGTCCGTTCACAGTCCTGGCAGACATGGAGAATGAGGATATAATCCGCAAATTCAGGCTGGACCGACAAACCCTGCAGAACCTATGTGCCATGTTGGAGCCCCACCTGCAGCCACGTTGGACATATCCAACAGCTTTCACCGCAACATCTCAGGTGATGGCATGCCTGCATTTCTTTGCAACAGGCTCATTCCAGCACACGGTCGCAAGTGCAGGAGGGATGTCACAGCCGATGTTCAGCATGGTGCTGAGGGATGTCCTGTCGGCCATGATGCTGTACAAAGACAGATATATCCATTTTCCCAGGGGGCCTGAGTTGGTGGCTGTGAAGGGCGATTTCTATGCCCTTGGACATATCCCCCATGTCATTGGTGCAATTGATTGCACACATGTTGGGCTTGTGCCACCACAGGCACGTGAACAGGTTTACCGCAATAGGAAGCATTCACACTCGGTAAATGTTCAAGTGGTGTGCCTGGCGGACATGATCATCTCACACGTGTGTGCAAAGTTTCCAGGCTCAGCCCATGATGCCCACATCTTGCGCAGCAGCATCGTTCCTCAGCTGATGGCCAATCTGCTTCCTGAGCGTGCATGGCTTGTGGGTGAGTATGCATAGTGGATTAGAGTGGTGTGTGTGTGACATGCTGTTGTGTTGCATTTTGGGAGTGCAAGGTTAATCTGTGTCTCTCACACCCAGGTGACTCGGCATATCCGAACCGCCCGTGGTTGCTGAGCCCATTGCGGAATCCCGTCACGCAGCTGATGTGCGATACAATGATGCCCATGGGAGGACACGGCGTGTGATAGAACAGACATTTGGTCTCCTAAAATCAAGATTTCGGTGCCTGGACCGTACTGGAGGTGCCCTTATGTACTCGCCAGGGAAGGTGTGTCAGATAGTGGTGGCATGCTGCATGCTCCACAACCTGGCCATTCGCAAGGCAATACCCCTGATCCTGGATGACGATGATGAGCAGCCAAGGCCGCCGCCTGCAAATCAACCCGGATCCAGTGACGAAGGCAGTGGAGAGGAGAAAGGGGTCGACATGCGTCGACAGCTCATCACCCGCTACTTCACTTGAAGGTGAGTGACGATGTAGAAGGGACAAAATGGTCTGATGGAGTTGCTGTTGCTGTGTGGGTGTATGTGGGCTTGCTGACTGCAGCTTGGTGTTGAATCATTGCTACCTGCCAATGTATGTGTGATTGGTTAGTGTGATACAGAATGTCTCTATGGTGACTGTTGCTCTGTGTAAAGTTTGTAGATCTGAGTACCTTGTTGACAAGTGTTGTGTGATGTGTGCAATGCCACACCCATACAAGGGACTCTTGTTCTGCGGTTTTCCCTAGGTCCCTTCAGCATCTCACTTGTTACCTACATTCCATTCCCCTGGACCATGTCCTACACGGTGAAGGTTGCACATCCTGTATTAAAGACGGAGCAGACACAACAACATGTGTGTAAGGTGTATTTATTTACAACTGTGACATGCGAGGGTGGAGAAGATGTGAAGGGGGGAATTGAAGAAGTGAGTTGACAGTCATGGTAGATGAAATTCGTACTTGTAAAGCGCACTTATACCCCCAAAGAGGTGTCCTGGCGCTGTACGCATACCGCTGTGGAACCCTTCCTGGCTTTTCCCTGTGAAATGTCCACTCCTGGGCACCCCCAGGGTGAAGCCAGGCATCCCAGCGCTGTTGGGGCCGTTGTGGAGATTAAGCAAGCTATTGCCCAGAGTTGCAGAGTGGGACCCATGATTAGAATAGGCACCGAGGCGAGAATTATCAGGTCCGAGGAAATTGAGCCCAAGACCCGCCGAGGCGGGTATTGAACCCTGGTCCCGGGCCAGATCTCTGCATCAGGGTCTGCCGCTCTAACCATTGAGCCACACTTCTCCACTCCACTCCACTCCACTCCAGATGAGATACTTGAGTAGTCCCCACAATGATGTGGAGACCCAGTCCAACAGATAGATGCCATTCACATGGCAGTGTGGTGAAGGATAGTCCAAAAGGTCAATGCAGTGGTGCAGTGGTCTGCCATCATGGCTGGCTCGGGGACTAGCGTTTGGCAGGTGCTTTGGCACGTGAGTCCCCCTGGCCTTTCCTTGGACAGCCCCTCCTGCGCTTGACTGGAGGGGCCACTGCTGCAGGGGCAGTGGTGTCTGAGGACTCACCCCCCTCTGTGGACGCAGGGGAGAATGATGAAGTGTCATCCTGCTGCCCAACAGGGGGAGGCGGAGAGGTAGAATGTTGCGCTTGCCTGTCCCTCAGAACCGCCACTAGCTGCCCCAAGAGGTCCACAATCTGTCCCATGCGTGTGTCCATGGACCTCAGCAGCAGGAGGTGCTCCTGAGATTCTTCCTCTAACCGGCCCATTCGTCCCTGGGCCTGTTGGTAGGCCCCAAGGACTCTGTCGATGTGGCCCAGGGCTTCCGTCCCAGGATCAGTCCCCCTCTGCATGACCCTGTCCCGACCAGCTGCACTGCTGCCACGGTCCTCACATTGGCTCGCTGCATCCTCTCCCTGGCCTCCGCAGTCGATGTGGTGGGCTGCTCAACCCCTGGGGCAGGGAGGGTGTTGCGGACAGCTGTGGTGGTGGTGGTGGTGGTAGTGGTTGACACACAGGCCGTGACAGAAGCTGTCAGAGGATGGTCAGGGGCTGCAGCTGATGTTGTTGGGGGGACAATGGGTGCCTGGGACTGGTTGTGGCCTGCCACACCAGATGGGACAGCGTGGAGCTCCTCATCCAAGGAATCCAGGGAGTCCTCATCCAGTTGTCTCTGTTCCGGGGGGGGGGAGACTGGCTCTGCAGGGTGGTGTCATCCTCTGCAGTGAGTTCTTGGTCACCTGTGGGTCAGATAAGAAATGGTCATTGTGTTGCACCCATCAAAGTTTGTGTTAGCAGTGTTACATCAACTGTTTGTACATCCAGCAGTTGTTCACTGTACAAATTTGCATTGACCGACATCCAGTGATGCATTACAAGCTGTTGTGGTACATGCATTACTTGTCCATATTGGGAGTTGTCAAGACATGACATGCACAATATAACTTTTTGACATTGACAGTCTCATGTTGGCATCCTGTTATTGATCAATCATATGTCATCCATTTACGCGTATGTGTCACTTGTAGAGCCCTTGCAGCGGTTTACTCTGCACAGTGAGTGACCATTGTAGTTTCATGCATACCTTTTCAATGTGGTGTAGATATCTGTATTTGCAATTCCAGACATGCTTAAGTTTGCTTTAATTAGATCCTAGGTGGTCTGGACCACTGCTACTGTCAGATGGCATGTAGTGGTGTGCATGGTTGTGCTCGGAGTTCCATCTACATGTGTTTCAGTCATTCACACTTTGGTTGCTGTCTCAGTTTCATTTTCTTAGGTGTGTGCACACTATAGTTGCCAATACTATCTGGGTGTGCAGTTGTGCATTGAGAGGCCTGGTGTCCTATGCCAACATGTTTTTTTAAATGCATATCTGGCTGCATGTTGTGGCTGTTGATATGTTGTGTTTGCTGTGTTTTCCTTGTATTTGAGAGACCTCTCTGTGTGTGTATGATGAGGGCTTCCATCTTGGTCCAGTCTGGGACAAGTCAGCATGATATGTCCACATGCCAGTTGTTTTGAAGTGTACATTGCAATGACTGACACATGCATGTTGGTGCCAGGAAGTAATGGGTCTTGTGTGCTGGCGGTCAGGTGGGCCCGTGTGAGTTGTTGTGCAAGCTTACCAGCCACACACACCCCGACCTGTGAGATGCGGTTACCTACCTGTGAGTTGGGTGGGTAGCATACATTGCCTGCCACATGCTTCTTATTGGGGGTGTAGTGTCCCATCCTCCCTAGTGGTGGAACAGCATGCATGTTGCATTTTGTGGGACGGATAGCCAAACACACTACACTGTCTCACTGTGAAGATGGCTAACTAACGTTTGAGGTGAAGGTGAGCAATGACATGGCTAATGTGACTTGGTAGAAATCTTTGGATGGAATGTGCGTGTGGTGAGCATGATGTGTGTGTGGCTTTTTGTACCCATTGATTTCAGATTACATTTGGTCATGGGGTATAGCCCCCATCACTGTTGTCCCAGCTATCTGGCTGTGGGGTTCACTCCCCCGACATTTGAAGGCACAATAGGGCAAGGGGTATAGTCTCGTAGCACAGTGGTGACATACAGCAGGGTGAAGATCTCACCCAGCATAAATTTCCACACTGTCATGGTTTCATGGTATTTGTGGACCTGAGAACATGAGCACAGTACTGGTGAAGCAGTTGTTCCAGGGCATCCATACACTGACATGTTGTGGTCAACAGTGGTGTGTGTGTGTGTGAGATGTACTCAGCCCTGTGCAGACAATGTGTGCTTTTGGGGCCAGACTATACCAGCACTGTTCAGACAGACAGTGTGAGATGTGAACATTGTCAATGCATACACACATTGGTGGTCCAAACAAGACACCTTTGACAATTTAACTCAGACAAGGTGCTGTTCTGCAATTCAGTGCAGCACTGTGGTAGCTGGGTGTGTTGCAGGACATTTGGGATGTGCTTAGTTTAGCATTGTGAGTCCCAGCTGCAGTGTAGTTTTTGGGTGCACTGCACTTCCACTGTTTACATTGCAACACTGTGGTATGACATGGGTGATTTGCACTTTGCCATACAAACGGCCAGACACTGCTGCAGGGCAGCATGATCGTTGTTAGTGTTGCAGTGTGTGATGCCTGGCACAGTGTACACAAAGTGGGTCAATTTTGAACAGAGACTTGTGCATGGTGACTACAACACAACTGTTTTGCATTATTTGTGTTGGTGACTGTGGACTAAGTGGCATGGTGTCATGTGCGGCTGCACAGACGTCACATGCCTATGAGTGGGACTAGTGCTCCATCCTGCTCAGCTGTGGGACAAGGGGGCCAGGTGGGAGTTGTAGTGCAGGCCTCCCAAACACCCACCCACCTCCCTGTAAAGATGGCTACCTACCTGTTAGGTGAGGGTGTAGCACACAATGGCTGAGGCATGCTTCTGGGTGGGGGCAGTGCTCCATCCTGCTCAGCTGTGTGACAAGGGGGCCTGGTGGGAGTTGTAGTGCAGGCCTCCCAAACGCCCACCCACCTCCCTGTAAAGATGGCTACCTACCTGTTAGGTGAGGGTGAAGCACACAATGGCTGAGGCATGCTTCTGGGTGGGGGCAGTGCTCCATCCTGCTCAGCTGTGGGACAAGGGGGCCTGGTGGGAGTTGTATTGCAGGCCTCCCAAACACCCACCCACCTCCCTGTAAAGATGGCTACCTACCTGTTAGGTGAGGGTGTAGCACACAATGGCTGAGGCATGCTTCTGGGTGGGGGCAGTGCTCCATCCTGCTCAGCTGTGGGACAAGGGGGCCTGGTGGGAGTTGTAGTGCAGGCCTCCCAAACGCCCACCCACCTCCCTGTAAAGATGGCTACCTACCTGTTAGGTGAGGGTGAAGCACACAATGGCTGAGGCATGCTTCTGGGTGGGGGCAGTGCTCCATCCTGCTCAGCTGTGGGACAAGGGGGCCTGGTTGGAGTTGTAGTGCAGGCCTCCCAAACGCCCACCCACCTCCCTGTAAAGATGGCTACCTACCTGTTAGGTGAGGGTGAAGCACACAATGGCTGAGGCATGCTTCTGGGTGGGGGCAGTGCTCCATCCTGCTCAGCTGTGGGACAAGGGGGCCTTGTGGGAGGTGTAGTGCAGGCCTCCCAAACACCCACCCACCTCCCTGTAAAGATGGCTACCTACCTGTTAGGTGAGGGTGTAGCACACAATGGCTGAGGCATGCTTCTGGGTGGGGGCAGTGCTCCATCCTGCTCAGCTGTGGGCCAAGGGGGCCTGGTGGGAGTTGTAGTGCAGGCCTCCCAAACACCCACCCACCTCCCTGTAAAGATGGCTACCTACCTGTTAGGTGAGGGTGAAGCACACAATGGCTGAGGCATGCTTCTGGGTGGGGGCAGTGCTCCATCCTGCTCAGCTGTGGGACAAGGGGGCCTGGTGGGAGTTGTAGTGCAGGCTTCCCAAACACCCACCCACCTCCCTGTAGGGATGGCTACCTACCTGTTAGGTTAAGGTGAGCAATGCTATGGTTGGCACATGGGTTGGGGTGGAGGGCTCCATCTTCCACAGCTGTAGGACAAGGGGGCCTGGTGGGAGTTGTAGTGCTGGCAGCATGTACACATGTACACATGGTGATGTTGCTAACTACCTTTGGGGGGCTTCAGGGGGTGTCTGTTGTATCTGTGAGAGATGTGTTGGGGGAGTGTTGTGCACATGAATGAATTTGAACCTAGGAGGTATTATTTTGTAATAGTGCAAGACAGTACATTTGTGTGATGTTAGGCATTTGTTTGTACTTACCAGCCTCCACTCCCCGGGTATTCCTGAGAGACTCTCTGGATGTAGAATGCCAAGCACCTTCTCCTCCCATTCAGTGAATGTTTTGAGTGGAACGGGAGGGCCACTGCCTGTCCTATGAGCCAGCTCATGGTTCTTGGCTCTCTTCTTTTTGACCACTGCCTTCACATCCTGCCACCTCTTCACGATTTTATCTCTATTGCGTGGCACGGTCCCTACTGCATTGACCTTCTCTACTATCCTTCTCCACATTTACGTCCTTGTTGCTAGTGGTGTCTGTTGGACCTGGTTACCAAACAATTGTGGTTCTACCCTGATTATCTCATCGACCATGACCCTCAACTCACTCTCAGTGAATTTGGGCATTCTCTATGGTGACATGGTGTGTGATGTGTCAAGGTGTTTAGGGTGCAGGTTTGGAAGTGGTAGTGGTGGTTGTGATGTGTATGGTGTGTGCTGTGCAAAGGTGTTAGAGGTGCAGGTGTGGAAGTGGTGGTGGTGGTGGTGATGTGTGTGTGTTGTGCAGATTTGCCTCTCCTGTCATCTGTGGTGGATGTGCCCTCAGTTGTGGAGTTTTGCAAAGGATTGTGGTATGTTGGGGGCTGGATTTATACTGGTGTCTGTGGGTGTGTCAGGATGGGGTATTGGTAGCAGGTGTGGTGTGTGTGTAAACCTGGGATTTGTAGTTTTGGAGTTTACCATGGGGGTGTGTCTTTGGGCTGTGTTAGCTATTTTTGGGTGCATGCCTTGTTTGGTTGGTGCACTTTGTGGCCATGTTGTGTGTTTTGTCTAGCGACCGCCATTTTTTTAACGGAGCGTCCGCAGTGGTGGCTCGGCTACGGCGCTTCCGCCGTCTCACTGATTCTTCAATGTTGTCGACCGCGGCGGTCGGAAACAGCGCACTGCACCGCGGGGATGTCGGGAATATCATAATTTCGATGGCGGTGTCTCCGCTGTGGTTGCGGTCGTTTGGGCTGTTTCCGCTGAGAAACCGACCGCCGCGGACGGGTTTGGGCCTCCCCGCAGGCGAACGGCGGTTTCTCGGGTCTCCTTTTCACCGCGGTTGGATTTTTACCGCCGAGGATCCTAATCTAGCCGTCGGTTTTCCCGCGGTAGTGGCGGGCGGTGTTTTCCCGCTACCATGGCGGTCGGTTGTTTTTCCATCCGCCATTGTAATGACCTCCATAGTCTTTAGCAATTTTTTCATTGTAAAACTTTTTACAATTATTTGTATGTTTTAACATATAGGGCCCGATTCCGATCTCGCTAGGAAAGCCCTCCGTACGACTCGGATCCGGAGGGCTTTCCGAGAGAGACATACTCCGGGACTCCGAACAAGCGAGTACGATGCTGCTGTATGCTTACGGACTCGGTTTGCTCGGACTCCAATTGATCTCTATGGGAGCCCGTGTACAGACGTGCACACAAGCTCCCATAGCAGAAAAGGGGTGGGTGGGGAAAAGCGTACGCCCTGTGGTGGGCACCCCATGGTGCCCGCCACACTATGCATGCCTGGATCGGGGGGACCAGTGGGCACCCCTCGTGACAGATTGGGAGGGCCCCGGGTGAAGAGGTGCCTGCTACGGCCCCCCGAAGTATGCTTCCGACAGCCGTTTCGTCTCGCTGAGACCAAGGTGAAGCGGCTGTCCGAATCGTGCATCGTACTCGCTCGGTCGGAAATCGGCTCCATTGGGCGGCATGATTCGTCTACAAACGAGACATATGGAGCAGTTCGGGTCCGGAAACAATTTGGTTGGCGCTTACGCGATCTTTGCATCGTACTTGGTTGTCCGGACCTGTGTACGATTCGGTCGTAAACAAGGGCTACGAATCAGATCCGGTAAAGCCAAATCCGATTCAGAAGCCTTCCGAACGACATCGGAATCAGGCCCATAATGTTATATTTTTAGCAATGTTATTTATATTTTATATATAAATAATATTATCTAGTAAATAAGCCGTTTTGCAAACAAAAATATTTTTTATAATAGTTATACTGTTTTTCACATTATTTATAAATAGTAAAAAAAAATTATATACACTAGTAATTAAATATATATTTTTTGATTTATAATAATAAATATTATTTGTTTAATAATATTTATTATAATTTAACATTTGAAATAATATGTAAAACAATTTTTTATACATCACTATTATTTTGTAGTATTTTTATAACATTTTTAGTAATACATTTGTAATGTACAATAAGTTTAATAAAGAAATATATAAATCTTTTATATTTAAGGCAGCCATTTCTCAGTCATAAGTTCTATTTTGTAAGCTATCGGTTTTGTTTTAGGTCATTTCTGAGGGGAGAAGCTCGCGGTTGGAAGCTGCGTCGCATCGGGTAAGGTAAGTTTAATTTTCTTTATTTAAACTTTAATTTAGGGGTAGTTTGAAGGTAGTTAAGTAGCATATAGTGTATGTAGTGTTAGGATTTTGTGTTTTTGGTGAGTTTTATGTTTTAGTTATGCGTTTGCGAAATGTGGTTAGTTTGTTAATCGGTCGGTGTTAGAGTTTTATAGATATGTTTAATTATGTTTAGAGTATGGTGTTAGTGCTATATTTATGTGTATTTTGCTATGATGTTAATGTATATTTGTGCGGGAGGGATTGTTTTTTTCCTAACAGGTTTTTGTCGATTGGAAGTTGCCGTTGGAAGAAGTATGCTTTTTTTTTTTTTAAAGGAACTGTGTATTAGTTTTAGTAAACTAATAATTATTTTTCAGTTCCTTTATTTTTCGAGTTTTCCTGGAGCGTTTCTTTCTTTAAATACCTTTTTCAGGTTTTTTATGGTTTCTTGTCTATGGAGCTATTGCCGGTGGATTACTTTTTATACCGTTGGGTTTTTCATTTTTGGGGGATTTTTATACACATGGATTTTATTATGGCAGTTTGGATTACATTTCTTCAGCTACGAAAAAAGTAAGTAATTTTAAATTGTTTATACTGGGAGGGAAATGTTAATATTGTAATTGTCATTGTTATTTTTATTATATAAAATACAATTATTATGTCAATTCATTTTTTAAATATTATTTAAATTAATTGACACAATAATAATTTTTTTGAAGTTTGAAAAAAATGTTTATTTGACTACTTGTTTTTAGATTACGAGTTTTTTGAGTTTGAGGTATATTTATTTAAAGTAGGCTTTTAGCTATTGTTTCTAGATATTATTGCCCTTTAGTGTTTGGGTAGAGTCTTACTTTGTATTGTAAGTACTCAAATATTTGCTTAGTTTGTTTGGTTAGTTTTGGGCCTAGTTGGGTTACAGACTGTTCCATTCTTAGTTGTTGGTAGCTTTGTTCTTTTTGGATAGATTGTAATAGTTTATGTAGAGTTGGTGGGGTTCTGCCTGTTGTGGCTTGGAAGGCGTTATGCCATCCTTCCACAGCATTATTAGTTTTAGCTTCTTTGTTTAGGGTACTGTTATATACATTCCACCATGGATTGTGGTATTTGGGCTGTCTTCTGTGTCCAGATCTGTGTAGCCTTCCCACCCAGGTATCCTCAAAATAGTCGAGTAGGGGACTTAGGGGGTCATTACGATGGCGGAAGGACCACCACCGCCAGCCGTGCGGTGGCGATCCTTCCGCCATTGAACGACGATTCACCGCCGGCCAGATTAGGATGGCGGGTGGATCCAGACTGCGACCGTGGTGGGCGCAAAGACCGGCCGCCACGGAACTGCCACATTGCCTGGCGGAGCGGTCTGCATTCCCTAAAATGGTGGCGGGCCCTAGCAGGCACCGTCCGCCAAATTAGGATGCTAGCTTCAGCCAGCCTTTCCATGGCGGCGAAACTGCCATGGAAAAGCTGGCGGGATTGGTTTTGGGGGCCCGTTGCGGGCCCCCCTTATGTTGGGGGAGGTGTTTGTGCACTGGGGGGTACCCATGGTACCCCCCTACATTTCACTGCACCAAGTGGCAGGCACTGTGTGGTGCATGCCACGTAGTGGAGTGAAATGCACAACAGGCATTTTTGACATGGCGGCGGGTGTTGCAGTCAGCAGCACCCGCCGCAAAGTTAAATTGCAAAATGTGACCGCCATGGTGGCAGTCGCATCCTAATTTGGTGTACGGGACCGCCACATTCACGGTGGGCGGTCCCGTTCCCCACTACGATGGTGGGCGGACTCCAGTCCGTCCGCCATCGTAATCGGCCCCTTAGTTTTTGTTCATTTGTTTGGTAATAGGGGCTTTCCATTAATAAATTATAGTGTTCGGCTACGCCAGTAATTAGGACGTATGCTAGTGCTATTAGCTTTTTAATTTCATATGCAAAATTGCTATTTGTTGCATATTCTACACTTAGGGCCCGATTACGATGGCGGACGGAAAAGCCATCCGTCCGTCGTGCTCGCGGTAAAAAACCGCCCGCATGTACTGCGGCATTGCCGCCGGTCAGATTACGATGCAATGCACGTAAAGTCCAACCGCGGCGGACGGAATACACAAAAGACCGTCCGTAACAGTCGGAAAAGCTGCAAATCCGACCTCGGCGGGCGGGGAAAGCTGTTCAATGGACTAAAAAGGGTGCATCTGCCGCGGAATGACCGCACGGCTAATAACGATGAGATAGCGGAGCTGGCGAAACGATCATTGCTGTTCCGACCGCCGCGTTCGCGCTCAGGCAAAATGAATGGCGGTCGGAACAAACTTCACTACAATGCTCAAAGTGTGCCTGTACTCTCCGCAGCCCTCAATCACATCAGACGTGTACAAATGATACAACACAAATGTATTTCTGAAATGAAAGCCATGGTCAGCATGGAAGATACACCTGGTGGCCATCACTCATGTGGACACACCCACATACCACAGTATAAAACCAACCCCATCCTGGACCAGCATCCTTTGCAAAGCAGGCGCTGAGACAGAGAGAGCTAGAGAGACAGGACACCATTTTGTCACACAGCACACAGCACAACATCACACCCACCCAACTCCACACACCATCACTTCTCATCCACACACCTGACACACCTCACACATCTTCATCACCACCTTGCACCCTGCACCTTTCATTCATTTGCACCATGCCCAATCAAAAAATGCCCAAATTCTCAGACACAGAATTGAAAGTGCTGGTAGGCGAGAAAATTAGAGTAGAACCACATTTGTATGGGAACCTGGTCCAACAGACCCTACTTGTGCGCAAAAATCAGATGTGGGCAAGGATCTACATCAAAGTCAATGCAGTAGGGACCACCCTACGCACACTGCGTGACATCAAAAGGCGGTGGACTGACCTCAAGGCCGGGGTCAAGGCTCGGGCCCAGAGGAACCACGAGGTGGCCCAAAGAACTGGTGGCGGCCCTCCCATTCCACCACTAACCTTCAATGAATGGGAGGAGAAGGTGCTTGCCATACTGCATCCAGAGAGTCTCACAGGAATCGGGGGGAGTGGAGGCTGGTAAGTACAAACAAAATGTTCACATCCCACTGTAATGTACTGTTGTGCACAACAAGTGAGCCTCAAATTCCAGACCAAATCAAACTCATGTAGAATGCATGCTTTCCATATGAATGTCTCACAAGGCTAGCATTTCCTTCCTCTGCTTCACCTCACAGGTAGGTAGTCAGCTCATGCACCCTGGCCTCCCTCCCAAACAGCATGGAGCACCCTCCCCACCCCAGAGTCATGTGGCAGCCATCACCGTCGACAGTGCTTCCTAACAGGTAGGTAGCCATCTTACTGGGGAGGGGGTTGTTGAGACCAGAAAGTAAGACCACCACTCCCACAAGGCCCTCTGTACTCCCTCCCAAACAGCATGGAGCACCCTCCCCACCCCAGAGCCATGTGGCAGCCGTCACCGTCGACAGTGCCTCCTAACAGGTAGGTAGCCTTCTTACTGGGGAGGGGGTTGTTGAGACCTGACAGCAAGACCACCACTCCCACAAGGCCCTCTGTACTCCCTCCCAAACAGCATGGAGCACCCTCCCCACCCCAGAGCCATGTGGCAGCCATCACCGTCCACAGTGCCTCCTAACAGGTAGGTAGCCATCATACTGGGGAGGGGGTTGTTGAGACCTGACAGCAAGACCACCACTCCCACAAGGCCCTCTGTACTCACTCCCAAACAGCATGGAGCACCCTCCCCACCCCAGAGCCATGTGGCAGCCATCACCGTCGACAGTGCCTCCTAACAGGTAGGTAGCCATCTTACTGGGGAGGGGGTTGTTGAGACCTGACAGCAAGACCACCACTCCCACAAGGCCCTCTGTACTCCCTCCCAAACAGCATGGAGCACCCTCCCCACTCCAGAGCCATGTGGCAGCCATCACCCTCCTCTGATTCACTTAACAGCTAGGTAGTCAGCTCATGCACCCTGGCCTCCCTCCCAAACAGCATGGAGCTATATGACCACCACATCCTGCACTTGTTAGCCATATATATATATATATATATATGCTCTTTGATGCACCGTGAACGGCGCACTCGCGGACGGGTGCTTTACAAACGCGGGGGTGCGCCCGTGATATTTATCCAAGCTCTGTTGCGTTGCCAATAAACTCTAGCAACTCCCCCGCGAGTGCTGTTTTTCTTTTTGGGAAACAAGGAAACGGAGCTTTGAAGTTACATGAAAGGCAGTAAAGAGTGGAACTGCTGCAGAGTACAAATAAAAATTCCTGCTAGATAGAGATATCTGACTTTTGTCTAGTGGCAGTTTTGACGCCATAAAGGCCATGCTGGAAAGAACAGATCTGTATTATGTGGATAGCTAAGTGGATTAGTAAAGCCACGCAGTAGAAACACTTTGAAACAGATGAAATGTATGTGAGAGAGGGGCTATGGAGAGATGAGGGGCACGTTTGCAAGGATGGTAGTGAGGGAGTCAAAGGAGGTCATAGTGTGCAATTGTAAAGCACACGTTCACCCGTAGGCATCTTGGTGGCAAATTGCTGGTCGCACTGCCTTTCACCAGCGCCAAAAGGCTGCGATGATGGGTTTGTGGCAAGGTAAAGTAATACTGTGTCTTTTTTCTCTCTTTCTTAGTCTTTTTGGAGAGCGTACGGATTTCGCAAAGGAAAGGTAAGGTGACTTCGTCATTATTTACTGTTAAACACTTCACTCACGCACACACCCACCTACACTTTAAAACCAACAACCTATCTGCCTTCTACGTAGGATAGTGTTTTAAAAGGATAGTTTTAGGCACTAGCAGAGATGGCATATCGTTGGATGAATGCTGCCCAGGCCCTAAGTCTGGTTCTGGAGTCTAGCTCTGAGGCAGGATCAGAGACTGAGACAGCAGATACTGAGACAGCATCTGAGGGAGAGGACAATGGAGCCGAATCTGGGAGTGATTTTTCAGTCGGCGCAGTTCCATCCGACGACTCATCTTCCAGCGATTCTGAAGGAGACGATGTCAGTCGTGCTGTCCCTTTGCCAGCACAGTCTGTGCAGCAGGACACCAGTAACAGGTTAGAGCAACCCAGAGTGCAGGCACGTGCGGCCGCAAGCACAGACGGAGTGCTGTCTTGGCAGCCTCCCAATTTAGTTCAGCCCCAAATTCCGCCTTTCACTGGTGACGCTGGATGTAAAGTCGATACTGCGAATTTTTGCCAATTGACTACTTCCATCTCTTTTTGGATGTTGACTTCCTTGACGAAATTGTGCAGCAAACAAATTTGCGTGCCGAACAATTTCTGAGGGAGCAAGGAGGCACTCTTGGGCCTCATTCTAGGGCACGCAAGTGGACTCCCACTTCTTTAGGGGAGTTGAAGATATTTTTGGGCCTCACGCTTAAAATGGGGGTAGTGCATAAATCAACCTTGCTATCCTACTGGTCTACTCGCACGGTTTGGTTAACCCCCATCTTCGCACCATACATGAGCAGAGATCGTTTTTTGCTATTGCAGCGCATGCTGCATTTCAATGACAATTCTGCTGCATTGCCCCGGGACCATCCAGACCATGACAGGTTGTTCAAAATTCGGCCTGTCGTGGAACATTTGTCTGCCAGGTTTCCAGAGGTTTATACTCCTGGAAAGAATATAGCCATTGATGAGTCCTTGATCTTGTATAAAGGGCGGCTGCTGTTTAGGCAGTACATTCCGAGCAAACGCGCTCGCTATGGAATCAAGCTGTACATGCTGTGTGAGAGTGAGAGCTCGACTGGCTATGTGTACAGCTTGAGAGTGTATACAGGGAAGGACACAACTCTTAACCCTGTAGGTTGCCCTCCCACTCTAGGGGTCACAGGAAAGATCGTATGGGAGCTTGTCCAGCCACTTCTTCACAAAGGTTATAACCTTTATGTGGACAATTTCTATACAGGAGTAGAGCTGTTCAGTGAGCTCTACAAAGCTGGCACCGTGGCTTGCGGTACAATTCGTTGTCGCCGCAAAGGATTCCCGCAGGAGCTTGTTTGCAAGAAGCTCCAGAAATCCCAGAGCACTGCGTTGCGTTCCAACGAACTGCTTGCAGTCAAGTTCTCAGATAGGCGTGACGTGTACGTGCTCACTACAATTCATGCTGAGAGCACTTCCCCTGTCACGGTCTGGGGTCAGATGGCCGAAGTCCACAAGCCCACCTGTATACTTGATTACAACAAGTACATGGGCGGAGTGGACAAGAACGACCAGGTTCTTCAGCCATATAATGCGAGTCGTAAAACTCGCACTTGGTATAAGAAACTGTTTACGCACCTGATCCAGATGGCAACATACAATGCGTATGTTTTCAGAATCCCCCGGGTGTCTAGTTTTCAGAAATGTGTGGGTTTGGTAGATTTCCCTAGCTGGCCGCCGAGCACGGGGCCAAAAACCCAGGTGACCCCCTTGCAAAACCAGGTCTTTTTGTGATAGGCAATTTTGATGTTGCCTTAATATGTTTGGGGCCCTTGCCTGTCGCGGGTACTTGGGCCTCCCACACGAGTGAGGCACCATTTTTATCGGGAGACCCGGGGGAACGCTGGGTGGTAGGAAATGCGTGTCAGCCCGGTGATGCCACAACTTACCAACACAAAAATGTGTGGAAAAAGTGATTTTTTCAGCTACATTTGAGGTTTGCAGGGGATTCTGGGTAAGAAAACGTTGGGGGATCCAAGCAAGCCATACCTCCCTGGAATCCCCCGGGTGTCTAGTTTTCAGAAATATGTGGGTTTGGTAGGTTTCCCTAGCTGGCTGCCGAGCACGGGGCCAAAACCCCAGGTGACCCCCTTGCAAAACCAGGTCTTTTTGTGATAGGCAATTTTGATGTCTCCTCAATATGTTTTGGGCAGTTTCCTGTCGCGGGTACTTGGGCCTCCCAGACGAGTGAGGCACCATTTTTATCGGGAGACCCGGGGGAATGCTGGGTGGTAGGATATTCGTGTCAGCCCAGTGATGCCACAACTTTCCAACACAAAAATGTGTGGAAAAAGTGATTTTTTCAGCTAAATTTGAGGTTTGCAGGGGATTCTGGGTAAGAAAACGTTGGGGGATCCACGCAAGCCATACCTCCCTGGAATCCCCCGGGTGTCTAGTTGTCAGAAATATGTGGGTTTGGTAGGTTTCCCTAGCTGGCCGTCGAGCACGGGGCCAAAAACCCAGGTGACCCCCTTGCAAAACCAGGTCTTTTTGTGATAGGCAAATTCGATGTCTCCTCAATACGTTTTGGGCCGTTTCCTGTCGCGGGTACTTGGGCCTCCCACACGAGTGAGGCACCATTTTTATCGGGAGACCTGGGGGAATGCTGGGTGGTAGGAAATTCGTGTCAGCCCGGTGATGCCACAACTTTCCCACACAAAAATGTGTGGAAAAAGTGATTTTTTCAGCTAAATTTGAGGTTTGCAGGGGATTCTGGGTAAGAAAACGTTAGGGGATCCACGCAAGCCATACCTCCTTGGAACCCCCCGGGTGTCTAGTTTTCAGAAATATGTGACCTTGGTAGGTTTCCCTAGCTTGCCGCCGAGCACGGGGTCAAAAACTCAGATGACCCCCCTTGCAAAACCAGGTTGTTTTGTGATAGGCAATTTTGATGTACCCTCAATACGTTTTGGGCCCTTGCCTGTTGCGGGTGCTTGGGCCTCCCACACAAGTGAGGTACCATTTTTCTCGGAAGACTTTGGGGAACGCGGGGTGGGTGGAATTTTGTGGCTCCACGCAGATTCCAGAACTTTCCACCTCAGAAAATTGAGGAAAATGTGTTTTTTTTGACAATTGTTTAGGTTTGCAAGGGATTCTGGGTAACAGAACCTGGTGAGAGCCAGCCAAGTCACCCCATCTTGGATTCCCCTGGGTGTCTAGTTTTCAAAAATGTATAGGTTTGCTAGGTTTCCCTAGGTGCCGGCAGAGCTAGGGTTCGAAATCTACAGCTAGGCACTTTGCAAAAAAAGGGTCCGTTTTCACTGCGAAAATGTGGTGTGTCCACGTTGCGTTTTGGGCCGTTTCCTGTTGCGGGTACTTGGGCCTCCCACACAAGTGAGGTACCATTTTTCTCGGAAGACTTTGGGGAACGCGGGTGGGTGGAATTTTGTGGATCCACGCAGATTCCAGAACTTTCCACCACAGAAATGTGAGGAAAATGTGGTTTTTTTGACAATTTTTTAGGTTTGCAAGGGATTCTGGGTAACAGAACCTGGTGAAAGCCAGCCAACTCACCCCATCCTGGATTCCCCTGGGTGTCTAGTTTTCAAAAATGTATAGGTTTGCTAGGTTTCCCTAGGTGCCGGGAGAGCTAGGGTTCAAAATCTACAGCTAGGCACTTTGCAAAAAAAGGGTCCGTTTTCACTGCGAAAATGTGGTGTGTCTACGTTGCGTTTTGGGCCGTTTCCTGTCGCGGGTACTTGGGCCTCCCACACAAGTGAGGTACCATTTTTCTCGGAAGACTTTGGGGAACGTGGGGTAGGTGGAATTTTGTGGATCCACGCAGATTCCAGAACTTTCCACCACAGAAATGTGAGGAAAATGTGTTTTTTTTAACAATTTTTAGGTTTGCAAGGGATTCTAGGTAACAGAACCTGGTGAGAGCCAGCCAAGTCACCCCATCCTGGATTCCCCCGGTGTCTAGTTTTAAAAAATGTATAGGTTTGATAGGTTTCCCTAGGTGCCGGCAGAGCTAGGGTTCAAAATCTACAGATAGGCACTTTGCAAAAAAAGGGTCCGTTTTCACTGCGAAAATGTGGTGTGTCTACGTTGCGTTTTGGGCCGTTTCCTGTCGCGGGTACTTGGGCCTCCCACACAAGTGAGGTACCATTTTTCTCGGAAGACTTTGGGAAACGCAGGGTGGGTGGAATTTTGTGCATCCACGCAGATTCCAGAACTTTCCACCACAGAAATGTGAGGAAAATGTGTTTTTTTTGACAATTTTGTAGGTTTGCAAGGGATTCTGGGTAACAGAACCTGGTGAGAGCCAGCCAAGTCACCCCATCCTGAATTATCCTGGGTGTCTAGTTTTCAAAAATGTATAGGTTTGCTAGGTTTCCCTAGGTGCCGGTAGAGCTAGGGTTCAAAATCTACAGCTAGGCACTTTGCAAAAAAAGGGTCAGTTTTCACTGCGAAAATGTGGTGTGTCCACGTTGCGTTTTGGGCCGTTTCCTGTCGCGGGTACTTGGGCCTCCCACACAAGTGAGGTACCATTTTTCTCGGAAGACTTTGGGGAACGCGGGATGGGTGGAATTTTGTGAATCCACGCAGATTCCAGAACTTTCCACCACAGAAATGTGAGGAAAATGTGTTTTTTTGACAATTGTTTAGGTTTGCAAGGGATTCTGGGTAACAGAACCTGGTGAGAGCCAGCCAAGTCACCCCATCCTGGATTCCCCTGGGTGTCTAGTTTTCAAAAATGTATAGGTTTGCTAGGCTTCACTAGGTGCCGGCAGAGCTAGGGTTCAAAATCTACAGCTAGGCACTTTGCAAAAAAAGGGTCCGTTTTCACTGCGGAAATGTGGTGTGTCCACGTTGCGTTTTGGGCTGTTTCCTGTCACGGGTACTTGTGCCTCCCACACAAGTGACATACCATTTTTCTTGGAAGACTTTGGGGAACGCGGGGTGGGTGGAATTTTGTGGATCCACGCAGATTCCAGAACTTTCCACCACAGAAATGTGAGGAAAATGTGTTTTTTTTGACAATTGTTTAGGTTTGCAAGGGATTCTGGGTAACAGAACCTGGTGAAAGCCAGCCAAGTAACCCCATCCTGGATTCCCCTCGGTGTGTAGTTTTCAAAAATGTATAGGTTCGATAGGTTTCCCTAGGTGCCGGCAGAGCTAGGGTTCAAAATCTACAGCTAGGCAATTTGCAAAAAAAGGGTCCGTTTTCACTGCGAAAATGTGGTGTGTCCACGTTGCGTTTTGGGCCGTTTCCTGTCGCGGGTACTTGGGCCTCCCACACAAGTGAGGTACCATTTTTCTCGGAAGACTTTGGGGAACGCGGGGTGGGTAGAATTTTGTGGATCCACGCAGATTGTAGAACTTTCCACCTGGGTGTCTAGTTTTCAAAAATGTATAGGTTTGCTAGGTTTCCCTAGGTGCCGGCAGAGCTAGGGTTCAAAATCTACAGCTAGGCACTTTGCAAAAAAAGGGTCCGTTTTCACTGCGAAAATGTGGTGTGTCTATGTTGCGTTTTGAGCCGTTTCCTGTCGCGGGCACTAGGCCTACCCACACAAGTGAGGTACCATTTTTATCGGGAGACTTAGGGTAACACAGAATTGTAGAGCAACTGTTATTACTTATTGACTTTCAATGCATTTCTGCCTTCCAAATGAAAGACATTTTGAAAAATGACCTATAATTCTCATGCTAGTATGGGTACTCACAATTTCGAAAATGTGCAAATATCAACTGTTTCTAAACTCTATATTTTGTTCCAATTTCAGAAATACATAGGTGTTTTTCATACAAATTTTTCCATGTATATATTTACCCAAATTAATTGCTATATACCCGGTACATAATAAAAAACCATTGCAAGACGCTTCTCAGTTGTTGGCTCTGGGTTCGTCGGGTTCTTGGTGAACCTACAAGTCCTATATATCCCCACAACCAGAAAGGTCCAGCGGATGTACCGGTATATTGCTTTTAAACAGCTGTCATAATTAGAAGAAGTTACAGGTGAAAACGTTGACACAAATGTCTGGTTTTTTCAACTAATTTTTAATTTTTCCTATATTCAATGGTTAGTTTCTATAAAGAAACCTTGAAGGATCTACACAAATGACCCCTTGATGAATTCAGAATTTTGTCTACTTTTCTAAAATGTATAGCTTTCCAGGATCCATTATTGCTTTCATATCCATTTCTACCATTAACTGGAAAGAGTTTGAAAGCACAAAAAATAGCAAAAATGGGCTACGTCCCAGAAAAATGCCAAAACTGTGTAAAAAAGTTTGGTTTTCTGACAAAAGTCTGCTTGTCCATGAAAGCTGGGAAGATGGTGATTTCAGCACCACAACCCCTTTTTTGATACCATTTGCAGGGAAAAAACCAGACGCTTTCATTTGTAGCCCATTTTTCCTATTTTTCCCCCAAAAACAAAATGTACCTGTATTTTGGCTAATTTCTGGATCCCCTCCAGGGGAATCCACAAACCCAGGGTACCTTTAGAATCACCATGATGTTGGAAGAAAAGGACGAAAATTTGGCGTGGATACCTTATGTGGTCAAAAAGTTACAGAGGCCTAATCGCAAACTACCCCGAATAGCCAAAAAAGGGCTCAGCACTGGGGGGGGGAAAGGCCCAGCAGTTAAGGGGTTAATGAGCCAAGCCAGTCTCCCCCCCAGGAAGGTGAGCCCGCGGATGCAGATTCCCTGGTTTTTTCGGATGAGGAGGACCGACCTGGCCCCTACGGCGTGGCCAGGCAAGCTCAGTCCCAGGACCTCAATGTCCCCCCCCCACTACCACCACCACGATTCCCACAACAACTGCAACAACAATCTGACCCCTGCAACAACGACCTGTAAGGCAGCCACCTCCACCATCACCACCGCTGCCTCTAACACTGTCCCTGTGGCAGTTGTTGCCAATACCACCAGGCAGCCTGGGGACTCCGGGGACAGTGTGCGGCGGCGGCGACAGGCAACGCCACAGGTCCGTGTCTGCATGGCAGGTGGAAGGCAAACTGGAGGACAGTCACAGGAGGACAATGAGACTGAGGCCCTGGCCACCGTGGAAACTGTCCTTGGTGCATACCAGCAGAACCAGGGACAGATGGGCCAGGTCCTTGAAGAAATGCGTGAACTCCGCCTGCTGCAGAGGTCTATGGACACACGCCTGGGTCAAATTGCTGAGTACATGGGCCAGCTTGTGGGTGTTCTGAGGGACATGCATGCAGCTCAAATAGATGCCCACAACCCCCGTGGCCAGCCGGATGCTAGTCACAACACCTCAGCAACGGCCACTGGGAGGGGTGAGTCACAACACAGCGAATCCTCAGACACCTCTGAGCATGCAGCAGGTCACCCCCCTGCCAAACGGCAGTGGGATGTCCAGTTCTAGTAGCCACCGTTGATGTCACCAGTGTCACACTAAGCATTGACTTTGTTGTAGATCCGATCCTACATTGCCACAATGATGGGAGTGTTCTGTTGGACTGTGGAATTCCACCATTGTGTGTACTACCCTAAGTATCCATGTACCAGCACTTTCAAATTCACCACTCACCTGTCACCCATGTCAAAATAAACACAATTCCCACCCCTATGCCGTTGTGTCAGTAACATGTTTATCATAGTAAGTAGCATGTTAACTCACATTGCAATGTATCACAAGATTTGAATGTGACAATCCATTGAGAGAGCGGAGGAGCCTAGAACGACACAAGAAAATAACAGTGAGTTGACATATGATGGCATGACAGCTAAAGCACACCACTAGGCAACACTGTACAAGATGCATTCCAGATAACACTGGCCAACACCATCAACATGGGCAGAAGGGGGATGGGAGGACACTAATTCACCTCCCAGCACAGTTCACCCCTTAGCATCCTAGTAAAAGCACTTCAGTTTAAATGCTTACTTGAATTTCCGTTGAAGTGTTTCACCAAGGTTGTTGCAGGTTAGTGCTGTGAATCGCTAGTCACATGTGTTCCTGGATATTATCCTTCATCAGTAGAGCTAAAAAATGAAATTCTGTGTTTGCTGAGAAAGCTGCCACAATCCTCTCAGGTCTCTGCACCTCTCCCTGACCAACTTTGGTGAAACACTTCAGCTACATTTCAAGTAAGCATTTGAACTGAACTGCATTTACCAGGATGCTAAGGGGTGAACTGAGCTGGGAAGTGAAGCAGTGTCCTCCCATCCCCCTACTACCATCAACATGGACATGATGTAAGTTGTAAAACTCACACAGCGCTGCACAATGTAACCCTTAGCAGTGTGCCAACAAGAGCCAGCATCCAAACACATCCTGTTAAATGGCCGTTGGGGACAGTTGCACAGGGCTTGTAATGTATCATGCAAGAATTTTGCATGTTTTAAAAAAGGAACACCAGTCCCTGCCACCATTCCCACGCTAAATCTCCTTTTTAACGGAAGTTATCTTATCCTGAATCACCACAACCGCTGTGGTTTACGGGCAGGCTTCCAGTATATACTAACAGTTTCACAACGTGTAACTTGCTGTAGCAATGTTCTTTTTACTCCCCCATATGGGATTGCAGATAGTTAGTTGTGGCCTCACATTCCCACTATGAAAGCAGACTTCAATGAGTTAAGCAGGCTCAAAGCGCTTTTGTTTCAACAAGAAGTCGCTCTCACATCAGCCCGTGAGACCTTCGAATTGCAGGTGGCTCGAACGTCCAGTGAGATTCAGTCACTGCTAAACACAACTCTCCCACTTCCTTTTGGGGAACTGATACACCAAATATTAAAAGCGTCAGATACTGAAGGCCTTGCACATATTTTATTAACTTGTGGGCTATGGCCTTGTTACTTCGTTTCAGACTAATTTTGGAGTACTACCGGGTGTCATTCATTCAATTTTTCAAGTGCATTTGACGGTTTACCATCACTCCTTTGGCTGTTCTGTAGACTGCTGGTTCTACTACTGCTCTTACGCAATGGCTGCCCGTCCTGTGGTCCAGGCCAACCCCGGTCAGTTGCAACTGTACGGTGAACAAATGCAGCTTATTTTTGGATGTTTGCCATTAGCTGTGCTTCGCATCAGTTATAGGCTAACCTTCCGCTATGCCTATTTCATCTGCGTGCAACCTGAGTTCTACTGTCGCCGATGCCCCTTTTAATGGGCCATGGATCTCTGCCTTTCCAACACATCTCTAGCTGATCTGGATTATGACCTGTGGGTGAGTCCTTTGTTGGCCCACGACCAGGAATGTTCCGGTGATAGCCATTTATGGGATGCCTTACAACGTGGCAGATGGGCTGCCAGCTGCGCCTGTGCGTTTGCGCAACATCTCATGTGCCATGCCTACATCGAACCTCTTCCAGGTTGCCCTGAAATGCTCCTTTCGTCCACGGGGTGCAAGGAGCACATCTGTTCCTTCATACTACTGGATTGGATGGCGGTCCTTTTTGCTGAAGCTGATTCTGATCATCTTTTGGAACTGCTTGCCTTCGCAGCTGCAAGTGCTTTCTTGGATTCATAACTACTTACCAGCATCCGCAATTGTTTGGAACTAATTCCATATTTTTCTTAACTTTTCTCGCCTCCTTCAGAAATTTCCTTTGATTTATCTCAAACTTTGGCCCTGTCTGCATTTGCTTTGACTCTGCTTACCTTTGCGGTCTGTTTCGCTTGGTACCACAGACCTGAGCAAGGGGAGGCTGTTAAATGGCCGTTGTGGACATTGTCGCCTAGTATGAGCCCGGCTTCCATTATGCAGCTTTAGCGCACGTTAATACATGGCTTTGTTGTTTTGCAAGTAGCTTTGTTTGTGTCTTTCACATGAGAACTGTCCGCAGAGCTTGTTCTCTGCGCGGTCCTGGAGTACAGTCTGAACATCATGTCCAAGGTCGTAAAACAATGTCCCTTCTTATTCTGTTTTGGTCAGGCCCTAGCACCCAGACTCAACAAACTCTCGCAGCTGCTAGAGCCCACGTGTGCCTTTTTGATATTATGGGGAGGCGGGCTAGGTGCCCCACACCTGGAGAGGGATTCTTCCAGAGAGAAGAGCGACACAGCACATGTGATGTACATTTCACCATCTATAGGCTGGGGAATGGGGTCTGCTGACAAAGCCAAGAGATCTTGGGATACATAATACGACTTCTTCTAGCAAGGGGAGGGGGAATAGGCTCTTAGGCCTTCCTGCTGAGGGCTTATTAATATGACATCTCCCTTCATGCTATATGGATATGTTTCTATGCTGACTGTTTTTGTATTATGCATTATTCTGCTTGTTGTGGCATGTATACTGCATGTTAGGACACGTTAGTTGAAATAAACATTTGAAAACGTTTCTTGTCTTCAACTGATCTTATTGTGGACAAGTATAAGAGTGAGGGCGACAGGGTATGTCTTGTTACCACGATTCCTGAGAGATCTGAGAGTGTTGTGTCCTGGGGTGTATAAGCGCTTGTTTGACTGTCAGTGAGTAGGGGAGCTAGTGAGGCACTATAGCTATTCGGTCCTGTGCTTATGGGTACTCAGGTGGTCGGATGACTCAGTCCCTGCCTGCCCAAGTCCTATAATCCTGCGCATAGTTCTGTCTGTGGGCAGAATCCCTGCAACAATCCTCCAAGTTTGGGAGACAACAGCAAAGCGCACAGACACAGTCATAGTTGCTCAATACTAACTTACACTCAATTGAAGTAGTTGGCGATGAGCTGTTCACGCAGGTCAAGACCTTCTTCCTCACCACTATCATCGTCACTGGCATGTGTGGGTGTGCAGCGGGGGGCTCCTGCTGCTCATCATCGTCCTGAATCAGGGGTATCTCTTCGCGAAAGGCCAGGTTGTGTAGCATGCAGCAAGCGACTATGATCTGACACACCTTCTGGGGTGAGTAAAGAAGTGCACCACCACTCTTGTCCAGACACCTGAATCTAGACTTTAGAAGTCCAAAAGTGCGCTCCACCACACGACGTGTTCTCCCATGGGCGTCATTGAAGTGGACTTCCCCGGGCGTAGTTGGATTCCTCAGTGGGGTCAGCAACCACGGACGATTGGGATACCCTGAGTCACCTAGTTGTGAGAAACACAGACAAACAATGTAATGGTAATATGTGAGGAGAGCAGCATGTCACACATACATCAGACTCATTGACACAGCCCACTCACCAACAAGCCAGGCATGCTCTGGGTGAAGAATTGCCATCAATTGTGGTATTCTGCTGTTCCGCAGAATGTATGAGTCATGTACCGAACCTGGATACTTTGCACACACGTGTGATATGATCTGATCTGCTTGGCATACCACTTGCACATTAATGGGGTGGTGATGTTTGCGGTTACGATAGATGTGTTCACGTGCCTGTGGTGGAACTAGGCCAATGTGGGTACCGTCAATGGCTCCGACAACATTTGGGATGCGTCCAAGATCATAAAAAATCCCCCTTCACAGCTGCCAATTCATTTCTCCTTGGAAAGTGTATATAGCTGTCCTTGTAGGTCATCAATGCAGACTGGACATTACGCAACACCATGCTGAACATAGGCTGTGACATCCCACTGGCGCTGGCTATGGTGTACTGGAAAGACCCAGTGGCAAAGTAATGTAGTGCAGCCATCACTTTTACTGTAGCAGACAATGCAGCCGGATAAGTTCTGTTGGGCTTCAAATGCGGCTCCAACTGAGCACAAAGCTCTCGCAGTGTAAGGCGATCCAGACGGAATTTCTTTATGATTTCTATGTCCTCCATCTTCGCCAGGTCTGGGACAGGGCGATAGATAGATAGTCTCCTCCTACGTACTCTGGCAGGGGACACATGCAAAAGATGAGCAAAAGATGAGATGTGGGAAACAGCTTAACCAAAGACTCACACAACCACAACATTGACAGGACTTTTGAACACGTGAAATGCACAAGTGACATGCATACAGACCTTGATTTTCTTCATTTAATCGACATACTAATTACTACAACATCAAAATAAGTCGATGTGTATGACATAAGGTACACTGCTACATCAAAGTGTGAGCAGCCCTGTGGGTAGATGGCACAGCACATGTGGTTAACAGCATCAATGCTGAGTTGCATGTATCTGCGGTCACTGCACGACCTCAAGCTTCAGTCCCACAATACAAAACAACATTACGAAATGAGACCAGTGAGTGTCAGCTGGACAACAATACATGAATATGCAGCACAGTGGACAGACAAATATGAACATTATGGGGTCAGTTCATTGTGACTGTGTGAGGATTTTGCATGACAGACATTGCCATGTTCACCAAAATGATACACAATTACACATGGATTGTGTATACATGCACACATGGCTGAAAATGACCGATGATGTCGGCCAGAGCGATGTTTGTTTGTAACACATGTGCACTCCTCTGACGTGTGTGAAAACATATGCAGGCAATGGCAGCTAGGCACACTGAATGCCACAGCAGTACGTGTGTTGAAAGTGCTAGAGCTTACAAGTATGTCTGATTTCCGTACAATGGACACCTCTAAATGTCAGCCAACATCACTGCCCTTTATAAGACAACCCATGGCCGAGAAATCGACAGTCAAATAGCAAGGGATATTCAAACAGTGTTCACAGGTTGAATGTTTCAATACACAACATTAGTACAGTGTGAGAGGCCTTTGTCCTTTTTGACTCCTTAACTCATTTCATTCCATGCTGGCCACAAGACATGACAATGAATGTTATTTCACTCTTCTTTTCTTGGACATACCATGTGTGTGAAGACTTAACTCAAAGGTCACATTCTATAATACCTTAACAGGGTGCACAAATCACTTTAGGCAAATGTGTTGGGATGAGTGATGCAATTATCAAAGCGAGAATGGAATTGCAAAATGTGTTTACAGGCACGGTAGCTGGCATCCACAGCGGTAACACGCATTGACCCCAATTGAATGATGCAGGATTGTGGTCGCAGCTTCCTGACCTCCGCGGTGCGTCACCGCCTATGAGAAATAGCCATCAGCCAATGGGAACCGCCAGCGGCTTTCATTTTTTAAACTCGCGGTAGGCGTGCTCCGCCACTGCGGGGCCCGGCATTGGCCCCAATTGAATGATGCAGCATTGCGGTTGCAGCTTCCTGACCTCCGCGGTGCGTCACAGCCTACGAGAAATAGCCATCAGCCAATGGGAACCGCCAGCGGCTTACATTTTTGAAACTGGCGGTAGGCGTGCTCCGCCACTGCGGGTCCCGGCATTGGCCCAATTGAATGATGCAGGATTGCGGTCGCAGCTTCCTGACCTCCGTGGTGCGTCACCACCTATGAGAAATAGCCACCAGCCAATGGGAACTGCCAGCGGCTTACATTTTTGAAACTCGCGGTAGGCGTGCTCCGCCACTGCGGGGCCCGGCATTGGCCCCAATTGAATGATGTGAACCAGGCTGGCCAATGGTATCAGTAGAGCAACACTGGAGAGAGCCTAGGGCCCTATATATTTGCCTGTGAAATATCCACACCTGTCACTTGCCTAGAGACTCTGCTGCCTGCCATTCCTCACCACGAACTGCTGCTGTACCTCATCTCTGGAACCAGTCATGGCTCGTACTGAGAACCCGTCCCTTCACCACAGAGGAGTTGGAGGTCCTGGTGGACGAGGTCCTTGGACAGTACGACCGGCTCTATGGTGCTCCAGAGGTACTGGTAAGTGAATGCTAAACTTACTTAGAATGCTCAGAAGGCTCACAACATGTTACTCTACAGTGCTCTGTGCCTCAGACTGCAAGCCAATATTGGTGCTTTCGGATTTTGTCGTCTGCATTTCCCATACATGACGTACTACTTGATGCATTTGAGTTTGTGGGGAGGATGGCACACTCGTCAATGTTGCAGCTCCATAGGTGCAAAACATCACACATGTGAATCTCAGAAAGGATGATGTATACGTGTTGGAGTCTGTATAGCCAAACTAGTTCAAGTGCATGGTGTTGAGCCTTGTTCCCCCTGAGCCCTGAGTGCATGCAATGATGATTTTGCCAGGACGTGGTTTATCAGTAGTACAGTTACAATGATGACATCATGAAATCTCTTTTTGGACACACATTCCCTGTGCCATGTCCTCTATGAGTTCATTACGTGTACATATGTACATTAGTGAGCTGGTAAGTGTCGATTGGGCAGAGGTTAGTGATTATGGGGTGTGCTCATTCAACAGGGATACTATGGAGATGAGCCCAGTATGCACAATAGTACAGGTCCTGTTACTGTCTAGATTAGTGTGAAATTACCTCTCCGATCTGATAAATGTACAGTGGACATGCCATCCTTCTTTTGGTGTCATTATGTGTAGACTCGCTCATGTGTATGCACTGTGTACTGACACACAATGCACCACTACAAAGTGTTACAAATGTCTTCTCTTGTCTCCCATACCTACAGCTCAAGGTCAAATCAGCGGAAGGCAATATGGAGGGCCATCACCCGGAAGATGCGGGCCCTAGGGGTCTCTAACCGTCGACACAACCCCTGCCACAAGAGGTGGGATGACACCTGCCACCTTAGCAAAAACGTTGCCGAAATGACACTGGGCCTGGTTCCTCGGACTGGTCGGTTGGCGCGCTGGAGCATGACCCCACTATTGACCTGCATCCTGGCAGTAACACAGCCAGAGCTAGATGAACGCCTGAGGACCCAGCAGCAGCAAGTTGGGGGTGAGTATAGTACAAAGTGTGATGTTGCGCATGAAACTGCACGAATCCCAGCCCAGAGCAAGGCAGTAACCTATGAGTTGTCTCTAGTGTGGTGTAATTGCCTCTCAGTTGACTCAGTGGTGAGTGCAGATATTCTGCGCCTGTACAACGTCTGGATTGCCATGTCAGTGAGCATCATGTCAGGGTGATTTTCGAGATTGATGCTGTGCATTTCCATGTAATTGATACATCTACAGATTGCTTACCAATGTTCAACACTAGTTGTGTTGCAGTACCTAAATTAGTGGATGTAAGGATGTCATGACACTTAACAATAGTTTCCTTTAACTTACTATGTGTGGGGTTCTATCACCTCAAACATCGAGTGTGACACACACAGTGAATTCAGATGTGTAGCTCTCTAAGCTGAAGGCATGTAGATGTGCCTACAGACAATAGGATGTGATGTTGAGATGCCAACACATGCCTAGCAAATTGGCAGTATGTACGCAACATGGAGCATGACTGTCCAATAAGCATGTTAACATGCAACAGCTGATCATAGAAATAATTTGACTTATGCAGACAGTACATGGAGAGTCAAATGTGTGCCTTGAGTTCAAGTATTTCGGTTAGTATTGCCTAACATGTTTGTGATCCGGCCACTTCACTGAACAGTGTCTCTGTCTCCTACAGAATCTACCGAGGTCAGAGAAGGAGAGGGGCCCGAAACCGTTGGTGAAGCTACTGGCATCACTGCTCCCCGAGAGTACAGAGGGAGACAGGAGTGCCCTTGAGGAGTCCGCTCCAGAAATGCCAACCTCCACTTCCTCACACTCCAGCGGTGACTCCTTGGTGCTGTCGGGCAAAGGCGGATCGACCTCTGCTTCATCGTCCGCCACACCCGTCCTGTGTCCACCCTCCCTGATGCTCCTCCAACTGGTATCCGGGCCCGCTGCCCTAAGAAGGGTAGGGTATCTTTCCCCCCAGGCACCGCTGCCTCAGCCCCTGTGACCCCTGCTACCCTCAGTGTGGAGGCCACTGACATCTTGCGGCAGGTGTCTGTAGGGCAGACTTTGCTCCTGAATGCCCTCCAGGATCATGGAAACAAGTTGTCACAGGTTGTTGCGTTCATGGAGGGCATTCATTCTGATGTCGGTGGCCTGCACAGGACTGTCCAGTCTTTGGCCTCCACACTGACGGCAGCCATTCTGCAGTCACAGGCTCACAGTCCGGGTCCTGTCCCTTCCGCAACCACCCTGCCAGTGACCCCACCTGACCAGAGAACACACACACCAGAGCACTCAGGCACCAAGTCATCCCCACGCAGCACACGACAGCAGCAGTCCAAGCGACAAAGACACAAGACATCATCCATAAAGGCACACAAGGACCACACATGCCAGCCCTACCACAAGCACATCACAGGACACAGAGAAGCCGAAACACAAAAAACATGCATCCACATTGCAGACCTCACATTCCTCGCCACCCAAGAGCCCTCCAAGATCCAAAGCTGATCCTGAATCAGCAAAGGAAGTTGCCCTGGCTGCCGTGGGCCTTTTGCCTGCCACAACTGGTTCCCCTCAGTTCAGAGGGCTGTTGTGCCCAAGACTTCCACTCCCACCCACTTACCCCCTAGGAAGCATGGACAGAGAAGCAGTGAGGTAGTGGTAGCTCCAAAACAGGGGAGGCAGGGTAAAAGCCCACCCCCCTCCATGCGTACAACAAGATCCGAAGTATTTCCAGGAAGGATCCACGAGCACCTGCCCCGTTTTCTGGGAAGAAGGAAGCTGTTGTGGCCACCTCACCTATCCCTTGGCCCAAGACACTTGGGGGCTATCATATCCCCAAGCAAGTGAGGCCCAGCCCTCCACATGCAACATCAGCCACTGAGCTTCCCCACTGCATTTCACCACCTCCCAGTGCGATGACTCCACCAGGTCCAGCCAGCCCTCAGGCTCCCACATCCAGTTCTCCCCCACCCAGTTCCAGTTCTCCACAAATTTGAAGCAGAGTCCCCCTTCCCACCCCATTCCTCCCTGAGCGGTGCCTGAGCTGCCCATTTGCTGGCCCTATACTGGTGATATTCCCATGGCGGTGGACTGTGTGTCAATCATCTGTGTGGAATTTCAAAGCACACATGTGCTGACTTGAGTTTGGACTGGCTGTTGCCCTTAATGTTTTGCACTTTACATGCTGATACTGAGTTTATATAATAAAATACTATATGTATGTTCTGAGCGTTGTCGCTGGCCTTACTAATGATGCTGTACAATATATGTGTATATCTTCATCGGTTCCATGCTCTGAATTCACACTTTCCCATTGGCATGTACTTAAGTTGATATTGCAGGTGTTACCAGAGGTTCCGGCAACTAATGTCCACTTTTGGCTCTGAGGATTGATGGGGGCGAGCTGCTTGTCTGTGATGGTCCACTCTGGTCCTGTTCATTATGTTGGCTGAGCTCTACTTATTCACACATGTCAGATTTGTTTGATCTCAATCATGAGAATCTATTCCAATTTACATGATGACTTGAGGGGTGGACAGGGTACAACATATCTGTGTGATCTATCTTGATGTATACACACCAGTGTAGGTGTGTTGTCATCTTGGATAGGTATGGCTTCATAGTCAAATGGATGGATGTACATGTGCTTACTGGAGTCATTAGACAGTGTGAGTGTATTGTCATTAGCAGAGGTGTTCATGTGTATGTGTCCTTGAGCATTGCCCTTTCACACATGTATGATCCAGTTGATGAGTGCCTGTTTGTTTCCATGGTCAGACACCTTGTGTAGTGTTTGTGGACATGTTGGGGTTGTTGCCGGAGCAGTGTGCAGTGTGTCATTGCAACCTCGCAGTCCTTGGGTACACCTACATCTTATCCACATCATTTGTGAGTATGCAGAGTGTGTCACTGCAATGTCTGTGTTGTGAGTCTTGGGATCCGGCCTGGCTCTTGCTTACCTTTGTTCTCACTGTGCTGAATGTCTCTGGGATTCAAACATGATATGTGAGTTTTCACATGCATTGCTGTCACTTTCCACTTTATGGGCTCCAATATGTGTTGGTCTGATTCATGGCAGTCACAGTCATACCATTGAGGCCAACACAATGTGAGATACTCCACTATGGCTTTTTGCTCTGTACACACTTCACCTGTACAATTCTCGTGTATACACCACTTCAGTCAACACATGTGCCACTGCATGACATGCACATGCTTGACCCTCCCCACCACTCCATGGTGTGACACTGTACTGTGTGCAAATGATTTGTATCCAGAAGCATTGTGCCCCTCAGCACTGTTTCAGTATGTGATATGTGCTATTTGAGCCTACTGGATTTCAGTCATGGTTGCTGAGATACAGTACAGATGGATTTCCAGCACAGTCCTCTTGTCTTGTTCCAGCATGGATGTTTGCCTGGGTTGTGTGGCAGTAGGTGATAGCAAAAGTGTGTAGCTGTTTGCTGCAACACTGCTACCCATCCTAGGCACGCATCTTCCTCACTTTGCAGTCTGCAGTGTATACACTCCCAGCCCCCAAGCAAGTCTGCCACCTTGAGCCCGATCGGAGCTGTGTGAGTGGTGCTTGTAGGTGGGGGAGAGGGGAGCAGCGTGCCAGTAGGAGTCAGCACAAGGCAGCCTTCGGGAGCCCTGGGGGTGTCACTCATGTAAATTGAGGGAGCCTCACACATTGCATTTTGCAGGTTTCCCCAAACATCGTAGAGTCGGCCCTGCCTGCACGCTTTCTGGGAGTTGTTGTTGTACCGGGGTTGCATGCGTGGAGATGTTTTGGATGTACCTCTGCTGTAGAGCGCGGCGGCATCTTATCTGCTGGTGATGCATCAGGTAGAGCAGCGGAAAGGCCTGTAGAGCAGGATCCATGGCGGCTCTGGTCGTATGCAGGTGTTCTGGTTCGACTTTTCCGCTCCGTAGTTGTGCTTCCGCCATCTGCGATGAGGTGGTTTTACCGCTGCGGTGGGATTGGCTATTTGATACATCGTAATCTGGTTGGTGGACGGGACGTTATTCCGCACGCAGTTCTTGCTCTATAGGCTCCGTCCGCCGCCCTTGCGTAAGGAAAAAACGTGCGGAGCCTGAAACACCACGGCGGTCCGAAAATGGCCTATGTTTGTCCATTGTAATATGGCGGTCGCAATGACCGCATCAGGAGCGGGAAAATCAATGTTTTCCGCCACCACTGCGGATGCACTTCCGTCCGCCATCATAATGACCCCCTTAGTGTAGATTTTTGGACATGTCTCCATATGCATTGGTTAAAGTGATAATAGCAACATTGGATTGCTGTGTGAGGGTAGTTTTTTAGTATGGCTTGTATCAATGACTGTTCAAAGTCAATGATCATTTTTTGATGATAGTAATTATTAGTTTCTTGTTTTACTTTGGTTAAAAGTTCAACATAGGTGGTGGTTTGTTTGTTTGGTAACAGGGCATATATAAAGGGGTTGTTTGAATTTTGATAAAGTCCATGAATTGTATATAACTGGTAAAATGGTTTGGGACATATTTTAAAAGTCCCATCCATCATCCATGTCTCACAGTTCTGTAGTTTAAGTAAGTTTGTGGGAGTTCCAAATATTATTATTCTTTTGTCATTTGATTTATTGTCATAAAGAAGAAATTGTTCTTCATTATGAGTTATTGTGAGTTAAGGTGGTATTTCTATTTCACTAAAAGTTTTGGGGGCAGGTGGGGTGGTAGCAGTAGCTTTTTTAGTTCTAGCTATTTTTCTTTTTAGTGATAATATTGAGGGCATTCGGCCAGTTGCATGTTGTGGGACTCTGGGGAGTCTGTCCTTAAGTAATTCGGTTGTAGGCTTTTGAGAGCTAGTGCTAGCTTCTTTTGGAGTTTCTAAAGCATCTCGAACTTCAATTTCAGCTATGTTAGGGGGTTGGTTATGTTCTCTAACATATAATACAGTTGTTTCCTTTGTTGTAGCCCTCCCATAACATTTGTTTGAATAATATTTGCTACATTTCCAGTTAACTTTGTCGCCTGTTTGCTTTTCTTGGGTGTAAACATATCCCATATAACAAAATAAAAATGTTCCTTTCTGGGAAGTAATGAATTGGGCCCCTTCAGTCATGGTGATGTTTCAAATGCTAAGAGACATGTATATAAAAATTATTAAAAGTATTCCTATGTTGTTTTATGTCTAAAACATTTATATTTTGAAAATTATACTTACAATGTTGAATTTGATGAATTATTTCAATGCTGATGGTTTTTCTTTGCTGTTTGCCTTTAGTATTTCTTTATATTTCCTGGAGAAAAAAAGAGTAGTTTTAATTAATTTGTTTAACTGTGTTTTTAGTTTGGGGGGATAGTTGTGCTTAACTTGCGCTTCTGTTTGGGATTTTTAACACATATTAGTTTATTTGAGATTAATACTTACTTTATTTGCAAGTTGATATTTTAAACTTTTCTGTAGTTCGTTGAGTGTCTTACGAATTATCTGTAGAGGAGATATAATGTAAAAAATATATATTAATCATTTTGTTATTTTAAAAAGTGCTTTGAGATTATTTTAAGTAGGTGTAATTTTAAAATGCTATTTTACTTACTTTGTGAAGCTGGAATCAGAGTTTTCTATGATGAAGTCCAATGTTGTGGAAGCAATCCGGCAAAATTCTCCTTATTCTTACTTTTTTTGTTGTAGTGTAAAATAATGCTTATTTTTCGTGTGTTTATATAGTGTTTAATTAATTGTTGTTTTAATCTTATTGGGTTATTTTAATTGTATGTGTATTTGATTGGTTGCTACTTATTGTTTTAATAAATTTGGCAGTTGTTTTCCTTACATGGGAAACGCTAATTAAGGTTTAGTTAGAGCTATTTTTTCTGTATTTAAAAGTGGTATAGTATATTATATGTAATTTATATTCTCTTAAATGTTAAATAATATTTAATTATTTTATATATAATGTTTGAAAGAGTAAATAATTTTGTGTATTTAATAATGTTCAAGATATTATTTTTAAATGTAATTAAATTATATGTTAATCTATTTATTTTGTATGCTGTGTGTGTTATGGACATTTTAATATTTTTTGGGGTATGTATTGTGTTATTATAAATAATTTTAATGTGTCGATATTTTTTTTAACGATAATAGTGTTGTCTATATTTTGGTTATCGATATTATTGTTATTTTGTATGCTTTCTTAAATATTTTTGATATTAGTTATTACAATATTTTATGTGTCGATAATACTGATATTAATGTAAATGTTTAACGATATTTTATTGTCGATATTTGTGTATTTTTTTAAATAAGTATAGTATATCGATATTAGTGTTATCGATATTTTTGTGTCGATAATTAGGTAGGTTGATATTATGTCTGTTGATATTATTTCAGTGATCCTTGGATATGACATACTGCTAGCAGAAAAAGATTGGCCGCCTGAACTTGTGATGGATTGCCCAAAAGGGGAAAGTGTCATTTTGCCTGCTTTCTCCGATCTCTTTCCAGAATCTTTAAAACATTCATACGTGCAGGAGTGGGCCATAGCGCTAGCTACAGGCATTATACCGCAACCATGTAGGGTGGGACGTGGAGTCTACTCACCACGAAATCCCATTAAAATCCACTCCAAATCCACAGAGACAGTATCCTATTAAAAATTATGCAAAAAGACAGGTCAAAGAAATCTTACACCAACTTGAATACCAAGATGTAATTGAGACTTGCACCTCCCCGATGAATAATCCTTTGTTTTCAGTAATAAAACCTGACAATACATATCGTCTAGTTTTAGATTACACCGACATTTGAATACATGCTCACCAACATTTGTAGTTCAAAATGCACATAGTGCCCCACTAATGAATAACATTGTGCAGAAGAAATACAAAACGACATTAGATATCTCGAATGGATTCTTCTACCAAAATATAGCTCCAGAAAGCAGATATTTGACAGCATTTTCTTGCCCTCTGCACTCAGGGAAATTTCTGTAATTTGCCCCAAGGGTATAAGAACAGCCCGGGGCTATTCTCGGCAAGAGTGTCAGAAATATTACAAACATGCGATGCGATGAGGAGGAGGTGTCCTATGTAGATGACATCTATCTGACGGACGATGAGTTACTTGAACACTTGAGCAGGGTGAACAACATAATTGTGGGATTCGACAATTTGGGCTACAAATTTAATTTTAAGAAATCTAAAATTACCCATCTCAATGTCCTATTTTTGGGATATGAGCTATCAAGTGAAGGCAAGAGCCTGGCAGCCAACTTTTTAGAAAAGTGCACGCTGCTCCAACCTCCTAAGACTCTCAAAGGTTTGCAATCCATTTTAGGATTTCTAAACTTTGGTAGAACATACATTCTAGATTATGCAGAAAGAGTAAAACCTATCTACGACTTAATCAGACCTGATTTCACACCACATCAGTGGACCCAGCAACACACAGATACTCTCCGTTCAGCTCAGGCTGACATGATAGCATCTAAACATTTGCACACACGTATAAATACCACTAACTTGGTGATCCGGGTCGTCCCAGGATTATCAGGATATACTTACCTCACTTTCAATGAAGGTGAGAGAGTTCCTATTGCATACAAATCACATTTATACACAAATGCTGAAATGCGATTTACCTCACTTTCAATGAAGGTGAGAAAGTTCCTATTGCATACAAATCACATTTATACACAAATGCTGAAATGTGATTTGCAGCAACAGAAAAAATATTGACCGCAGCACAGACTGCTGTAGTGAGAGAAAGAGCACTAGCGCAGGGGGAACACAAAATCGTTGTTACCCCGGTACCAACTTTAGAAGCTGTTACCAAAGCAAGTATTCCAAATGCAAAAGCACTACATCCGAGATGGATACAATGGGCTAATTCTCTCATTGCAACAGATGTAGATTACAGATATGATTCTACGTTAAAAACACAGGCATTCCTGCAGTACAAACAAGAATACCCTCTCCCAAATGAAATCTTGCCTCTAAAAAAATATGATTACATCATTTACACTGATGAATCTGCTCAGTCTGCCATAGGGAGTAAACATCAATATAGCGCAGCATGTGCAATAGTGAAGGGACCCATGCGGGACGGTAAGTTCCATCCCAGCAATACGACTACGCAATCTCTAGGAGATTGTACAGCACAATTGGCAGAGCTAAAAGCGCTGATACTGGCACTACAGTATACGGATCAGGAATTCCCCACACTGATAGTGTGCGATTCTTTTTACTGTGTGCAGCCTTACAATAAATATTTTCATTACTGGGGCCAGAATGGGTTTAGAGATTCCGAGGGTTGCACAATTAAACATAAATTGTTATGGGAACAAGTAGCAAAGTTGAAAGCATGCCAGCCACGGGCTCAAGTTACTCACACATTGAGTCATCAACGTGTTGGCGTACACGTTGAAGGGAATTCACTGGCTGATGAAGCCGCCAAGGCGACAGTGCGAACTGCTGCCGTTGCTGCAATCACTCGTTCTAGCACGAGGATAGACGGAGACATACTGATAGCTATCAACGCCTCAAAGAAGGGCTCTGCCATTCCAAAAGGCTTTCCACTCAAATATTCCTATAAATTAGATGTGCAAAACACACCGCATGCTCAAATTCCAGGAGTGGGGGATAGAATAATACCAAACATGGATCGCAGATTAGGTTTGATACTAGCTGCACACAAGGGTCTGAGCTCTGCACATGCAGGAGTCACTGCTACAGTTTCGTTACTGAAACGGCGATTCTGGTGGCCAAGTTTGTCGAAACAAACAAAGGCTTATGTCTTAAGGTGCGACATCTGCCCGCAGATGAAAGGTTCCACCATAGCACGGCCACCACAAACACCATTGCTCATTTCAGACAGACCTCTCGCATGTGTCTATTTGTATCACTGCAGCCCCTTAAATTCAGATGGGGCTTACAAGTACATCTTGGTGGCAGTACATTCATGTTTTAGATTTCTATGGGTTTGGCCTCAGCGCTCGGCTGAAGCTTGAACTGTTATAAAGGATTTACGAGTCTTTATCGGGACATATGCAATTGGCACATTACATTCCGACCATGGCCCTGCGTTTAGCTCTCGGGCTTACAAGGAAGCCATGGAAAGTTAGGGCGTGGTCTTGCGGTACTCATCTCCCTACCATCCTGAGGGAAATTCAGTGGTGGAGAGGAAAAACCGGGACCTAAAGCAATCCTTAACAGCAAGCGTATTAGGTGCGGGCGGTAGTTGGGTCAGTCACCCATATGGGGTCCAGAGGGCACTGAATAATATGCCAAGAAAATCCTTGGGAGGACGTACCCCCTATGAGATCCTGTTTGGGACAGGAATGTGGGTACCTGACCTTGATTGTGCCAGCACAGTGACGGATGTAAAACCATTTGAATTGAATGATTGTTTGGCTGCCTTACAGGAACTCATTGAATTCCGGGCATTACAAAGCAACATCCAATAAAACGCACCACCACTGGAGAAGTGAAACCGGTTCCTGCAAGACTTGTCTGGGTCCCAAAGGTTGGGGAGCTGGTCAGAGAAAATATCGTGGACAAGAAGGAGTTTGGGCCATCCTACAGAACACCTGCACCTTTCCTGGCGGTTCAAGAAACAAGAACAGTACTTCTTCTGACTTTTGCCGGCAAAAAAGAAAAAAGATTTGTCTCCATTGATCTGATCAAACCACACTATGTGGCCGATTCTCCACAGCAGGCCGCGTGGAGTCCGGAGTAGCCGCCGATCTCCTCTCGCTACTATACAGGAAGTTCAGATGGAAAGACTAAAAACGTTCCAAGACTCCTCTGCACAAGATGCCGGAGTAGCCAATAACGGAGTACGAATTACACCTGTTGAAATTGAACAACATCCAAATGAAAATGAAACGCAAATTGCAATTCGGCCCAATAATGAACTTTACATCAACGTGCCTTCACAAGAAGCACCATCCAGTTCTACAAACACTGCTGAGCTTCCAAAGATAGATTGAACTGCGTCTGGCTACTTCATCAACTTTGATTACTTTTTTTCAGATCTAAGTGAACCTGAGCAAACGCCACACATTTCTAAAAAAGAACAACTTTGACAATTCTATCTCTGGCTGAAAAAGACTTACTTTGTGTCCCCTTGGCTACATCTTTGGCTCGCATTAGGGATCCTGTTCCTGTTAATTTGGATTGGCATATTAACTGTTTTTCCTACTACTGAAAGGACATTACCTCCCACAACGCTCTGCAGCACAACCTGTGAACTTGGTCTTGAAACCTCATACGTCATTACACCGTGAACTTGGTCTTGAAACCTCATACGTCATTACACCGTGAACAAAGAGACTTGTCCCCAGTAAACAACATTTCAGCAGTTCCAGTACTGGATGGTATAGTTTGGGATAGAGTTTCATATGATGTATTTGGTACTACTGAACATTTGAAAATTCCACACGTATTTAAAATGTCAATGAATGATTTCATTACCCCGAGTACACTCTCTGATGAACATTGAGACTGTAAATACTATGCTCTCAGATTTAGAACAATCTCTTGCATTTTCCTACAGGGAATTGTATGAAGATACACCTGACTTCGACAGTATGTATTGTTACCAGCACTATGGTCATCACTTTTTGCACAGAGCTACTGTTCCACGCACTGTAAACACTTATCATCAATGGGAACATTGCCCAACATCACTGAAAGGTAGTTCTGCCACATTCGCACAGAAATTTCAGGGTTCAATACATCAGACTCAATGTCATACTACTATAAGCTAGCATAGACAAATGCAACTGCGAAGAAAATGATGCTGACAAATACCAAGCTCATATATTCAGCACCTTTTATCTCCCAACTGTCTATACAAGGTTTCGACTATTGGAGGGACACGATAGATACAAAATCCATCTGGGGGACAAAAGATTGGCAGGTTCAGGAAACAGAGGCTTTATTTAGAGTTTAAACACTTCAATAGGAAAGGAGGGTCTCAGGGAACGTTTAGAGACCAACGCGGATAAACTCCCCAAAGATAACTTGCAAAAACATAAACAAATCTGCGGGTCTATTGAGTCAAACAAGACTAATACTAAGGCTGAAGACCTACAACTCAGTGGTGCTATAGACAGAGGGAGGACAAACCTCAACAAGGAAGCCCTTAGTGAGGAAAATCCTTTAAAAAGGACGGATTCCCATCACTCACCGAGGTGACATGCTTCATCATGGGTCTCCTCCTGGTCACACGCTAGTGTAACCAAGGGCTACGACCTTCTTAAACTGCGAAGGGAGCTCATGGATGTTTTGAAATAAGTGTAATGGAGAAACTAAAGAGAGATAGCTCTCTGCAATGTCACAGATGTGAAAGGACAGTTCTATGAGGGTGATGGGCGCAGTGCATGAAAAGTAAGAGTGAGATTAAAAATGGATCGCAAAAGAAAAGAATTTTTAATAGGTATCCCTTGTTATCCACACTAAAAACAGTGCAAACAGTTTTAAATAATAACTGTATTGATGTAATAATTTGGTCTACATGTTTCAGCCACATGGATTGTTAATCCTAGGCTTTCTTCAGGACCACAAGAACCATATATTGCTACTGCGATGAGTAAAAAATAGAAAAGTAATTTTTTCTTTTAGTAAGGTTGGAATAAATACAACCATATAACCTGGCTTTCAGGTGTTCAAATCCTCTGTCATAAAAAGGATGCTGGTGGCACCTGTGAAAACAAAAACCAATTTAAGCGACCCAAGAGAGGAAAAAATCTGCAGTCATTATCATTTACTGTGATGTACAACAAATCTACATCCATTCATATCTGCACGCACATTGTGCAGAAAAACATCTTTGTCATTATGCTCACCCGTGTCTGACGAGGAGAGGACCCCACCTCACCGGGCAACGGCTCAGGAAAAGAGGCCCCGCTCTAAGGAAGAAGAGAGAACCTAGTAATGATGTGCAGTCTATGAGACTTATCTCAAGGCTGACCACTCATTCACTCATGTTATCCTAAACCTGCTTTGTAAATAATTAAGTGTTTAAAAACAAGAGGGCATAAAAATAGGCTATAGACTAGAGCATCCAAGAATATCTATCTGTATTCAGTGACACTAGCTGGACAAACCGTGATAAAATGATGAATATAAGTTTGCTAACTGGCACGTGAGTGATTGTAATAGTGTACCGTACAAGCATTTCTTACAAGGCATTCGCTACTACTCTCGACTTTTTCAAAGAATTAACCAGACTACTTATTTTACTTCGAGCCTGTATATTCATTAGGCTCAATAACCCCTCCACATTCAAACCGAAAGTATTTTGCTTCAGTACGCTCTTCTCTTGTATTAATAAAAAATGAGCGTGTTGTCAAGGCAACTTGTCAGTGATGTTTGTGGGCCCCATCAAATTGCTGGTATGCCGTACAAAAGTACAGTGCGGAGGACAATTTAGATCAGCATTTACTTTCATAGAGCGCTGATACTCTATTCAGTGATCCTGCTCTGTAAGGTTTAAACACCACGCTCTTCTATGTGTCAAAAAATGAGTGTGTTTCAAAGCAGTTTTTGGGATTTAGTTTGCGAAATAAATGTTATGCCGCACAACAATAACTAAAATGAAAAAAATAATTTGTGGCGGCATTTTAGTTCAAATGTGCGAGTCTAATAAGCGCATACACTTGTCCAGAATTCACGCTCTTCCGCGTTTAAACAGGAGCCTTACCTGTCCGTCGTTGCCTCGCGGCCGAGCTGAGTCGAATGTGGAGGTAACGATCGGTGGACAGATCTCCTTTTAAAATAATTATGTTCCCAGGTGTAGCGCGTTGTTTACTCGCATACGCACAGAGATGACATCACCAGGCATAAAACTACCAGTTTGTCATACGTATCATGGGAATTGTAGTTCAGGGATGTATGTTACTCTTAGAACTACCATCTCGTAGTGTGGATGATGGGACATGTAGTCTAGCGAGAATGTTCTATCTTTGATCACGATCATTTAATCGGAGCCTGGGTGTATCATGAATAACGAATGTTACCCAATTATCCTAGCTAGGGAAAACTTATTATTGGGAATCGAGATCAAACCTATTGACATATACTAGTTTTTTTTTTAAACTATCAGCGGCATGCTGAGCCTTATTATTTCTAATGGTGTAATGTGAGAAGACACTGCTAGTTTTCCAAAAAGTAGGCGATTGGAATAGATCACAGAGGTTCCGAAGGACAATACAATAGTTTCTAAACAGTAACAGATACAGTACAAACTACTTTTGTACTGTACCAGCAATTTGATGGGGCCCACAAACATCACTGACAAGTTGCCTTGACAACACGCTCATTTTTTATTAATACAAGAGAAGAGCGTGCTGAAGCAAAATACTTTCGGTTTGAATGTGGAGGGGTTATCGAGTCTATTGAATGTACAGGTTCAAAGTAAAACAAGTAGTCTGGTTAATTCTTTGAAAAAGTCTAGAGTAGTAGCGAATGCCTTGTAAGAAATGCTTGTACGGTACACTATTACAATCACTCACGTGCCAGTTAGCAATCTTATATTCATCATTTTATCACGGTTTGTCCAGCTAGTGTCACTGAATACAGATAGATATTCTTGGACGCTCTAGTCTATAGCCTATTTTTATGCCCTCTTGTTTTTAAACACTTAATTATTTACAAGGCATGTTTAGGATAACATGAGTTAATGAGTGGTCAGCCTTGAGATAAGTCTCATAGACTGCACATCATTACTAGGTTCTCTCTTCTTCCTTAGAGCGGGGCCTCTTTTCCTGAGCCGTTGCCAGGTGAGGTGGGGTCCTCTCCTCGTCAGACACGGGTGAGCATAATGACAAAGATGTTTTTCTGCACAATGTGCATGCAGATATGAATGGATGTAGATTTGTTGTACATCACAGTAAATGATAATATGGCTGCAGATTTTTTCCTCTCTTGGGTCGCTTAAATTGGTTTTTGTTTTCACAGGTGCCACCAGCATCCTTTTTATGATAGAGGATTTGAACACCTGAAAGCCAAGTTATATGGTTGTATTTATTCCAACCTTACTAAAAGAAAAAATTACTTTTCTATTTTTTACACATCGCAGTAGCAATATATGGTTCTTGTGGTCCTGAAGAAAGCCTAGGATTAACAATCCATGTGGCTGAAACATGTAGACCAAATTATTACATCAATACAGTTATTATTTAAAACTGTTTGCACTGTTTTTAGTGTGGATAACAAGGGATATCTATTAAAAATTATTTTCTCTTGCGATCCATTTTTAATCTCACTCTTACTTTTCATGCACTGCGCCCATCTCCCTTATAGAACTGTCCTTTCACATCTGTGACATTGCAGAGAGCTATCTCTCTTTAGTTTCTCCATTACACTTATTTCAAAACATCCATGAGCTCCCTTCGCAGTTTAAGAAGGTTGTAGCCCTTGGTTACACTAGCGTGTGACCAGGAGGAGACCCAGATGATGAAGCATGTCACCTCGGTGAGTGATGGGAATCTGTCCTTTTTAAAGGATTTTCCTCGCTAAGGGCTTCCTTGTTGAGGTTTGTCCTCCCTCTGTCTATAGCACCACTGAGTTGTAGGTCTTCAGCCTTAGTATTAGTCTTGTTTGACTCAATAGACCCGCGGATTTGTTTATTTAGAGCTTGCCTCATACCGTTACAGATGATATTCCTGAACAGAACAGTGCAACAAACTACCTGCTACGGGTTTGCAAAAACTAAAGACCTGAAAACACTACGCATCCCCTTACCCATACCTATTGTAGGTATATCAAATGACACACTGATTAGTGAGGAGGCACTGGGTATAATGATGCAGAATGGTATATACAATTCTTCAGCTCCCGATTGGAAGGTATGGTTGGTTTGGCCTATCGACACAAATAGGTGTCAAGCAAGATTCAAGGGTACCACCAGAGGGTTTAGTATCTACAGGCCTGACCCACGCTATGTACACACAGACGACTCAGGGGTAGTGACTTCTTATAGTGTTGGGAAGTTGTGCCTAGAATGGCTAAAAACCTCAAAACTACAACAGGTGAAACAGCACTTATCCCTTCTAGCTGACAACATGGATCTTAGGGATTTCTTGTTAGGTCCCAAGATACTGCGTAAGAAATGCCTCTTATATGCCATCTACAATGAACTGTGGAAAGTCTCCCAACAGGATGCTGCTGAGAGATTACGTGAAATCGTTAGGATTTACGTAGAAAAGGCCCTGGCTGTGGTAGACAATGGTATGACCACACTTTCTTCATGTATTTATTCATTGGGCAACATTGTGTCCTCGGCAATCCACATAATGGAACAAGATTTGTCTATTCTACAACATGGGCAATCTCAATTGCGCTCCATTATGCTTTTAAGCTGGACGCTGCAATCATTGCATTCAGACTACGTGCCATGGCGATACATTAACAGCACAAGTTTGTTCTCGGTTTGCAATCTGACTGACAGACAGTTGACTATGGCACTCAGAGACACAAAGTACACCATGCAGCTCATTGAAAAATTAGAGCAGTTACCTTTCACAGTAGCTGAGTCACCGTCTACTGAATGGTTAATTCATGGCTATTTCACACTGCCAATCACGACATTTCAGTTCCAATACTGCCTTAGATACATCCAAGCAGGCATGTATGAGGTGTTAGGTGAAGGGTACATACAGGAAACATAGGAGTTACCGTATAGATATAGGTGCAGGAATAAGGACACTGAAGTTTTCTTAAGTGGTACTGACTGCGGGAAGGCTTTAAATGGGTCTTCAGTGTGCAAAGAAGTGTTGCTTAATCTTAATGGAACATGTAATGCGTCAAAAGCGAACTTATCTTGCTACTTGAAAGGCTTCCCAGCTGCCGTGATTCATCCGTTTTTTTAATTACTTTCAATGGAAGTTATTTAGTGCTGAATGATCAAGGCTGTTGTGGAAAGGCCGCCAGGCATCCCATATCTAGTCACGTTAACTTAAGGGTTGTTTGCTGTTAGCAAGTATTGTTTCCCCCCGGCTCGCACAGTTAGGGAGGCACCACTGTGGCCTTCATTGAATGTTTCCAGTATAAGGTTTGATACGCTGAGCAAACTGAAAGCCATGTTGCTTCAACAAAATGTGGCCTTAACTTCAGCTCGAAAGACTTTTGATCTCCAGGTTGCAAGGTCTTCGGCAGAGATACAGGCCCTGGTCCGTACGAACTTTCCGATCCATTTTGGAGAAATGGTTCATTGTATCTTTAACATGTCTGATACGAATGGGATCGTACACCTATTTAAGCGACTTGGATCAGGTGTCTTAACTACCTTTCAGACCATCTTCGAAGTAATTCCAGCCTTCATACACTCCGTACTTGGAAGCGTTTTTGGAGGGCTTCCTTTGGTCCTGCTTTTGGTAGCGGGCATCCTGATTTTAATACTCTTGCTTCGCAATGGACGTCGCAATCCCTCTAGAAATTGAGAGAACACTGCTGGAATGACGTTGTCATGAGCGCATGGTGTTCTACCTGGCTACGCCTCGGCTTCGAGAGCTGAGTGATCATTAAGTCCTGTCTTTCAGACCGGTCTGGCTAGACTGTGTCCTGCCTGTGTTCTGTTCCCTCTTCTGCGGATTTAGCTGCGTGTTGGACCTGTGTCTGACACTTCCATCGGTTGCGCCACCAGACATAGAAGCACTACTGGCGCCTATGCAGGCCCACGCAAGCAGTTGTCCCCAGCGTACTCCCATGTTGATGACGGCATTCTTGGAGCCTCCATGGGATGCTTCTGCTCCTGTTGGAAGGGATATCGGCTCTGCTCCAGAAGTACAGGCATCGGCATCAGGCATGCAGGCTTCTAATTCTTCCCCAGCAGCTGCCGTGGGAACCAGAGAAGAACATCTTTTCTCACTCGACATGATACTGGAAGTTCTGGAGGGACTGCCACCTGCGGATACGATGTTCAGCGATGTTGAGTCTTCAGCGCAGGATTCTTAAAACAATTTGGCCTCTCCTGTGCTGGGAACTAGTTGGCAACTTTTTATACATTTACTAAATGGAAGGTCAAAGCTGACTTTGTTTTATTTTTCCTTCTCTGCTCTAACTGAGCATAATAGCTTTCAAGGTGCTCAGTGTAATATTACCAACATATACAAGTTTAGAGGACCTTTTTGAACGCTTTCTAGGGAAAGAGTGACTTTACTTTTATGAACATTTTTTCATGCTTTTAGTATGTTTTATTGTGAATGATTTTTATGCCTTTTTTAATAGGCATAGCTTTATCATTACCTAGCTGACCTTGTTGACCTTTTGATGAGGAGTGGGTGTCATGTCCTTTAGGATGGTCCTGTCCTGTATACCCCATTTTACATACATTGTCCCATCCACACGACAATAATGATTCTAAACAGGTGACCTTTTACCTAGTAGCTTGCTCCTGTCTCTTCTACACCAGGCTCTCAGTACTCTATCATAATCCCTGTACCTGACGTACATAAACATGTCCTCTGGCACGGCAGAATTACTCTGTATAAGGGACACCACTTTTTTCATCCTAGGCCAACAGCCAGCTTTACATGCTTGCACTTGTTTAGAAAAGCATTGGTGATTGTTTTCAAAACATTTTGATTGTTTTCAAAACATCCATGATTGTTTTAAAAACATATTGGGGCAGATTTACAAGAAACTGACTGTTAGAACTGGGGGTCTCTAGTTGGCAGAGGTAGGTACCTTTGTCCAAATAGGGACCCTTGCTTCTAGTCAGGGTAAGGGGGTACACTCCTGAAATAACCCCTGCTCACCCCCTTGGTAGCTTGGCACGAGCATACAGGCTTAGTTCAGAGGCAGTGTGTAAAGCATTTGTGAACACATACAGTAATCCAGTGACAACACTACAAATGGACACCACACAGGTTGCATTATAAAAATAAGTATCTTTTATATAGATTTACCACAAGACCATAAACGACAAAAATAATCCACAATACTGTACTTTAAAGATGGTAGAATTAGCTTGAGTCTCTTAAAATGGAAATGCGACACTTTGAGTTCAATGTACCTTAAGATGCGTAACGCAGGGCAACGAAAGTGTTGCAGGGAAGGTGATGCGGTAGTCCCTTACACGCAAGGACGGTGATGCGTTGAAGATCTGGTGCAAAGAAACAAAGTGGCGTCTTCTTGATGTTGCGACAACGAAGGGGTGATGCGTGCACGCCCGACGGCCGTGCGGCGATTTCGATGAATCTTTGGAGCCGCGACAGGCCCTGCGACACGCTTCCTTGGCGATGCGACGGCATCTGATGCGAGGTCGACAATCTTCTCCTGGGATGCGGGGCGCCTCGTGTTGCGATGCGTCAGCGTCTGATGCGAGGTCGATGCTCTGCCCCGGGGATGCGACGGCGTCTGCTGCGACAGCGACACTTTTCTCCGGTGCTGCGAGGCGCTTCAAAGGATGCGAGGGTGTCAGCGGGGCGCTTCTTCGGGGATGCGCCGGCGTCTGCTGCGACGTCGACACTCTTCTCCGGCGATGCGAGAAGCAGCGGCTGCGGCTACACACTTCTTCGTCTTGAGTCGCGCTTCCAGCTCCCAGAGACACGCAAGTGTGTCAGAAGGTCCAAATTACCAGCAAGGGAATACAGGGGAGCTGGTGGGTGAAGTCTGTTGTCCCTGAGACTTCAGCAGGAGGCAAGCTCTGAAATCAAGCCCTTGGAGATCCTTCACAAGTTGATGAAAGTACACACAAAGTTCCCTTCTCCTTTCTTTGGCAGTCAGGCAACCACTGCAGGCAGATCCCTCTAGCTTAGGGATAGTCTTCTCCTCAGTTTCTTCTTGGTTCCGCTCCTCAGCAAAGGTTTCTTCTTGTTTCCCAAAAGTGATCTAATTTCCTAGGGGTCTGGGTCCCCTTTTTATATACCTTTTCTCTTTGTTCTCTGAAGGCAGAGAGGCCTTTGCCTAGTCCAAAACCAGTTCTGGTCAGTCCTGGAGCCCTTTGTTTACAGGACTCCTTCTTTCCTTTCAAAATGTGGGGCAGAGTGCTCAGCCGCCCAGCAGGAGGTGGAGCCAGCATTGTGGAAGGCAGGCACAGCCCTATTCAGACCCAGGTGCAACTCCTCCCTCCACTCTGGATGCAGATCTCTCTATTCAGCCTTGTGCTGACTCACCCTGTCTCCTGGAGTCCCCCAGCCCCTGTCACTCACAAACCCAGACAAGGAATACACAACCTAGCAGAGGCAGGCTTGGAAGGTTAGGCAAGAAAATACCTACTTTCTAAAAGTGGTATTTTCAAACACAGAATGTTAAAACCAACTTCACTAAAAGATGTATTTTATCATTCTGAGTTCAGGCATACTAAATTCGTTTTTCGACCATGTTCCCTGGGTCAGTTAGGATTTTAAGCTGTAATAATCAAACTGCCCATTCTGGCCTATGGGGAACAGGTAGCCTTGCAATAGTGAAAAACGAAAATGGCTGTAATTCACTATTAGGACATGCCACACACACCAGGGCATGTCCTACCTTATATTTACAATGCACCCTGCCCTAGGGCCTACTTTAGGGGTGACCAACATGCAGTAAAGGGAAGGTTTAGGGACTGGTAAGTGGGTGTACTCACCAAGTCGACATGGCAGCCCTAGGCTGCACACAGGCTCTGCAATGGCAGGCCTGAGACACACTTTACAAGCTGCGTCTGTGGGTGGCACAACCAGTGCTGCAAGCCCACCAGCAGCATTGGATTTACCAGCCCTGGGCACCCTCAGTGCACTGTACTAGGGACTGACAAGTAAACCAATCATCCAATCATGGAGTCACTAATACATAACACAATTTATCATAGGGAGCACTTGCACTGTGGCACTGAATAGCAGTGGCACAGTGCCCAAAGCATCTAAACCAGCAAAAACAGATCAATAACATTGGAGGCATCATAAAAAAATGGAAGGGAGACCCACGCCAAGGATGCCAGGTCTAACACTGACGCATCTGTATAGATGCATCAGTTTCCCTGCGCCTGCGTGAAAAACCCTTGCGCCACCATAGATGCGCCGTATTTACAATACGGCGCACTATGGCGCAAGGATTGACAGATGCGTCAGAAATTCTGACTTATCTGTTGGCGGAAAAGTCACACATTGCTGGAGTCTTGTCTCAAGCACGACGTAACTCCAGCAATGCGTGTTGCGGCCTATTCCCAATATCCTGCGTCACTCCTTACGCCTGCTTCAAGCAGGCGCAAGGTTTTGACGCAGTGGCGTCCTAAAAGCCACGCAGTGAAATCTCGTAGATTTCACTGTGTCACTTTTACGAGGCTTTCCTGCATGGGAACGCCTACCCTGCATACATTATACCTGACGCAGGTATAATGTCACGCAGGGCTTTACAACGTGATGCATCTCCCTAGATGCGTCACGTAAATTTGCCGCATTTTTTTCCGCCGCTGTTGCGTCACAAAAGTGACGCACCGGCAGTGCAAAAGTGACGCAAGGGGCTTGTAAATCTACCCCATTGATTCTAGAAAAAAACCCTGGAGTGACCACTTTAGTATAAAAGACCCTCACTACCCCGGACAAATTAGAGGAGAATTCCTTCCAAGCTGAGACGGGGTCATGCATGCTGAATCTTCGATAAGCAGTGGGCTGACGTCCCTTGCGGGTTGTTATCCTTGACGCAAATACGGGGTCCTTCATTCTAAACCATCAGGTGAGGGGCTGGTTTATCCCTAGGGGTTTCTTGGCTACAACTACATACACATATACACATTTACATGCTACACATACATATCTAGGCTAGGTATATTTAGGCAAGTTATTTAGGGCGCGCATTTTAGTAATATGCAAGTGCTACTGTTTTTATCTGAACTGCTTATGTTCATCTTATTAACACTATGGTAGCAATGTATCTACTATTTACTATATTGTTACTAGCAATCTCTTTCATATGCTTCTGTCTCCTGATTGTCGCAGCACATATGTTTTACACAAGGCTGTCGCTGGACCAATAAATACTTATTGAAACGTCCTAATCGCCATCCTGTGTATTTTCTGAGAGAAAGCAAGCACGAGTGTCTGACCGAAAAGTACTGTACTGTTTTCCACAATCCCTGAGGAATCAGGGTTGTCATGTTCAGTGGTTGCCAGAGACTACCTACACCACTGTAGAATAAAGGGGGGTGGTAGTGGCACTGTAGAGCTAGCTGGTCTAATGGCTGACATATCCTGTGGGGGTGTTCGCAAGCGGTTGGGACACCAAGCCCTCAGTTTAGGTCATCCCAAACGTGCAGGTCCTGGGGGACTCCCAGGAACTGCACGACAAGAGGGCCTGTGAAATGACAAAAGTGAAGAAGTCACAATGGGAGGCACTCCTTTGGGAACTGTTCACTGGTAATTGCGGGGAAAGACTCCTGACCATTACAGGGGCAGATGCTGGGCCTTATGACCTCATGAAGAATACTCTGATTGAGGGCCTTGGACTCACAACTGAGGAATATAGAATTAGATTCAGGGGGGATCACAAAACCCAAAACCAATCCTGGATTTACTTTGTGACTACTCAATTAAGAGAATAGATGGATGGTTAACCGGCAATAATGTGCATGATTTCAATAGACTTTACAATTTGTTTATGAAGGAACATATTTTGAGTAATTGCACTATTGAAAAGGTACATCAACATTTAACCAACATATACAAGTTTAGAGGACCTTTTTGAACGCTTTCTAGGGAAAGAGTGACTTTACTTTTATGAACATTTTTTCATGCTTTTAAAGTGCTTTTAGTATGTTTTATTGTGAATGATTTTTATGCCTTATAGGCATAGCTTTATCATTACCTAGCTGACCTTGTTGTCCTTTTGATGAGGAGTGGGTGTCATGTCTTTTAGGATGGCCCTGTCCTGTATACCCCATTTTACATACATTGTCCCATCCACACGACAATAACAATTCTAAACAGGTGACATTTTACCTAGTAGCTTGCTCCTGTCTCTTCGACACCAGGCTCTCGGTACTCTATCATAATCCCTGTACCTGACGTACATAAACATGTCCTCCGGCACGGCAGAATTACTCTATATAAGGGTCACCACTTTTTTCATCCTTGGCCAACAGCCAGCATTGCATGATCGCACTTGTTTAGAAAAGCAGTGGTGATTGTTTTCAAAACATTTTGATTGTTTTCAAAACATCCATGATTGTTTGCAAAACATATTGATTCTAGAAAAAAACCAAGCAAGAAGCCCCTAGTCCTTCTTCAGTTACTACTGGTGTTGCTAATCTCCAGATGGGATCAACAGTGTGCCCAGAGCAAATCAGGCTTCACACTGAAGCAGTTCTAGTCACTGAGGGTGAAGTTGAGTTTGCCACTTTAGCTGTGTGGCCACCCAACTCAAAGAGGTATTTACAATACCCCTGGATCAATGGGACTAGAATAGAGGCCCTGAGGGATACAGGTGCCAGTATCACTATGGTGAGAGACACACTGGTTTCCCCAGAGCAATACCTGATTGGGAGATATTACCCAGTCACCAACGCTGACAGTGTCACTACTAGCCATGCCATGGCTATTGTGACATTAGACTGGGGGTGGGGGATGGGGAGGCGGGGGGGTACTCACCGGAAACAGGTAGTGGTCTCTCCAAAGCTTCCAGCTACCTGTCTGCTTGGAAATGACCTGGAGACCTCAGCATGGGCTGAGTTAGAATTGAAAACCCATGCAGCAATGCTGGACATCCCTGAGATTGAGTGTCTCAAGACTAGTGCACAGAGTCGAAAGCAGGGTGAAAAAGAAGTGTTGGAACCTGTAAGAGTGGACCATCCATCAAAGAGGAAAGGTAAGAAGACTGGGAAACCAGCTTCTGAACAGCCAAAGACTTAGTACCCCTCTCCTCAGGGAGAGGACTTGGAAACCAAAAAGGGAACTGAGCCAATGGAACTTGACCCTTACCAGGTTGATCTCTTAGGCCCAGGGGGACCCGCTTGGGAAGAGCTGTGCCTTGGACAGCAGACTCTTGAGAGCTTGATACAGCAAGCTGCTGCACAGGAAAAGGGAGATGTCAGTGGTACCCACAGAGCCTATTGGGAGAAGCGACTACTGTACACTGAGGCCAGAGACCCCAACCCTGGAGCCACTAGGAGAGCGGTAGTACCTCAGAAGTACAAGGAGTTCTTACTCACTTTGGGTCATGCCATCCCCCTAGCTGGGCATCTGGGCCAAACCAAAACTTGGGAAAGGCTAGTTAGCCACTTTTACTGGCCCCAGATGTCTCAGAAGGTAAAGGAGTTTGTCAGCTCCTGTGTCACCTGTCAAGCCAGTGGCAAAACAGGTGGACACCCAAAGGCCCCCTAAATGCCACTACCAGTGGTTGGAGTTCCCTTTGAAAGGGTAGGTGTGACATAGTGGGTCTACTTGAACCTCCCACAGCATCAGGAAACAAATTCATACTGGTGGTAGTGGATCATGCCACCAGGTATCCTGAGGCAATTCCCCTTAGGACTACTACAGCTCCTGCAGTAGCCAAGGCCCTCATTGGTGTCTTCACCAGGGTGGGGTTTCCTAAGGAGGTGGTTTCAGACAGAGGTTCAAACTTCATGTCTGCTTACCTAAAACATGTGTGGAAAGAGTGTGGAGTGCAGTACAAGTTTAAAACACTCTATCACCCACAAACCAATGGTCTTGTTGAAAGGTTTAACAAGACATTGGAGGGCATGAATATGGGGCTCCCTGAAAAGCTCAAAAGGAGATGAGATGTCCTCTTAGCATGTTTGCTTTTTGACTACAGAGAGGTGCCTCAGAAGGGAGTACGGTTTTCCCCCTTTGAACTTCTGTTTGGCCATCCTGTTAGGGGACCACTCTGTCTTGTAAAAGAGGGTTAGGAGAAGCCTCTCCAAGAACCCAAACAAGATATTCTGGACTATGTAATAGGCCTAAGGTCCAGAATGACAGAGTACATGGAAAAAGCTTCCAAAAATCTTGAGGCCAGCCAGGAGTTCCAGAAGCACTGGTATGACCAAAAAGCTGCACTGGTGGAATTCCAACTAGGGCAAAAGGTGTGGGTTTTGGAGCCTGTGGCACCAAGGACTCTCCAGGACAAATGGAGTGGCCCTTACCATATCTTAGAAAAGAAAAGAGAGGTCCCCTACTTGGTAGACCTGGGCACAAGCAGGACCCCCAAAAGGGTGATCCATGTGAACCGCCTTAAGCTTGTCCACGATAGGGCTGACATCACCATGCTGATGGTGACTGATGAGGATCAGGAGACAGAGAGTGAACCTCCCCCTGACCTCCTCTCTTACAGACCCAAAGATGGGTCAGTAGATGGAGTTGTCTATTCAGACACCCTCTCTGCCCAACAGCTGGCTGACTGCAAGCAGGTCTTGCAGCAGTATGCTAAGCTCTTTTCCTTGTGTGTGTCCTGCATAAGCTGATGAGCCATCCTGGGCTAGAGTGGTGGGAGGAGTTGTCACTAGCACCTGAATACGCTGTGGCTCCCCTGCACAATGCTGTCTCCACCTCCTGAAGTGTGGCTGGACCAGAGAGGACATAACTGGTTTTGCTGAGCAAGAGAGACTTTCTGAACAAAGATTTCAAAGGGAAAAAGGGTGTAAGTATTAGACCTAAAACCCCAGAACTTTAGATTAGTTTTGGGTTAAGAGGACCCTGCCAAGAAGAGCTGAGGAGCTGCCAGGAGGAGTACTGCCCCTTTGATGTGTGTTGCTTTGCTGGGTTGGCCTGCAGTTGCTGCTTTTGTCTGTGGGTAATGGAAAAGACTGGACTTCTGCCTTGCAGTGGTATCCTGCTTAAGAAGATTCTCCAAGGGCTTGAAGTAGAGCTTGCCTCCTGTTAAGAAGTCTCAGGGACACAAAGACTTCACCTGCTGCATCCTTGACCTCCACTGCTGGGAGTTCTGACCTGCCTTGTGGTGAAAAATCCAGTTCTGGACCATTGGAGGTTGTTCCTACTGCAAAGAACTGAAGAAACCTGCAAAATCAACGCTTCGCCCTTCTTGCGGCTATATTTTCTGTTGCAGCACCACCATGCGGGAGAAAATCCCAACGAACAGCCCAGTGCGGCTGAAGAAATTGACGCAGTGCCTGTCGTCGACCCGAAGAACCACTGCAAGCTGAGTCCAGTGCACCGACCTACGAAGTCCGAGATCACCGCACCGACTCTGATGCAGGGCCTGCTGTGTGGCTAAAAGTAATGACACATCATGGGACCACGGGTGAAGAAATCAACGCATTACCTCTATGCGGCTGCCGCATCAACCTCTAGCGCATCCTGGATTTTCCGCGCATTGTGCCTGTGCGCCAATTTTTTCCGGCACAGCACCCGCAGACCAAAACCGTCTTGGAATCGATGCATCGCTTCACCCTACCGGCTGGATGCAACGCATCACTTCTCCTGCTTGCAGCTAAACTGTCGCATCGCCTCCCCAATGACTCAGGAACTGATGCATCGCTGTGTTTTCCAACGCTTTCCTCCTCTGCGGCTGTTTTGCCTTGTGGATTTTGAACTGCTTTGTGTAAAAATCACACATCCATAGTTTCCCATAGACAGAATTGCTTGAAACCTTTTAAGTCATATTTTGAGTTGTGTATGTTGGATTTTGGTCCGGTTTGGCTTAGATAAAGATACTTTAGTTTTCTAAACTGGTGTGGTATCAATTTGTAGTGTTTTCACTGTTACTGTGTGTGTTATGTACAAATGCTTTACACATTGCCTCTGAGATAAGCTTGACTGCTTGTGCCAAGCTATCAAGGGGGTGAGCAGGGGTTATCTGGGTGTGTAATCCCCTTATCCTGACTAGAAGGAAGGGTCCCTACTTGGACAGGGTGCATAACACTGCTAACTAGAGCCCCCATTTCTAACAGCCACAGTACCCTCAATGATTTTAAGTAACATTAAAGGGGAAGCAGCAGCATTGGCGATACACCAGCGGCTTGCAACTATTTTTGCTGCAAATCAAGAAAAGGAGCTACCGAAAATTATTTCGGAGACCTATGCTTCTATAGGTGATGATAACTTGGGAACCAGGCCTGATAAGCCACAACCTAAAACAAAATCTGATTCAGATCCAACCAAGCAGACACCTGAGTCTTCTAAAAATCGCTGGGATAAAAACACTAAAAAAGATAATCAGGAGTCCACTGAAAAACATTATTTGCATAACCGTGATACAATTAACTAGCCTGATAGGTATCACTATTCTAATACACGTCCCTCTCATTCTTTCCAGGACTCTTCCAGCAGACCAACAGAGAGAGGGGGATGAGGCGAACAAAGACAGGAGGAGCATGTGAAACAGAAAAAGGATTCACACCGATCCTCTGGCATCATCAGAAAAAAGGAAGAGAAACTTCCACAGCAAAAAAAACACTTTCAAAGGAAGAAAATGGCAGGAATTTCCACTAAATATGCCACAAATACTCAGCGTGCTTCTCCAGAACAAGACGTGAGTGAAAACCCTGCTTGACAGCGCAGCAAAGGTCACAATAGTTCGCCAGACTCTTCAAGAGTTTCTGGTGGCGAGACCGACTAATGACTATATTTAAGGGGAAACTCCAAATCAGTGGATGTGCCCTTCAGACAGACTTTATGATTTGGACATCCAAATGGAGGGTGATATACTGCGTACCTTTAAAGTAATATTCTGGCAGAATTTAACAAATGCTTAGGACATTCTCTTAGCGGAGATAGATTGGCTGCCTGAGTTTGTTAGAAAAGTCCCATAAGGGTAGGAGGTAATATTACCATCTTTATTGGTTCTTGTTCCAGAGGAAGTTAAAGAAGTGTATGCCACAAAATGGGCTCTTGCACAAGCCCCTGCATTATATCACAACCAAGCAGGCTGGATAAGGACTTGCCTTATCATATTATACCCATAAAGTCCAGCCCACAAATGCAGCCACAATACCCTATTAAGCATGAAGCTAGACAACCTGTTAGGGAAATTCTAACACAACTACAATATCAAGGCATGATTGAACCTTGAATCTCTCCAATTAATAATCCTGTATTTTCTGTAGCCAAAACGGATCATTCTTACTGTATAGTTGTAGACTATAGATACTTAAAGAGTCATATACGCACTTTTGCAATACAAAATTTACGTAGCACAGCTTTGATGAACAACATTGTGCGTAAAAAATGAAAGACTACAATGGACATTTCCAGTGTTTTTTTTCTGTCAAAACACAGGGCCTAAAAGCAGAGATTTGACAGCATTTACCACTTTAGGGTCTCAAAGAAATTTTGTCAACACCCACAATGGTATAAGAACAGTCCAAGTCTGTCTGCTGCCTGTGTAACGTCAATTTTACAAGAAATTGATTCAGAAGTGTTGTCATACGTTGATGATATTTACCTCACAGATGATGGTTTAAAAACACACTTTGTGTGAAGAATCTGCTTAACATTGTGATATCATAGATGACTATTCTCTTGAAACATTATGCATCTTGTTCAATGATCAGAGTGGGTCAGCATCAGTCTAATAGATATATGTTTGCTGTCTTATTTCCTTCTCCCATTTTATTCCTGTTATACTGTTTCTTCTTACCATTTGGCTTTGTTTTTGTGCCGTATTGGGGGGTAAAATTATGCATTAATGCACGGATTTCTGAAACACCAACTGTTTTTAAAACTTTTTTATGTGAAATATTGTTACCAGACAATTGTTGACATAAACCATATGTGAATTACTTGGGTACTGGCATAGAGTCTGTGAACATGTCATTAAAGCTTTCTACACTTTTATACCTCTGTGGTACTGATTTTGATCATAGATATGCAGTTGTGAAGTATGCTTGAGGGTTGATTGTGTTGATACGGTCGGCTGAGATTTATGAAGTGTGGAACACATGTTTCCCAAGGAGAGATTTTACTTTACTGCTTAAACACACACTTGGCCGGAGTGGAACACATCATTTGGGGATTTGCTCAACATGGCTACAAATTGAATTTTAAAAAATCTGAAATTGCTTTTCTTAGCGTTCTATTTTAAATATATGAATTATCAAATGAAGTCAGAACCCTTGCCCGGCACTTTTTAGAGAAGTGTGCTCTTCTCCAACCACCAAACACAGTAAAAAAGCTACAATCACTTTTAGGCTTTTTCAACTTGGTAGAACATACATACTAGAGTACGCACAATGGGCTAAACAGTTGTACGGTTTAATTTGCCTTGATTTTGTAAGCAAACATTGGACTTCAGAACATACTACTGTACTGAGAACATTGCAAACAGACATGCTTGCATCCAAACACTTGCACACTTGTGTAAAGAAAACTAATTTGGTCATCCCCTTCATTGGGGGTACCACTGGCTATACATACGTCACCTTTAAAGAAGGTTAACCAGTGCCGACCGCATATAAATCGTATTTATATTCTAATGCAGAGATGTGTTTTGCATCCATTGAAAAAATTCTGACCACAGTCCAAACAGCTGTCCTCAAGGAGCATCCATTGGTTCGGGGGAAATACATAATTGTGGATTTCTCACATTCCAGCCTTAGAGGCTTTCACAAAAGTGAGAGTTCCTACCGCTAAAGCCCTACATCCAAAATGGATTATGTGGGCCACCTCATTGACAGCTACTGATGTAGATTATGTCTTTGATCCTACATTAAGAACACAGGAATTTCTCCAGTATGAATAAGAATACCCCATGTCAAATGAAATTAGGCCTCTAGATCAGTATGATTTTATAATCTATACTGATGATTCAACCTACCCACAGTTGGTACTAAGCATAAATGCTCAGCCGGAGGTGTTGCCATGAAGGATGTCATCAAAGATGGTGATTTTCAGATACAAAAAACATATACAGAAACTTTAGGTGACTGTACCGCTCTGCTGGCTGAACTGAAAGCTTTGGTTCTGGCACTGCAGAATACAGATCCTGAATTCCCAACACTTATAATGTGTAATTCCTATTCCTGCAGCCAGTCCTAAAATGATCATTAGCACTATTGGTGCTTGAATGGACTCAGAGACTCTAAAGGTAACACTATTAAGCATAGTTTGCTTTGAGGAATGCTTTGCCACAGGCTCATATTATTCATAAATTGGGCCATCAACGTATTGGTGTACATGTTGTAGGGAATTAATGGGCTGATGAAGCTGCCAAAGCTGCAGTTCAGACAGTCTTAGTGGCTGCGATTACTCATTCACATACAAGAATAGATGATGACATTAAGGCTGCGGTCACTGCTTCGGCTAATGGCACGCCCCTACCAAATAATTTTCCAAAAACATACTCCTATCTGTTGAATGCCCAAAACATTCCATTTGCAGCATTTCCGGGGTGTGTGATCCAGTGATACCTAACCAGGACCGCAGGTTAGCGTTAATAATTGCTGCACATGCAGGATTAGCATCTGCCCATGCTGGTGTGGTGGGTACAGTTAATTTGTTACAGAAACGCTACTGGTGGCAGGGTCTTTATAAAGATCCTAAACAATATGTCCTTTGTTGTGACCTTTGCCAACAAACTAAAAGTTCCACCATTGCTTGCCTAGCGCACATTCCCTTTCTAATTTCTAATAAACCACTTTTAATTGTGTATATTTGGATCATTGCAGACCACTAAATTCAGATGGCATGTTAACATTTATTTTATTGCCTGTTGATTTGTGTTCTTTATTTCTATGGGTGTGGAACCAGCGATCGGCTGACACTCAAACTGTTATTAAAGATTTGCAAGTCTTTATCTGTTCATATGCAGTAGCAGCATTCCACTCGGAACAGGGACTGGCCTTTGCCTCCAGGGCTTACCAGGGAACCATGGGAACCCTGTGTTTTGTTGTGCTTTATTCCTCTCCCTATCATCCTGAGGGAAATTTAATAGTGGAGTGGAAAAAACGTGACTTAAAGCAATCCCTAACAGCTAGAGTATTCGTTTATACAGAATAGTGGTGCACCACTATCAATAACATCCTGTTAACAAAGAATTCTCATTCAAATTCTACAGTGTGTCCAGTTATTCACTTTATTTTATTGTTCTTATTCTTTTAAAAATATCACAAGTTTACAGTGAAGACAGCCAATCCGTTTCGTCCATAAAAATGGACTTCTTCAGGGCACATTCGATTTCAATATCCTAGTTTCCAAAAAAAGATCGTCTAAGAAGTGCCACTTGTAGTCTGAATATTAAACCTGCCAATCAAAATCCATTAAAAGACAATGCCACGCTTAACCCAACTGTGATTACTACGTGGGTGAATAGTCTCAAACCGACCAGTAATTCACACCAACAAGATCTAAGGATGTCGGATCTTCTACTGACATCCAACAACAAAATCCTTTAGCCCGTAGTTCAATTGAAAGGTCCTGGTGAAATGTCAACTATATGAATAGAAGGGACCAATCCACCCCGTCTTGGCGCTACAATTGGAGACTTCAGCCGCATAAGGACACCCCTGTGGAATTTGAATGGGAATTCTTTGCTAACAGAATGTTATTGATTGTGGTACACCTCTATTCTCTATAAATTGATTGTCCTTGTTCTAAGGGTTGCATCTTGGCAGCAGGTGCATATAGAGAGTGCACAAAGATAGGAATTGATTTTCTGGTGTGGTAACTATTTAGGAACATAGGATAGGTATAGCAACCCTTGGTCCGTTGCATTTTTCTTTGGTATATTAGCTAGCGTATTAGGTTCGGGTCGTAGTTGGATCCATTACCAGTATGGATTTCAGAGAGCTTTAAATAATTTAATTAAGCTCCATCATGTGGCCAGTCCTAAACAGTAGGCCACAAGGGTATCTGGGTAGTTCTTAATCTCCTCTCTCTATCCTGCAAGAGATACCTCTACATGTACTGAGCAATCCAAATTTAAATACTTCCCGGCTGGGGACCTCTGATGCTGAAAATGCGATCGCGCCTGTTTCTACTACGGCACCAAAGAATGACATTATATATTATCAACCACCTTTGGAGTTAACAACATGCTCTCCTTTGCCCAACGAGTTTCCTGTTTTTGTTGCAACTGCCTCTGGTTACTTTGCCAACATTGATGATTTTCTTCAGATTCTTAGCACTCTTCTTTGCATGGTGTATGCGCACTGTTTTCTTGGTTTAAAAAGACTTATCTAGTTCCTTCATGGTACTACCTTTGGATTTTCCTTTCCTTGAGTAATCCTTGTCATTTGAATTGAATTGTTATGTGTTTTTGCTGCTGTTAAATGGACACTATTGCACAGAACGTTCTTCCCCAGAACTGGTAGCTGAAGTACTTACACCCCATTTTTCTTCACATAAGGCCTGAAGAGACTTGTCACCTGTGAACACTACTGCATTTCCTGTCTGTTAGACCTGGCATATCTTGGCGTGATTACCCCTGACTTTTTGCCTCTACCTCCTTTGCTTTTAGATGCTTTGGGTACTTTGCCACTGCTGATCAGTGTCAAAGTACAAGTGTTCCCTGTGTAAAGTGTAATAGTAATTGGTTGGCCATGATTGGTATGTTTGCCTTACTAGTAAAGTCCCTAGTGATGTGCACTGTGTGTTCCAGGGCTAGTAATGCAAAGGTGCGTGGAGAAGGGAACTCAGGCCTGCAGTGTAGGGCCTGCGCGCAGTTTGCTAAGTTAGCATGTTGTCCTGACAAGTGCAACCACTTGTCAGGCCTTACTTTCCCTTTTGTGTACACAGTGGACACCCCTGTGGTAGGTCCCGGGTAACCCCTGGGCAGGGTGCAGTGTAAGTAAAAGGCAGGACATATACTGAGGTGTGTGTTATGTCCTGACAGTGAAAAACACTCCATTTCGTTTTTCACTGGTGAAAGGCCATCCTGCCCATAGGACAGAATGGGGGAGGCTGGGTATTGTGTTTGTTAGCCTAGTTTCCCATAAGTTTAAAATGGAGAGGTGAAGTTTAGTATGAATGAACTCACAGTGTCATAGCACATCCTTCTATGAAAGTGGTTTTGTCACTGTGTGTTCAGAAACCACTCTTTTAGAAAGTGGCTGAGTTTTGTGCTTTAAGCATTTCTGTGTGTCTCTGCTGAATGTGGATTGACTGTCTGGATCTGAGAGAGGAGAGGAGCTGGGGGAGGTCTTGACCCAGGGAGGGGTTGAGATGGCACCAGGCTGACCTGCATCTGGAGAGTAGGCGGAGGAGAAGCCCCGGGAGGTGAAGAGGCCTGGGTTGCGGCTATAAAACAATTGACCCATCTCTGGCTGAGTGATTAAGGATCCAGACCCCCAGTATCAAAGGGAGAAATGTGACACTGGGAGGGAGACACCCAGAACTGATTTAGGCAGGGGTCAGGGACCCCTGAGCACAACGAACTTCAAAGACATTTAGGGGTATAACTATGAGAGCTGAGACCCCTGAACGTTGGAATAGAAATGGATTGAGACTGAAAAGGCTTGGACCCATTTCGTGGTCAAGAGGAACCTCTGCTAAGGAAGGAACAACTGAAGAGACTGCTGGGAAGGACTGACCCTTGCTTCGTGATCTGGGTCTGGTCTGCAGTTTGCTGTTTTAACCAAGGAAGAGGCTGTTGGGACTGTGCTTTGTGCGCTGGGTCCCCCTGCTTGAAGAAGACTGTGCTTTGTGCTGTGTCTTGTTACCCCAAGGGCCCGAGGTGAGCTGGCTCCCTGTTTGGAAACACAGGAACATAAAAGTTTCCGGAGAAGTTTCAAGTGACGCGGTGGGCGCGTGTTGTGGCAGCTTGAGACCCTCAGAAGGTGTGCCCTGTGATCTTGGACACACGGAGGAGAAGTGAGACTCGGATGCGCTCGGTGCGTGTCGTGGTGCACAGGAGGCGTTGGTGAAGAGCGCCTGGTCAATGTGTGCATCGAAGGTGAAGTGAGTCTCGGACGCGCTGGGTGCGTGTCGTGGTGCACCGCAGGTGTTGGTGAAGAGCGCCTGGTCAGCGTGTGCATCGGAGGTGACGTGAGACTCGGACGCACAGGGTGCGTGTCGTGGTGCACCGCAGGCGCTGGTGAAGAGCGCCTGGTCAGCTGGTGCATCAGAAGTGGAGCGAGTCTCGGACGCGCAGGGTGCGTGTCGGGGTGCACCGGAGGCGCTGGTGAAGAGCGCCTGGTCATCGAGTGCACCGGAGGAGAAGTGAGGCTCGGACACGGTGAGCGTGTCGGGGTGCGGCCGAAGGCGTTGGTGAAGAGCACCTGGATATCGGGGCACCGGAGTTGGAGTAAGTCTCAGTGAAGCAGTGTGCGTGCTTTGGTGCAACCTGGGACTGTGGAGGTGATCGGCTGATCATTGTGTGCACCGGAAGAAAGTGAGTCTCTGCAGCACGGTGTGCGTGTCTTGGTGCCAACTGAGACCGCAGGAAGGAGTGCCTGGTGAACGTGCACTCAGAGTCGACGTGAAGTCCCATCAGCGTGGTTGTGTGGCTTCGTGCCAGAGGAGACCCGGAGGGTGCTGTGGTGAACGTGCACCCGGAGTACCGTAATCTCAGAGGCATGGGGTACATGTGCCCTGCGGCCGCCTGAGACCTTCCTAACAGTTGCGGCCCAGACCGGCAGCCCCGGAGGAGCTGAGCTGCCAGGCCGAGCCGCTGAGGCCCATTGAGAAAGTTCTGCACGGAAGGCCCAGTTCGCTGAAGGAGGAGAGGAGAGTGGGGTCGCGCCCCCAGGTAACGTGGATCACTGCCTGGGCGGGGTGCGGGCTCGGAGGGACACTCTCTCGGCCTCTCAGTCCTTCTGGCGACGCAAGCCTTTGCTTCAGCTCAGATTTGGGCCCGTACTGACCAAAGGAGTGGCAGTACTGGGGCCAGAGTGAGAAGCTGTACTTTATGTCATCGTTGATATGTGTGGGGGGCAACTGTTATCGAAGAGGCTGACTGTCGTAATACACATTGCCAATATTGCTGCTAACGAACTGCCGGACTGTCTTATGACGCCTGACATTATTTCTGCATAACGAAGTACACGATTGTAGCGCTACGCATTGCATTATTTCTCCATTGCAAAGTTCAGGATTGTAGCGGCCTGCATTGCATTATTTCTTCATTGCAAAGTACATGATTGTAGCTACGCATTGCATTATTCCTTAATTGCAAAGTACATGATTGTAGCGGTGCGCATTGCATTAGTCCTTCATTGCGCAGTACATGATTGTGGCGGTACGCATTGCATTATTTCTCCCATTGCAAGGTACCGGGGTGTATCGTTACGCATTGTATTATTTCTCCTTTGCCCAGCACAGGATTGTATCGTTACGCAGCGCACTATTGTTTGTCCATTGCAACGTGTGTGATTCTAGCATTGCGACCAGCATAGCATTTTGAAAGCGGTGGTTGGGATTTGAACCTACCAACCAGCCGGAATGAATATTACCCTTTATTATATGTTGGCTTTTGTATCGTGTGGTCTGATCGTATATCTTTTATATAAAGTTTATACTCGTTTTATCAAACTCGTGTGGAGTCCATTTGTGGTGTCACCAGTGGGTTGCTGTGAGTGTGGTTGCACATACTGTACACTCATGCCTTGGATATAGGCCTGGCTGCTCGTGCCAAGCTACTAAGGGGGTGAGCAGGGCTATATCAAATGGTGTCCTTACTTGGCCTAATGTTGAGTGAGGAGTCCCGGGTCTCGCATTTGGTGACAGTGGTGCGGGACTGGGACTCCGGCTTCCAACACTATCCATGATGGTATCGTTTGGGATAAGGTTCCGTATGACATTTTTGGTCCCACAGAAACGTTACAAATTCCATGTTTTTTAAATTGCTATGGTGCTATATTAACCCAAGGTTCAATATCTGATTAATGGGACGTTGTGATTGTATCCAACATGCTATCTGAATTAAAATCCTATACAGTACTCAAAAATGAGGATTCGTAATTACATTTTGCTAACTAAGGTGAAATGTTTTGCTATCATCATTATGCTCCTCACTACTTACACAGAGCTGGTACACCATGTGCTTTTTTAACTATACACAATAGGAACACTGCCTGACATCACCTGTAGGAAGTCCTCAACAGTATTTAAAATAATTTCCTTACTTTACTAGTAATGTACCCACAGACCCGGTTTTGTTTTATTTTAAACGTAACCCTTCTAAAGCAATGAAAACCATTCTGACACAAGCAAAATTAATTTAATTGGATTCTTTCATTTTGAAATTGACCATCCAAAGTTATGATTATTGGAAAAACAATATTGATTTGAAATAAATTTAGGGTATAAGACACTAGCAGGTCCAGAGCATTGATGCCTTATATTGGGCTTGTTTGATCCCTAGACAAATTATATTTTTGAATAAAACACTACAACAGACTACATGTCTTGGATCAGCTAATGCTATAAATTTAAATACACCTAGCATTCCCCAGGTTGCACTTTTTGCTAACTGGCAACAATACATTCATATTACAGAAGAACAACTTAATAAGATGGTGCAAAATGGAACATACAACTCTTCACTTTACAGTTCAGATGGGTAGTTAGTGTGGCCTTTTGACACTTATGGCTGCAATGCACATTTTTTAAACTCCTCTAAGGGTTTTAAAGCTAGCAGACCAGACCCCAGATATGTCCAGTCACAACATTAGAGTGTAGTAACTACCTATAGTGTAGGTAAGTTATGCCAGCAATGGATAGAACACTCCGCAGTGTCTGCTGTTAAGCAACATTTATCCCTTCTTTCAGACAACATGGACTTGAAACATTTTTATTAGGTCCTATATCTCCCCGTTCTAAACATTTCACATATGCGACACATAATGAACTTTGGAAGATTTCACAACAAGAAGCTGCTGTAAAGTTGGGACAAATTGATGGGGAAAATTTAGAAAAAGCATTAGCTGTTGTCAATAACGGCATAACCACATTGTCTACTCATATTTATTCATTGAATAATATCGTGTGATCTGCATTTGATATTATACAAAATGACATGTCTACTCTTTTACATGGACAAAGTCACTTACGATCAATTTTGCAATTGAGTTGGACATTGCAAGTTTTCAAATCAAACCGCGTGCCATGGAAATATTTGAATGAAACAGAATTGTCATTGCCTTACAACTTCTCACGCATGCAACATGTTACGATAAAGAAAGACACCACTTACACAATGCTTAATATAGAACGTTTAGAGAAGCTGTCCTTTTCTGGAGCTGAAACACCTTCAGATATATTGTTAGTACACAGTTTCATTTCTTTGAGAATCTACCTTTCAGTTCTTGTCTTGTCTGAAACACTTTCAAGTAGGCAGATAGGAACGGATGGGCAGTAACTTTCTGCATGAGACTTGGGGGTATATTCACAAGAACGTGTGCTAAACATCTCCAAAAAATGTTAACGCAACTTTACACATCGAAGCCTATCGCGGGAAAATAACCCCGTGTTAACATGGAATTCACAACACGGAGGTACCATGTGATAGTCTCCCGAAACCGCGGCCAATGTCCGCGATACAACCACCTCGACGGAGATAAAAACACAAACCCCAACACCAAAAAACATGCGATGAGCCCATTAGGGAGGAGGAAAGCAGCGATAAGCAGCGCAAGGCCCGCGACACATATACGGCATGCGGGAATAAGCACAACAAAAGCAGGAAAAAGAAAGACAAACCAAACAGAAAACAGCGAAGCACAATGGAGGCAGTTGGAGCTAGCACACAACCCCACAAGCACCATTGGCAACAAAACATTAGACATGGCAGGCCATCGTGGACAAGGTGAATGCAGCCAGAGAGCGGAGGAGGACAATGGCAGAAAACTAGAACAGCTGGAATGATGCGAAACGCACAAACAAGCACAAACACGCCAACAACCACAAGGCAGCAATGCACACCGGAGGTGGGAGTCCAGCGCCACACCAGGAGCTGGATGACATGGAGGAAATGGTGTCCACCACATCAGTCTGGAGATGGTGGCAGGAGTTGGGGACCGGAAACTGCTCAAAATCAACAGACACAACAGCAACAGGGAGAGGAACGACCAGGGACTGGGGGACGGGGGAGATGGGCACAATGGCACACATGCACAATTAAGCACAGCACAACTGCAGACAAACCATGCCCAAGAGGAACAACACCAACCAAGAGCACAAGTCACACAACTCGGCAATATCACACCACTGAACAAGCACAGAAGTGAAAACCACACTGCCTGAAAGGGAGAAGGGTGAGCCAAATCAGAGCTGAAGGGACATCTCACACACAATGCAGCACACACACATAGGAAGCAGAGCACCCCAACATCCAACACAATGTGGTACAAACACCAACATCTGCACAACCGAACACAGGACACAAGTGCACCCGCTTGTGGCCGGTAAATGGCCATAAGCATCTGGCTAAGCACGAAACAGGGACATGATAATGCACAAGTACCAACCCACAGCCCTGATGGGGCAGCAATGCATGTAAGGCAGGGACCCAGATAGGCCGTGGCACACACATTGGCATACAAATAAACACTCAACACAGTTGGAGACAAGTGAACGTGCGGAAACTTTATCAACAATTGCGTGTCAGTACGGCCAAGGGAAGTGCCACGACATGCAGACCAATGCAGCAGCATGTCTGAATGAGGAACGTTGGAAAGCGCCCATGTCCACCCCAGGGGAGTCCATCACCAACACAAGTCATTGCCAACCTGCGTATGTTGTCCGCGCATGGATCAGGAGTCCAGGCCAATGCAGCCACGTCCACTGTCTCCTAGGGACATGTGACCAGATCCCCAACATTCAACCAGGAGTCGGGACACGTGCAATGGGTCACATGCAGTCCTGGCTGCAGGTACCTTGTCACTCGTCCATGAACGCGAGTGCAGCAGCGTAGGCCAACATTTCCAATGCGAGATCGTTGTCCACCACATCTGACATGTCGGCGACGTAACCCATCAGCTGTCCCGGACAGATGTGCTCACTCCAACCCCTGGCCCCAATATGCACGAAAGCCCAATCAGGGAGCGGCTCAATGTGGACATTGCACACAACGACTCCTGCAATCTCCCAGGTCCAGTCCCCAGCATGCATGCCAAACATCCAGGCATGCCATAAACGGGCATCACGGTGACACTCCTGGTCTAACAGGGGGCGCACACACACGTCGAAATCCAGGTCAGCTACCGTAACGTTGGAGAGGCAGACATCCATGGACCACTCGAATATGCACGAGCGACAGTGCAACACAGGCTGAACGCAGGTGACGTTGGCAATGCGGAAGCTCAGCCTGTAACTGATCCGCAGCACTGCCAATGGCAGTGCCCCAGTACATGCAGCAGACGTGCACGGAACAGGTCCACGTGACTGGAGTACAGCATGTGTCCGGGATGGTCTGCCATTGCGTCAGTGGCTCTGCTTGAAGCGGCACTGTGAGGACCTGCGCCAGTCCTGTGGATGAAACGCCACAGCTCGGAGCAATGAGCAGTATCTGTGTGAAACGGGTGCAGGCCTGGGGTGTGGTGGGAGTACGAGTGAAGGCCATTTCACGCACGCAAACTACGACCAAGGACTTCTGCGTGTGGGATGTGTACACGCTGGCCTCACGTCTGGCAGTGCGTAGTGTGGGAGTCGCCTGGAAATGCTATCCTATCTGTCAGGGGGTGCTGGGCACATGCAAGTCACATCTAGGAGCTGCAGATATGCTACTGCCAGATAGTGCAGACAAAGGACCATTCATCCCTACAGTAACTTCACCATCTGCATGCATTCAGGAGACGTACAGAGGCCTGCCGTGGGTGTGGTGGGATGTTTGCGACCCTGGGAATCATGGATGATATGCCCAGCACGTGGCACATGTGCGGCCTCACTGTGTGTTACGTTGCCTCACAGCTGCTCCTCCCTCCCACGAGCCCCCACACTTGTGTGCGCTGCGCGGTTGTATCACGTGCACTCCTACGGCACACCATTGTAATGCCTGTCCGCGCATGTCCAGCGGCATGCCACCAACACCGTGACGCTGGCCTTTAAAGGTGTGCGGCCAACGGAGTGTAGGCCAATGGTCCGGACAGGGCGGACACAAGTGTACAGTCCATGGCTGGCTGTGATCACGCTGCGAATGAGGCTAGGCAACTGACTCATGCAGCCGCAGGACTGATACACATAACACTTGGCATGCATGTGCCAAGACCCCGAGCGGTCTTGCGCTCCTACATTTCCCGTCCGTGTGGGCCCGCCCTCCTGGTGCATGCTACATTGCAACATCGTCTACTGTGGCCCTGGTGGCGACAACACCCCAACACAGAGACACACTTACCGCACATCCTGCCCAAGGCCAGGTCCGAGCCATGCCCTGCTCCCCCTGCCGATGCAGCACACCCCTGCGCTGAACTGACGTATGCCGGACCAGCACACGCCGCTTGTGCATGCAGGGGGGGCCGGGCGAAGCTACATGTCCAAGGTCACTGCCAACGATGAGGTGACATGGTATCTTCCGCTGAGGATAGCACACTGTGATGTTGCAGTGTCGTGCCCATCATGCTGACACAATGACCACACGGACACACTTGCTCAGATGGTGTGAATGGCTACGGGCACGTGCACCTGACCACATTTATTAGCAGGCACACATATCGAGTGACACCTGTGTTGGATGTGTGTGGGGTGTGTGCACACCAGCCGGCAAGGGCTGCCTGGTGCAGTCAGAAATCGACAACAGTGTACATCGTAATGGACACAACCATTCAACCGTAAAGGACCCATGACCTGAGCTGCACAGAGTTAATAGCCCCGGATGCACAGCGTCCTGCACGGGCCTACCGCCACGGGCCGCTGACTTGCGGTGCACTGGGGCAGGGTCACGAGAGCAGAGCAGGTTCCCGCAGATGACTAGGGGGGTTGTCGCGGAGTGTCTCGGTGGACAGTGGAAGGTGTACCCCCAGGGCATGATGCCGAGGGCAGAACCTCGCTGAAACAGTCACCATGGTGGAGATGAGTGGAGCAAACACGTCGGACACCAAGTCCGTCCCAGCCAGATGATGATGCAGACAACCCCCAGGCCATGGACTCAGACGCCACCAAAGTTCAACCAGAGAGTGCCCATGAGTCATTGCGCACAGAGTTAGTGGCACCAGTGCTGACAGGGGATGCTGCCTGCGATGAGGCGTGTCCAATGGTGTGGACTCCTCCATATCTTACCCAGGACACAGTTCCACATGTGTGGCCTACTGGACCGCAGTGTAGGCCTGAGGCAGCGGCCAGCAGGGGCCATTCACCGAGTGTCGCCGGCTTAGGTTGGATGGTCCCACCGGCCTGCGTAGTTCAGGTTCAGTGGCACCAAGGGACGCGGACTTGCGTTGCACAGGGTTAGTGGCACCAGGTCAGTTGTTGCTAGTGTTCGGTCACCTCCGTAACGAGGATCCGGCTTTCATCCGGACTGAACCGCATCTTCCTCTTACTCCTCTCCGTGCGTTCACTGGTATGGACTTTGCCATCCATGAATCACGACTAGGTGCTGGATTTGGGGCCTACTGGACCGCAGTGTAGGCCGGGGGCAGCGGTCAGCACGGGCCCACAGACACGTGTTGTGTGCTTGTGATGCATTCGTTTGCTTCACTGATAGCAGGGAGTTTAGTGATATCACCCCTGCAGTAGACATCTGCAATTTTTTTTACATTACCTACAACTGCGACTCCAAATAGGGAATCACACTTTGCGATTCCCTATGCATATGTACCAAGCATTTCCTAAATGCAAACTGGGCATTTAGGAAATGCTATTACCATCACCTCCAAGTCGATGGCAACCATGTGCAATTTTTGAAAATGCACAAAAAATGCATTTTTCAAAGTGCCATGTAGCGCACACATGCCTCTAGGGCATGTGTGCCCTACACATGTGTAAAAATTTTTGGGGTTGCCTCAGGGGGGCCTTAGGGCCCCGGGTACCCTTGGTTTTGCATTACCGACTTTGCGATTACCAATTAGGTAATCGAAAATTAGGCAAGGCAAACCATTTGCACCTACGAATGGAGTAGCATTTCCTAATAGCAATTCCCTAGTTGTGATTGCGACTCTGTAGAAATCGCTATAAAGGAATCGCTATTTTCTTGCAAACCATTTTGCAGTCCCTAAATAGCAATTACCTAAAATTCTCTATTTAGGGAATGCAAAATGGAACTTTGATACATGTGGCCCTAAGTGAGTTAATGAGTTTGTTGCAGTTATCAGTCTGAGAGTCACAAATTACAATCATGGTAAATTACTATGTAGCATTATGCACAAGCAATAAACAACTGAGGGGCCGATTCCGATCTCGGTCGGAGGCGCACCCAATACCATTCGGTCGGGAAAAAAGCCATGCGAAAGCCTGTTTCCCGACCGATCCGTACAGCACACCGAACGAGCAAGTACGATGCGCACAACAGCAAAAAATCCGGCCGAGCCGTACTCACCCAAACCAGGTCCTGTTCTCCGACCGAGGCGAATCCGGAAACGCCGAATCGAGTCGCACGGAAGGGAAAATGCAGCCCCGTCCGGCCGGACAAGTACGATGCGCTTCCCGTACGCGCCGAACCCGTCGCTACGCACGGCACGTCAAAGCATCCGGGAGAGGCGCACATAAGCTCCGCTTCGCGCCACAACACGATCCACGGCTACGAGACGAACACCGCACCGACGAGGACGACGCGAAGCGACGAGGACGAGGCGAAGCGACGAGGACGACGCGAAGCAACGAGAAGGACGAACGACACGAACCAACCATGAATCCCTTCGTCCCGATCATACCAATATTCTACATCTACTACCGGAACAGGCACGGACGCGTACGGCGCAGAAGGTAAGCCAGACACCAACCACAAAACACATACAACACGTACACGACACATCACACACACACACGGGGATGCTGAATATACTTACACCAGCAACAGCAGCACCATAGGGGCGGGATGCCCATCACCAATGCCACATATGCACACAGGGGCCTAAATGCGCACCACCACCCTCACCCAGGGGGGCTGGATGCCTACCACTACTACCACCCTTAGCCAGGGGGCTGGATGCCTACCACTACTACCACCCTTAGCCAGGGGGGCTGGATGCCTACCACTACTACCACCCTTAGCCAGGGGGGCAGGATGCCTACCACTACTACCACCCTTAGCCAGGGGGGCTGGATGCCTACCACCACTACCACCCTTAGCCAGGGGGGCTGGATGCCTACCACCACTACCACCCTTAGCCAGGGGGGCAGGATGCCTACCACTACTACCACCCACACCCAGGGGGCTGGATGCCTACCACTACTACCACCCTCACCCAGGGGGCTGGATGCCTACCACTACTACCACCCTTAGCCAGGGGGGCTGGATGCCTACCACTACTACCACCCTTAGCCAGGGGGGGCAGGATGCCTACCACTACTACCACCCTTAGCCAGGGGGGGCTGGATGCCTACCACTACTACCACCCTTAGCCAGGGGGGGCTGGATGCCTACCACTACTACCACCCTCACCCAGGGGGGGCTGGATGCCTACCACTACTACCACCCTTAGCCAGGGGGGCTGGATGCCTACCACTACTACCACCCTTAGCCAGGGGGGCTGGATGCCTACCACTACTACCACCCTTAGCCAGGGGGGCTGGATGCCTACCACTACTACCACCCTTAGCCAGGGGGCTGGATGCCTACCACTACTACCACCCTTACCCAGGGGGGCAGGATGCCTACCACTACTACCACCCTTAGCCAGGGGGCTGGATGCCTACCACTACTACCACCCTTAGCCAGGGGGGGCTGGATGCCTACCACTACTACCACCCTTACACAGGGGGGCTGGATGCCTACCACTACTACCACCCTTAGCCAGGGGGGCAGGATGCCTACCACTACTACCACCCTTAGCCAGGGGGGCTGGATGCCTACCACTACTACCACCCTCACCCAGGGGGGCTGGATGCCTACCACTACTACCACCCTTAGCCAGGGGGCTGGATGCCTACCACTACTACCACCCTTAGCCAGGGGGCAGGATGCCTACCACTACTACCACCCTTAGCCAGGGGGGCTGGATGCCTACCACTACTACCACCCTTAGCCAGGGGGGCTGGATGCCTACCACTACTACCACCCTCACCCAGGGGGGCTGGATGCCTACCACTACTACCACCCTTAGCCAGGGGGGCTGGATGCCTACCACTACTACCACCCTTAGCCAGGGGGGCAGGATGCCTACCACTACTACCACCCTTAGCCAGGGGGCTGGATGCCTACCACTACTACCACCCTTAGCCAGGGGGGCTGGATGCCTACCACTACTACCACCCTTAGCCAGGGGGGCTGGATGCCTACCACTACTACCACCCTTAGCCAGGGGGGCTGGATGCCTACCATTACTACCACCCTTACCCAGGGGGGCAGGATGCCTACCACTACTACCACCCTTAGCCAGGGGGCTGGATGCCTACCACTACTACCACCCTTAGCCAGGGGGGCTGGATGCCTACCACTACTACCACCCTTACCCAGGGGGGCTGGATGCCTACCACTACTACCACCCTTAGCCAGGGGGGCAGGATGCCTACCACTACTACCACACTTAGCCAGGGGGGCTGGATGCCTACCACTACTACCACCCTCACCCAGGGGGGCTGGATGCCTACCACTACTACCACCCTTAGCCAGGGGGGCTGGATGCCTACCACTACTACCACCCTTAGCCAGGGGGGCAGGATGCCTACCACTACTACCACCCTTAGCCAGGGGGGCTGGATGCCTACCACTACTACCACCCACACCCAGGGGGCTGGATGCCTACCACTACTACCACCCCCACTCATAGGATGGACAATGCATGACACAACAAGCACACCACAACCTAGGGAATGCAAGATAAAGACATCCCCCCACCACCATGACAAGCGTGTGTAGGCTGTGTCAAATGCCTACAACACCGAACATGACTTTGAACATACAATGTGACCCCCTAGCACATGTGCCACACATATATGTGTGTGGCACCCACAATGCAAGCAGCCCATGACCATTGTGGCAATGGGGCCTAAACCCCCATCATCACAGTGACCAAAAGGTAAGTGTGGGGTCCATAGCCGAAGCACATTTTGACCATTGTGGCAATGGGGTCTAAACCCCCATCATCACAGTGACCAAAAGGCAAGTGTGGGGTCCATAGCTGAAGCACATTTTGACCATTGTGGCAATGGGGTCTAAACCCCCATCATCACAGTGACCAAAAGGCAAGTGTGGGGTCCATAGCTGAAGCACATTTTGACCATTGTGGCAATGGGGTCTAAACCCCCATCATCACAGTGACCAAAAGGCAAGTGTGGGGTCCATAGCCGAAGCACATTTTGACCATTGTGGCAATGGGGTCTAAACCCCCATCATCACAGTGACCAAAAGGCAAGTGTGGGGTCCATAGCTGAAGCACATTTTGACCATTGTGGCAATGGGGTCTAAACCCCCATCATCACAGTGACCAAAAGGCAAGTGTGGGGTCCATAGCTGAAGCACATTTTGACCATTGTGGCAATGGGGTCTACACCCCCATCATCACAGTGACCAAAAGGTAAGTGTTGACAAAGAAAGAGCTGCAACTGCCAAACTGCATGGATCATTCCTGGTCACAGAACCAAAAACTCATCTGTGGCAAAGTAGTGTATGTGTCCCATTGCAACATAAATTGGGGGAGCCAAATACTGCAGTGCAAATGAGACATTCCTTTGGCCATGTGCAGACAAACAACACCCATGGGGGCTGAGACCGTCAACATTCATCAATGACACAATGACAGAAGTGACCATCAGAATGCAGAACCACATATTTGCACCAATGGGCACACAAATGCAGATATCCTGTGGAGACAGCATATGTGAGGTGAACAGATACCATACCATGGCAGCAATGGGACACACAAACCATGATCACTGTGCTGACCGATGACCTAGGAGTCCCAGGGACAGCAGGGGAAACACACCAAACAACATACAGCCAATGGCACACCCAAGATATGCCAATGCAGTGGTGCAGATGCACAAACACAAACAGGCAGACCAACACTGTCATCATACACAGCAGGTGAGGGGTGGGGGTGCCAGTGTCCCCAGGCAACCACACAACACATGAGGAGAGCTGAATACCAATCATACAGATGTGCATACACTGCCACACTAAGGTAACTCATGGATCCAAATCCCCTATGTGGGCAAGCAGGCATTGTCAGATGAGAGGGAGCACAAAACACACATGTCACACAGGCACGTAGGAACAACAACTGACACAGCAAGACACAGACACACCACAGCACCACCCCCAGGGCCCCCACAATGTGGTGACCCTGGGCTGAATAAAAATCCCACTGTGATGACAAAGCTAAATGTCGTTCACACTGTGAACCACAGTCAGGTGTCCTGAGCAACAAACTACCATCACACCTACACAAGCACAAATCAATCAGCATGGCCAGTAAGCCAAGGCCAACATGGAGGCAGGGGACTAGCTGGGCAACAACTCCCATCTGCACACACTCAAGACCACACCCCTCGACCTCTAACAATGTGCAGCAGTGAAGTACACATGCACTGGTGACATTGCACATGCACCCATGACTATTCCAGGGTGGTGGGTGGGAACCAAGGTGCAGAAACACATCACACATGGCCACTCAACAAGACTCCTGAATGTCTGACACACTGCACACTACGCTGTACATGGACATGACGGCGATACCACACCAACCAATGGGATCCCAGCCACAGTCACACACCAATGAAGAAGCCAAGGTCACCCACAAAGAACACACATAGACAACAACCAACATTGCAGCCCGGACCCTGAGGAGTGCCAGCAGTCACACACACAACGTGTCACAATCACTGAAAGATAACACGAACTGAAAATCACATGACAGGGGCAAACAACAAGTGCCAAGGGGAAACCTGACTGTGACCCATCTGCGTCTGCACACAAACTCAGCCCTGACAGCAAACACACCTATGGGTGACACCCTGATGACAAGTAATGTGCCATGCACCCACATCACAGAGAACACAGGGAGAAGACTTTGGGGGAACATAGCTCAAGTCAGCAAGCATCACAAACAGGTACAACACTAGGGATCACAGCATGCGCAGATAAATGGAAGTGAACACACAGACATGCACATACAACACACACCTTGGGCGCAGGCAATGTCACACGTGTACACACTGCCATGAGGGGACTCCACTCCTGTGTGAGGAAAGCTGTGCCATATGTTGCCTCAGTAGGGCCCCATCATGTCAGCTGAGCACTTGCTCACACAATCAACAATTAGCACCAAATGAGGGCTCCCATCACATCAGCCTGGTCATGGATGTGCCAACGGAATCATCAGCACAGATCCAACACACTTGTATAGCAATGTTGCACTGACTACACGGATGAGTCCTTCCCCATTGATGCCCAAACCTGCATGTCCAGTGGAGATGGCAACACGGTCAGGGAAGTAGACAAATGCAACGATGGCAGGCACAACAGATGTGCAGGGGTGGAAGCCACAGATATGAAATTGCTAATGTAAGTAGGAAACCCATTGCCAAATACTGAACACATGACACCCTCAGATGCTGCTATTGATGACATGGATACACCACATGATAGGACACATTCCCCCTGGACCACATGGGTTCCTGCACAGTAACACTTCATAATCATGAGACCAGATATCACCATCACTGCAGCAAGGGCATGGTTAGCAGCACCAACAACATGTACATCTGAAGCATGAGCACTAGAGAAAAGAAAGTTGCTTTATTCAGCATATGTGTTGATTGAAAACGACGTCCAGAAAAAATAGAGCAAAGGCCAATGGCCAGTCCATTGTCAAAGTTCAAACAGGGTGACACTGGCAGATGTCACCCTACGCATGCCTGCACAAAACCAGGGACAATCCACTAGGAGGGGCAACCGGGGGGCAGGCCAGGCACCGCAGGGACAGGATCAGGGCTCACCAGGGGGAGTCAGGGAAGGGGTGGTGGGTGCTGGAGAGCCACTGACAACTGCAGTGGAGGTGTCTGACATGGTGTGTGCCGGCACAACTGGGGGCATGACTCAGATGTCGTGGGTGCCGGCACAACTGCAGTGGACCCTGCAGATGGAGTGGACAGGTCCGCCAATGCAGTGCCCAAGTCAGACAGGGCGGTAGTGGACTCCACTGCAGTGCCTACCTCCAGGGGAGGAGAATGGGGAACAGGCAAGGTGGGTTGGACAGAGGGGGGGGACACCCTCACCACATCAGTGGCACAGACAAGCGCAGCGGGGGTGTGGTGCTGGGAGAGCAAGTGGCAGGGGAGAAGGCCTGATCCTCTTGGGGATGGTATATCTGTGGGTGGGGGAACCTGGGGCAGGGTGTGGTGGGGGCACCTGTGCAGTGGGGGCCTGAGGGATGGAGGACGGAGACCTTGTGCCTGAGCTGCAGGGCGGTGGCGGGGTCTTGCTCTTAGGACTCCGGGGGACTTGCGGGTGGGGGCCTCAGTCCGTCTGCGCCTGGGGAGGGTGTCCGGGTGCGAGGGGCACTCTGCTCCGTGTGGGTGGGCTTCCTCTTCCCCCGGGATGCTGGAGCAGCTTCATCGGTGGGGAAGAGGCCGAGGTCACAGAGGAAGAGCTGCTGTGACTTTGGGGTTGCAGGTGAGGCAAGGGAGGGTGCTTTGGAGGGAGAGGGAACTGAGGACTGCGCAGTGCATGTGGATGCGTGTGTGTGTTCCAGGGCCCCATCCCCTGTGAGTCTGGCTTCAGTCCCCTGAATGTGCGTGCATGTGCGTTTTGTCATTGGCGTGTGTGTCAGTGTGCTGGATGTGTGTGTGCTGGTGTGTGCCTGTGCCGGTGTGTGTGTGCTTGGGATGGGTAAGGTGCTGGGGAGTGTGGATGGAGCAGAGGCAGGAGGGGTGAGGGACCGTTTGAGGAGGGACACTGCTGCCGTCAGGGAGGAGTCCATGGACCTATTGCCCCTCTGTAGGTCAGACATGCCCGATGAGATGCTCTCCATGAACGACACCAGCTGAGTCAACAGCGCGGTGTGCGCATGGAGGACACTCAGCATGGCTGTCTGCCCTACATGGAGCTGGCGAAGGAGGTACACAGACTCCTCACTCAGGGCAGCAGGGGACACAGGGGCAGGGGGTGCGGTGCCTGGCCCAAAGGAGACACGCTCCCGGACATGGGAGCCTCCACAGACCTGGGGAATGGGAGCCGATGGGAGGGCGGTGGTGGTGCTGGTGGTGGCGGGGACAGCAACACTAGCTGGAGTGTGGTGGCTGCTGACACCCGCCTCCACAAGGGAGTCATCCTCCGAGTTGCTCTGGTCCTCAGCTGAGGTGGATGCTGCTGAGGACTCCTCGGTGTGGCTCCCCTCGCCCTCCGTGCCACTGGGTCCCTCCGACCACTCCTCGGCTGCTGACCCAGTCTGGCTCTCTGGCTCCTCCTGGTCCGTGGAGCTGTCCCCTTCCGTGGCCGTGGATGTATCTGCAAACAATGGGGAAACAGACAGACATCAGTCACCTGCACATAACGCACACACCACTGTGAGCACAGCACATCACAGAGCAAGCCCTGGCATCATTAGTTGTACATTGCTAAAAGTGCCCTAACTGAACAGGAGAAGTCAATTGTCAGTCTGATGCCAAGCATGGCACTCACATCCCACATGGCCTTGCACCCATCTGTCTGGTGTCTGTTGGATTGCAACACCCCAGTGTTGACACATGCACCAAGTACACAGTAGTTGGACAGTGCAGAGGACACGGTGTGGCATGTGGACATGCACACATCACAGCTCTTGCCACTGAGTCAGTACAGGTTTCCGGATGAAAGGGATGCCCAGAGTCAAATAGGAAATGCATGTGATGCATACCAGCGACAGACACCATGATGCACCCATGTCCTGATAGCCAGCGCCACTATGGTGTGCATGTAGCACATGTCACTCCCCTGCAGGCTCACCAATCAGTAGACACATGCCATGGCGGAGGCATGACTGCAAAGTCATACATCACTGTCTCAGTGATGTATGACTTGGCAGCCAGACAACAACACTCTGCACTGTGTCACAATAGTAGGTCATGGGGAATGCAAGTCCTGGAGCTGCACAAGTGCACATGTACATCCCCCACCACAACACATCCTCTTAACCCTCATCTGTCCAGGTCATACCTATTGGACATATGGTAGACCTGTGACACTACCCTCTGAACCTGAGCCCCTCACACTCTGCTGTGCATGGGGAACAGCTGCCTGAACTTCACATTCACATGCCCCAGTCTGCATGGGCAGCTGATCAGACACCTATGTGTCACACAAGTATCGTCTCCTATGGTCACATCTCCAGTGGCATGCTGAGCCCCTACCAAGAAACTCCACAGCAGTCCTGGCGACTAATCCACAGCACACTGACACAGAGGCAGACACCTGAGGGGTCAAATCACTGCGCACAATGTGTCAGCTGATACACGGGAGTGGGAGTACAGAGTGTATTGTATGGCCTGGAGCAGGCATGACTGTCCAGCCCCACATGAATGAGGGATGAGCCCTGGACTGTAGGCAGCTGGCTAAGTATGTGTGACACACGTCATATACATACTCCTGGGGCCCAAACATTGTTCCCACCCGCAGCATGGGTGTGTGCCAGATACCCCAGCCACATGTGGTGGATCAGCTCAGCAATTGGACCACAGATCAAAGTAACACGCTGAATACATGTCAGAATACAGGCATTGTGTAAGCAATGGACCCACCCATGATGCCCACCACAGAGTCAGGGAAACAGATGCTGTCTCCCACCTTGAGTCAAGCAAACTGCAAGGACACAGTCCTAAGTGACAGAATTCCCTGCATGTAAGGGCCACACCTGGGTATCAGATGAGGAGTGGGCAGTGCACAATAGAGGGACATGGCTCCTGGACAACATGACTGCTGTACTGTGGCAGTTTAACCAGGCCCGAGGAGGGCACATAGCATGTTAGACAGAGTTCACAGTGCAGTCTTTGACTCACCCCCTCCTTGCTGCTCTCTGGCCTTCAGCTGCCCATCCAGGTCTGGAAAGACCACCGCCAGGATCCTGAGCATGTGGGGGTCAGGGTCCGTGTTCCGCCCCTCCTGCGAGGAGGCGACAGCTTCAGCTGGACCCGTGCAATCCTCCGGGTCCAGCCCCGAAGGTCCTGCCACCTCTTTTGGCAGTTGCGGATCCGGCGCTTGTAGACCCCCACGGACCGGACAGCCCGGACGATGTCCTTCCATATCTCCTGCTTCCGATGGGCAGAAGCCTGTCAGGATGACAAAGTGATAAGGCCATTACTACACATGCAACATATCCGTGCATGACACAGTTGCATATACATGTCGCAATCACAGGGGCACATGGTGTACACAGGCAGTGCACGGCTGCCCATGGACAGTTTTCCAGAAGTCACTACATGGTATCATTGCATGGGGAGTAAAACCCTGTTCAGAAGCACTGTCACTGCACCATACCTGTCCAGTGCAAGTCACTACACACTATGGGGGGTGACAACTACTCAGTGAGCCTGCTAGCCAGTGGCGTGCAGACTCTCAGCCTTGCTAGTCAGACAAAATGCACATTCAGAAAGGCAGTGCACAGGACACTCACCTGCTCCCCTGGTGTCCCATACAGCTTGCTGTACTGTGGAAGTAGGCTGTCCAGCAGGGCCTGGTTCTCCTCAAGGCTGAAGGCTGGGGCTCTCTCCACAGTACGTGCCATTGCAGGGTCCAGAGGGGCAGAGACAGCAGCAGTGCAGTGGCAGATGTCGTCTTGGAGCATGTAGTGCAGGCAAGTGGGCTCTCAGGGGAACAGCCAGCAATATATATGTGCTGGAGAGGCAGATCCTGTCCCTTGTGTCCAAAGTGATAGGTCCAAGTCGTTTGCATCTTCTGAATCTGGCCAATCCATGGAATAGCAGCACCAAAACACGCCCACAGCATCCTTCAAATCTTCAACTTCATGACATACATGATTTTGCAACATTGTTGTGGGTGACCAACTGAATTTCCAGCAACCGACTCGTTCGAAATTCGAAAACGCGTCCGTTGCCAGGCAAGCCCATTGTCAATGGGTGCGCACCGATCGGTCCATTGCGGTACAACGCGCACAGGGGTACAACGCGTACCCGCACACATTGAAGGCAATGGGCCGGCCGGAGGCACCGATCGGTCCATTGCAGTTCAACGCGCACAGGGGTACAACGCGTACCCGCACACATTGAAGGCAATGGGCCGGCCGGAGGCACCGATCGGTCCATTGCGGTACAACGCGCACAGGGGTACAACGCGTACCCGCACACATTGAAGGCAATGGGCCGGCCGGAGGCACCGATCGGTCCATTGCAGTACAACGCGTACAGGGGTACAACGCGTACCCGCACACATTGAAGGCAATGGGCCGGCCGGAGGCACCGATCGGTCCATTGCAGTTCAACGCGCACAGGGGTACAACGCGTACCCGACACATTGAAGGCAATGGGCCGGCCGGAGGCACCGATCGGTCCATTGCGGTACAACGCGCACAGGGGTACAACGCGTACCCGCACACATTGAAGGCAATGGGCCGGCCGGAGGCACCGATCGGTCCATTGCGGTAAAACGAGTACAGGGGTACAACGCGTACCCGCACACATTGAAGGCAATGGGCCGGCCGGAGGCACCGATCGGTCCATTGCAGTTCAACGCGCACAGGGGTACAACGCGTACCCGCACACATTGAAGGCAATGGGCCGGCCGGAGGCACCGATCGGTCCATTGCGGTACAACGCGTACCCGCACACATTGAAGGCAATGGGCCGGCCGGAGGCACCGATCGGTCCATTGCGGTACAACGCATCACTGTACATGTGACTGGCATAGGTCAGCATGCCTGTCTCAGATGGACATATGCCAGACACAGATAGCTCCCAGGGAGTGAGGGGCACACCTACATCACGACAGCCTGTCCAAACCTTATCATAAGGCATGTAAGGCTGCATTTCCTATTGTGTGTATGTTGGTGTACATGTTGTCCTGTGGGTGTCACCTGTGGGCAGCCACCCCCAGGCTGTGCACGTGTTCATGGGGACAGGATCCTGGGTGTTACGTGTACGTGACCACTGTGATGTGCAACTGTTCATATCTGTGCATGTGTCATGGTCACATTTCACAGTGGTGTTTGTGTATGTCATGTCACATACCCCGTGAGTCCCATGTGGGACGGTATGTTTGAGCCAGGGTGTCCCAGTGGCACAATAGTGATGGCCCTCCACAGTCTTTGTGCATGTAGTGTTTACAATGTCTCTGATTTCATGTGCACAATGGGAGACAGTCTCCACATCCACGTTGTGTGTGCATGGACTCTGATGTTGTGCGTGTGTGTCACAGACGTCCATGTCTGTCCTGCCATGGCAAGTGTGGCCACTACCTGTGGGGGTCATGTTTGTTTTGCTGTGGTGTACACATGATACTACAGGTGATGCCAGTGTCCATGTGGCATTACAGGGTCCCTGGGAATGTACCTGTCGTTGAGCTGTGGTGCTTGGGGCACATCTGTCCTCACATGTCACTGTGGGGGGTGACTGTGACACGGCATCATGATATCCAATGGGCCAACCTGGGACAAATTGATGCCACCTGTAGGACCGTGTTGACAGATGTTGGCCATGTATGTACCATACATGTCCTTCCGGTACTGCACACTTCATGTAGTTGTGCCTCATGATGATGTATGTTGGGATCTTGAGTGTGTTCAATGCCGCATATGTGGGGTGACTGACGATCTTGCTTACTTCTCCTCTGCACTGCAGGGCTCCTGCTGTCCATCGGCCATTCCCAGACCTGGCAACGATGGTGGAACGGGACAGCATCCGATGGTACCGCTTCACCAGGCAGCTGATTGAGGATTTGGCAGTGCAGTTGTCCCCACATTTGCAGCCTGGCCGGCCGTATCCTACAGCGCTGACCCCCAAGGTGAAGGTGATGGCAGCCCTACACTTCTTTGCCACCGGTACCTTCCAACATACTGTGGCGTCTGCTGGTGGGATGTCACAGACCATGTTCAGCCGTGTGCTCCGCGATGTTTTGGCGGCAATGTTGCTCTTCCTGAACCGGTACATCTATTTCCCTAGACTGCGACGACTCACTGACGTGAAGAGTGACTTTTATGCCCTGGGGAGGATGCCGCATGTCATTGGCTCCATTGATGGGACACATGTGGCTTTGGTACCACCACAGGCCCAGGAGCAGGCCTACAGGAACCGCAAGCACTACCACTCGGTCAATGCACTGGTGGTGTGTCTTGCAGACATGACCATCACACACGTGTGTGCCCGTTTCCCTGGTTCAGCACACGATGCCTTTGTGATGAGGAGTAGTCGCATCCCCAGGATGATGGCACAGATGCAGAACCAGCGTGCCTGGCTTGTCGGTGTGTACTGACTTTGTGCCATTGTGTGTGATCTGATCTGTAGTATTCCGCCCACTTTTCCAAGTCAGCTGATGTGCACTTGTCTGTCCGTAGGTGACTCGGGATACCCCAACATGCCGTGGTTGCTGACACCCCTCAGGAACCCTGTGACACCTGCCCAGATGCGCTACAATGAGGCACATGGTCGGACCAGGAGAGTGATTGAGCGGACCTTTGGTCTCCTGAAGAGCCGCTTCCGCTGCCTGGACAAGACCGGAGGGTCCCTCCCATATGCCCCTGCGAAAGTGTGCAAGATTATCATCGTCTGCTGCATGCTACACAACCTGGCAGTGCGGAAGGAGTTGCCTCTCATCCAGGATGACGATGACCAACATCCGCCACCTGTGGAGGATCCTGGCCTGGACCACGATGCCAGTGACGATGATGATGATGATGGTGATGGTGATGTCCGCACACAGCTCATCACCAACTTCTTTAGCTGAATGTGAGTATCCTGAGGTGTCATGTCAATGATGTGAGTTGGCATGATGTGTGGGTGGGGCTCTGGCGCTGTTGGAGTGTGTCCATGGGCTACTTGACTGGATGTGTGTTGCGATGTGTGGTTACAGGTGGGCTGTACTCCCCAACAGTGTTGACATGCTAACTTGGTTCTGGGTGGGTATCTTGTAACATGTATTGTGCATGAGTTTTGCTGTTCTGTCCTGTACTGCATTGCTTTTGACTGTGTGTCATTTCTGTCCTTCACAGGGTACTTTCAGATTCGTTTGGTCAACTGTGTCCACCGACGACGTGATTGCACATCCAGGCTGGTAGCTGTTGTGTCCCTACAGGTGATGTGCGCCACACCCATGGACTTCCTTCCGTCTACAGTTGTTGACTGTGTGCCCGCTACCAGGTGGGGTTACCTTGCATCTGTAGTGGTTACGGCATGTTGCTACTGTGTAATAAACCTGTGCTTCACTTAGTGATGTGCGTTGTCTGTGGTCACACATTTGACTGCCATTTGCTTACTGCACCTGTGGGCTACTTGACTACAACTGGGAATGGGTGTGGTGTCTGTGCATTGCACCGTCTTCCCTGGCAACATCAGTGTAGGCAATGAGTCAGATGGCCTAGGTGTGTATGTGTCGTGTAGCCCTGGTGGTGTGTCTCCCTCATGTGTGTCACGTTGCCTGTACTCACATACCTGTGTTTTCCTTGCAGTTCGCATACACAGTGTAATTTTGCAGTTCATCATCCCCATAACAGCACCCACGTTGGAATCACGACAGAGGCAAGTATGGTGTACTAGTGTGTTTATTGTGATACATTTGTGTTAATAGTGCATAGGATGGGTTGTGCTGTACATGAATCTTGCAATCCCAAGTTCCTAGGTGAATTGAAAGTCCGGGTAGATAGGATCCCCAGTATCGGGGCCACAGTTGTCTGACACATTGGTCCAACTTGTACTCCCCATGCAATGTGTGGGAGTAGTGTTGCCGTCAACAGGGTGAACAGTCTGTGCACAAAGGCGAACATCCAGAACAGGTTCAGGCTTCCTGGGAGTTGCGCTTGGCCATCGGCCTCTCACTTTTCCCTCCTCGGACGACCCCTCTTCTTGGGGGGGGGCCCTCAAGTGCAGGCTGCTGCGGTGCAGGGGACTCTCCGCCAGAGTCCTCCTCCCTCCCTGTGGCAGTTGCAGTTTGTTCGGCACCAGATGTTGTTGGCACACAGGGAGGTGTGGACTGGTTGCTGTTCATCTGGCGGAGGCATTGTAAAATGTCCCTGTGCACCGCCGTCATCTCATGCAGTGCATCCCACTTGGACTCCACGCGGGACATGTGTGAGTCCACACGGGACATGTGTGACTCCACGTGGGACATGTGGGAGTCCAAGCGGGCATGATGGGCAGCCTGCTGCTGTTTGATGTCTCTGAGGAGCCCCACTACCTGGCTGAGCTCTCCGGTGCTGGACTGGTACGCATCAGCTATGCGTACCAGTTGTGGGTCGTCATGCACACCAGCAACGTCTGCAAGCAGCGACCTCTGTCTCCCACCCCTCCCACCACCCCTGCTGACATGTGCAGTGTGTGCAGTGGCACGCACAGATAACCCTGGTCCACCTTGGGGGTTGGTGGTGGTGGTGGTGTCCATGGCCCCAGGATGGTCCAGGGTCACTGTGCTGGTGTTGCTCCTTATTCTGTCCATGTCGGCAGGGATGGTATTCGTGGTGACAGTCGTTGTAGGGGTGGGTGCAGGGAGTGCAGCTGGTGGTCCTGCTGGTGCTGCAGCTGGTGGTCCTGCTGGTGCTGCATGTTGACTTGCACCGGATGTGCCAGGTTGTTCATCATCGTCCGAGGAGGACAGAGGCTGTACGACGCCAGTGAGCTCGGCATCCTCTTGAGCCTGGGACTGGGACTCCTCAGCGTCTGCTGCTGTGTCCCCATCATCACCTGTTTTTGGGAGACACAAACAATGTATGTCATGTTTCTGCAGGCATCAGTGGTTGACACACATGACAGTTGTGACTGTGCCTCTGGGTGCGGGCCTGTACATTGCATTGTCCTAAGTCGTCACAGTCAGGGGTTGATATTGGTGTGGCACATTGTCCTGCATTATTTGGGCATTTCTATGTATTTTCTGGGGTGTGAACATGGTCTGCATTGCTTGTGTTTGGTTGACAGCCAGACCTCCTTCCCACCCAGCCAGCCAGTCAGTTATCCCACCATGGAACGTGCTTGCGTTGCAGAGAGTGTAAGTTGTCTCTCAGGATGTCAGTCAGTGGTGTCCTGCTGTTTGTTGGTGCACAGTTGGCAGCAGGGCCTTGTGCTCCCCACAGCAGTAGCCAGTGTCAGCCATCTTGTGAGTCCTTCTCCACTCCCTGTGATGTGAGCATGGTTCAGGGTGGTGTTGATGGGACAGTTGTGGGGGTGAGCTATGTCTGTGACTACGACTCCCATCATGCCATTGCCTCCCCCCACTTCCCAGCATTCCCATACTTACTTGCTTTTGTGTGGAGTTCAGTGGGTGTGGGTGTGAGGGCAATGGCAAGATGGCTGACAGTGGTGTCCTGCTGTTGGTTGGTGTGCAGTACCCAGCATGCCCTTGTGCTCCCCACGACACAGCAACAGTGTCAGACATCTTTGATGGGCCTTTCCACTCTCTGTGGGATGTGCATGCGTGAGTGTGAGCTTGCTGGGCCATGTGGTGGGGGATGTAGGGCTGTGAGTACGACTCCCATCATGCTATTGCCTCCTCCCCCCTTCCCAACATGCCCATGCTTCCTTCCTTTTGACTCTGCTTCCCTATGGGTTGGGCTGGCTGTGCTGACAGGATGGCTGGGAGTGTTGTCCTGGCAGTTGTTTGGCTAAGAGTCCCAAGAGTGTCCCTGTGCTTCACACAACATAACCCAGGGTGGTGGTGCTTTGTGGGATCTTGTGTTAGGATGGAGGGCATTGCATTCTACCAGGTGGGTACTGTGGAGTTTGTGTTGGGGAGGGTGTGAGGGGAGGTGCTGGTGACTATAGTCAGTGCTGCAAGTCCCCCTTCCCACCCAGCCAGCCAGATATCCCACCATGGAACGTGCTTGCATTGCAGGGAGTGTAAGTTGTCTCTCAGGATGTCAGTCAGTGGTGTCCTGCTGTTTGTTGGTGCACAGTTGGCAGCAGGGCCTTGTGCTCCCCACAGCAGTAGCCAGTGTCAGCCATCTTGTGAGTCCTTCTCCACTCCCTGTGATGTGAGCATGGTTCAGGGTGGTGTTGATGGGCCAGTTGTGAGGCTGAGCAATGTCTGTGACTACGACTCCCATCATGCTATTGCCTCCACCCCCATTCCCAGCATGCCCATGCTTCCTTCCTTTGACTCTGCTTCCCTGTGGGTTGGGCTGGCTGTGCTGACAGGATGGCTGGGAGTGTTGTCCTGGCAGTTGTTTGGCTAAGAGTCCCAAGAGTGTCCCTGTGCTTCACACAACATAACCCAGGGTGGTGGTGCTTTGTGGGATCTTGTGTTAGGATGGAGGGCATTGCATTCTACCAGGTGGGTACTGTGGAGTTTGTGTTGGGGAGGGTGTGAGGGGAGGTGCTGGTGACTATAGTCAGTGCTGCAAGTCCCCCTTCCCACCCAGCCAGCCAGATATCCCACCATGGAACGTGCTTGCATTGCAGGGAGTGTAAGTTGTCTCTCAGGATGTCAGTCAGTGGTGTCCTGCTGTTTGTTGGTGCACAGTTGGCAGCAGGGCCTTGTGCTCCCCACAGCAGTAGCCAGTGTCAGCCATCTTGTGAGTTCTTCTCCACTCCCTGTGATGTGAGCATGGTTCAGGGTGGTGTTGATGGGCCAGTTGTGAGGCTGAGCAATGTCTGTGACTACGACTCCCATCATGCTATTGCCTCCACCCCCTTCCCAGCATGCCCATGCTTCCTTCCTTTGACTCTGCTTCCCTGTGGGTTGGGCTGGCTGTGCTGACAGGATGGCTGGGAGTGTTGTCCTGGCAGTTGTTTGGCTAAGAGTCCCAAGAGTGTCCCTGTGCTTCACACAACATAACCCAGGGTGGTGGTGCTTTGTGGGATCTTGTGTTAGGATGGAGGGCATTGCATTCTACCAGGTGGGTACTGTGGAGTTTGTGTTGGGGAGGGTGTGAGGGGAGGTGCTGGTGACTATAGTCAGTGCTGCAAGTCCCCCTTCCCACCCAGCCAGCCAGATATCCCACCATGGAACGTGCTTGCATTGCAGGGAGTGTAAGTTGTCTCTCAGGATGTCAGTCAGTGGTGTCCTGCTGTTTGTTGGTGCACAGTTGGCAGCAGGGCCTTGTGCTCCCCACAGCAGTAGCCAGTGTCAGCCATCTTGTGAGTCCTTCTCCACTCCCTGTGATGTGCGCATGGTTCATGGTGGTGTTGATGGGACAGTTTTGGGGCGGGCAATATGTGTGACTGCGACTCCCATGATGCTATTGGCTACACTGACTTGGCCAGCATACACAGAATTCCTTCCTTTGAGTGGTCTTCACTGTGTGTTGGTGTTGTTGTGGTGGCTACATGTGTGGATGTGTGTGTTAGTTCTATTTGTGCCACTGCCTAGCTGTAGTTGTGGTTGTGTTTGTACATGTGTTGGCACAGTTGGATGTGACTTTTTTGATGGCATGTGTTGTGTTTATCTGACTGACATACACATTTTGGGATGATTCTGTTCTAGTTGCTGTGTAATTGCTATGAGTGCATGGTTTGACTCTCCCCTTGACAGTGATGTGTGTGTTTTGTGGCAGTTTATTGTGTACATTTGTTGTGTACTCACCAGGCTCTGGGATGTCCTCTAGTCCATATACGCTCACTGGCGGAAGGATGGCCCGCACCTTCTCCTCCCAGGGCCTGAGGTATATTGGCTTGGCAGGAGGGCCACTGCCGGTGTGTTGGCTGTTGATGTAGTCTTTCTTCAGCATGTCCCGTACCCTCCTGCGCACGTCATACCACCTGTTCTGGATGTCCGTCTTTGTGCGCCGACATGGTGATTGGGCGTTCACCCTGTTGATGATCCTCTCCCACATCTTGGTTTTCTGCGACATGGGGGTCTGTTGGACCAGAGTGCCAAACAGCTGTGGCTCCACCCTGAGGATCTCGTCTACCATGACTTCCAATTCACTATCTAGGAACTTGGGATTCTTCTTGGGGGGCATGGTGATGGGTGGTGATGGTGGGTGATGTGTGTGTTGGTGTGCAGGTGAGGGTGTGTGGGTGTGTGTTGTGCTGGGTGTATGCGAGGTAGGTATTTGTTGGTGTGCTGATGGTGTGTGGCTTGTGTGAGGGATGAGCTGTGGGTGTGTGGTTGCTTTCTCTTGGGTGCTGGCAGTGGAATGGCATTTGCAAAGGCTCATGGTAGTGATTTGTGTCCTTTATATAGGTGGAGTTGTGGGTGTGTCCTTGTTCTCTGTCCCCACCCCCCCAGTATTTATTGGCTTGGTAATTGCATGTTTGGCCTTTTTTTGGTTGATTTTTCCTTTGTGCTGTTTGTGTATGTTGGAAACGTTCTTGTGACCGAGTCGGACCCTGCATTGGTCTCGTACGGTGTTTTCCGTTTCGTTCACGCTGTGTTTGTGCAGTTTTCTATGCTGCGTACGCGTCGGTCACGGTGTATTGTGTTGCTTCGGCTCGGTTTTGTATGCGTGTCGGTCGTACGGCTTGTCCTCCGTCCGACTCGGTCGTGGTTTTCGCGCCTTGCATCGTACTTTGCGGTTTGGAGTTAGCGTGTACGTTTCGGTCGGATTTGTTCCAGGTGCGTGTCGGTCGGTTGGATTCGCGTGTTTTTCCGGCCGGATTGCAATTTTCCGTGCGGCTCGGTCGGTCGACTTGGTTTCGTTACGTGTCGGTCGGTATTTTTTCCGGATCCGAGTCGGTCGGTGCTTTTTCCGGCCCGAATCGGAATCGACCCCTGAGTCTTGTAACCAGCAAGACATGAGTTTGGTTCTTTGCGGGTTTGAACTAAATGTTTAGTTATTTTAAGGTAAATAAAAATGGATTCTATCGCATAGTATAAAAAAAAATCTTTAGGTGCCAAGAACATTTAATTTTGTGTTGTATGCTAAATAAATGGTTCTGATTGAAGTAATGTCAGCATACACACGCATACACACACACACGCAGCTGACGTTCCCAAGTAACACATTTTGACACGTGTCTTCAATAAATATAGAGCACTAGAAAGACAGAAACGCGTTCACGTTATTATATTAACATTTACTTCTTGCCAAAATGTAAAACGGGGTGCTGACTCTGGCTGCATGGTGGGAGCATCCAACATGCTCTGTTTGACCTCCAAAAACTACTCCACACAAGGACACAATTCTAACAATAGAAATTTCTGATTGTGCGTGAAGTGATGCATATGTAGCTGGCTGTAGCTTTGTGGGAAGGAAAAGATTCCCGCATCACCCATCCTGCAAGCTGATGCTCCGACAGGCACCGAGATTGTTTGCTTAATCTGTAAAGTATCCTGCATCGGTCACACTTAGGATGGTGTGTGTGCGTAGGCTGGCCTGGAACCAAGAATAGCTGCTAGAAAAATAATCTGCGAGGACCCCTCAATCCAACAATGCTTCCGAGGGATTCTGAAAAGAGACAAATGCATTTACTCCCCTGAGGATTATTAAACCATAAATATTAAAACAGTTTTCCTCCTGGCAAAATTGTGTTTTCACTCCTGATTTGTATGCTTTGGGATCTATGTTTAAAAAAACCTTGATGGATGAAATAGGATGGTCCCTTCCATGAACTCCCCACAGTGCGCCATTTCGCTGCACGAGGTGACTGAAGGGCGCGCAACCTGTCCAACTCGTTGCAATATTCGCAGCAAATATTTCAGATTTAATTTGTTATCCAATCATAATGAACTTGCCAAAACACACTCTCGTGGCGTTGAGGTGAAAGTGCCTCTTGATTGCATGGCAGTCACAGTCGGCTCTTTGATTTTGCTCTATTTATTTTTCGTGAATGAGCCGGGACCTTGCAGACTTTCTGAAAGGTGTTTGCACGGGTAAAGTAAGCTATTTTTCTTATTTCAGAGCGAGGCTCGGGCTGAATGAATCATTTCAGTCTGCGCACAAACCAAGGCTGCTGTGTTGCGCTGTGAAATTATATAAACACACAAAGGGCCAGTTCAGCGGTCCCTGCTTAGCGTTAAGAAGGCCCAGGGTGATCTAAGCATCTGGGCACTTTTTTTCCATGGCCTGCATTAGCGCGTGCAGCAGTTGGCTGTGTTTTGCTTTCCTGCGAGTCCAAAGGAAAGTTTGAGGTTTTACATTCTGACTGGTACGGGACAAGGCTTACGATCTCATTGGTGGAGGCAGCGAAATAACATAGCCTTTATTCACATCTGTCTTGCAAGCAGGGCGGCTGCTGGAATGCCCACTCTGAAGCAGTAACGAGTTTCTGAGCGGAGGGAAGAGTTGGACACCGAGTGGCTGGTTACACGTTTGCTGAAGAGCACGAGCCGCGCTCCAGCGCTCGCAGAAATTATTTCCTGTCAGGAATGGGAGAAAGCATTTCTTAGAGCTCTCAAGATTTTTTATGAACATCAGGAAGGCATTTTCAATACTTTTCGATGGTAAGTCCAATTTTGCGATACATCATTTTTATTGCGATGCTTTTAAACTGCGATTGAAAGAAAGGTAAATGTTCCAGGCATTTTTGTGGCTTGAATGGGCTCCGGGGTTGGGGTAGAGCCAGTCTCACACAGTGGGGCTGACCAAAGAGCAGCTTTCCTGTATTCCGTAATTGCCAGCAAGCATCTCTGTTCATTTCAATGACGTAGTCTCTACAAAATCTTCATATCCTTACATCTTTCAGTGTCTGTGCTGTCTCATATCTCACAAACGTAGTCTGTCACTGACTTGGATTTCTCCTTTGCTAATTCCCGATTATATATACTTCCTTTGGCCAAAGGTTTGATGCTTCTTTTCTGCATATTGTTTGGTTTTCTGAAATTCCACTCCCTCGAGTCTGCAAATCAGGTGTTTATGGTGAGCTCGCATTTTATATGTTCTTTGGTTCCTGGCACAGTAGCCAGGTGGGGTCTACACATCTGTAGGTAATAACTCACAAGGAAAATATTTCACTAAATATTTTACAAGGAGAATTTGTTTTCACTAACAAATAATTATGCATTGTCGGTCTGTACTAGCCGTGAACAACAGCGCAGTGCTGCCTCTGGTCCTGAGAATTCCTCTGGGATATACTGCTGTCCCATGGTGTGTTTCATATTTTGAATGATACATGTAGAAGATCGCGCGAAGGAGGCCTTTGCATAGCACACAGAGGGGTATATTGACAAGGGGAAAGTGCCACCAGAACGTCACTTTTTAGCGACGTTCTGGTGGCGCTATGCCCTTCTCCATATTTACAAAGCGGCACTAAGCCACTTTCAGTGCCTTAACGCCACCTTGTAAATACAGCCCCTTTACACGCATCACTTTGTATCGAAGGGGTGTGCTATGGTGGTTGCTGTGGGCGTTCCACTGCAACACCAATTGCATTTTGACTCTGCCCCAGATTTACAAGGATGTGTAAACCTGAGGCAGCGCCAAAGGGCGTTAGAATGGCACAACGAGGAGAAATACTTTTATTTCTCCTTGTTTTTTGCTGCAGCACATATAGAATGAGGAAACAGCATTAATGATTGTTCATGTGCAGAAAGGTGCCCCTTCCTGCACATAAACCTTCATTAAATAATGACGATTTGCTACATCTGTGTGCTGCAAAATGCAGCACACATCGAAGTGGCAAATCACCATTATTGATTGTTTATATTCAGGAAGGGAAATCTTCATGCACATAAACAATCATTCCCTGCAATCCAGGCACCCTTGCACTATGGTACAAGGGTGCCTGCGTTGAAGCTAATTAGCTAATTTTAGCGCCAGTGCTACAGAAAACATATGGATGCGCCGTATTGTTGTAAATAAGGCGCAGACCTGCGTTTTGGAAATGTCAGAGTGCAACACTTCCAAATTTGGTGCAGTTCCGCGCTCTGACATTTCCTTGTAAATATGTCCCATAGTGACCACAATAGCGTTATAGTGCTGTTTACCAATGGACAGAAATATTCCTATAGGAACTTGTACAAAATGAACCTAAAAGGATGTCAAAGGGAAGAGGAGCTAAGATGAGCACTCAGGACGGCTAGGGCCACATTACTGAGGAAGAAATGTGAACATGGATAAGTGAATTTTCATGAGGTAGTTAGGTGTATATTGACTTGGAACAAAGGGTAACATTGATGACAAGTTAAAGTGAGTATTGATTATAAGGTAAGGTCTATATTGGTAGGGAAGTAAGAGGGACATTAATGTCATGATGAGATTATTGATATTAAGGGAAGGTGTATATTGGTAGAAAAGTAAGGTGAACATTGATGGCAAGTGAAGGTCAGGATTGATTGTCAGGTGTGGTGCATACTGATGGGTTAATCAGGTGGTGTTTATTTATGTTTGTATGTTTTATTTCTATATTGCTAACCTAGCCTAAATGGAGTGGAGCACTGTACATGGTCAAAGAAAAACATAAAGTCAAGAAGTGATAAGATAGCTGGTTTGTGGTCTGGTCATGCATAGTGATGCAGTGTTCTTTAAAGAGGTGTGTCTTCAACTCTTACCTAAATTGGAGATGTATTTGGCCCAATGAATATGGGGATGTTGTTCCAGATCCTTGGTACATAGATGGAAAGGTTCTGCTACTTTGTTTTTTGTTCTTTTTTACACTTTTAGGTGATGGTGTCTTGGTTGCGTGCGTGCCAAGAACTGCCAGAGATGGTGAGCTTGTCGGAAAGATAAACATGTATGGTGGTTGTGATGATTATGCAAATGATGCAGCTGGGTTTGAAGATGGGTCAGTTTGCAATGGGAGTCAATGGAGTTCCATCAGGATGGGGAGACGTGATCATATTTCTTCAGGCCTTCGATGGGAGAACTGAGGGGTGTAGGATGCGCTAAAGGGGTTATAATAATGAAGTCTGGGAAGCCTTGCAACAGGGCGTTACCACCATGCAGAAGCAAAAATATAAGGGCTTGAACAGAAGTTCTGAAAGTGCTTTTTGGAAAAAACTGTTTCTCTTTCCTTAGAAGAGAGAAGTGGTACTAGGCCGTCTCTGTTTGCTTGGTAATGATGTGGAGGTGAGGTGAGTTCTTATATATGGTTGGTAAAAGGTTCTAAGTTGCGTATGTACAAGCCTTGATGTTTTGGAGGTATTCCATGATCTGTCCAGGTGCCTGGGCGTGTGTGAGGCATGGACAGGTGTGGAATGAATATTAGTCAGATAGCGTTGGTGTGCACCTCCTGCTTGTTTGCCAAAACGTTTGGTACACCAAATAACAAGGAGTTAATATCATGGAAGTCAAGTTTGGCAATTCCCAACCTGTAAAATAAGTATTAAGAAGGTACACATTTATTTCGATTTATTTTATTTAGTCTGCTCAAGTTTATGGACATTGATTTACCAACATGTTGGGACAGCACAAGTCACAACCAAGTCTCTTTGCTCCCATAACATCATATGCTTGACCCCTTATCCCACCTTTCACCCCTCTGAAACCTCTTATTTGTAGCTTAGGGCAAGGAGTGGAAACCACAGAAAGTAAACATCGCTTCAAATGTACTGCTTACATTGTGTACCTGCCATTGACTTAAAGACCCATGTAGTCAAAGGGAGCCAGGGAAGTGCCAGGGTACCAGTCAACCCAGGACGGCAGCTGCCACCCATGACTACCCCAGTACACTCCTATGCAGAAGTTTGCTATGTATCTTTTTTCTACATAGTGTACCTCACTTTGATACAAGTGCATGAGTGTCCTCAACCACTCTGTTCATCCAGACCGAAATTTGAATGAGAAAAATTAGCTTAATAAGTGCGAAGATTATTTTCAGAAAGCTATATAATGAATCACGAGTCAAGAGCTTGAAATAATTGACCAGAAACAATAAAATAATATATTCAGAAATACTGTTGAATATCACTAAATTGTCTTAGTTATGGCATAACAGCTTTCATGCGTTGTATCTCTGTGAAGGGGTAAATTATCTCAGACAGCAGGGCCAAATGTCACATTGCAAAGAAAAATACAATTTTTCAAAACCCTGTGATATTAATCAACCTGCTCGTGAACCTTGGGAGATCTTTGCCGTCCTGTTGTTGGTTTGGGACTCGGAGTACCACAACAACTTGAGCCCAGGAAAGGAGGGGCCACTGCTTCCCGCACCGCGTGCTTTGAAAAGTGCATTGTCACCACCTGCGGGGCTGGACACGTGTGGGCCTGGCCAAGGGCGGTCCCGTCTTGCGACCGCCAGCGCCACTAAGAGCCAGGGCAGTGCCACCCCTCTTGGCTTTGTGACCTAGTGCGGTTTGGCTCCATTAACAAGTCTATTCTCATTCTATTCAGGTACTGTAATTACATTTACCTGTGAGGATTCCCTATATCCTGCTGCATGCACTTTGTGACCTAGTGCGATTTGGCTCCATTAACAAGTCTATTCTCATTCTATTCAGGTACTGTAATTACATTTACCTGTGAGGATTCCCTATATCCTGCTGCATGGACTGATTTTTTGCACTCTTGTATGCTAGTTGGGAAAGTTCCTTACCACCAAGCATTAATCTTTATTAATTTTGCATATCAACCAGGGTGCGACATTGTTCCCAAGTGCTCATTGGCCGTGTTCTATGCCTGTTTTGACTCTATGTGCATTTGATGGGGTGGGACCCTGTCCCCCACCCTAGACTACCTAAACCTATAATACTTGCTTGCAGACGAGGAGGGGCTGCTGTTGTCTCCCCTTTGCCGAGAGCCTTTTAAGCGCTTTACCTGATTCTGCGGCACCTGGAGGAGATTGGAAGAGTCTTGGCTGGACTACCTCCCTTGATTTGTTTTTAGGTCTTGCCTAGGCAGCACTTGTGCTGTGTCTTCGAGACATGCTGTATTCAGGATATGGGCATAAAGCTCCGGCCACTTTCCACTCATCTTTTTAATTGGCTCCTGTCCCTGTTCTTTGTAAATGGTGGCCTTTCATTGGTCAGTAGGCTAAGTAGTCCCTCCTTAGTACCGCCTTGTCTCTTCTTGTAACCTCCCATGAGGACACCCCCTGTTACATGCGTTGTTACTCCCTAGGTTTTAATTACCGCCTCAAGGCACTATTTTCTTAAAAGGCTTCAGGCAGGACACACACTTGGTCCAAGCTAGGCTGGCAGTGGTTACTTCACTCACTAGAACATCTCACATTTATATGAGACCATCTATAAATTTCCCTTCATAAGCTCTACACAGAGTACAACCTAATCCAAAATTAATGTAACAATTCTTTTGTCACATTTCAAAGCTACTAATTGTATATATGGACATAGCTATTTGAATGTACTCGTAGTACTGCTTTGCATGCAATGCATTATGGGTAGGGTGGATTTACCATATCTCCTGCAGGGTGCAGTACCATATGTGACCAAAAGAGGTCCCCTTTTGGCCACATATGGTACTGCGCCCTGCAACATGACTAGGTAAAAAAAATTGAAGTGATGCATGTTGGTAGAGATGCACTTGTGATTAATCCAGTATAACCATTACAAAATTAGACAATTACATGCAAACTTAAAAAACTTAGTGTTCATTCGGTGAGGGGGTTCCACCTCAACCCCTGGTATTTAAATCTGTGATAACTACAACCGTCGGTCTAAACACCATGTGCACTACTGTGTCCCTCTCCGGAGTTCCTAATCAAGTGTTACTCGCTTAGACTTTGATAACAATGGTATATAACAATTAGCTATAAGTAGACAGCCAAATTTAGTTTCCAAAACACATAATGTTAATCTGAAGTAAACATAAAGTCCATCGATATGATGTAAAGGAGACAACACAGAGATTGATGAGTAGTCCAATTGAGAGATGCTTCTTTAATTTGCTAGAATGATGAAACGTATCAATGCCAATACATTTTGGGCCTCTAACTGGCCCTTCGCCAGGGGTATCTATAAGCAAGTATACATTGTATGTACAATCAATGTATTTGAAACCATACATGTTTTGACAATACTTATGTGAACAGATCGGTAGAGACAATTGTAACCTTATAACAAGAGAGCCAAAATTTGATCGAAGGCAAAACAAGAAGTGAACCATGCATAGACGGTCAAGTGTATAAAGAAGTTGAGAAAATGAAATATGTGAGAGAAAAAATTCGAAGCTGATGCCTACTCAAACTTCTGATTGGAGTGGGCGATAAGGAGCCACAACCGCTTCTAGTCATGCACAAAAGTATGCGTAATCAACTTGTGTGTGCTAGTGATCTCATAGTGAACGGAGATTAGCGATCAGTGAAAGCATGCCAAATACGAGGTGTGTGTGGAAGTGCTAACCTTGTCGTAATCATGGACGAGGGAGTTGAGAACAAAACGCCGTGATCCGCAAATCACCGGATTCCATGATGATCGTAGAACAAAAAGAGGAAAGGTAATATATAAACCAGTCTGCAAAGGTCAGAAAAACCGTGTTCACAAACTACTGTGACAAGAAATACTCGCTGTGTACTAACCTTGTTATTCCCGACGCACTAGGCGTATGCGAACGTGTCTTGTGTCGTTGCCGTGTAACTCAGAACCACCATTGAATGAAAACAGCGTGAATCGTCATAAATGACCTGCATGCCCGACGTGATTAGGTGAAGAGGACGTGAAGAAAAGGGAAAAAAGACTTAAGGAAAAAAGAAAGAAAGATAGAAGACTGTCCGAGAACCAGAATGTGCTGTGAGAATTGCGATAACGTTGTTGCCACATACATGATTTTTGCTAAAAAAATATGCACCAACCAAGGATGCGAGGGTGTCAGCGGCGCGCTTCTTCGGGGATGCGCCGGCGTCTGATGCGACGTCGACACTCTTCTCCGGCGATGCGAGAATCAGCGGCTGCGGCGACACGCTTCTTCGTCTTGAGTCGCGCTTCCAGCTCCCAGAGACACGCAAGTGTGTCAGAAGGTCCAAATTCCCAGCAAGGGAATACAGGGGGAGCTGGTGGGTGAAGTCTGTTGTCCCTGAGACTTCAACAGGAGGCAAGCTCTGAAATCAAGCCCTTGGAGATCCTTCACAAGTTGATGAAAGTACACACAAAGTTCCCTTCTCCTTTCTTTGGCAGTCAGGCAACCACTGCAGGCAGATCCCTCTAGCTTAGGGATAGTCTTCTCCTCAGTTTCTTCTTGGTTCCGCTCCTCAGCAAAGGTTTCTTCTTGTTTCCCAAAAGTGATCTAATTTCCTAGGGGTCTGGGTCCCCTTTTTATACACCTTTTCTCTTTGTTCTCTGAGGGCAGAGAGGCCTTTGCCTAGTCCAAAACCAGTTCTGGTCAGTCCTGGAGCACTTTGTTTACAGGACTCCTTCTTTCCTTTCAGAATGTGGGGCAGAGTGCTCAGCCGCCCGGCAGGAGGTGGAGCCAGCATTGTGGAAGGCAGGCACAGCCCTATTCAGACCCAGGTGCAACTCCTCCCTCCACTCTGGATGCAGATCTCTCTATTCAGCCCTGGGCTGACTCACCCTGTCTCCTGGAGTCCCCCAGCCCCTGTCACTCACAAACCCAGACAAAGAATACACAACTTAGCAGAGGCAGGCTTGGATAGTTAGGCAAGAAAATACCTACTTTCTAAAAGTGGTATTTTCAAACAAAGAATGTTAAAACCAACTTCACTAAAAGATATATTTTATCATCCTGAGTTCAGGCATACTAAATTCGTTTTTCTACCATGTTCCCTGGGTCAGTTAGGATTATAAGGTGTAATAATCAAACTGCCCAGTCTGGCCTAGGGGGAACAGGTAGCCTTGCAATAGTGAAAAACGAAAACGGCTGTAATTCACTATTAGGACATGCCACATACACCAGGGCATGTCCTACCTTATACTTACAATGCACCCTGCCCATGGGCCTACCATAGGGGTGTCTGATATGAAGAGAAGGGAAGGTTTAGGGACTGGTAAGTGGGTGCACTCACCAAGTCGACATGGCAGCCCTAGGCTGCACACAGGCTCTGCAATGGCAGGCCTGAGACACATTTTACAAGCTGCTTCTGTGGGTGGCACAACCAGTGCCCCAAGCCCACCAGCAGCATTGGATTTACAAGCCCTGGGCACACTCAGTGCACTGTACTAGGGACTGACAAGTAAACCAATCATCCAATCATGGAGTCACTAATACATAACACAATTTATCATAGGGAGCACTTGCACTGTGGCACTGAATAGCAGTGGCACAGTGCCCAAAGCATCTAAACCAGCAAAAACAGATCAATAACATTGGAGGCATCATAAAAAAATGGAAGGGAGACCCAAGCCAAGGATGCCAGGTCTAACACGTGTCCCCTCCAGCTGAAATGTGGGGAGAACTATCCTACCTCTAGGGAGTTCTCTTCACTAAGGCGGAAAAATATGGACAGACCATCAGCATTGGCATGTTCTGTACCAGGGCGGTGTTCCACCGTGAAGTCCATCCCCTGTAGGGAAATGGACCACCTCAACAGCTTTGGATTCTCACCCCTCATCTGCATCAACCATCTGAGGGGCCTGTGGTCTGTCTGAACCCGGAAGTGAGTCCCAAACAGGTATGGTCTCAGCTTCTTCAGCGCCCAGACCACAGCAAATGCCTCACGCTCAATAGCACTCCACCTCTGCTCCTGTGGAAGTAACCTCCTACTAAGGAAGGCTACAGGTTGGTCTAGGCCCTCCCCATTCATCTGTGACAAAATAGCCCCCACACCATGCTCTGAAGCGTCTGTCTGAATGATAAACTCTTTGGAGAAGTTGGGGGCCAGGAGCACGGGAGCCATGCACATGGCTGTCTTCAAGGTGTCAAAAGCTTGTTGACAGGTGTCAGTCCAAATCACTCTCTTAGGCTGCTTCCTGGAAGTCAGCTCTGTCAAGGGTGCAACAATGCTGCCATACCCCTTGACAAAACTCCTGTAATACCCGGTGAGTCCTAGGAAGGCTCTCACCGCTGTCTGGGTCTTGGGGGGCTCCCAAGCCAGAATGGTATCTATCTTGGGCTGTAGGGGCGCCACCTGGCCGCTCCCAACCTGGTGTCCCAAGTACACCACGGAACCCTGCCCGATCTGGCACTTACTCGCCTTGATCGTGAGGCCTGCCCTCCGCAGAGCCATCAACACTTCCCAGAGGTGGCGCAGATGTTCTTCCCAACTGGCGCTGAATACTGCAATGTCATCCAGGTAGGCGGCACTGAACTCTTCCAGTCCAACCAACACCTGGTTGACCAACCTCTGAAAGGTGGGAGGGGCATTCTTCATCCCAAAGGGCATCACCCGGAATTGATAGTGCCCATCTGGTGTGGAGAATGCTGACCTCTCCTTTGCCCCATCAGTCAAGGCGATATGCCAGTACCCAGACGTTAAGTCAAACGTACTGAGGTACCGGGCAGCCCCTAACCGATCTATGAGCTCATCAGCTCTGGGGATGGGGTGTGCGTCAGTCCTGGTGACGGAATTGAGTCCTCGGTAGTCCTCACAGAACCGGAGTTCGGGTGTGGCACCAGGCGCGGCAGCCTTTGGGACCAAGACCACTGGGCTGGCCCAAGGGCTGTGAGAGGACTCAATTACCCCCAATGCAAACATCTTGGAGACCTCCTCCTTGATGCAAGCTCTCACCCTGTCAGTAACCCTGTAAGCCTTGTGCTTGACAGGAAGACTGTTCCCAGTGTCCACATCATGGACGCACCAGTCAGTGACACTAGGAACCAGGGAGAACAGGTCAGGAAACTGCCCCAAAAGTTGGCGACAGTCACCTTGCTGCTCAGGTGTCAGGGAGGGAGAGAGGTTCACACCCTCCACTGATCCATCTTGCTCTTGGGCTGACAGGAGGTCAGGAAGAGGCTCGGTCTCCTCCTCCATCCCAGCATCTGTAGCTAAGAGCATGCCCACTTGGGACCTCTCCAAGTGGGGCTTCAGGCGGTTGACGTGCAGGACCCGCAAGGGGTTCCTGGGAGACCGCAGGTCCACCAAGTAGGTAACAGGACTCTTGTGCTCCACCACCTCAAAGGGTCCGGTCCACTTATCCTGGAGCGCACAGGGCTCCACTGGGGCCATGACCCACACTTTCTGACCAGGTTGAACCTCAACCAGAGTGGCATTCTGGTCGTACCACCGCTTCATTTCCTCCTGGCTGGCTTCCAGATTTGCCTCAGCAAGTTGCCTGAAACGCCTAGTTTGGTTCCTGAAGGCCAGCATGTAGCTATATACATCCTGGGGAGGTTTCCTGGGAGATTGCTCACAGCCTTCCTTGACCAAACTCAGAGGTCCTCTCACTGGGTGACCATACAGAAGCTCAAAGGGGCTGAACCCTAGAGACTTCTGTGGCACCTCACGGTATGCAAAAAGAAGGCATGGCAAGAGGACGTCCCACTTACGCCTCATGGGTTCTTCCAGACCTATAATCATGCCCTTCAGGGACCCGGTTGAATCTCAACCAACCCATTTCCTTGGGGGTGGTAAGGAGTGGTGAACTTGTACGTTACACCGCACTCCTGCCACAGGGACTTCATATACTTGGATATAAAGTTAGTACCTCTGTCAGACACCACCTCTTGAGGGAACCCCACACGGGAGAAAATTCCCATCAGTGCCCGTCCCACCACGGGGGCCGTGACTGTCCTCAGAGGGATGGCTTCAGGGTACCAGGTGGCATGGTCCACCAAGACCAGGATGAACCTGTTGCCCATGGCTGTCTTGGGGTCCAGTGGCCCCACAATGTCAATACCCACCCGTTCAAAGGGGGTGCTGACTACAGGGAATGGCTGGAGAGGAGCCTTCTGCTTCCTCCCACTCTTTCCACTTGCCTGGGAAGTCTGACAGGTCCTGCAGTGAGTGGCGGCACTCCTGCGCATCTGGGGCCAAAAGAAATGGGTGACAAGCCTTTCAAAGGTCTTGTCCTGCCCCAGATGTCCTGCTAAAGGTACATCATGAGCCAAACCCAGTAGGAAGGCTCTGAAGCGCTGGGGTACCACCAGCACACAGGCTGACCCAGGCTCAGCAACCTTAGGCTCGCTATACAGGAGACCATTCTCCCAGTAGATCCAATGTGATCCAGACTGATCACCTGCTGCCTGGTCTGTGGCCTGTTGCCTCAGACCCACGAGAGAAGGGCACTTGTTCTGCTCCTCGCAGAACTCCTCCCTGGAGGGTCCTCCATCTTGCTGCCAATGGGTCAGCTCAGGCAGGTCCCCCAGTTCAGCTACCTGTTCCCCTGTAGGCTCCAGGGCATCCCCCTCAGGGTCTGCCTCCTCCTGGACCCTGGGAACTTCGGGGGCCGGTTTCCCGCGCCCCCTGCCTCTTCTCTCTCCGGCAGGCACCTGGGCCTCCCTCTCAGGCTCCAGGTCCTCTTGAACACCTCTGGTTGCCATGGACCGGGTGGTCACACACGCCCAATCAGGCAAGCCCAACATCTCCAAATGAGCACTCCGCTCCACCTTAGCCCAACGGGAGCTATCCAAATCGTTCCCTAACAAACAGTCAACATGCATGGCTGGCCTCACAACTACTTGAAGAGGACCAGAGACCCCCCCCACTCAAAGGGAACCTGAGCCATCTTGCAGTGGCTCTCTGTGTTGTCAGCGGCAACAACTGGATAGAATGCATCAGGGACCACCTGCTCTTTAGACACCAGGTGACACTTGACAGCTGTCACACTGGCTCATGTGTCTCTCAGAGCCTTCACCCTATGGCCATTGATGGTCACCCACTGCCTGTACTTCTTAGTGTTCTCAGGCAGTTGGGTCCTAGGGACCATCTCAGAGTCTCCTAATGAGACAAGGGACAATACTACGGGATCCCGCCCACCTTGGGCACCCATCTCCTCCACCAGGGCTACACTAGCCAACTGACGGGGGACTGCACCAGGGGGTGCTGGCTTTCCAAACAAAGGGCAATGGGGATCATTGGCCCTGTGGCCTAGGGCGCCACACTTGTAGCACACCAGGGGTCCCCTATGAACAGGTGGACCTGTCGGGGCCCCATGCTTATTCTCAGGGGGAGGCTGGGAACCTTTCCCTTGGGGTTTACTTTGGGGCCCTCTCTGGAACTCCCTCTGTTTACCCTTGTCCCCCCCACTCCTCTGCTGGGGACCCTGCCCACCCTTGGCGGAGTCTCCCACGTGACCCTTGTGGACCCGGGTGCTCACCCAGCGGTCCGCCTCCTCAGCAAGCTGCCTAGAGTTAGTCAGCCTCCTGTCAATCAGGTGCTGGCGTAGCTCAGGAAAACAATTACTGGACAAGTGCTCCCATGCAATCAAATCAAAGAGTGCCTGAAAATCATTTGCTTTGCTACCCTTTACCCACTCATCCAAGGCTCTGCAAAAAAAGGTCACATACTCAACCCAGGTACTGCCTTCAATCTTCTTACAGTTCCTGAACCTCTGCCTATAGAGTTCAGGAGTCAACCCATACCTGGTCATCAATGCATTCTTCATGTGGCTGTAGGAATTATAGACTTCAGAGGGCAAGTCCAACAAAGTATCCCGCCCCTCACTAAGGAACCGACCCCACAACCCCGCTCCCCAATCCTTCTCAGGGACCCGGTGGGAAGTCATGGCTACCTCATAGGCCTTGAACCATTGCCCAATATCATCATTCTTAAAAAACTCCTTGACCACATCCTTAGGAATATACACCCTAGCCTCAACAGGCATTGACGGTGCGCTGCCACCAGAGGGAGTAATCTCTAAGCTCCTAGCTTTCAAATCCAACTCCCTCAAACTTTTCTCATGCTCAAGCTGCATTCTCTTTTCTTCCAATTTCCTAATTTCCAATTGCCCACTCATTTTGGCCAGCTCCAACTCATGCATCCTATTCTTTTCTCTGTCCTCCAGCTCTTCTGGGGACAGACCTCTGGCAGAAACACTGCTACCCACGGGGGAAGATGCTCTCCTCTCCCTTGGACCCACTGGCCCATCCAGCTGCTCATCTGCATTCTCAGCCCCTTCCTCATTCTCAGGGGTATTCCTTGCTTCAACCCAGGCCCTCAGCGCCTTTTGGAAATCATCCTTCTTGGTGATTCCGGTCATAGAAACTTTGAACTTCCTGCAGAAGTGCTTGAGCTGGTTAACGGTGTAGCATTCCAGTTTCTCCTCTTCCCAATCATTATCAACAGATACTATGGATGCTGCTGTATCCATGGTGATTAAACTTGGCAGTTTTTAGCAAAAATAGAAAGTCCCAGAAAAGAATATCTACCAAAAGTATGTGGTTGCGTTTTGGTCTGCACTCACTAGGTAGTGTTCACCAATCACTGTACATGAGTCACAAATGCAAGTCCAGAATCCCCACCGCTGACCACCAATGTTAGAACTGGGGGTCTCTAGTTGGCAGAGGTAGGTACCTTTGTCCAACTAGGGACCCTTGCTTCTAGTCAGGGTAAGGGGGTACACTCCTGAAAAACCCCTGCTCACCCCCTTGGTAGCTTGGCACGAGCAGACAGGCTTTGTTCAGAGGCAGTGTGTAAAACATTTGTGAACACATACAGTAATCCAGTGACAGCACTACAAATGGACACCACACCGGTTGTATTATAAAAATAAGTATCTTTTATATAGATTTACCACAAGACCATAAACGACAAAAATAATCTCCAATACTGTACTTTAAAGATGGTAGCATTAGCTTGAGTCTCTTAAAATGGAAATGCGACACTTTGAGTTCAATGTACCTTAAGATGCGTAACGCAGGGCAACAAAAGTGTTGCAGGGAAGGTGATGCGGTAGTCCCTTACACGCAAGGACGGTGATGCGTTGAAGATCTGGTGCAAAGAAACAAAGTGGCGTCTTCTTGATGTTGCGACAACGAAGGGGTGATGCGTGCACGCCCGACAGCCGTGCGGCGATTTCGATGAGTCTTTGGACCCGTGACAGGCCCTGCGACACGCTTCCCTGGCGATGCGACGGCGTCTGATGCGAGGTCGACGATCTTCTCCTGGGATGCGGGGCGCCTCGTGTTGCGATGCAACGGCGTCTGATGCGACGGCGACACTTTTCTCCGGTGCTGCGAGGCGCTTCGAAGGATGCAAGGGTGTCAGCGGTGCGCTTCTTCGGGGATGCGCCGGCGTCTGATGCGACGTCGACACTCTTCTCCGGCGATGCGAGAATCAGCGGCTGCGGCGACACGCTTCTTCGTCTTGAGTCGCGCTTCCAGCTCCCAGAGACACGCAAGTGTGTCAGAAGGTCCAAATTCCCAGCAAGGGAATACAGGGGGAGCTGGTGGGTGAAGTCTGTTGTCCCTGAGACTTCAAGAGGAGGCAAGCTCTGAAATCAAGCCCTTGGAGATCCTTCACAAGTTGATGAAAGTACACACAAAGTTCCCTTCTCCTTTCTTTGGCAGTCAGGCAACCACTGCAGGCAGATCCCTCTAGCTTAGGGATAGTCTTCTCCTCAGTTTCTTCTTGGTTCCGCTCCTCAGCCAAGGTTTTTTCTTGTTTCCCAAAAGTGATCTAATTTCCTAGGGGTCTGGGTCCCCTTTTTATACACCTTTTCTCTTTGTTCTCTGAAGGCAGAGAGGCCTTTGCCTAGTCCAAAACCAGTTCTGGTCAGTCCTGGAGCACTTTGTTTACAGGACTCCTTCTTTCCTTTCAGAATGTGGGGCAGAGTGCTCAGCCGCCCGGCAGGAGGTGGAGCCAGCATTGTGGAAGGCAGGCACAGCCCTATTCAGACCCAGGTGCAACTCCTCCCTCCACTCTGGATGCAGATCTCTCTATTCAGCCCTGGGCTGACTCACCCTGTCTCCTGGAGTCCCCCAGCCCCTGTCACTCACAAACCCAGACAAGGAATACACAACCTAGCAGAGGCAGGCTTGGATAGTTAGGCAAGAAAATACCTACTTTCTAAAAGTGGTATTTTCAAACACAGAATGTTAAAACCAACTTCACTAAAAGATGTATTTTATCATCCTGAGTTCAGGCATACTAAATTCGTTTTTCTACCATGTTCCCAGGGTCAGTTAGGATTATAAGGTGTAATAATCAAACTGCCCAGACTGGCCTAGGTAGCCTTGCAATAGTGAAAAACGAAAATGGCTGTAATTCACTATTAGGACATGCCACACACACCAGGGCATGTCCTACCTTATACTTACAATGCACCCTGCCCTTGGGCCTACCATAGGGGTGTCTGATATGAAGAGAAGGGAAGGTTTAGGGACTGGTAAGTGGGTGCACTCACCAAGTCGACATGGCAGCCCTAGGCTGCACACAGGCTCTACAATGGCAGGCCTGAGACACATTTTACAAGCTGCTTCTGTGGGTGGCACAACCAGTGCTGCAAGCCCACCAGCAGCATTGGATTTACAAGCCCGGGGCACACTCAGTGCACTGTACTAGGGACTGACAAGTAAACCAATCATCCAATCATGGAGTCACTAATACATAACACAATTTATCATAGGGAGCACTTGCTCTGTGGCACTGAATAGCAGTGGCACAGTGCCCAAAGCATATACACCAGCAAAAATAGATCAATAACATTGGAGGCATCATCAAAAAATGGAAGGGAGACCCACGCCAAGGATGCCAGGTCTAACACATGGGAATTCGGCGAATACTGACTATAAAGAGTTATCTTTGTTACCTAATGAGGCAAATCTAACCATCCCTGTAGACCCTCCCATGAGGTTAATATTCTTTTTGGAATATTGCCGGCCTTGCAAGCAAAATGGGCTGTGATGAAATCCATAAACCACAACGGCTTCCTCCAGGCAGACCCATCATCTCAGGGATTGGATCTCTGGTGGAACCAATGTCCCCGTTTGTTGATTTTCTTTTTGAGACCCCTGGCTGACTTCTTTTTGAGACCCCTGGTTTGCGAGATGCCATCCTACTTTCAAGACAAGTAAGATGTCCTGAAACTTCTCGATTCCCTTGTCTTCAACACTGATACAGATTTCCTGTTCTCTTTCAATGTAGAATCTCTCTAAACATGCATCCCCCAAGACCAGACGCTTGCTGCAGTAGAAGCCCTGCTTCAAGCCAGCGCACATAACTATCTTACACCAGTCTTGTTCATCATGAAGTGTGACTACTTGGCCATGAAAGAGAACTTCTTCCGGTTTGAAGACTGCTTGTATCTACAAACGTTGGAGACTTCTACGGGGAGTAACTTTGCCCCAAGTCTGGCGAATCTCTACATGCATGCTTTTGAGACAGAACATGTGCTGTGTATGGACAATCTATACTGCCCTAATATCAAGAACTGGAAGCAGTACATTAATGATATTCTGGTCATCTGGCAGGGTGACGTGAACTCCATCACTTAGTTTCACCACTGGCTGAGCTCTCAGAACGATTTTCCGAAACGTACTTGTGAATACAGCAAGCAGAGACTGCCCTTTCATGATCTCCTGATCTACCATTCAGGTGGCCTTTTAGAAACCAAACTATATAAAAAACACAATGACATGCAACGCTTTGCTGTCTTACAACAGTTTTCACTGCAAATCATTGCGGGACAATCTTCCAGTTGGCCAGTTCCTGCACCTCAGGCGCAACTGCTCTCAAGTACACAAATTCAGAGAACATGCTCACATCCTGTCTACTTAACTCCGAGACATACAATATCCTGTTCTACTAATACGTGCTGCAGCCGAGAGAGCCAGAAACAATAATTGGGATGCACTACTGGATATCAGGTCTCCCAAACTGCCTTCAGAGAGATTGATATGTGAATGTTAAAAAATGGGGGTCTCTAGTTGGCAGAGGTATGCACCTTGTCCAAGTAGGGACCCTTCCTTCTAGTCAGGATAAGGGAGTTACACAATTTAGATAACCCCTGCTCACCCACTTGGTACCTTGGCACGAGCAGACAGGCTTATCCCAAAGGCAATGTGTAAAGTATTTGCACCCAGACACACAGTAACAAAGTGAAAACACTACAAATGGACACCAAACCAGTTTAGAAAAATAAAGTATCTGTATCTAAACCAAACAAGACCAAAACGACAAAAATCCAACATACACAATTCAAAATATGGCTTGTAATGGGTATCAAGCAATTCTGGCCATAGAAAACTATTGATGCGTGACTTTCACATGATGTACCTTTAGGTGCATCAAAATTCACAAGGCCAAACAGCCGCAGAGAAGGGAAGCATTGAAAACTACAGCAATGCCTCAGTTCCTGAGTCCTTGTGGAGTAAATGCAACAGTTCTGCTGCACGCAGGAGAAGTGATGCTTCGAATCCAGATTGCAGGGGAAAGTGATGCGTCAATTCCAAGACAGTTCTGGTCTGCGGGTGAGGCGTCAGAAAACTTGCCACACAGGTGCAACGTGTGGAAATCTGGACACGCTGGAGGTCGAGGCAGCGGCAGAAAAACAGGTGTTGGGTTGATATCTTCAGCCGCGGTGCCACGATGCGTCGATTCTTCCAGCCGCACAGCAGATCTTGCGTTGAAGTTGGTGCAGTGATCTTGGAGGTCAGTGCACTGGACTCGGCGTGAGGTGGATTTTTCAGCCACTGACAGGTGCTGCGTCGATTCTTTGGCCGCACGGCCGCAGTGCATGGAAATTCTTCCTGCACAGCGGTGAGGCTTTGGAAAAACAGGTGCTGGAAGAGAGATGCATTGATTTTTTGTTGTTGTTGTTGGTTTCTTCAAGCTTTTTCAACTCCCAGCAACAGGAATAACCTCCAGAGGCCCAGACCTGGAATAGGCACCTCCTGGCAGGTTAGAAATCCCAGCAGTGGAGTTCAAGGGAGCTAGTAGTGAAGTATTTGTGTCCCTGAAACTTCAGAACAGGAGGCAAGCACACACAAGCCTTTGGAGGTTCTTCACAAGCAGGTTCACAGCAAAGATCCAGTCTTTGTCCTCTCCTTGGCAGAAGCAGCAACTGTAGGCCAACCCAACAAAGCAACACACGGCAAAGGGGCAGTCTCCTCCTCACAGCGCTTCAGCTTTCCTTGGCAGAGGTTCCTCTTGATTCCAGAAGTAATCTAAAGTCCTGGGATTTAAGGTTCAATATTTATACTTCGTTTCCTCTTTGTAGTCTTTGTTTCAGAGTCCCTGAGCTCAGTAGAAACCAATTCAGTCGTCCCTGGTCCAGCTTGACCACAGGGGGTACCTAGCTGGTCCCTAGCCTGAGATAGCAGAATTAATATTTAATAGTGCTTCCATGTGATTCTCTATGGAGCAGCCAGCCTTCCTACAATGAAAATAGCTTTTGGGGACTAGTCATAGTAAAGACATGTTAACTTTAACACCTTAACCGCAGCGGCAATTCCGCCGCGGTGCGGGGCGTTCCATTAAGTGGGCGGGGCCGCGTCGACCAACGGACGTGCGCAGCACTACCGAGGTAGTGCTCGCGACAGCCGTTGGCCGACGGGCGCACTTAAAGGGTTAAATTTCTACATATCATACTTTTAAATGCCATGCACCCTGCTACTAGGCCAACAAAGGGGTGATTTAATAATATCTAAAAGGGAGGTTTTCTTCTGTCAAAAAGGGCCATTTTGACAGGTCGGCTGTAGTGTTTAAAACTGTAATAACCAGGCTACAGTGCTAGGTCTGGATTCATGTTTGTGTTGTCACATTGGTAAATGGCACAGTAGCTCGCTAATTCCTATGTGACATTGACCTTTCCATGCCATGGGTGTATTTTTATGACCCAGTATACTATGGGCGCATTTGAAAGTTTAATATGCTAATTAAGAATACACCAATTTCTACATCTTTTAGGGAGTTAGAGGACATGCACTAGGGCCTGGCTAGTAACCCAGAGCACAAGAATGTTAGGGCCAACCAGTGCCTATAAAAGCTCACCATGCTTTGCAGTAAACTGACCTTGTCAGGTTTTTTCGGCAGGGTGCATAGTTGCAGGGCCATGAGGACTCCAAGGATCACACAGCAAAATATAATGCAATATGAGACAACATTTATAGGTGCATCTGTCGAGGTATGCATCTTTGAAAGCATGTTTATTTTAGAACAGGGATTAGAAATCAGATGGATTAAAAAGTGAAATGCAAAAGAGGCTAGGAAGAGATTTCATCACACAATCGACAAGAGATCGAATCACTGCTAAACTGTACTATTGGAAATGAGAGATAGCTGTGAACGATGCCCAGCCTAAACCTGCAAAGTAGACTTCTTCCCCAGGGATGAGTTACAATAGATAGATAAAACTCCAACCCTGCAGCATTCTGCAGAATAATATTGCCTATCAGAGAGGGTTTAGCAAGTTCCATCATCTCATGTGCCCCTTTGCTGCATGCACAATCTGCTTCCTAGCCCAAGATGTGTTAGACTTCAAGACGCATTCGGGATTAAAAAAGAATGAAGGATTGCCTTACTCGCATAAAACTGAAATTTATGTAAAGCAGTGACAGAATTCTCTGGCCCTTACGAGTTGATACAATCCTGGATAATTGCTCTACTTAATGAGGTCTTTAAGTTAGACCAGACCGGTATCCAAAATAACAACCATTTGCAATGCAATAGGTCTCGCATTTACGCGAGTTTGAGCTATTGGCATTGTAAATGACAATGCCTTTTATTTATGTTTTGGTTTTTAAAACACAAATAAAAAGCATTGTCATTTACAATACCAATAGCTTAAACTCGCATAAATGCGAGACCTATTGCATATGCACCTAAAAAAAAACTAAAAATGACTTTAGCATGAAGCTACACCACCTTAAACCGTGCTTCCTCTCCTCCAGCATCTGGCTATGAGGAACACATTTTTGCCTCGTCGAAAGGTGCCTGAGCACTGCACTGGATCAAAGGCTCAGTCACTATGATTGGAGGAGAGGTAGCTGGCTTAGATGTATAAATCACTGCCGTCTGCAGAGCAGTTTCTTTGCCCTGGCAGTAGAGTAATGTACTTTACTGTTCCCTATTTAATCCGCACATTACATTTCGAATTTGTTGATGCAGATATGTTTCCATCAGAGGTGAAAACACGAGAAAGACTGAGCTTGGGAGTAATGTTAAGGCACTAGGCCAGCTGGACAGATCACTCAATGTGAAGAGTACCTGCTGCAGTGATCTATTTATGATCGCAAGCTCAAGTCCTCATCCCTTCGGAACAGGCAAATCATTTTGCACTGGCTGCATTTTCATTCGGTGACTCCGTGTAAATAAGTGGAAATGTTGGTGTGGGAGGTTGTGGTAGAGTGTTGGAGACAGAAGAGGGCTGTGCCTCTGCTCGTCGTCACTGTGTACTGGGAGGAGTGCTTGTGTTTAAGGCATTGGGACAAAGTTTTTAATTCCTGCATATCAGTGATTAAAAAAGGATATTTAAATAGGGCAACCCTACGGTCATACTTTTAGAGAAGTAGGCGCAGTGTCCAGTGAGAAGTAAAAAATGAGTTTCTATTATTTCTAGTCATCCAATCAATCAATCAATCAATCAATCAATCAGACATTTGTAGAGCGCACTACTCACCCGTGAGGGTCTCAAGGCGCTGGGGGGGGAGGGGTGCTGCTACTGCTCGAACAGCCAGGTCTGGAGCAGTCTCCTGAAGGTTAGAAGGTCCTGGGTCTGTCGCAGGTGGATGGGGAGGGTGTTCCAGGTCTTGGCGGCGAGGTGGGAGAAAGATCTGCCACCGGAGGTCGCTCTTCGGATGCGGGGGATGGTGGCGAGGGCGAGGTCGGCGGAGCGGAGCTGGCGTTTCGGGGTGTAGAAGGTGAGTCGTCTGTTGAGGTATGCTAGTCCGGTGCCATGGAGTGCCTTGTGTGCGTGGGTGAGGAGCTTGAAGGTGACCCTCTTGTTGACGGGGAGCCAGTGCAGGTCTCTCAGGTGGGGTGTGATGTGGCTGTGGATGTCGAGGATTAGGCGTGCAGAGGCATTCTGTATACGTTGCAGTCGTTTCAGAAGTTTGGTCGGGGCTCCGGCGTAGAGAGCGTTCCCGTAGTTCAACCTGCTGCTGACGAGGGCCTTGGTGACCGTTCTTCTGGTTTCGGTGGGGATCCATCTGTAGATCTTGCGGAGCATGCGGAGGGTGTTGAAGCAGGAGGATGAGACGGCGTTGACTTGCTTGGTCATGGAGAGTGCTGAGTCGAGGATGAACCCCAGGTTGCGTGCGTGGTCGGTTGGTGTCGGTGCTGCTCCCAGTGTGGTCGGCCACCAGGAGTCTTCCCAGGCTGAGGGGGTGGAGCCGAGGATGAGGACCTCCGTCTTGTCCGTGTTCAGTTTCAGTCGGCTGTTCTTCATCCACTCGGCGACGGCCTTCATTCCTTCGTGGAGGTTGGTTTTGGCGGTGAGGGGGTCCTTGGTGAGGGAGAGGATCAGCTGGGTGTCGTCGGCGTAGGAGATGATGTTGAGGTTGTGCGATCGGGCTCCAGAGATGCATTAATACCCAATAATGGCCTGTACGGTTACTTCAATTGCAAAATGTGGATTTGTAAATTTTTTTAAAGGGAGCAAACGACAAGGGGAACATTAAAACACCAGTTTTAAATGCTGAATCCTAATTCATCACGATGATGCAATAACAAAACACCTATAATGACCCCGTCTCCTTGCCGGCCCTGCTTCGTAATCATCTGGGGAAGAGCGGGATGTCTGGCCACCCTGTACAACAACAAAGAGGGGTTCTGTCTGTACCTCCCCCTGGACAGAAGCCGAGAAAGCTTTGGTGGGGATGGACTCGGATCTAGCTAACTCAGCATGGGGGGGAGGGCATTGATCTCTGCCCGATGGACTGATCCTAATGTTCCAGGCATGCTCTGAAGCTCAGTTGTAAACCCACCACTCTAGAAACGCCTGTCAAAATGACGACAAATTAGTCATTTTCTGAAGAAGGCATGGCCGGCTGTGCGGCCATACACAACCCTTAAACTAGAAAGAGTGGGGTGGGGAGGCATGAGAAAACGGGCGTCTGGGTTACAGTGAAAGCGGCCGCCCGTGCTGTTATTGAAAGCGGGTGCCCATTTGAGTGAAAGCGGGTGCCCGGGTTATTGAAAGCGGGCGCCCATGTTAAGGAGAAAGTGGGCGCCCATGTTGCTAATTTAAAATCACATAAGATAAGATAAAGCACAGCCATGCTGCTTAAAAAAACACAAGCGGGTCCAGCTGAAGCAGCGCATGACCTGCCTACAGTAAGAGAAACTCAATAAAGAAAATAGTGCTTACAGACTAAATAACACGTACCGTGTAACAACCGTAGTAAAAGGGCCAGTCGCTATGGGAGGTTATAAATGAAGACAAGGCGGTACTAAGGAGGGACTAACAAGCCTATTTACGAATCAGAAGCCAGCATTTACGAAGGACAATGACACAAGCCAATGACAAATATGGGCGGAGAGGGGGCGGGGCTTCAAGTGCATACTCCAATACAGCATGCCTCGCAGAGCAGCGCATGCGCGCTGCCTCAATGCTCGACCTAAAAAAGGCGCCAATATGATGCAATCCTCGACATGTGCCACAACCCAATTTTTCATACCAAAAATAATGTGAGTCACTTGCTAGAAGACCTAGGAGTCAGCAACAAAAACATTTGTTTTCATATTGAAGACTTCTAGTTGAGAGATGGCCCCAAACACTCGAGCAATAGCATGAAATGTTAATACACTGCATTTTTATAAATACTGGCAATGGAGGATTAGGTTTATTGCCAATCATAGCAGCAAAATTAAATAGGGCCCCAACCAACTGTACAAATATTTTCAGTTTGAAACTAAGACAGGCAGACCATGAACAAGCAGAATCAAAAACAACTCCCAAATAAGGGAAATTATGGACTTTCACAATAGCCTCTTCTTTTATGGTTAGAGTTCTAGATTTTGTTGAACAAGGCTAAAATGTCATGCCGTGTGTTTTAGAAGAAATTGTATCCAAGTTTGAATCTCCCAAATGCCAAACAAATCAATAAGGTATGCACCCTGAAAATCAAAGACAGGATATTGATGGCATGAAATATTGAGGGCAAAGTATTGAACCTGAAATATCGAAAGGTAAGTAAATATTGATTAATTATTGATTTTCTACACCTAACTCCATATATACATATCTTGAATATGTATATAAAATATATATGTGTGTGTGTGTGTGTATATATATGTATACATATATATATATAATGTCCAAAGTTGTCCCAGCCGTGCCTCTGTCCCCAAAGATTGTGGCGTGTGTGGGAACCTGATATATCCAATACAAACACTTTGATTATATCAAACACCAGAGAATACTTTACAGTGAGATTTAATGCGTTGACAAACACATACTCAACGAGTTTTGAGGACCACTGTTCTCTTGGTCACGAGTAGCACTTGTCAATGAAAGGCAGACATTTAAACAAACATATCATCATAAACATAAATAATGGACCACTGATGTTTGAAAATTTCACATCAGCGCCATCTTGAAACATCTCATTGCACAATATATCAAAACAGAGCCAACGAACAATACAATGACGCGAATGCATGATACATATGTACTGGCTGTAAATCAAAAACATACGTCATGAGTCTACTTATTTGTGAAATCAATATCACTGCATATAGAGAACTGAGTATAAAAGAATACAATATCCTGACAGTGACAACAAATTGTATGAGTAAAGTATTAGCGGAATAAGCATATTCAATTACAAACTGTGACTCATAAGACCCAGGTCTGATTGATAATGGTGCTGCTTACCATGCTTGAATGGTTCAAAACCTCCTACGTGAGCTTGCTCTAAAAGCATATATAGTAAGTCTGATTCAAAAAGTCCATTCATAACTCAAATACTTTTCCAGTGATTATCATAAGATCCAGAGAGCGGATGTTGTAAAATCACAACTGTGTCCGTAAGAGAAGCCATAGCTTCACAAATGTCACACTTCTGTGAAGCCATTTTGCCTGAGTGGGCAACTGAGCAGACATTCCATTAAGCTGAGCAGTACATACATGCCATAACAGCGCCTGTATATGTGCAAATTGCCATGAAAAGGTCTCTATATTGCACCAGGCAATGAACCTGGTCGTGTGGACCCCCTCTCTATTTGCAGTAATTTTGGCCCCGGAATCGGCTTCCTGGAGCCTTTAGAGGCTTGGGGAGGGTGACCATGCGGCCTCCCTCCCCATTTTCAATAATTTCAGCCTTGGGGTGGCCCCACCCTGGCCGTTTGAGGCTCAGGGAGGGGGCTGCGCAAACCCTCAACCCTTTATTAAAGAAATCGGACCCGGTAGATGGGCTCACCAGCGTCTCTAGAGGCTCAGGGAGGGGGGCCGCGCAGTCCTCTCCCCTTTTCTCCAAATTACAGTCCCGGAGTCTCTGGAGGCTTGGGGAGGGGGGCTGCATGGCCCCATCCCATTTTTTTGTGATTTCGGCTCTGGCGGAAGGCATCCCCAGGCCTATAAGTAATGAATGCAGCCTGGAAGTCATTTTTTTTGTTTTTTCAATCCTGTGGGAGTCCCTCTGGATCGCGGCATTTTTTGCTGATTTTTTTTCTTTTTGGCCCCAGGGAGGGGGGTCCCTCTGGGTCCCCACCCATGGGGCCTAAGGGGCCAGGGTATCCCTACCCTGTCCCCTTATGTATTTTTCTTTTTATTATTTCAGAACAGGGGACTAACCCCTCAAGTCACATAATGGATGGCAGCAAATCAGAGCGCTCGCTCCAGTGGGAGTCTGACTCCCGCAAGAGTGAGATGGCGCACGGGTAGTTAGAATTTTTTTTTTTGTGTTGCCAATAATTCTGGCTCCGTGTGACGAATCTCCACAAAACTTCCCAAAACTGTAATACGTTTTAACTAGCTTGTGCATGTAAAGTTTTGGTGTGATCTGTCAAGCAGGGGCCGAGATAAAAGGGGGTCCCAAAGCTCAAAATCCCCATGCATTTTCCATAGACCTCTTTAGGTAGAGCTACAGCAAAAACTGCTGAACAGGATTACACAAAATTTGGCAGGAACGTAGATCTTGGTCTGCAAATTGTGCCTTTGGTGACTTGGTGGAAATCCGTTCAGTAGTTTTTAAGAAATTAAGGTTAAAAAATATTTGTATATCTGCATGGTTAGGTTCTCGAGACTCTCGCGAGAGTCCTGTGAACCCAATTTTAGAAAATAGAGCATTCTGATTGGCCCAGGACGTTTTTTTCCCTTGGGCCATCTCCCTCCCTGCAGGTGATGCATCAGTTCCAAAAAATTGGGTGTTGGAGTACAGAGGCATCGAGCAATGCACTGGATTCTGCTACGTAGTCAAGAGATGCGTCGATCTCACTGTGCTGCAGAGGTGGCGATATGTTGTTCGATGCATCGATCTCCAGTGGCAAAGCGCTGGTTTCGAAGCGATGTGCCGATTTTACTCCCGAAACCGGGTCGATGCGCTGGTTCTGTTACACTCAGACAGGAGATGTGGCAAAATCCATGTTGCAAGTATCTGGGCCACTTCCAGTGAGCCAGGCACAGGAGCAGGGTTAGAGACTTTGATATCCCTGAGTCTCAAGTAACAGAAGGCAAGCCAACAAGTCCTTGAAGATCACTTGGAGGGAAGGCAGAGTCAGCTCTCCTTCAGCAGAGTCAGAGAGCAGCAGGCAGCAGGGTAACAAACAGAAAAGCAGGCCTTCCAGATCAGCAGCCCAGTTGAGTCCTTTAAGCAGCACAGCAGTCCTTCTGGCAGAGGTTCAGTTCAAGATCCAGAAATGTGTCATTTTAGGGGGGGCAGAGACCCAGTACTTATACCCAAAAGTGCCTTTGTGTGGGGGAAGGCTGACTTCAAAGCAGTCCTCTGAAGTGCACATATTCTCCTTCAGTCCAGTTTTGTCTGCCAGGCTATCTATGGGGGATGTCAGTCCTTTGTGTGGTAACAGGGCACTGCATATTCAAGTGAAGTGTTAGTCACTCCCTTCCATCCTGCTCAGGCAAGCCCATCAGAATGCAGATTTATGTAGATGGGTACTTAGACACACCTATCCTTCCTGTGTTGTGGCTGTCTAGAGGGATTGTACAAAGTGTAGCTGTCACCCACCCCAGACATGCATTGGAGACTGGCTGTCAGGTACAGAGAGCAGTAAGTGCAAAGAAATGTCCACTTTCCAACAGTGGCATTTCTAAAACTGTAATGTTAAATCCAGCTTCACCAGTGAGGAGGATTTATTATTAACATTCCAAAGATATGAAACATGAAAAAGCAACTCCTCTCTGATCATGAATTACAGTTTAAAAGTGGAATATTGATAGCCTACGAGAGGGGTAGGCCTCACAGTAGTGAAAAACTAATTTTGGGGTGTGTCACTACCAGGACATGTAAAGATTAAACACACATGTCCTACTGTTTATTTACATGTCACCCTGCCCTTAGGGTTACTTAGGGCCTACCTAAGGGGTGACATATGCAAGAAAAGGAGAGTCTGAGGCTTAGCAAGTAGTTTTAAGTGCTAAGTCGAAGTGGCAGTAAACTGCACACACAGGCACTGCAATGTGAGGCCTCAGAAAGGTTTGACAGGCTACTTCTGTGGGTGGTACAATCAGTGCTGCAGTCTACTAGTAGCATTTAACTAACAGGCCCTTGGTATATGGTATACCACCTTACAAGGGACTTATGAGTAAATTAAATAGGTCAATCAGATATACACCAATTGAACATGTTTAGGGAAAAAGTACATGCACTTTAGCACTGATTAGCAGTGGGAAAGTGCTCAGAGTCCTGAGGTTAACAAATAGATTCAGCAAAACGTGAAGGCAAAAAGCAAAAAGGTTGAGGGAAGACCACCCTAAGGCTGACAGGTCTAACAAGCATTAATTCACATTTTACAAACTAAGTAGGAAACATTTTTCTAGCCGTTTCCTGGTGGAGGGTAAAATAAAGATTTTAATCCTTTATAGGCCTGTTAGGGAAAGGTCTAGCATGGCTTACATAGTGAAATAGCTTTAGGGTTTTATTTCACTGTGAGAATACATTAACCACAATATGTAGTGTGCCCTACCTTTATATATTCACACCCTGCACTGTGGGCATATAAGGCACACTTCAAGGGTGACTTATACATTTGTGAAAATCAGTGTTTTCTACACTGCAAAGGCACTTTTCTCTGCCATCTGTCTCTACAGTTAATTTAAACTACATCTTAACCAAAGCATAGTGGTGTTCTTGGCATCAATATATTTTTGTCCTATATACGGGTGGTGTAAAAACACACTGCAGCCACTTTCCACGCCATAGTTGCAAGTAAGGCACCATTTACAATGGATTTATATAGCAATTAAATATGCAAACTAGGGGGTTCCAATGTACAGCGCATGGTTTAGTGAGGAAGCACAGGTACTTTATTATTGTTTAGCAGTGGTAAAGCATACAAAGCTTTAAAGTGAGCAAAAACAGGGTCCAGAAAAAGGAGAAAAATCTGGGGTGATCATGAAGACAAGGCAGATTTGCTATAGAGAGCAACAAGATTGGGGGTTCCCCGCTTTAGATTACTGGATGGAGAGACTGATAAGGGTCTTCCCTACCTTGATAGGTATCACAAAAGGTGCCCCTTAAGAGCACCAGTCTGCTGTTTGAGGGGTCCCTCGGATTAGGGGCTTAACAAACTATTGCCTAAAAGCAAATATTCTGGTGAACGTTCAGGGACAAAGGAAAAACTGCAGGGGTTGCAATTTTTCAGTTACTTTCTTCTTTAAAATGCTTTCATAATTTCAATTGCAAAAAGCAGAAAAGACAACAGCAAAAATTCCATTTCTTTATATTATGAAATGAAAGAGAAGAAATCAAATTTCCTTTGTCTGTAACCAAAATTAACCCTAATTCAACCCACTTCCAAATCCTTCAGGAGACAGTGATGTAGCAGTATTTACTAAATATATACTGTATGGTGCGTGTCACATGTTTTCTTCTCAAAGAAACTTAACTGTGTCTGAACAACCATTCCGGTCAAATATTCACTGTGTTAGCTAGTACACTGTCTCAGATGAAAGAATGTTTTGTTCTAACTGCATGCAAATAATTGATGGCCATCTGTCTCATGAGGGTACAGTTAAACACAGTAATTGTGTCCATTTTGGCATCATATAGCACATTGTTTCCCGACTAGTCCCGAAGAAGGGACACTGCACAGGAGCGTAGATCCAGTCAAATGAGGAAACCATGAACCAAAGTAAGTACAACTGAGAGAAAGGAAAAACCAGCTAAAACACAAGTGAAAGCACCAGGTCAGTAAAAGAAAAACATTGACAAAGCCAGTAGGTCTCGGCTGTACAATGCAGAACTTTTGGCGTTGCCAGTGCTTTCATGAAACCACGTGTTTGCATGCATGAAGATGCATGTGCATACATGGAATGATTTATGCATTGATTTGTCAAATAAAGAGAAAAAAACATTCTAAGATGCGCACCTGCATCACGACACATACACAAGCAAAAAAAAACACAAGTGATGTTAGGAGGGTGAGGGAAGGAACGGGGCGTGTGAAGGAGATGGGGGAACGTTGAAGTGGGAAGTAGCGCAAGGCGTAGAGATTAAGAATTCTTAACATAACAGAAAAAGTAGTTCTCTAAATGCAAGCACCACCAGCAGTGGAAGGATAACAGTCAACCAATTAGAACACTGTGAAAGCAAAATACTCCTGGGCAGGATAAACACATGAACAGAGATTAAAGCCATCAAATCGAGTGGAGGTAACTGAAGTAAACACTAAAGCCATCCAATCATTATCAAGAGGCTGGCCCAAAGCCCACTGTGCATAGTGTAAATAGTAGGTCTGGCCGACAGACAGCTAAAGCGGACTGTAGACAAATCCTAAAAATAACTAGATGGATAGGTGAGAAAATTGTTTACTTATACTTCCACATACGGCTTGTCCAGAGAGAATATTCCATTGTGTTTTGAACTATGTAATTTATTGACTTATGACTATGATTGCCATAATATTGTTCCAGCTGAAAATAGCAGTTGGTTTAATACAGTGATCTGCTCTTTCAGCGAGCACGTACACATGCATTCTTACAGACATTTACACCCACACACTTGTACACATCTCGCAATTAAACAGATAATATTAGCCTCAAGGACGACTTAAATGGGCCACATCCACTAACTGTATCTTCCACTTACATACACACATGTTGACTGCGAAAGTATTAGCCTGATTAAGTAGCAGTAATCTTCATTACTCAAACCTCTATTTCTAGTCAGAATCTATTTCCTCTTTCTTTCACACACCCATATAATCCTGCCAACAAACAATCCTTCGCTCTCTTTCTCTTAGTCTCTCTCTTTTTCTCTTGGGGTCTCACTCGTTCGCTCTCTCAGTGGCTAATTGTGTCAAATTAAAAGTAAATCTGAGTAAAATTGAGGCACACAGGGTGAATGGGTGATGTGAGTGAGTGAGGGGTGAGACACTAACTTATCCAGACATTCAGGAAGTGCATGGAAGTACGATGACTGAGAAAGTGACTGAGCGATATGAGAGAATTACTGTTGGTGGGTGTGCCAGAGGAATGTATGATGGTACAACGCGTACCATCACAACGCGGTATGTTACATCGCGGTATTGACAACGCAAGTCGTTACATCGACTTGCGTTGGAGGGCGCTGGACTTAGGAATAGTGTGAATTACTATTCCAACTCCAGTCTACGTACAGTAGGGAAGGTGTTGGAATAGTAATTCACACTATTCCTTAGTCTAGAGCGCCCTCCAGTGCAAGTCGATGTAACGACTTGCGTTGTCAAAACCACGATGTAACCATACCGCGTTGTAATGGTTGCGTGGTAAAGGATGTTTCCCGTGCCAGAGGTGCTATTGGTGCATATGATGACACTTTGTTGTGGGCATAATCAGAAATAGTTGTAAAGGCCTGTGGCAACATGGCTTGTGCAGTGGAAGTATGGGGTATACCCAAATGAACTGACAGTGGTCCAATACTGCATTTACCCCATATATGTATATAATGAACAAGGGACAGTACCAAGGGTTGCAGACAATCTTAGTTGAATTAAAATGTTACACAGACTACATTCCCCAATTGCAGTTGTTAAAGGTTGTACACTTTGTTTAGAACATCTCGTTGTTACACACACATTCACATTGTACTGTCACTAACCATGAACTGGGTGTACCATTCAGATACACTTCAAAAGTCCTGTGACCTTCAGCCTACAGCTATGCAGTGTGTGAATCCTACACCTTTACTGAAAATGCACCATCAATATTACCCTCATTCAGAAGTTGAGAGCCATCTTATGTTTATCAGACAGTGACACAGACACAAACATGTGCTATGCACTCAGGAGGAGGGTGGGCGCACACTGCCTCACATCCCAGCACTCAGTTTGCCCCGATGCATCATACTAAATGCAGTGCATGATAACACTTACTTCGGTGTCAGGCTTTAGTTTTTCACCCTTGTTGGTGCAGCCAGTGCTGTGTATCTCTAGACAAGTGTTTCAGGATAGTTGTTCTCCATCAGTAGAGAGCAACATATTCTTTTTTAGGTGCTGGAAATGCTGCCCAAAGTCTTCTCAGGTCTCTGTATCACTCGCTGGGCGCAGGTGCATCAACCAGAGCTTGTCAGCTCATTAGCTCATGGGAGCCTTTTCAAATAGGAGGGTTGGCGCACACTGCCTCACATCCCAGCACTCAGTTTGCCTCTATGCATCATAGTAAATGCAGTGCATGATAACACTTACTTCGGTGTCAGGGTTTAGCTTTTCACCCTTGTTGGTGCAGCCAGTGCTGTGTATCTCTAGACATGTGTTTCAGGATAGATGTCCTTCTTCAGTAGAGAGCAACACATTCTTTTTGGGGGTGCTGGAAATGCATTTAAATGCATCCGACATGATCCGCTGTCAAATGTTGTAAACCATATTTGAAGCATTTGAAACATGTGAGCGGTACACACTTTCAAAGGCCTATAATCTTCAGCTGCGAGCATTGAGTGGTTAACACAGTGGACATCAGTGTATGTACCCCATTCATAAACAAAACACGGGCTGAATCCAAAAACTACAGGCCGTGATCAGTATTTAATTTGAACCGGTGGGTTCTGGTGCTAGGAACTGGCATTTAATTGGTAGCACCGGCACTTATGACAGTCTACTACATGGTGGCGCTGTTTATCTAATTTAGAGATACGCACAACAACAATTCCATATACCTGCCGCTCAAGCCATTCTTATAGTTTTGGGGATCTGGAATGGTCTGCATTGTCACACTTGTGGGAGTGTGATGGTTTGTAGTTGAGTTGGTACTGTCATTGTCAGCGCTGGCTGAGCCAGTGGGTGGTGTAAGCTGTAGTGGCCTCCTGACTTGAGCCCTGGAACTATATTTTATATATCCTTTTCTTTCATTTCAAAAATGAACATGAGTGCAAAAGCAGTAGTCTTAGAAGTGAGACATTTTAGTTTAGCACTATGTCTTAATAAAGTAGAAAAACCTAGCCAATTTTCAAATGGTAGCCTGAATTGCCTTTTCTGGTGCACATGCAAGGAAACAACTTTCGGAGGAAGGTTACCTGATTATCAAGAACATTTATACAATAGACATTTTTAAACTCGTATACCAATTATTTACCTAGATAGTCAACCTCAATTATTTTTGTTTTTGTAAATTTCATGTGTTTTGCAGTGAAATATTTTGTGAATTATTGTGCCTTATGTCAGGCGTACAGTGCACAGTTGTATGATTCAGATGCTCTCCAACATTTGTCTTTCACCAGAAGGTAAAGAAGGTCAACTGAATACATTGAAGGGTCTACCCCAGGTCTACAAAAAAGAAGGAGAATGAACCACATCTGAGACAGGTACTACACACAGATTTCCTGTGTATGTATTAGTGTTTTTAAAGAGTTCAGGGCTTCAGCACCTTACCTAGAATGAAATCCCAGTAAGATCAGAAAAATGTCTAGAGCCACAAGAAAGAAAAAAAGCCAAAACATGTAAAGATAATACAATAAAAACACAATTAAAACCCATCCTGTCTCTAGGTGACAATAAGAAAAGAAAGACAATACAGCACACCATAAAAGCACACGGACAAATGTGTGCAAAATATTTTTGCTTACATTTGCATTTATTTTCTGACCCACGTAAACGTTTCTTTTCGTTTTGGGCCATGTCCTAATTCACTGATGCTTAACTACTGTTCAAATATTATAAGAGCTCTTATAAACTAGAAAAGTTACATTAATGCAGTGTTTTGCTGTTTTAGACAACACTAACAACGTCTGATCATTTCTTTGTTGTGTAATAATTGCCTGCAACACAGATGCATGTGAAACCTCATCTCAAGCAGTATTAGAATGAGCTGTCTTTGCAGTATGTGAAAACCCCTCTTTTAGACATTGCTTCCTTGACATGGTACTAGCCTATCTACTGCAGCCCTCACTCTCATACTCAGGCACAGCATGCATGCACACACACTGACATACACAGATGCATACATACAGAAAAACACACTGACGTACATGCACTAACCTAATTATACATGAGCACTATATGTGCATATGGTACTGTAATTTTATCATACTGTAATTGCATTGATATACGCTTATTACCCTCTGACAGTCGCGCCGGCATGACTCACAGGTGGGGGCGGGAGGGGGCAGGCGGTCGCACAGGGAGGGGGTCGCGCGGGGGGAGAGTTTAATTTAAAAATAAAAGTTAACTTACCTTCGCCGGTCCGGTCCCGCGTCGTCTCTGCTCCCCACAGGAAGCAGGCAGCCTCCCTCCCCTCCCCTCAGCCAATCACAACGTTGCAATGGCAGAGTTGTGATTGGTTGGGACGCCGACCACACAGGCGTCTATGGGGAGGCCATTTTCTGCATGCAGCCTACATGGAGAAAAGGGAGAGTGCGTATGACTGGTTTGGTCGGCCCTGGGAACGACCAAACAGTCAGTGCCCTCAGAGTAGGCAAGCCACTCCTCCCCTGCCCTAAAGCAGGACCGCCCGCCCCCAACCAAACCCTTCAGTTTTCTCGCAGTGCGAGAAGCAGAAACATAAAATGGTATTTATAATACCATTTTATGTTTCTGCTTCTCGCACTGTGAGAAAGCAGTGGGCGATGCTCCTCCGCCCACATGGAGGAGCCACCCCTGCCCTCTTACGAGTGGTTGAAGCGGTTGGAGCGCTTTATGATTGTGGTTATAAGTTATTTTTGGTAATTAGGATTAGCCTTGTGCGCTCTTGAAACTGTTCCATGCATTTCATCCATTTTCTTTGTGGTAAATTAGATTAATAGGAGTTCGGTGTGTTAGTTCGGGTTTATGCAAATGGAAGGTGTGAGGGGGTTAGATATTATTTAATTGCTAGGAATGGTTACACACAACGGGAGTTAGTGATTTATGAGGAGAGGAATCTCCAGTTTTCAGAAATATAGTACAGAGTAAAGCTGACAAGCATGCCACAGAGTAGATCTCTGTTAGGGACAGCAAGGCAGGCAGAGGATGGAGGGTAAGCAGAGGGTCATTCAATAGAAGTTAAGGATAGAGAGCAATCAATACATTTAGTTCAAAGTCAATTGTCATGCAGGGTTTTGGAAATATAGTGGGATGAGATACAATGCCATATGAGATTGGAGAAACCATAGAAAGAAGGGTTAATTGTTGTTGCCTGTGGGCAGGCACTATATTTTGATGCATCTTTGGTTGTTCCATTTGGCCGGTGATGGTGTTGAAGGGTTTATCCTTTGATAAATAAATTTTTTATTGTGAAGTACTATGTTATGTGATAAGCCCTGATAGCTTCTCTTTTAGGTTTATAAGGTAAGATTTGGAGGAGTGGCCCACCTCTCTGATTTGCATGTAAGCAAGCAGATGCATGTGCGGTATATTTGTAGGGGGGTGGGGTTCTCCCCTGATATTAGCAAGGGGGTTGTTTAAAAGGGATTGTGCCCATTTTGTTCTCCATGATCTTAGGGGGCCTGAAGGGCATCTGTCTGTTTTAGTGAACAAGGTCATATGGATTAACTGATGGATCACGTTGGGAATAGACAGGTTTTAACCATTATACTGAACTCTAAGTGATTCTTGGTGACTGTAATCTCTGTAAGCGGGACTTACATAGTTTGGCAGCTTGGGCGGAGACGATAACTATGAATTATTAAGTTCAGTGCCAACATGGAACGTAAGTTCCTCGTTTGTGAGTATTTGGCTATTCTATATTGAATTTTGGTCATTTGCAGTTTATTACTCTTTGAGTAATGCATAGTTACTTGTAAGATGATTTTTGTGCAATTAGGAGCCAGTGTAGAGCCTTCACGACTGGAGAGATGTGGGTTCATATCTTTACATTTAGAATTAGTGCTGCTGCCAAATTATCTATTCTTCTCGTGGTTGAGAGGGGAATACCTTAGTATCATATGTTTGCGTAATTAAGTTTATAGAGGATGAGTGATGTTGTTTGTATTTTTTAGGAATCACCAGATGTGAAAATATGTGTCTAAGTGTATTCACTGTGCAGAAAGTAAGTGATGATAGCTTTTCTGCTTGAGCATTCATGGAAAGAATAGAGTTAAAGATATTTCCCAGATTTGCATTTTTTTTTGCAGATATCCGAGTTCATGTGGCCATATAGATAGAGGATAATAACTGTTCTATTGACCACAGATCAGTGTTTCAATTTTTGAACCATTCAACTTTAGGTGATTCCATGTCACCCATTGATGTACAGCTATGAGGCGAGTGTTGAGTTTTGATTTTCCCATGTCCTTAGAGTTTTCCAGCTTGAGAATTATCCATGTGTAATGCCTTAAATTGTTACAGGTGATTTCAAAACTGTTGATAAAGGCTATTAATAGTTTCATATCTATGTTGAAAAGTAGAGTTGAGAACATAGATCCCTGTGGAACTTCTGTTTTAATGTAGTAAAGAATTGATGGAAACGGGGTATATGAATCAGGTAAGGCCTGTTTCTTAGGTAAGAGGAAACCATGGTGTACTGTCTCAAAAGCTGTTGAAAGATCCACGTAGTAATGCAGCTACACCATTTTTGTTGTCTGTGGATAGACAAACAGGTGTGAAAGGGAGAGCATCCAGATCAGTTCAATTAATCAGTTATAGATTACTCCAGATTGTCTGCATGTCACAAGAACTGTGAAAAGGGCACTATCTAAACCTGTCCGCTGATGTCTTACTTGTGGCATGCTCAAACACACGCATGTGCAGTAGACACACACTATCTCTATCTATTACATTAGGTTTACAATAGGATGATCCCTAAATCTGAGTACCTATCCTTCTTTTTCGTAATCTTTGCATCTCTTTTTCTTCATTTTATTAGTATAGATTTCAGATATTTCGATGTTTTGTGTAACATCAACATGTTTACTTGTGGCTGCTCAGAACACTTGGAGGCACTGCAATGATCAAAACCTGCAACATTTATACCAGTGCTTAGAGAATTTAGGTTTTAATAGTGTTTCTTCAATAAAGGCAAATCAATATAAGAGAGTACACATCTGATCCAAACCGTAGAGGCAGATGTGCATACAAAATTTTATGTAAAAATACTGTCATTGTCATCTATCATAAATACAGAGTCACTAACTATAATATTGTCTACCTCCGGAATTACCTTCCAAAACATTAACTATTTGCAGGGGCATAGCTTAGTCAGTGAGATTCAGGGGTGTGAATCTCAAATTTCCCAGCTAAGAAAGCAGTAGGCTGCAGGTTGGAGGGGTGAGATGATCAATATTCAGGATGGACTGTTGCCGTAAGGGGCAGGGGCAGTACTGATTTGCATTAGGTGGGCCTCTGTCTAGAGTGGGGTGGATTGCTACCCCGAGCAATTGTCACTGGTTAAACTATTTACAAGCATTCATCTCATCACATTTTGGGTGTTTGACTGCCAGTAATACGCCTGGAAACATGAGACTAGTGTAGTTTTTCAAGCCTACTACATCCTATGTTTGTGAATTCCCAAAATTAGTAAATTTACACCTATTCAATGAGTACTTCTATGGGTGTAGATTTTCAGCTTTTTTGGTAATCCAGATTGAAAAAATGAACAAGTTAAAATCTTTTAGTGTAATGAGAACGATGAGCAAATGACACAGACATAACTAAACCTCCTCAGCAACAACAATATTGGTGGCAGCATACCTGCAGTGTCTTCACATGAGTCCAGATTTCATATCCCAAAAGATATGGTGCCCAGTTATGGAGTGGGGAATGACATAGATAAATGGTTGACAGGCTATGAAGTGGATTTGAAAGTTCACAGGGTCCCAGAGGAGTTCTGGGTGGGGGCATAGTTTGTGGCTGTACATGTCCACTTTGGGGAGGGACACACTCCTCACATTCGATTTGGGGGACAAGACCAACTACACTGCCATGGAGGCCATCTTAGTCAGCAAGTTTGGGCTGACCCCTGAGAAGTACAGGCAAAGATTCAGGGCCAGTCACAAAATCTCTACGCAAACAAGGGTGGACTTCTTGGACTATGCTGGTAAAGTACTGAAGGGCTGGGTGAGGGGCAGCAAAGTTAATGAATATGAAGGGTTGTACAACTTGTTTTTAAAGGAGCACATTCTTGATACTTGTTTTCCAGAGCTGTGCCAACACCTGGTTGATAGCAAGCTTACTGACTCCAGGAAGCTTAATGAGGAAGCGAACCTCTCGATCAGCAACAGAGTATCTAGAAAGGTACCCTGGAGTGACCCCAAGAAGGGTGGTTTAGGTTCCTCCCAACAGAGTGGAGGGGAGTCCAGAGAAACCCAGACAGGTCCCAGGGTAAGGGGGGAAGGAAAGGGTTCCCATGTCCCATCGGAGAAGAGGGAGGGAGGTTCTGGTGGGCTGTTGCCCCGGGCGCCCCATTTCTTTGAATGTTCTCAATTAGGACACAAGCAGGGGGACTCTGCCTGTCCAAATAAACCATCCTCTGGTGAGAACTCTACAGAGGTGGCCAATGTGCCCTTAGGGGAAAGTAGTCCCCAGGTGCAGGTGATGGAGCATGCCATGAACTCCCTTAGCTGGAAGACAGACTTAGAGGGTAAGTTGGTGATCCCTGAGGTTGGGAGTTGTCACTTCTACCAGGTGGGGGTGAATGGAGTCCCAGTCACTGCTCTGAGGGATACTGGGGATAGCAGGACCATGATTGCGGAAGAGCTAGTTTCCCCAGACCAGTACACTGGTGAGGTGTGTAGAGTGACTCCAGCCCATAGGCAGGACTTTTTCCGCCCTATGGCCTTGGTGTTCCTAGAGTGGGGTGGGGAGGTGACCCAGAGAAGGGTCATAGTTATTCCCCAGATGCCCCTTGACTACATTATGGGGAATGAGTTGTGCCCAGTGTCAGGAGAACTGGGAGGGGCAGAACCCCCATTTGTCTTTCACCAGAAGGTAAATAAGGGAAAAGGTCAAATGAATACATTGAAGGGTCTACCTCAGATCTACAAATAAAGAAGGAGAATGAGCCACACCTGAACTAGGTATTACACACAGAGGAGGAGTGGGGTGGGGAGAAGGACTCACCCCTGACTCCTGTCCAGCCCCAGGGTACAGACCCTGGGTTGCAGGACCAGTTTCAGGATACCACCCCTGAACTGGTGGGAGGTGGAATGGAGTGGAGAGGGATGCATGGCACCTGGGGCTATTGCCCCCCCCACCCTCTGAGCAATCACAGAGGACAGAGACCCCTGAATGGGCTGGGGCCTGGCTCTTGACACTGACATCTGTGAGTGGCCTCTTTTGGTTGCTGTCCTTATGGACAGAGTTTTCCTTGGGTTGGGAAGGGGACAGAAGTCAGACCAAAGTGGTAGAATGGGCCATATCATTTTGTTGGCCATGGTGGTACTGTCTACCTACTGGGATGCATCTGTGAGCAAATTAAAGTTAAGTGCTGCACAGATGGGCTCCACAGGTAAAGAGGATTCCCCATGGGTTAGCTAAATGGCCCCATGGAGTATAGACAATGGGATCCAACTGGGTTCAGAGAGGCAAAGAACTGGCAAGTACCTCTGAAGTAGTGGTCCATTGTCCATATTCTGTCGCACTAAGCAGGGAAGTCCATCAAGGTATTGATTAGTCTACCCTGGCTTTAGGCTGGAGGGGGGTCGTGTTGAAAAATGGCCCCCTCTGAAAGGTCACCCCAATTCTTTTACCTTTTACCTCCTGTTTTTGCTGATTCTTTTTGTTGGCCTTAGGACTCTGAGCACTTAACCACTGCTAACCAGTGCTAAAGTGCATGTGCTTCTCCCCTAAAACATGGTTACATTGGTGTATACCTGATTGGCATATTTGATTTACTAGTATGTCCCTTGTAAAGTGGTATATATCCAGGGCCTGTAGGTCAAATGCTACTAGTGGGCCTGCAGCACTGATAGTGCCACCCACATAAGTAGCCTTTCAACCCTGTCTCAGGCCTGCCCTTGCAGTGCCTGTGTGTGCAGTTTACTGCCACTTTAACTTGGCACTTTAAACTACTTTGAGAAATGTGGGGTAGTCACTTGCACACCTAGATACACAATTGTCTAAAAATGTAATGTATACCTTTAATCTAAAATTTACATCGAACTTATGCGTGCTGCTCGGTGTCAGAGGGCTGCCAGTCCCTAGGATAACTACTTATAAATGATTGATTCAAGACAATACTGTATTGAATAAACCGGGCGCACAGCGAAATAGATCTGTTACTCGTCTCAACAATGTTGATTTTCAAATTTGACGCTATATCACAAACATAATCATCTCACTGTAATCTGTTGATGAATTGTCATTTACTTCAACCAATATACAAGTTAACACATTTACAATCTGTGATGCTTTTTGATTTTTTTGTCATTACTTCATGACAAAATTGTTGTTACATCATAACAATTAATGCGAAATAAACAATGCATCATACTGGTCATAGCATTATAATACAAGTGATGGCGAATGATGACCTTCGGCCCGATGCATTTCGGGACCTCCTGCCCCTTCTTCAGGGGCCACTGTAAATGTAAGTAAGATTATTTTTGTTAAACCAAACTATACGTGTTGGTGAATTACCTGTATTCATATTACAATTAAGCCTTCAAAATCCTGCGGTGCCCCTAGGAACTACGTATTAACATGGTGCCCTGAACTTTCATCTAACGTGCATACCAGTGCAGAAAATAATCATAGTGCCACACGAGAAAAAATCTGTGAAAGTAGCCTAATGCCAGCATGCGTGAAGAAGAAAGATAAACAAGGTACCAAAGGAAGTGGAGCGAGTGCGTCACCGAACTCCCTGAGATTACGTGAGTGGAAGCACATCATCATAGATAATTAAATGCATGCCCCGCAAGGCAGCGGAAATAAAAACGAGTAGTGCTGACCTGAAGGCTGAAGCGAAGAAAGCCTCACTGTACGCAACTGATCATTAAGGCTCAAAGTAACGAGCGAAAATCTGAAATGATCATAACATAAAGCGGTGAAACACACACTAGTAAGTGCAAAGCGTGAAGACTCAAAGATAGTCTAAAGCGGAGATGTACCTGCAACTACAACGGCTGACAGCCGTAGAAAATGAAGAGTCAGACACCTGTAATGTAAAGGTTGCGATATCAATGAAAAGCGCAATGGAAACCTACTGCAGTACCAATACAACATATTAGAACAACACTAACCTGGCTTCGGCACAGCGTACTGGCGCGGAGTTTTCTACAAAGATGCGACACTTGGAAGCGAGCGAGAAGCGTGATGGTAAAGATAAAGAAAGGTCACGGTCACGTGGGTTAACGTGACGTGAAAAGTTAAACTGAAATGCGGCAGACATCTTGGAGCTATAAGAGCCCTACGAAGTTCCGACATAAACACGGTGTTGGGTTAAAAAGGTAGCAAATGGAGTGTATAATCTCCAAGTATCAACAAACAAAAATAAAAGAGTAAACTAAGAGATAGAGAAATCGTACCTCACTCAGTCTGAAAATAAAAAAGAACAAATGTGCTCAGTGATAAGAATGGATAATAGTGAAAATAAAAACATTCACTGCAAAGCGCATCATATGAATAGCATGCTGTGTGTGTACATGCACCATTGTGAGCAAAATATTGTGGTATACAGCTAATACATAATACAATGTATATTTTTCATATAACTCGATGCTCATAAACATACGATTACGTGTTCTAACTGCTGTGCTATTATGCACTGGATATATGAAACAACCTCATCTATGGGTTATGTAAAGGTATCATGTAAGTGTAGATATACGTGTGTGTGTGTGGGACATAATATTCAAATGAAAAGTATTCAACACTAAAAATCACGTGCACTGACGCCCGGAGGGGGTTCCATCTAAGAAAGAATATAATTCATAGGATCTGTCATTACATACTGCAAATCTGAAAAGTCTATTTTGCTGTGACTGAATTATAGAAAACAGCTCAAATCCAATTTGTCATTTAATCCCAATGGATCCATAGTTTGGTATTTTTTTATCCACATGACTTCCCGTCGGGACAAGAACTGGCTCAAATTCCTCCCTTCTTTCATTAGGATTTTTTCAAGAATCAGAAATCGTACTTGAGCGATATTATGTTGTTGTTGTAACCAGTGTACTACTAAATTGGAGTTAGTGTTCTTGGTGCGTATCATGCTTTTGTGTTCCCCGATTCTGGTTTTTATCTTCCTTTCGGTTTTTCCGATATACATGAGTCCACATGGACATTTGATGCAATATACAACATTAGTAGAGTTACAATCAGCAGTAAAACGTAATAAATTTTTTTCACCAGTTCTGGGGTGGGTTACAAAATTTTGCTGTATCACATTATTGCAATGTATGCAGTTGTTACATTTTCTCATTCCTAAGTTACGTGATGTTTCTGTAATGGTCTTAGGTGACAACATTTCTTTTAAGTTGGAGCTGCGTGTATACGCGAATATAGGTTGATCTCTGAATACATTATTCAAGTCGTTCTCTTTTTGTAGAAGTTCCCATCGTTTAATGATGATTTTTTTGATGCTGGCTGATCTTGTTGAAAATTTTGAAACAAAAACACTACGGTTAATGGAAGATTTTTTTGGTTTGCTAGTAAGTAAATCCTTACGGTGAATAAGTGCTACTCGTGCTTCTGCATTGATGATACATTCTTTAGGATACCCACGATTCAAAAATCTGGTTTTTATGCGATCGGTGTCGTAATTGAGAGCTTCTGGTGTAGAGGAAATCCTTTTAATCCGAAGCATTTGGGAAAATGGCAAGTTTTGGATCAATTGTGGAGAGTGAAAACTCTGGTATAGCAAAGTATTATTCCTGTCTGTAGGTTTTACAAACATTTTAGTGTGGATAGCTTGATGATCCTTGGACACTAATACATCAAGGAAGGACAATTCTTTGCTGCTGATGTTATATGTGAATTTAATTCTGATGTTTTTGGTGTTCAAAACTTTAATGTTTTCCTCAAGGGTTTCCATGGTGTCAGACCAAATTAAGAAGATATCATCGATAAACCGCCGGTACATTACTAGATGTTTGTTCCATTCGGTGTTTTGCAAGATGTATTTTTCTTCAAAAGCAGCCATGAAGATGTTCGCGTAGGTGGGAGCTCCCCCAAAACCCATGCTGGTTCCGCTTATCTGTAGATAAAACTCATCTTCCCATCGGAAGTAACTATGCTGCAGACAAAATAATAGCAATTCTAGTAGGAAAACTTTATGTGATCCAATATTTTGCAACTGTAGTAAAGCCCATTCTACTGCTTCAATTCCTTCCTTCAACGGAATTGACGTGTACAGAGAGGTGACGTCGATGGTACATAACAACCAGTTAGAGCTATTGGTGGTGTCTAGATTTTGTAGTTGGTTAAGAAAATCAGTAGTGTCTCGTGTGTTCGTTTTCCAAGTGTTCACAAAATTTTGAAGAAATTGATCAATATATTTTCCAAGTGGTTCAAATATTGATCCTACACCCGAGACAATGGGTCTGAAGGGAGGATCAGTGGGATGCATGTGTATTTTCGGCAGCATGTATAAATGTGGATGTTTCGGAAATTGTTTAATGAGAAAAAATTTTGTTTTAGAGGAAATCCAATCCATGTCTTTAGCGTGTTGCAATATTTTGTTGAGAGTATGAACAATATCATTGGTAGGATCATGCTCAAGTTTGAGGTAGGTGGATTCATCTGTGAGATGTTCTCTGACTTTATGTTGATAATAGGAGGTGTCCATGATGATAAGGGCACCACCTTTATCAGCCCGTTGAAATGTGAGTTCCTTTTTGTTAGATAGTTGTTGCAAAATTCTTCTTTCGGTTGTAGTGAGATTGGATTTCTTTGGAGGTTTGAATTCAAGTTTACGTAAATCTTGTAGGACTAATGTTTCAAATAAATCAATCGTTTTGTGCGACACTGGTGCGGTGAAAGTACTTTTAGCTCTGAATTCCACATATTCATGAGGTTCTGTGGTTTGACTTTCAGGAATCACGTTCTCAAAGAAATGTCGTAGTTTGATGGTGCGCATAAATCTAAAAAGGCAATTTCAATTTCAATCAAGTTGGTGTTGTATGTTGCAACAAAGGAAGTTCCTTTGTTGAGAACTTGTAGTTGTTTCTGACTTAAAATTTCAGAAGAAATGTTTATGACAATGTCTTTTGACTCCGTAGATTTTGCCGTGCCTTTTCTTTGGTTTTGTCTTTTGCCTCTCCTTGTTTTGAACCTTTTTGTAATTGGTCTGGAGGTTGTGTTGGTTGTTGGCTTTTGGACAAAAAAGATTCCATAGCGCTTGCAGGACGTTGTTGAGAACTTTCGCTGCTTTCATGTCTACTTGTTGATGGTTCATCTGTAGCTTCTATATCCAAAGGTGGTCTTGTCGGTAATAAATCACGATCAGATACCACGCTTTCTTCAGAAGATGTGTGTTGTTTCTTAGTGGGTCTTCGTTGTGAGTACATTTCAGCCCAAGTGTACACCTCGTTGAGACGATAATCGATAGTATCACGTTTAAATTTCCTTAATTTACGTTCTTGTAATTAATTTCCGTAGCTGTCTAGTTTGTTGTTAATTGGCTCAAGAGTTTTGGACCACTCCTCCGAGTCCATCCGTTCAGAAAGATCTTTTTGAATGTTGTAAATTTCCTCCTCAAGTTCTGTGATCGTTTTTGATAGTTCTTCTACTATAAGTAGGATAAGATCAAGAGAACACTTATTGAGCACAGCATACCATCTGTCCATAAATTGTTTGTTGAATTGTAAACGGAAGAGTAGGGGTTTGATAGCCAGTCTCAAGCCTCTCGGAATTCGTTGATGTTTGTGGTATTGAATGAGCGTCGAAGCGAATTGTCCTTCCTTGATGTATTAGTGTCCAAGGATCATCAAGCTATCCACACTAAAATGTTTGTAAAACCTACAGACAGGAATAATACTTTGCTATACCAGAGTTTTCACTCTCCACAATTGATCCAAAACTTGCCATTTTCCCAAATGCTTCGGATTAAAAGGATTTCCTCTACACCAGAAGCTCTCAATTACGACACCGATCGCATAAAAACCAGATTTTTGAATCGTGGGTATCCTAAAGAATGTATCATCAATGCAGAAGCACGAGTAGCACTTATTCACCGTAAGGATTTACTTACTAGCAAACCAAAAAAATCTTCCATTAACCGTAGTGTTTTTATTTAAAAATTTTCAACAAGATCAGCCAGCATCAAAAAAATCATCATTAAACGATGGGAACTTCTACAAAAAGAGAACGACTTGAATAATGTATTCAGAGATCAACCTATATTCGCGTATACACGCAGCTCCAACTTAAAAGAAATGTTGTCACCTAAGACCATTACAGAAACATCACGTAACTTAGGAATGAGAAAATGTAACAACTGCATACATTGCAATAATGTGATACAGCAAAATTTTGTAACCCACCCCAGAACTGGTGAAAAACTTTATTACGTTTTACTGCTGATTGTAACTCTACTAATGTTGTATATTGCATCAAATGTCCATGTGGACTCATGTATATCGGAAAAACCGAAAGGAAGATAAAAACCAGAATCGGGGAACACAAAAGCATGATACGCACCAAGAACACTAACTCCAATTTAGTAGTACACTGGTTACAACAACAACATAATATCGCTCAAGTACGATTTCTGATTCTTGAAAAAATCCTAATGAAAGAAGGGAGGAATTTGAGCCAGTTCTTGATCCCGACGGGAAGTCATGTGGATAAAAAAATACCAAACTATGAATCCATTGGGATTAAATGACAAATTGGATTTGAGCTGTTTTCTATAATTCAGTCACAGCAAAATAGACTTTTCAGATTCGCAGTATGTAATGACAGATCCTATGAATTATATTCTTTCTTAGATGGAACCCCCTCCGGGCGTCAGTGCACGTGATTTTTAGTGTTGAATACTTTTCATTTGAATATTATGTCCCACACACACACACGTATATCTACACTTACATGATACCTTTACATAACCCATAGATGAGGTTGTTTCATATATCCAGTGCATAATAGCACAGCAGTTAGAACACGTAATCGTATGTTTATGAGCATCGAGTTATATGAAAAATATACATTGTATTATGTATTAGCTGCATACCACAATATTTTGCTCACAATGGTGCATGTACACACACAGCATGCTATTCATAAGATGCGCTTTACAGTGAATGTTTTTATTTTCACTATTATCCATTCTTATCACTGAGCACATTTGTTCTTTTTTATTTTCAGACTGAGTAAGGTACGATTTCTCTATCTCTTAGTTTACTCTTTTATTTTTGTTTGTTGATACTTGGAGATTATACACTCCATTTGCTACCTTTTTAACCCAACACCGTGTTTATGTCGGAACTTCGTAGGGCTCTTATAGCTCCAAGATGTCTGCCGCATTTCAGTTTAACTTTTCACGTCACGTTAACCCACGTGACCGTGACCTTTCTTTATCTTTACCATCACGCTTCTCGCTCGCTTCCAAGTGTCGCATCTTTGTAGAAAACTCCGCGCCAGTACGCTGTGCCGAAGCCAGGTTAGTGTTGTTCTAATATGTTGTATTGGTACTGCAGTAGGTTTCCATTGCGCTTTTCATTGATATCGCAACCTTTACATTACAGGTGTCTGACTCTTCATTTTCTACGGCTGTCAGCCGTTGTAGTTGCAGGTACATCTCAGCTTTAGACTATCTTTGAGTCTTCACGCTTTGCACTTACTAGTGTGTGTTTCACCGCTTTATGTTATGATCATTTCAGATTTTCGCTCGTTACTTTGAGCCTTAATGATCAGTTGCGTACAGTGAGGCTTTCTTCGCTTCAGCCTTCAGGTCAGCACTACTCGTTTTTATTTCCGCTGTCTTGCGGGGCATGCATTTAATTATCTATGATGATGTGCTTCCACTCACGTAATCTCAGGGAGTTCGGTGACGCACTTGCTCCACTTCCTTTGGTACCTTGTTTATCTTTCTTCTTCACGCATGCTGGCATTAGGCTACTTTCACAGATTTTTTCTCGTGTGGCACTATGATTATTTTCTGCACTGGTATGCACGTTAGACGAAAGTTCAGGGCACCATGTTAATACGTAGTTCCTAGGGGCACCGCAGGATTTTGATGGCTTAATTGTAATATGAATACAGGTAATTCACCAACACATATAGTTTGGTTTAACAAAAATAATCTTACTTACATTTACAGTGGCCCCTGAAGAAGGGGCAGGAGGTCCCGAAATGCATCGGGCCGAAGGTCATCAATAGCCATCACTTGTATTATAATGCTATGACCAGTATGATGCATTGTTTATTTCGCATTAATTGTTATGATGTAACAACAATTTTGTCATGAAGTAATGACAAAAAAATCAAAAAGCATCACAGATTGTAAATGTGTTAACTTGTATATTGGTTGAAGTAAATGACAATTCATCAACAGATTACAGTGAGATGACTATGTTTGTGATATAGCGTCAAATTTGAAAATCAACATTGTTGAGACGAGTAACAGATCTATTTCGCTGTGCGCCCGGTTTATTCAATACAGTATTGTCTTGAATCAATCACTTTAAACTACTTGCCAAGCCTCAAACTCCCCTTTTACTGCATATAAGTCACCATTAAAGTAGTCTCTAAGTAACCCTTACAAGGGCAGGGTGCCATGTAAGTAAAAAGTAGGACATGTGGGTTTAATCTTTACATGTCCTGGTAGTAACAAACCCCCAAATTCATTTTTCACTACTGTGAGGCCTACTCCTCCCAAAGGCTAGCATTAATACACTTTTAAGCTGCAATTCATGATCAGCGACAAGTTGCTGTTTCATGTTTCATATCTTTGGAATGGTAATTATAAATCCTCCTCACTGGTGAAGTTGGATTTAACATTACTGTTTTAGAAATGCTACTTTTAGAAAGTGAACATTTTTCTGCACTTACTGCTCTGAGTGCCTGACAGCCTGTCTCCAAAACAGGACTGATACCCCCATAGATAGCCTGGCAGACAGGACTGGGTTGAAATGCATACTTGTGCACTTCAGAGAGCTGCTTTGAAGTCACCCCTACATCAATGGGATTTCTGGGTATAAGTATTGGGTTTCTGACCCCCTAAAATCAGATACTACTGTACTTGGAACTGAAGCTCTGCCAAAATAACTGCTGTGCTGCCCAACTGGACAGCTGATCTGGAAGGTCTGCTTTCCTGTTTGTTGCCCTGCTGCCTGCCGCTCTCTGACTCTTCTGATGGAGAGCTGGACTTGCTTTCACTCCAGGCTTGTTGGATTGCATCCTGTTGCTTGAGTCTCAGGCATATCAAAGTCTCTACCTCTGCTCCTGTGCCTGGCTCACTCGAAGTGGCCCAGATACTTGCAGCATGGATTTCGATGCATCTCCTGTCTGCGTGTAGCAGAACCGGTGCATCGACCTGGTTACGGGAATGAAATAGGCACATCACCACGGAACCAGAGCTATGCCTCCATAGATCGATGCATCAGACAGCATATCGCTACCGCTACAGCTAAATGAGATTAACGCATCCCCTCAACTGCATGGCAGAATCCAGCTCATCACTCGACGCCTCTCGACTCCGGCATCCGTCTTCGGAACTGCCGCATTACCTGCACCTTGTGAAGAAGATCGGCACATCCTGCACCTGCGGGCCTTGACATAGATGCATCTCGCTGTTTGTGACCAGAGAAGGCACTTGGTTCACCAGGGCCTGCGTGGGTCCTATAGCCAGCCGGCGCTCCATCACGGTCTGCCCGAAGTTTGACTGCTCCTATCCAGCGCGACCTAAAGTAGCCTTTTTAGCGCGAATTGCTTCTAAGCGCTTTACTGCATTTATTCCTTTTAAATTCAGTAGCTCAACTTCTAGACATTGGATTCTTGTCGTTTTGATCTTGTTTTGTTTATAATATGATAATCTATTTTTCTAAACCTGTGTTAAGTCTTCCTGAGGTGTATACATTGTGTTACTGTGTGAGTGTTGCACAAATACTTTACACATTGCCTCTTTAGATAAGCCGGACTGCTCAGTGCCAAGCTACCATAGGTTGAGCACAGGTTTTCCTTTAGTGCACATCTAGCTTACCATGACTAGAGTGATAGTTCCTGCCTGGCCTGGGTGCATACCATAGCCAACCAGGAATTCCATTTAGAACAGGACCAATAGCAGGCAGGCACCATCTTGAGTGCGTTTGTGATATGAGGGAGGAGGTATTCTTTGTCTGGGAACCACAGAATACATCAACAGGGCATCCTCTTCACTCCTACCGTGGACATTTCTTTGGGACTGTCCCCCAGAATCCCTTTGGTCTCCAAGGGCCCATAAGGATTGGTCACGAGGAAGCCAGACCCACCACGTCTTCCTCATTAGCCGCCTGTCCCCCTGATTAGAGAATTTAGACAATAGAGATGATTGCATTAAACACAGAGAACCTCTTCCTAACTTGCATAGATTCATCATAGAATATGGCTGGGCAGTATTGCAAGGTTTTGCTCTTGAGAGTATGCTGAAATGAAGAAAATTGAAATCACAAGGCCCATAGATGTCAAGATAGGCACCAAGGTTAATAGGAATGATAGTGTAAGAAATTGGAGTATTTGTTGAGGGAGGTCAGATCCCACCTCAAACAATAATCAAAATCCTTATCAGGGTGAACCACAAAAGTCACTAAGTAACCCTGTGCTTACCCCTCTGGTAGCTTGGCACACAAGCAGTCATGCTTAACTTAGAGGCAATATGTAAACTGTTTACGTAGTATTCAAATAGCAATAACAGATCACAACACAAGAGAAATCCCCAAAAGCATAAATTTTAATAAATGCAACAACACTAAACAGACAAAAATCCAATCAGTAGAACTGGAATTATGAGTTTTTTCATTTTAGCTAAACATTGTACCAAGAGGCATGAAATGCTATCTGCGGGTAGCTGGTCGTGCTGGACCAAGACAAATCCACAAGTTCAGGCAGACCATGATGGAGCATGGGCTGGATAGAGGGCTACGTTTGTCCCGCTGGACGTTTTACCTTCTGACTTTGGTGTGGGGTCTACGCAGTACTGCTCTGACCTCCTCTGCTCGGCATAAGATCAGTCAGGAGCTGCGCGGTTCTGCGTGGCTCTGTGCCCCTCTTCGTTGGATCCAGTGAAGCTTCCACTGCTGCACGGTGCAGCTCTGCTGGGCTCTGCGTCGCTTGATGTCAGAACCGGTAGAGCCTTCGGTTAGGAGCTGAGTGGTTCTGCAGGGCTCTGCATCGGATCTGGTGAAGTTTCCACTCAGGAGCTGCACAGCTCTGTGGAACGCTGTGCCGCTCAGCGTCAGACCTGGTGGAGCCTTCGGTTAGAAGCTGCATGGTTCTGTAGAGCTCTGCATCGGATCGAGTAAAGTTTTTAGTTCGGAGCTGTATGGGGAAACCTCTGTAGGGCTTTGTGTCATTTGGCATGGGATCTGGTAAATCCTTTGGTTGGGAGCTACAAAGGGGGCCATGATAGGTCCAGTTGGCTCTGGTCAGCTGGGAAGCAGGAAAAGCCTTTGAGCTTGTTACATTGTTGTATCCCTGTAGTTCAAACAGGAGGTCAGCCAACTGGCCCTTGGAGTCATTTCTGAGGTCCTGGTTTCAAGTCAAACAAGTCGAGTCTTCCTTCAGGCGTCAAACAGCAGGGCAGTCCTTCTTTTGAGTCATCACAGGCCCATTGGTGTTCTGACTTCAGGTTTTAGGGATGCCATTTTTATGCTCAGTGTCAACCTGTGGGTCACCCCTTTGTCTAACTCTAAAACTGGGTATTGTTAGTCCCTCCTTGTCCTTTGGGTTTGGTTCTAGCCTCGCTAGTGAAAGAAAGGCAGGGGCAGGTTCTTCTGTGTGAGCCAGGGCAGACCCCTTTGAAGTTTATTCAGGGCAGGGGCACAACTCTTCCCCAGCCATCCTGTCAGAACGAACCTCACCTCCCCACACCATGGCCCTTTTGTCCACTGTCTGGGAGGAATACACATCTCACTCCAGGGAGCCAGAAGGGGTCGGGTAACACATGGACACTGGCAGAAAGGCTGTTTTAGTTTTAAGCAGAAAAATGCTAACTTTCTAAAGAGGCATTTTAAAAATAGTAATTTAAAATCCAACTTTACCATTAGGTTGGATTTTAAATCCGTATTACAATGATCCCTTCAATCATTTTTTTAGCTAGTCACAAACGGGCCTTATGCATTATAATGAGTTATAATTTAATGACTGAGGATGTGGCGATACAGCCAGAGCTGCCAATTTTGGAACTGGAGAACCAGGTTCAAGTCTCAGTGTCGGCTTATCAGTCTGTGATTCTAGGCATATCCCCAACTCTCCCCGTGCTTAAAAAATGTATGTGATGTTATGTAATGTAAATAGTGATCACGTAAAACTTCTAATACCTAAGGGTCGAGTTTGTGCTACATCAAACTGGGAAAAAACTGTGCTTTTCATTGGGAGAGCAAGCCTTGCTGCAGTGAAAAACAACTGTGAAGGATTTTCTTTGCCAGGATATGTAAACCTTGAGTACATATGTCCTACTTTTTAAAAACCATGCACACTGCCTTGTGGGCATTTAGGGCCTACCTTACGGGTGACTTATCAGCAGGGCCACTGGAATTATGCGGCAGAGGAGGGACCAAATTATGCAGAAGGGTTGACCAAATTATGCAGCAAGAAAAGACATATTATGCAGCGTAATGCGGGACATTTTGTGATAGTAATGGGAGCTGTAAGAGGACCAGTCAACCTTTACAAAGGGCTTTCTGTTTTGCAGGACCACATTGACATGTTTTGAGTAACTTTAGATCTGTTTGAGCTAGAAATAAGATTATGCAGCAGATTTTAGATTATGTGGCAAATGCAGCAAATCCAGAATTAGGTGAAGATCTCTGCGGGTGCAGAATCACATAATTCCAGTGGCCCTGCCTGTAAATATTGAGAAGGAAGGTTGAAACATTTTGCCAGGTTGAAATTGCAGTTTAAAACTGCACACACAGGTTGCAAGGCTGCAGGCCCGTAGACATGTTTTACTGTGCTACTTTAGTGGGTGGCACAAAGAGTGCTGCAGCCCACTGGTAGTATTTAATTTGAAGGTCCTGGGTACTTGTGTTTCCATGTACCAGGGACTTATTAGTGAATTAAATGGGCCACTTGGGTGAATGCCAATTTCACCATGTTTAAAAGGGAGAGCATAAGCATTTAAGCACCCTTTAGTAGGAGGAAACTGTGCAGAATCTTGTGGCCAACAAAAAAGGGTTCAGCTAAAGAAGACAAAAATCTGGAATAATAGCACGCAAAAGATAGTAATTTCCAACAAATAGTTTGTATCCATAGTTGAGCTGAAAAAGAGGACCAGATATAAATTTCCCTTCTTCCAAGTATTGTTATAATGACTTTGACGGAAGAGAGCATCTTGTGGTGCATCAGTGTGACGAGATGGAGGTGCAACACATTATTTAGGTGACTAGTAGGCAGCCTGACTTTCTCCGTTTGTGGATTGGTTTAATATATCCAAAATACAAGATAAATAAAACCAACACAAGTGTGCACATGCACACACACACTCCCATATACTCCAGTACATAAATCCAAACCCATACTCTCTCAAACAATCCCTCCCACTTTAACACGTCTGCAAACAGACTCAGTCTCACAAATAAGATAAAGTAATAAAAGGACCACTGGTTTTGCCAGCCAATGCAGTAACACAGCTTGTGTCTCAGGCTCTGGTACATTGTATAGAAGTGTATTATTTGAGCTGCGAAACTATAACAACACCCCTTTGTGGACCATTCAGTGTTAACTAATCTGGATGGGGTACAAGTATTGTCCTCGAGAAAGCGGTGCAACCAATATCTGTCACGAACACAACGAGTAGTCCAATTTTAAAGGCCTTTGAAGCTATACTACAGAGAGAAGGAGTAAATCCACAGCTATTTTAGAATTTGAATGAAGTATGAGATACATATTTGCATGGCACAAAGTAAAGGCTTGTGACGTCTCTCTAGGCCACCCTGCTGAAAATGGGGGAGTCTGGTGAGGAAAGTATTTGACATGCTATGTTAGTTGCTTGAAATAACCTCCAAAATATATGGGACCCTCCTGTATAAATATGAACTGAGATCACTTGCCCTGCAGGCGGATATCTTTTTGCCAAGCTAACAAACCACCTTGCCTGATTTTTTTAATGCTGGACTTGGCTGTGAACGCCTGTTTTCTGGTCCTATCCCAAGAAACTGTAGGGCTTTCTTTTGTGGTTAGGAAAACTGGGACTGCTATGTTGGTACAAAGCGCGTAGAAGTCTTTAGTATTAATGTTCGTTATCTCTGGTGCCCAGTCCCTCTAGGCCATTCAACTCCTTTTGCTCAAGAGGACTCTGCATTGTTATCTTAGCATTTATATGGTGAATCTGGCATTGAATGTTCCAATCTGTTTCTCATGTGTAATTCACCTCAAAATTATAACCCTTTGTATGTATTGTACAAAGGGTATTGTGAACCCTGTATTACAACACAAGAGCAGCTGACATACTCATCACATATTACCATTCAAATATAAATTGTCAGGATTCACAAATGCAAGTTGTATGTAAGTAAAATAAGTATGGGGCTCATTATGATGGCTGGCGGACATCAGTCCGCCCCCCATCATAGCAGTGATGGGACCGCCTGCCAGATGTGCGGCGGTCCCACCAGCCCAATTAGGATGCGCCCGCCAGTATGGCGGGCGCATCCTGGCCTTTTAATATTGCGGGCGGTGCTGCTGGCTGCAGCACCGTTCGCAATGCCAAAATGCCACGATGTGCATTCCCATGCACATCGTGGCAGGCACCACGCGGTGCATGCCACCTTGTGCATGGGAATGTAGGGGGGTAACATGAGTACCCCCCCAGTGCACCTACACCCTCCCCCCACACTGAGGGGGCCCGCAACGGGCCCCCAAAACCAATCCCCGCCAGCCTTTCCATTGCGGCAGCGCCACCATGGAAAGGCCTCTTCCAGGGCACATCATAATATGGTGGACGGTGCCTGCTAGGCACCGCCACCATATTAGTGGCCCTTTTCCGTCCGCCAGGCAATCGGTTCAATTGCCTGTGGCGGACGGACTTTGCGTCCGCCCCGATACCCACCGCCATCCTAATTTGGCGGTGGGTAAAATGCTCAGTAATGGCGGAAGGTCCGCCACCGCCGGCCCAGCGGTGGCGGTTCTTCCGCCATCATAATGAGCCCCTTAGTCTTTTTGCAGGCAATGCTAAGTTTCAAACCCCCTTCGTTTCAAACGCTGCTTATTTTCTTCTGCAGTTTACCAACGTATTGCTTAATTATGAATTAACCAGCGTACCAGTGTACTAAAAGGAGGTACTGAGGATGACATGTGAGAGTGGTGATATGTTTTTAATTATGCACTATTTTATGCTTTAAAAAAACACAGCCGGCTGCAGGGAAGACATTTGTCTGCTTCTCAGTTGAAAACCCTGAATTAATTTTGATCCTGAAGTAACTTGCACTAAGGAACAATGAGAAATGAAACCATCAGCTGCTCCTATTTTTTTAGCCACCAGCATGTTCCATTGCTAGTAACGCTGTCATTATGGGCAAAAAAGCAACATGCACAGTGATGTTGGCTAAAATGCTAGAATTTCCCAACAGAACTAACTACATGAATCCACTTGTCAGCTATGTTGTACAATTTTAGTAAGTCATCTAGTCAATTTAAAGAACTGATTCATCTGCAAAAACGAAAAGTAAAAACTGCTAAAATATTTTATGAGCGTTTACTATTTCAGTCATATCATGCATTAAAACAAGCATTAATTAGCAATGTAAATCACTGTGTCTTTTGTGTAATGGAAAGTTTTATACTGAACTTCACAACACAACTAAGGTACAACATGAGTAGCAGGAGCAAAACCTTCTCCCAACAGAAAGAATAAGTAAAGGACAGGAAGAAGGAAAAACATCACATGGTTCTCTCACGCATACAGAGCAGGCACAACACAAGTAGCTAAAACGCTTTCAGGCCTCGAAAAATCATAAAAATATTACTAAACCTGCAGGTCTAGTGACTTAAATAATCTACTCAACCTATTTGTAATGCTCTTGACCCATAAACTACTTCAAATGATGTGATCGTGGGCAAATAATTCAATTCATTGAGCCGCCATTTCTTTCATTATCACATATAAGAGCACCTTCAAATGTGCAAGTTCAGCATGTCTGCTGTTCAAAAAACTCTTTAGTTTGATTTAATAGACTAAACTTTTTTCCATATATAATACAAATCTAGCCACATATAGGATACAAATGACCCCTGACTTGCCTCTTAGTACATTAACAGCATTTTTATCAGGGAAGGCAGGAATGTTTCTCAAATCATGTTTAAAAACTATCACTTTTAACAAATACATTACTAAAGCATGACGTGGTAGCACACTGCCATCTGTAATCAGTAGATTTTACATTGAAATGGCCACAAACTTTCTCACTGACATGCACTTTACTGATGAAACTATATAGTGTACAAACAATAAAGTTTGGAAAAGGAGTTTCTGCAAACGTGTCATTTGCACATCACCAATTAAAGTGTTCTGGTTTGTTTTGCTCCTATTTAACTCTTTGTTTGCACCACACTTCTTAATTACAAAAAATTTTCTTTTGCAATTCCAGATATATTTTGAAATATTTGTAAAATTAATTTACAGGCTATTTCTTTAATGTTCTGTGTTAGAGAAAATAACTGACATCTTCAGACAGCTCACTTGACAAAAACGTCTAACTCTAGTAAGAGAGAGAAAAATAATCCTCATTTTTCAAGCAGCAATAAGTTAAAAGACAAACTGACATTTAACCTCTTTCCTTAAAAAGACAGCAAATGTGTCAAGAAAAAAACAAGATTTAATGGCATCTTTATTGCTCATTCACTTTCTGAATGAACAGAACACCTGTTCCTTTCCAGGGCAAGCTTACTCACCAGATGCGACTAGTAGGTGCTAAAAATAGCTCGACCTGATAAAATGTTGTGTGGGCAAGCAGTTTTTCCAGGCCTGGTTTTAGAGGAAGTGAGAGGAGTTAAAGGACTGGTGTATGCACCAGAATTAAATATACAACAGGTACATCACTCCTGGAAGAAACCTTTTAAGGAATTTCCATACATTCAGATAGAATGATGAACCCTCGCCTACCTACTATGCAATGGTTCAACAGTAGGTTCCATGTCTATCATCAGTTAGCATCCAAAAGTAAGACTGTTTACCGGTTGTACTGTCTCTTAGCTATATGTTCCCTAGTTTGGGTCGACATTTGTGTTCTCCCTTTGTTAAACTGTCAGACCTATATTGAAATTGTGTGTGGGTGAGCAAAAATGGTTTTACAAGTACTTCCCTACCTCCAGATTATTAACAGGAGTGTTGCACAATGGATCTCTGTCCATTCTCTCTCTTCCTTCATTTGCTCACTTTTTCTTAATCTCTTTTCATCCCTCTCTGTCATGCTCACCTCTTCAGCTTAGATTTTTCTTCTTAATCTTCTCAGTCCCTTCTCATTTTTATCGTATTCCACTTTCATTTGTTTTATTCACCGTTTTCTCTTGCTCGCTATCCTTCACACTCGTCTATATCTCTCACTCCCTTCTATCCTAGCTTAATTTACCACGCATATTTTCGAATACAATTTTTTCATTTAGCCACCTCTCAACCTCTCTTTCTATCACCTACAAGCTCTCTTACTTCCTCCTCTCTACTACTTCTATCTCCTTCAAAACTACCTAGTGCCAGCACACGGATTTAAGCCATCCTAATTCAAGGTACAAATTTCTATGCCACCCATTCTAGCAATGATGTCACACTTGCTGCTTAGACTGGTACTATGACACCCCATCATGGCGACAGCATAGCCATCCACTTAGTATTCTCTTCCTTAGAAATTACCCGTGCTCTCTCCGGTGTCTCACACCATTCTGTATTCTATGAGCTACTTTAAATAAACTCTTTTTTATCTTTCATCCTTTTTCCTTTTCTTACTCACACTTTCCCTTCTCACCCCTCCATCTGTTTCTCTATTGCACATTTTTCACTCACACATACATTTCTGTCCAACCTCTGATATCCTGCTCACTCTGTCCTTCTTACTTTCCTTCCATGCACCACAAGCACCTCTCTTCCTGATCTTCATACATTCATTTATCACAATTTCCTTTTATACATCTTCTAGACCCTTCCCTCAGATAGATATTCCACCTAATAACTTAATATTGACTCCAGAATATCATGGAACCAAAATATCATGGCCAAAATTGTGAGCATCAAAATATTGAGATGGTAAGTCCATGTAGGTAAGTATAGCTTTACTTTACTTAACTTGCCATATATGTGCTTTGATTTTAAACATATACATATGTCTACCTAAATATATATACATACATATATATCTACAAAGTATGTAGATGTGGCTTAAGAATGGTAAATCGATACTTAACTTTATGTACTTACCATCTCATTATTTTGATCCTAGCTATTTTGGCCATGATGTTCTGGTATCACGTTGTTTCTGTAGTTGATATTTTGACATACAACCTGCAAATATGCTTTTTCCTGTCCCAACACTTCTCTTACCATCGCATTTTCACTCACACCCTCATCTCTTGAATAACTTCAAAAAAGGTGATAGCTGTCTTTTTTTGGGAGCATAACATTTTATTTTTCTTTATCACTAAGGGTTTTCCTGCTCAGGATTTTTTTTCATAATTATTGGACATTCTCTGTAACTCAACTCCATGTTCCTAATCCTCTTTTATCCACTTTTTGAACTTTCATTGTACACAAAAGAGTTGATCCTCTTCTTTTCTATTTCCTGATACAGAACTTTCAAAGACTGGAATCTCCCAATAGTATTGCATTTTGAACTTGCAATCAATAGTTCTTTAATTCGGGATTGAGGAAAATACTGGAAATGTTTTTTCATTTGTTACATCAAAATTGAATATTTACATTGGCGCAGATTTTCGTATTACTGATTTATGTTTTTCCCATGTAACAGTAGATATGAGAGAAGAGTTGAATAGACACTAACAATCAATGAGCTGCATTCCCACCTAGTATGCTTTGAGTTTTCAAAATTATTTTAGGCTGATTTTGACCTTTGACATTTCAACGGGGGAGTCACATTTCAGGTGATGGTTGGCATGCTACAATATACTGATGATGGAGAGTCTCTGTTTGTTGGTGCTGCTCGATATCTTGATTTTTAACATGGTGGAGGATGCAGTGCTCAGCTCCATAATATCTCAAAGCTAAAGGACATAAAGTTTACAGTCACAGAGTGATTTTGAACCTTTCTCTCCTGCAGGTTTCAGTCTGTTTTCATAAGATTATCTTGCTCTGAACACCTCCTCCTTCATTTGTATCATGAGAGGCACCCCATTAGTCCACTCTGCCCCCTGTAATGTTCAGTCTTTACCTGAAGCTACAGGGAGATATTGTGATCACTTGTGGAGGTGCTATTCACCAATAAGACATTGGCATCTTTCTCTAGCTTAATGTAGCACTTGAGGATAATAGTGTATTTCAAGTGCATTTTAACCTATAGCACATGCAATATGGTGGACGGGATATCCCTCCTGTTTTGATGGGAGTCTCCCATCCAGCAAACTCTAAATAAGGCCTTAAGTTTCCAAAAATATCAAGCCCAAGCTCTAAATTCTGCAAAGTAGGGCCTTATATTTCAAGCCAACTGCTTTAAAGTCTCATTTGGATCCTGAAAACTTAACATCAAAAGAGCCAAACCATGCCATAAACTGCTCCATCTGGCTCTCATCAATAAATCTCCGTTTTGAAAAGACTCCATAATAGTTGTATTTATTTGCACCTCTACAGACATTTGTTGAGCTCTGGCTGAACCCCTACTTTCAGTCACACCTATCACTTGCTCTATAGTGATCTGTATTCTCAATTTTGGTTCATACAAATGAACCTGTGAACCTGTTAACAGATTTACTGTATAGGAAACTCTGCCTTGAACTTCTCTCCAGACTCGCACATGCACATCTTCCTTTCACCAAAGGTTTAAAAAAACACATAAGGATATAAAATTCAGGGAACCCTTAAATAAGCATTGGCAAAGCCAAAAGGTCTTGTTTTCATTTCTATTCCCTACAAAAGGTGCAATTAGCGCTTTTCTGGTGCCAGCTGCAGTACCTTAGGCTGTTATCAGAGGTACCATAGGCATAACTTGTACCTTTTTTTTACAAAGCACCATCTCTTTGCTGGTGAAAAAGATATGCCCTGCAGATGAGGAGGGTGTTTACATATAGTAGGTTATTTATGATAGGTGGGGTAGGTAGGTTAGTAATGGTAGGCTAGGTATTTATGGGTAGGTTGGTAATTAAGGTACTGCATATATGGTAGGTAAGTATGGTGGTAAATAGGTAGTGTATGATAGGATGGGTAGCTAGGCATATTGTAGGTTAGTAGTTACAATATGGTGTGTATATATATATATATATATATATATATATATATTCACTGAAAAAACCGTAGGTTTCAGGCACGTTATAGTTACAAATTAGCATTTTAAAAACCTTTGAAATTCACTGAAAAAACCATAGGTTTCAGACACGTTATAGTTAGAAATTAGCATTTAAAAACCTTTGAAATTCACTGAAAAAACCAGAGGTTTTAGGGACAGTTATAGTTAGTTGGACATTGCACTTGTACAAAACCCGTGAAATTCCCCCGTTATAGTTAGTTCAGCTAACTATAACTCGCGCCCCGCAATGCACTGCTGATGACGTCACATATTACATCATTCATGACATGGTCAGTGACATCACTGATGACATCACTGATGACATCTCAAATGACATCACTGATGACATCATCCAGTGACTGTGTGTTTCTGTAAAGTTTAAATATGTTTAATATATATAGGGAAAGGCGTATTGAAGAATGAGTGGGTGTATAAGTGTCTGAATGGATGATTTAGTACATGCGTGACTGACTCTACAAGTGAGTGATTAAACGTATCTTACTGAATGCATGGGTTAGTGACTAAACTGTGTGAATGTCTGTATCCGTCTGTTGGTGTGTAAGTGGATGCATGGATTTGCGAATAGCTACATGAGTGTCTATATGGGTTATTTATTGGTTCTATGAGTATCTGTATGGGTGCCTGAGTGTTTGTGTGGATGGGGTGTGTGCGACTGTGCATAGATGTGTGAGTGGGTGATTCACTTGGTGGATGGTTTCAAGAGTGCATCTGTGATAGACTGTATGGGTGGGTAAGTGTGTGTAAGAGTGTGTTAGTGAGTGAATGTATGTCCCAGTGGTACATGTGTGAGTAACTAAATATGTGAAAGGCAGTATATATGTGTATTGGAGTATATAAATAGCTATAAGCGAGAGTGAGTGATTGTGATAGTGGCTGTATGGATGAGTGTGTGCTTGTATCAGTGATTGTATAAGAGCATAACAATGTGCTAGTATTTGTATGATTAAGTGAGCTGGTGTGTGTATAACTGTATAGGTGAGTAAATGGCAGTGTGTTTAATTATTTGCATGACTGACTAGGTGTGTGAGTACCTCTATGGATGAGTGGCGGTGTTTGAGTGTCTATATAGGAGTAAGAGTGCATATGATAGTCCTGTACTGAGTGACCATAAGTATGAGTGACTGTACGGGTGAGTGAGTGGATGTGTGTGTGTAGACCTAAGAATCAGTGAGTGGGTATGTAGTTATTGGTGTTGGAGTGTCTATGGTTTTGCGAATGGCACTCTGTAATTTAGATTGGGTGTATCAAAGGTTATATTAGGGTGTGAGGAGCTGCATCAGATTATCACGTGGATGATGTCATCAGTGATGTCATTTGAGATGTCATCAGTGATGTCATCAGTGATGTCACTGACCATGTCATGAGTGATGTAATATGTGACGTCATCAGCAGTGCATTGTGGGGCGCGAGTTATAGTTAGCTGAACTAACTATAACGGGGAATTTCACGGGTTTTGTACGAGTGCAATGTCCAACTAACTATAACTGTCCCTAAAACCTCTGGTTTTTTCAGTGAATTTCAAAGGTTTTTTAAATGCTAATTTCTAACTATAACGTGTCTGAAACCTATGGTTTTTTCAGTGAATTTCAAAGGTTTTTAAAATGCTAATTTGTAACTATAACGTGCCTGAAACCTACGGTTTTTTCAGTGAATTTCAAAGGTTTTTTAAATGACAATTTTTAAATGTATTAATTTTTATATTAATTTTTTTCATACTGATTTACTACATTTTTAGAAACAATTTCTTTTACATATTTTATTTTTTAAATTACATTGTAATTACATTATACATTACATTACAAAAAATACTTTCTCAGAATGAATTACTTTAGTTTAAATACTTTGCACATAGGCAATAGACTTTTAAGTACAGTAGTTACAGTTGTTGCAATGGGCAACACATTTTCAAACACAATGCAACATTCAGCTCAATGTGAATTTCTAGTTAAATGCAATTAGTTACTTTATGGATTACTTTTCTAACCACAGGACTGGATCCTAGATTCAGTCCTGGTACATCTCCTGTAAACAGTTGAGTAAAAGCGTTTTGGTTACAGTCGTGATTTTTAAGGAATATTATTGTATTTTAAAAGTTGACACTTAGAAACTTTTTCTCATAGAATCACCAATGTTATCCTATGGAAGGAAATTCACTTAGCAGGTAAAAACTGTTATCGTTACTTTTTCTTACTCAGTGTTGGATCCTGGATCCAGCACTGGTGCATCTCCTGTAAACAGTTGAAAGAATGCGTTTAAGTCATACAGGCGATTTTTAAGGAATATTTGTAGTTTGTGAAAATCGACACTTTGAAACTTTTCTGCTGAAAACCAGACAATGGATTCCTATGGAAGAAAATATAAGTTACTGGTAAGTACGGTTAAAATTACTTTTCAGGACCAGTACTGGGCTGAAAGATACAGCACTGAGGTATCTCCTTATAACAGGTGAGTAAATCGGAATTCGTATTTCGGCTGATTTTAGAGGAATATTTGTATGTTTCAAAAATCAACACTTAGAAACTTTTTCAGCAAAAAGCAGGCAATGATATCCTATGGAAGGAAATTCAAGTTACTGGTAAGTACGGTTAAAATTACTTTTGAGGATCAGTACTGGGCTGAAAGATGCAGCACTGAGGTCTCTCCTGATAACAGGTGAGTAAATCGGAATTCGTATTTTGGCTGATTTTAGAGGAATATTTTAAAGTTCCAAAACTCCACACTTAGAAGAATTTCCAAGTGAAACCAGTCAATGTTAGCCTATGAAGGAAATTCAAGTTACCGGTAAGTACGGTTAAAATTACTTTTCAGGACCAGTACTGGGCTGAAAGATGCAGCACTGAGGTCTCTCCTGATAACAGGTGAGTAAATCGGAATTCGTATTTCGGCTGATTTTAGAGGAATATTTTAAAGTTCCAAAACTCCACACTTAGAAGAATTTCCAAGTGAAACCAGTCAATGTTAGCCTATGTAAGGAAATTCAAGTTACTGGTAAGTACGGTTAAAATTACTTTTCAGGACCAGTACTGGGCTGAAAGATGCAGCACTGAGGTCTCTCCTGATAGCAGGTGAGTAAATCTGAATTCGGATTTCGGCTGATTTTAGAGGAATATTTGTATGTTTCAAAAATCAACACTTAGAAACTTTTTCAGCAAAAAGCAGTCAATGATATGCTATGGAAGGAAATTCAAGTTACTGGTAAGTACGGTTAAAATTACTTTTGAGGATCAGTACTGGGCTGAAAGATGCAGCACTGAGGTCTCTCCTGATAGCAGGTGAGTAAATCGGAATTCGTATTTCGGCTGATTTTAGAGGAATATTTTAAAATTCCAAAACTCCACACTTAGAAGAATTTCCAAGTGAAACCAGTCAATGTTAGCCTATGAAGGAAATTCAAGTTACCGGTAAGTACGGTTAAAATTACTTTTCAGGACCAGTACTGGGCTGAAAGATGCAGCACTGAGGTCTCTCCTGATAGCAGGTGAGTAAATCGGAATTTGTATTTCGGCTGATTTTAGAGGAATATTTTAAAGTTCCAAAACTCCACACTTAGAAGAATTTCCAAGTGAAACCAGTCAATGTTAGCCTATGAAGGAAATTCAAGTTACCGGTAAGTACGGTTAAAATTACTTTTGAGGATCAGTACTGGGCTGAAAGATGCAGCACTGAGGTCTCTCCTGATAACAGGTGAGTAAATCGGAATTCGTATTTCGGCTGATTTTAGAGGAATATTTTAAAGTTCCAAAACTCCACACTTAGAAGAATTTCCAAGTGAAACCAGTCAATGTTAGCCTATGAAGGAAATTCAAGTTACCGGTAAGTACGGTTAAAATTACTTTTGAGGATCAGTACTGGGCTGAAAGATGCAGCACTGAGGTCTCTCCTGATAACAGGTGAGTAAATCGGAATTCGGATTTCGGCTGATTTTAGAGGAATATTTGCACAATGGTGAAGGGAGGGGCGGGGCCTGAGGTGACATCTGTGCAAACGCGCCCGTGGTGCGTTTTAAGTTGGGGGATTAAGTCCCCTTGAATCATGAGGGTCCCTTCGGGCCAACTAGCCCACCAGGAACCTCCAGTATGCGCCAGGGGCTGCGTTGCAGAGACATGTACAGAGGCCACACCCCTTTTACACCTCTCTGCAACGCAGCTCTGTGGCGCTTTCTGGACGTACCTGTTGGGCTAGTTGGCCCCAGGGACCCTCAGGATTGAAGAGGATTTAATTCCCCATCTTAAAACGCGCCACGGGGCCTGTTTGCACACATGTCACCTGAAGCCCCGCCCCTCCCTTCACCACTGTGCAAACGCGCCCGTGGCGCGTTTTAAGTCGGGGATTAACTCCCTTGAATCCTGAGGGTCCCTGGGGTGCAACTAGCCCACCATATACCTCCAAAAGCGCCATAGAGCTGCGTTGCAGAGAGGTGTAAAAGGGGCGTGGCCTCTGTACACCTCTCTGCAAGGCAGCCCCTGGCGCATACTGGAGGTTCCTGGTGGGCTAGTTGGCCCCAGGGACCCCCAGTATTCAAGGGGATTGTTCCTCCTCTGCAAACGCGCCAGGGGCGCGCTTGCAGAGTGGTGAAGGAAGGGGCGGGGCCTGCGGGCCCGATCGTTTTTTGTTTTTTTGGGAGGGGGCCGCATGGCCTCCTCCCGGGCCACTACTTGCCCCGGGGACCCCATCCCCCGGGGCTGGCCCTCTCGTTGGGGACTGTGGGGGGTCCCCAATCCCCCCACAGTCCCGCCGGCTCCCCGTGTCCTACGGGAGCCGGCATTGCTTACACATGGGGAGCAGCTAACATGCTGCTCCCCATGTGGAAAGCAATCGGCTTTGGATATTGGAAGAGAGAGCAGGTTTCCTGCTCTCTCTTCCAATATCCAAGCAGTTTGCAATGACAGGACGGAGCCGCGAGGCTCCCGTCCTGTCATTGCAAACAGCAGTGTCCCGGGGTAGGCACCCCGGGACACTGCAGGAGCCGGCCCTGGGGGTGGTGGTCCCCAGGGCCATCAAGGGCTCCAGGAGGGGCCGCGCGGCCCCCTCCCATTCAGTGCACAGCCCCGGGAGGTGGTGGTCCCCGGGGCTCTGGGGGTCCAAAACGGACCCCCATTGTAATTTTCTTAGTGCCCCGGGAGGTGGTGGTCTCGGGCGTGTGGGGGGCTGGAGCCCCCACACAGGTTTTTAATTAAAAAAAGAAGCCCCGGGAGGTGGTGGTCCCGGGGCTGCGAGAGGGCTCAGAGCCCTCCCGCACCATTCTACATAAAGCCCCGGGGTGGTGGTCCCCACACATAAAATTAACCCCCCAGCATGCCCCCGGGACTTGGCCCACCCGGGGGCCAATTAACATCGAAGCGCGGAGACCGCGCTCGATTATTTTTCTCGGCAGGGTTTGCGCTCCTGAGCGCATCCTGCCGATTTTTAAAAAAAAAATATTTTTTTGCCCAGGGGTCCTTGTGGGACCCCCTGAGCAGACCTAGGGGGTCAGGGTGTTTCTACCCTGCCCTTGTTTCTGTCCCTCGGTTCTACCGAGGGACAAAATGGCTGCCAACACTTCCTGATTTGGAGTGTTGACAGCCAATTAACATAAAGCTCGTGCTCGGGAGGATCCGCGGCCCTAGATATATATATCTTTTTACTTTTCATTTTCTCAGCAACTACTGAACGGATTTACACCATTTAACAAAAAGGGTTCTTTCTGAACCAAGAACTACCTCTTTGCCAAATTTGGTGTAATTCCGTTCAGCAGTTCGGGCTGTAGCCGTGTCTAAAGTTTCCTATGGAAAATTGCATGGGGAAAACGCGCTTTGGGACCCCCTTTTTCTCGGCCCCGCTGACGAATCCCCCGAGACTTTCAGGGTAGGAGCGGACCGGAGCGCCCACAAAGTTTGAAAATTTTGCGAAGATACGTCAACCGGCAAGAGAGTTATTTCAAATAGAATGTCGCGGATTTCCTATGGATAATAGGTTGTAACTATAACTATCTACTGGCGACCGCCAGTAGATAATATATATATATATATATATATATATACATATATTTTTTTCCATGAAAAAAAAAAAAAGGTTAGAGGGACGTTATAGTTAGTCTGACATTTTACTCATACAAAACCAGAGAAATTCAGCCGTTATAGTTAGCTGAGCTAACTGTAACTCGCTCCCCCACAATGCACTGCTTATGACCTCACATATTACATCACTCATGACATGGTCAGTGACATCACTGATGACATCCCAAATGACATCACTCATGACATCATCCAGTGACTGAGTATTTTTTAAAAGTTTATGAGTTTTAAATATGTATACCAAGGTGTACTGGTGAATCAGTGGGTGTATGAGTGATTGTATGGATGACTCAGTGGGTGCGTGACTGACTCGTTGGGTGTATCTGTCTGTCTGTTGATGTCTAAGTGGCTGTATAAGTGTGTTGTGGGTACGTGAACGGCTATAGGGGTGATTGATTGATTGTCTGACCACGTCTATGGTTGTCTGGGTGTCTGTGTTTGTGGGTGAGCAGGTGTGTGACTGCCTGTATGGATCAGTGAGTGGGTGAGTCAGTGGCTGTATGTACTGTTGCGTGTGTGAGAAGTTGTATGGTTGAGTGAGTGTCTGTATGGCTGTGTCAGTGATTGAGTGCATGTGTCAGTATGGGTGAGTAACTGAGTATGTGAAAGGCAGTATACGTGACGGGGTATATGAGTTACTGTATGCGTGAGTGAGTGAATGTGAGAGTGCATGCTTTCGTCAGTGACTGTATAGCTGAATGAGTATGTTTTACTATTTGTATGAGTAAGTAAGTGGGTGGTTGTGTAACTGTTTGGGTGAGTAAGTGGCTGTATGATTGACTGTATGGGTGAGTGTTTAGGTGTGTGAGTAGTTCTATGGGTGACTCACTCAGTGTGTGAGTGCCTGTATGGCTGTATGAGTGGATATGTCAATGGCTGTATTAGTGAGAGAGTGGGTCTATGAGTGGCAGTATGGGTGACCAAGTGGGTGTGTGTATATAGATCAATAAATAGGTGAGTGGGTGTGTAAGTACTACTATGTCTCTGTGAATGGGTTTGTGAATGGTTGGGTGGGAGTGGCAGTGGGTGTATAAAAGATTCTATAGGGGTGCGAGTGGGTGCGTCAGAGATGCTGTGGATGATGTCATCAGTGATATCATTTGAGATGTCATCAGTGATGCCATTGACCATATCATGAGTGATGTAATATGTGAGGTCATAAGCAGTGCATTGCGGAGGCGTGAGTTATAGTTAGCTCAGCTAACTATAACGGCTGAATATCTCTGGTTTTGTACGAGTGAAATTTCAGACTAACTATAACGTCCCTCTAACCTTTGGTTTTTTCCGAGAATTTCTAAGGTTTTTTAAATGCTAATTTCTAACTATAACGTCCCTGAAACCTGTGGTTTTTTTAGTAAATTTCTAAGGTTTTTCAAATGCTAATTTCTAACTATAACGTCCCTGAAACTTGTGTTTTTTTCAGTGAATTTCTAAGGTTTTTTAAATGCTAGTTTCTAACTATAATGTCCCTGAAACCTGTGCTTTTTCAGTAAATTGCTAAGGTTTTTTAAATGCCTATTTCTAACTATCACGTCTCTGAAACCTGTGGTTTTTTTTCAGTTAATTTCTATGGTTTTTTAACTAGCAGTTGCGTTTGCAGAGTGGTGGAGAAAGGGGGCTGGGCCTCCAACCTGCGCTTAGGAATTCCGCTGCGTAACAGGAGGTGCCAGGAGGGCATCTTGGCCCCCAAGGTCCCTCAGGAGTAAAGTGGACTTCATCCCTCAACCAGTAGTGCGCCAGGAGGCGCGTTTGCAGAGTGGTGGAGAAAGGGAAGCATGGCCTCCAAAAACCTCTTAGCAATCCCACTGTGTGGGACTTACTGGAGGTAACAGGAGGGGTAGTTGGCCCCCAAGGACGTCTTTGGGGGCCAACTACTCCTCCTATTACCTTCAGTAAGTCCCATACAGCAGGATTGCTGAGTTCTAATACCAGGCCACGCCCCCTTTGTTCACCGCTCTGCAAACGCGCCTCCTGGCGTGGTCTTAGTTGGGGGGTAAAGTCCCCTTCGCTACTGGAGGTCCTTAGGGGCCAACTAGCCTACCTGTTACCTCCAGTAAGCCCCACACACTGGATTGCTGAGAGGTGGTCAGAGGCCACATCCCTTTTTACACCACTCTGCAAATGTGCCTCCTGGCGCACTGCTGCTTGGGGATTGAAGTCCACTTTAGTCCTGAGGTCCTCAAGACACAAGGGACCTCATCGCCCCACCAGCAGTGTGCCAAGAGGCGTGTTTGCAGAGTGTTGTAAAAAGGGGCGTGGCCTCCGACCACCTCTCAGCAATCCCAGTGTGTGGGGCTTACTGGGGGTAACAGGTGGGCTAGTTGGCCTCTAAGGACCCTCGGCATCGAAGAGGACCTCATCCCCCAACCAAGAGCATGCCAGGAGGAGCGTTTGCAGAGTAGTTGACAAAGGGGGCGGGGCCTCCGGCTGGTTGCCGGCTTCCTTTTTTTTTTATTTTAGGAAGGGGGTGCGCGTCCCCCCTCCTGAGGCCGATTCCGTCCCCGGGGACCCCATCCCCCGGGGATAGGCCTTTATTTATTTTTATTTTAGGAAGGGGGCTGTGTGGCCCCCCTTCCCTTGACCATTTAGGACCCTGGGGACCCCATCCCCGGGACCTGAGCCATTTTTAATTTATTTTTTATAAAATAAAACGGGAGGGGGGCGCGTGGCTCGTACTTTTATCTTATTGGTAAGCTGTTAAACTTAAACCTCTTGGGTTGGTTCTAGCGTAGTAATGGTTTACAAGCTAGTTAAGCACTATGAATAATAATTTTTATGTTTATTTCTGCTCTGTGCAGGGTTGGTTTGTTACGTGGTTTTAAGACGCTTATGGGCACGGGCTGTGGACCCGTCTACATTGACATTTTGTACAGTAGTGGAGGTACTTTCAGTATGTTGTTGATTTAAGGATTATGAGTATATTCACGGGTGTTTCACGCATTATTTTCAGTTGCACATCGGGGTACAGCACCTTTGATCTTTCTCTGTATTCGCACTGAACCTTCTCTGTCTCTAGCACTTTTGCTTCATCTCAGATACTAAATCATGACGTGATTGTCTTCAATTCATGGTGATACTATTTATAACAACAGTCACAGGATTTAGGAGCCGTAATCACGATAACCATCCCGGATGTTCAGAAAAAATGTTTTGTTATACTGTTTGGTTTACAGTCAATGATGCTATTTTTTTAAAACATGGTTACTTGTAGATTTCCCCTGACGAAGGGTGGTAGCACACCCGAAATGCATTGGGAGTGATGAATATCCACGCCAGAATGTATCATTATACTTAAGGATCAACAAGAATGATGTTGAAATTTTCAGCAGTAAATAAAACAAGTTGAAGACACATCCTTGAAAAATTATAGTCATTGTTATTATTATTCTTTTGAAGAGTGTTGTAAAATTGTGTACACACAGGATAATCATGTTGATCCTGAATTTTATTGATGCAAAAACTATTGATTAACATTATGCTAATACACTCATTTTGAGTTAATCAAGTAGTGCGCCCTCTGTCTAAGACTTAGGTCCTGGAATTGTTTTTTCACTTTCTAAAAGTGGCATTTTCAAACACACAATTTAAGACCCACCTTCTATAAAACGTGTGTTATTAAATTCTGAACTCAGAGAGCCTAAACTCCAAATCTCTATCTTGTCCCAGTGGAAAGTTACACTTGTAAGATGTTACAAGGCAGCTCCCATGTTAACCTATGGGACAGACAGCTTTTCAATAGTGAACTCGCCTTAATTGAATCTGGCTCGCAAATGCGAGTGGATTTTTAAAGCCCTGAGAAGGCTTCAACAGTGACATCCTAGGGCTGAAGGAATTTGCCTACTTGAATAAAACAAATCCTAGGATCCCTGTGATCTACTTTTTACCAAAATTACACAAAGATGCCAAGAACCCTCCGGGATGCCCCATAGTGTCCGGATGTAATTCAGTCCTCGAGCCAATTGCACAATACGTCGACGTCTTCCTCAAACCGTTCCTCAAGGATGTACCATCTTACCTGAGAGACACCATGAACTTTATAAATAAAATCGAAGACCAAGAATGCACCCTGGAAGATCATTGGCTTGTGTCATTCGACGTTGTCTCACTGTACACCCAAATTCTCCAGGACGATAGGCGTGAAGCAATTGAGATATATCTCGAATCCCGCCCAAGACCTCACAGAGTACCCACCCAGTTTATACTTAGATTGGCAGAACCGGCATTGAAAAGAAACTATTCACTTTTGAAAATGAATTTTACATCCAAGTGAAAGAGACTGCCATGGGCTGTCCCTTCACGCCAGAAATGGCAGTCCTTTACATGGCACAGTTCGAAAAGTTCATCATAAACAACAACCCATTTTCCAATCAAATTGTTCAATGGCTTAGATACACTGATGATGTGTGGTGCTTGTGGAATGGAAATGAAGAACAACTCAGTAGGTTCCACGAATGTCTCAATAACAGATGCCCGACATCCAATTCAGCATGTCAAAGAGCAAGTCCACCTTAACTTCTCTGGACGTTGAAGTGCGGGTATGCAATGACACCCTTTATACAAATTTGTTCCGAAAACCAACAGACAAAAAGAAATCATTACATTATAAAAGCTTCCATCCAAGGAACCTGCGCGATAATTTGCAGTATGGACAATTCCTGCGCATACGCAGGAACTGCACAAGAAAAGAAGATTACTTCTTATATGCAGAAATATTGCAAGAAAAATTAAAACAAAGAGGTTATCCATGCAAGCTTTTAAAAATCCAATGAAGAGAGCTTGGTTCACTCCACCTGAAAGTCTTCTGGCAAAAAAGAAAAAAGAACCCAGCACCAAATTGGTCTGTGTGTCAACATTCTGCCCGCACATGACAAAGTTCAAGAAAATCATACGTAGTAACTGGCACCTGATAAAAAATTCAGAATGTGGATTCGACTCCCCTATGTTTGCCATGAAAATATGTCCAAGTGTGGGATCACAAATAGTAAGAGCGAGCGTGACCGAGTCAAAGAAGCGCAGTGATCTTTTAACAGCATAGAACTTAAAGCCACTACAAGGTCACCATAAATGTGGCCAATGCAGTGTCTGCAACCAGACTATTGAAGGACACACTTTCACTGATGGCAAAATAAACTGGATTCACACTAATTCTCGAACTGTAAAACAAAAAATTTAGTGTATGCAGTCATTTGCCTGTGCAACAAAATCTACATCGGCAAGACCAATCAAGAAGTGAGACACTGCATTGTCCAACATAAGTCCAGAATAAAGACGAATACTGCTGCAGCACCTATGGTCAACCACTTTAATCAAATGGGCCACACAGAAAAAGAGTTCCATTGGACAGTGCTAAATGTAATCCAAGCAGACCCCAGAGGAGGGGACCTGGACAGCAGACTCATGCGCAAAGAAGCGTACTTGATCATGAAATGTAATACGGTGCGTAGAGGGCTTAATAAAATGTCTGAGACAAACAGACTGCAATAAGATTCGTTTTCTTCACCCGGAGTTGCATCACTACTGCCACTTCGATTGTGTCAATAAAGATAACGAGGCCACAATAGTCCACACTACAACTCACACAGTCCTTTGTGGCATTCTCTGAGCTCGATTAGCTTGCCTCTATTTATAAGCCATGAAACCAGATCCCCATTTTCACGAGTTGGAAGGAACCCTTGAAGCGGTACACGGAGCCTTATGCTGTTGAAAATTTGGAACACAGTTAATCAAAAAGGACTCTTTCGCCCAGACACTGACGCCGAAAAGATGCTGGAAATAATATAGATACTAAATAGTCATTTAAGACGACCACTCTGCCCCGTACCTGCTGCCAGAGAGAAACCTCTGAATGAACTAAGATAACAATCTTCCGCCCGCTTTGATTCTATGCTGACAATAAAACCAAATGAAATCTAAACTCATGAGGCATTATACTTACTTGTCCCTTAACAGTTCCAACGATAGAAAACCTGGTGTCCACTGTGATGCAAAAAGACTTTGAAATCTTCTTTCCCAACAACATTGACAAGCCGTGTTAAGTTTGAAGAAATTGATATTCCCAATTGGTGCTCCAAGGTAACAGTCTAATTGATGTATCTTTGAAAGACAGTTTTAATGGAGAGTGCTGCTCATCCCCTCCTGTAAATTTAAAAGTATAACCCTACCCTTTCACCTTTCAGAATTCACCCAGCCCTTGTCCTGAGGAGAACCCTTAAAGGAATTTTGGGTTTGAAACGCGAAGACCATTACCCACGGGGGATCTTAGCACAACGTACATCAATATGGAGGACTGAAATTAAGTTTTAGTAAAAAAACTATTTTTCTAAAGTCCATATTAGACCAGCCTGTACCCCCTCACTATAGACCAAGAGCGACAGCTGTGAATTCATCGCTCTGGTTTTTTCAATTGTAGGACTGGTTAACATTGAATATTTATTTGTTTTTGTTTGTATTATTTCCTGCATGTTTGTTCAAATTTACGTTCTTTTTCTTCACATTGAGCACAATGCTTTTAGACAAAATTGTACATCTGAGATTTGATTGCTGGTATTCTCTTTCTTTCTTGTAACGATACTGAAGTTTGAAATGTGTCCAAATCAAATGTATAAAAGGAATTAGAGGCCATGTTTATTTAGTAATATGTCCCTCAAGTAGAAGTAAAAGCGTTTACGAATCACGCAGCCACCTCCTGTTGTCTTGTGTTTACACTTTCTAAAAGTGGCATTTTCAAACACAAAATTTAAAAACCACCTTCACTAAAAGGTGAGTTATTAAATTCTGAATTTAGAGAGCCTAAATTTCACTATATTGTCCCAATGGAAAGTTACACTTGTAAGATGTTACAAGGCAGCTCTCATGTTAACCTATGGGACAGACAGCCTTTCAGTAGTGAAAAATGAAATACACAGTATTTCACTATCAGGACATGTAAAAGACACCAGCACATGCCCTACCTTTCACATACACTGTGCCCTGTACCTTGGGCCTACCTGAGGGATGCCTTTCATGTAAGAAAAGGGAAGGTTAGGGCCTGGCAAGTGGGTAAGTGGGTGCACTTGCCAGGTCAACATGGCAGTTTAAAACTGTGTGCACAAACACTGCAGTGGCAGGTCTCAGACACATTTACAGGGCTACTCATGTGGGTGGCACAAACAGTGCTGCAAGTCACGAGTAGCATTTGATTTACAGGCCCTGGCACACTCAGTGCACTTTCCTAGGGACTTACCAGTAAATCAAATATGCCAATCATGGATGGCCAATCATATTCAGAATTTACACAGGGAGCACTTGCACGTTGGCACTGATCAGCAGTGGCAAAGTGCCCAAAGCATCTAAACCAGCAAAAGAAAACTCAGAACACAGACACAAATGCAAGAGGTAGAGGCAAAATGTTTGGGGAAACCATGCCAAAGATGCCAAGTGTAACACTGGTTGTTATGCTAGGTATTTAGGTAATAAGCTATGGTAATTAAGTAGGTATGGTACGTAGGTTTGTTGGATATGGTAGGTAGGTATAGTATATTAGGTAGGTTAGGTGTTGTAAGTAGGTTAGGTGTGATGGGTTAGTCATGTATTGAGAATATGGTATGTCAGTTATGGTAAGGTAAAGTAGGTTAAGCATGGTAGGAGTCGTAGATAGGTATGGCCTGTATGTGCAGTAAGTATGGTAGATGGGTAAATATGTATAGTAGGTATGGCAGGTTGGTGTGGTAAATTAGGTATGGTAGGTTACGTTTTGGTCGTAGGTTGGGTAGGATAGGTTAGATGTGGATGGTATGTATTGAAGGTATGTTAGTTAGTAGGTAGATATGGTAAATAATACGACAAGATACGTTCAGCATGTCAAAGAGCAAGTCCACCTTAACTTCTCTGGACGTTGAAGTGCGGGTATGCAATGACACCCTTTATACAAATTTGTTCCGAAAACCAACAGACAAAAAGAAATCATTACATTATAAAAGCTTCCATCCAAGGAACCTGCGCGATAATTTGCAGTATGGACAATTCCTGCGCATACGCAGGAACTGCACAAGAAAAGAAGATTACTTCTTATATGCAGAAATATTGCAAGAAAAATTAAAACAAAGAGGTTATCCATGCAAGCTTTTAAAAAATCCAATGAAGAGAGCTTGGTTCACTCTACCTGAAAGTCTTCTGGCAAAAAAGAAAAAAGAACCCAGCACCAAATTGGTCTGTGTGTCAACATTCTGCCCGCACATGACAAAGTTCAAGAAAATCATACGTAGTAACTGGCACCTGATAAAAAATTCAGAATGTGGATTCGACCCCCCCTATGTTTGCCATGAAAATATGTCCAAGTGTGGGATCACAAATAGTAAGAGCGAGCGTGACCGAGTCAAAGAAGCGCAGTGATCTTTTAACAGCATGGAACTTAAAGCCACTACAAGGTCACCATAAATGTGGCCAATGCAGTGTCTGCAACCAGACTATTGAAGGACACACTTTCACTGATGGCAAAATAAACTGGATTCACAACGAATTCTCGAACTGTAAAACAAAAAATTTAGTGTATGCAGTCATTTGCCTGTGCAACAAAATCTACATCGGCAAGACCAATCAAGAAGTGAGACATTGCATTGTCCAACATAAGTCCAGAATAAAGACGAATACTGCTGCAGCACCTATGGTCAACCACTTTAATCAAATGGGCCACACAGAAAAAGATTTCCATTGGACAGTGCTAAGTGTAATCCAAGCAGACCCCAGAGGAGGGGACCTGGACAGCAGACTCATGCGCAAAGAAGCGTACTTGATCATGAAATGTAATACGGTGCGTAGAGGGCTTAATAAAATGTCTGAGACAAACAGACTGCAATAAGATTCGTTTTCTTCACCCGGAGTTGCATCACTACTGCCACTTCGATTGTGTCAATAAAGATAACGAGGCCACAATAGTCCACACTACAACTCACACAGTCCTTTGTGGCATTCTCTGAGCTCGATTAAGCTTGCCTCTATTTATAAGCCATGAAACCAGATCCCCATTTTCACGAGTTGGAAGGAACCCTTGAAGCGGTACACGGAGCCTTATGCTGTTGAAAATTTGGAACACAGTTAATCAAAAAGGACTCTTTCGCCCGGACACTGACGCCGAAAAGATGCTGGAAATAATATAGATACTAAATAGTCATTTAAGACGACCACTCTGCCCCGTACCTGCTGCCAGAGAGAAACCTCTGAATGAACTAAGGTAACAATCTTCCGCCCGCTTTGATTCTATGCTGACAATAAAACCAAATGAAATCTAAACTCATGAGGCATTATACTTACTTGTCCCTTAACAGTTCCAACGATAGAAAACCTGGTGTCCACTGTGATGCAAAAGACTTTGAAATCTTCTTTCCCAACAACATTGACAAGCCGTGTTAAGTTTGAAGAAATTGATATTCCCAATTGGTGCTCCAAGGTAACAGTCTAATTGATGTATCTTTGAAAGACAGTTTTAATGGAGAGTGCTGCTCATCCCCTCCTGTAAATTTAAAAGTATAACCCTACCCTTTCACCTTTCAGAATTCACCCAGCCCTTGTCCTGAGGAGAACCCTTAAAGGAATTTTGGGTTTGAAACGCGAAGACCATTACCCACGGGGATCTTAGCACAACGTACATCAATATGGAGGACTGAAATTAAGTTTTAGTAAAAACTATTTTTCTTAAGTCCATATTAGACCAGCCTGTACCCCTCACTATAGACCAAGAGCGACAGCTGTGAATTCATCGCTCTGGTTTTTTCAATTGTAGGACTGGTTAACATTGAATATTTATTTGTTTTTGTTTGTATTATTTCCTGCATGTTTGTTCAAATTTACGTTCTTTTTCTTCACATTGAGCACAATGCTTTTAGACAAAATTGTACATCTGAGATTTGATTGCTGGTATTCTCTTTCTTTCTTGTAACGATACTGAAGTTTGAAATGTGTCCAAATCAAATGTATAAAAGGAATTAGAGGCCATGTTTATTTAGTAAAATGTCCCTCAAGTAGAAGTAAAAGCGTGTACGAATTACGCAGCCACCTCCTGTTGTCTTGTGTTTACACTTTCTAAAAGTGGCATTTTCAAACACAAAATTTAAAAACCACCTTCACTAAAAGGTGAGTTATTAAATTCTGAATTTAGAGAGCCTAAATTTCACTATATTGTCCCAATGGAAAGTTACACTTGTAAGATGTTACAAGGCAGCTCTCATGTTAACCTATGGGACAGACAGCCTTTCAGTAGTGAAAAATGAAATACACAGTATTTCACTATCAGGACATGTAAAAGACACCAGCACATGCCCTACCTTTCACATACACTGTGCCCTGTACCTTGGGCCTACCTGAGGGATGCCTTTCATGTAAGAAAAGGGAAGGTTAGGGCCTGGCAAGTGGGTAAGTGGGTGCACTTGCCAGGTCAACATGGCAGTTTAAAACTGTGTGCACAAACACTACAGTGGCAGGTCTCAGACACATTTACAGGGCTACTCATGTGGGTGGCACAAACAGTGCTGCAAGTCACGAGTAGCATTTGATTTACAGGCCCTGGCACACTCAGTGCACTTTCCTAGGGACTTACCAGTAAATCAAATATGCCAATCATGGATGGCCAATCATATTCAGAATTTACACAGGGAGCACTTGCACGTTGGCACTGATCAGCAGTGGCAAAGTGCCCAAAGCATCTAAACCAGCAAAAAGAAAACTCAGAACACAGACACAAATGCAAGAGGTAGAGGCAAAATGTTTGGGGAAACCATGCCAAAGATGCCAAGTGTAACACTGGTTGTTATGCTAGGTATTTAGGTAATAAGCTATGGTAATTAAGTAGGTATGGTACGTAGGTTTGTTGGATATGGTAGGTAGGTATAGTATATTAGGTAGGTTAGGTGTTGTAAGTAGGTTAGGTGTGATGGGTTAGTCATGTATTGAGAATATGGTATGTCAGTTATGGTAAGGTAAAGTAGGTTAAGCATGGTAGGAGTCGTAGATAGGTATGGCCTGTATGTGCAGTAAGTATGGTAGATGGGTAAATATGTATAGTAGGTATGGCAGGTTGGTGTGGTAAATTAGGTATGGTAGGTTACGTTTTGGTCGTAGGTTGGGTAGGATAGGTTAGATGTGGATGGTATGTATTGAAGGTATGTTAGTTAGTAGGTAGATATGGTAAATAATACGACAAGATACGTTGGGTATTGTAGTTAGCTATGGTAAGTTATGGATAGCATGTTTGACATATTAGGACATTATGTCTGATAATTAAATTATTTGCTCTTATAGCATTTCCTATACTTCTTGCTTCTAAATCATAGCATTGTTATTGAGAAACGCAGAAGTGTACTGTTATACTTTTGTCGACAAAGGGACAGCATTTTTGTTGCATCTATAATAGACTTAGTGCACACATACCTTTAGTAAAGAAAAAAACAATACATACAACAGCATATTATCATGACAATAAGGTAAAATAAATGAATGCTCACGGGTGATTAATGGATAGCTCTCTGACATTGGATAGCTCTGTGACATTCTTTCTTTATAGGGTTTGCCATCAAAGAGCAAACTCTAAAGACATAAATCAGCAATTAAAACATTATTGTGGCATGAAACTAGAGTTTATTTATTGTCATGCCAAGTTGATTAACCCCTTCGCTGCGGCGCGAATTCCGCCGCGGGGGGGGCTAGGGGGTGAGCGCGGCGCTTCGGTGCTCATGACGGCACCACGCCGTCATGAGACACGGGCGGCGTGTGCTCATGACGGCATGGTTCCGTCATGACCACGCCCGCTCATTAATTCGCCCACACAGGCGGGGAATTAATGCCGCGTGGGCGGAGCGGCCGCGGCATGACGGAACCACGCCGTCATGAGCACACGCCGCCCGTGACTCATGACGGCGTGGTGCCGTCATAAGCACTCAAGGGGTTAAAACCGTTGCATGTACATAAAACACAATAAAAGACCAAGGATAAAAGAGACAAAAGGGCTAGTGATAATACAATATGTTCATTAAGACCCATTACAAACTGAGCAGATTATCAGCTTGCACCATCAAACAACTTGGACAATCGGGCAACAAAACCCAGTAGAGGCATAGTGCAATTGAACAAATTGCAGAAGTGCCAAATAATCTGCGCAAAATTCCTGTGTTAAGTGCTTTTTTAAGTACTATGGCAATTAGAATAAATGAAAACTAATTATTCTTTTTGCCGACTAATTGAAAACATTGAGGCAAGTAAGGCAAATATTATGTCAACAGAAGCATTTTGGAAAAGTGACTACAGTGCATTTAAATAGGAAGTACATATATTACAGCTTTGGAATGTGTGCTCACAGGGCCAACAAAACAATGGTAACATCTGTCATACATCAGGTCGGAGCCATAGGAACATTGATAAGGACCAGTTGTTTACTGTGAAAGCAGCTTAACCACATGCTGTAAGAACATAGTTGTCCTACATGCTAAATGAATATTGTGTCCGTTTAGAAGAGTTATTACTGCAGGACAAAAGGACGTAATTTGCAGGGCCCTTAAAACAGGGAGTAACAATTTTCACCTCAGTAGAAGGGGTGAACATGTACACAACACATGGAGTAGGCTTTCTTGGCTATAGCTGCAAAGGCAGCATTTAGTGTCTGGTCAAGACTCCTTCCAAGAATGGACACAGTCCTTGGAAGGGTATGCCTCCAGGCAAATTAGTAATAATGCATATTGAGTAGATGCTGCTATGTACGTCGTCAGGTAAGGTTGTGGAGACCATGCAGAATATGAAGGCAGCACTGCCCAACCCTTCCTTTTATGGACATACTCTGCCTTGTCAATTATCCATGAAAGTAGTTTTGTGGCCCTATTGGTGATTTCTTTGAAGGATCTATAGTCCAAATTGGAGTTCCAGACTGTACCAAGTTTTAGCTTGTCCAATACCTGCTGCAACGCCGTTGGCCAGGAAGATTTCCCGGCATCAAACTAAATATTTCAAAGAAAACACACTAGGGCTCAGTCGCAAACTACGTGTCATGATTCTTTTGCAGTTTAACAAAGGGCTATTTGATGTAACCATCCGCAAAATGCCATGGCCTTGAAAAACAGCTCATCTAAGCAATGGTAAACCATGAAAAACACTCGAAGGCCAATCGCTGTTGAGGTCTTACCCAAAGCCAACTCTCTGTCTATAATTCTTTATACATCTTTTTGATGTATTAATGACAAGAGCTGTTGTAACAGACTGCTAAAGCTATCTATGCGGTGACCTAAAAATAGATCTGAGTGATAATAAATAGTACACGTCTCTACTAACAGTTATTTATTCTTGACTAACTGAATTGTTGTTTTTTCCATATGTTACATGTGCTTCTTTCCCTTACTTCAGGGATAGGTAACATTCTGTGTGTCTATTTCTTCCAAGTTATTAGTAAAACAGTAGTTGCGTAGACATGTAATTAATTTTGATCTAAAGTTCTGCCTGCTTTTAAATTGAGTTATAAAACTATCAAAACCACTGTACTCCAATGTACAAATCCATGGTTTGCACACAAGTAGGTCAATGGGAAGGATTGTATGAGTATACAGTAACCAGGCCCTGGATTTATTCACTGCAATGTAACCTTGAAGCTGTCTCGAACAGACAGTGATGGAAAGAGACCCAGAGGCTAGCAGGATACAGTTGGTCCAAAAACGTTCCTTCCTTGTTATGGATTTTAGTGTTTGACTAGAATAGTCCATAAAAACAAAAATGTTTAGTAATAAACAAGTTTTAAAATGCTGCTTTATGCAAATATACCTGAAGACAAGTAGATTCCATACAGAAGGACTCTATAAATTCATCTGTTTGTTATGTGATAATATTTAGAATTAGGGGACTCCAGATTATTCTACCAGTTTAACTCTCCTGAGCTTTATGGGTTATTTCCAGAAAAAGGTAATGTGTATGGTCTCTTATTTCGATTCCATCTTTCAAATTACATTGTAATTCATAATTTAAGGGTTTGGGGCCGGCATGGTCAGTGCATACTGTTAGATTTTCACCAGGTGACCCTAGCGGTGGTGGTGGCATTATCCAAGCTGACTTGTGAAATGATGCTGGAGAAATAAATGTTTGGATTACCAGTGGGTGTTCATTTGCATCAGTGAAATATGAAAGTGGGCATCTATTTTTAAAATGTATATATGGTGCCTGTAGCTTCTAAGGGATTTATGCTTTGGTGTGTTTCATTGGAATGGGTTCAGTGTCATTTTAAGGATTTTGGGGGCTCTGGCCAAGACATACTTTGGGTGCCCCTTTTCAGAAAAACATTTAATTTTATTACCAATTTCCTGCTAATTTGAGTCCACCAAAAATCCATAAGATAACACTGGGTAGAGAGAAAGACAGAGTCAGTAGTGAAGTTAGGAGATACATTTAGTAAACGAAATAAAATAGACCGAGCTCAAATAAAGAGAAATTTCCCTTTAGCAGTTGTCCACTTTGCCCACGACTTAAAACGTCTCTGACATGGGTCCATCCAATAACCGCATGGATGCAAGTCATGGCTGAGCTATAGTATTTCACTCAGCACCTGCAGGAAATGCTTTCTGATGCAAGCCATGCCACCTCGTCAAGGTGGAAAGTTGGACTCAACGCAGAGAAATACTGCCTTAGATGTGATTCTGCCCAGACCTCTTAACTTATTGATGACATTCAGGGCTGTGCTTGCTCCCAAACGACACTTCTCTAAAATCCAATAAACTGAACTGAACAAACAGCCGTCTCGTTTGGATCATTTAATTTACAGACTTACAGGTCTAAAACATGATTTGGAGGGACTTCCAATATTTAACTAAGCCTGTTTACCAAAAATAAAACATGTTTTCATCTATCTTTAGGTAGAGCCTAGCGTTGCAGCGCATGCGCTGCTCGCTTTGCGAGGCATGCAGTATTCAGTATAGCATGGAAGCGTTGTGGAAGCTCCGCCCACTCTCTGCCCATCTTTTTTATTGGCTCAGGTCCTAAATGCTGCCTTTCGATTGGTGTTAGGCTTGTTAGTCCCTCCTCATGACAAGCATGTCGTCATTTGTATCCTTTCATGGCTACTGGCCCCTTTACTTCGGGTGTTGCACAGTATGTTTTTTTAATATTGTGAACACTATTTTCTTCCCATGCCTCCCCCTCCCGCAGTCCGTGCCTTCTCGGACCCCCCCTTCCCATTGTTCGTGCCTTCTCACCCGCCCGTTTGCAATGCAATAGGTCTCGGGTAAATGTCCTATTGCATTGCAAATGCTTGTTTAATTTAATTACTATGGTGCCCGGTTCACGAATATAGTGCGTGTTTACGCAGCACTTGTTATTTATTTATTCTTGCTCTCTTAGTGCCTCTGCTTCCACTGTCGGAGCGATGGGTCCACAGACACTGCATGCTTTCCCTTTAAAGAGTCTGCGTTGCTCCTCAGCCTAGAAACTTAGCTTTTCCTTCCTGTTCTCCCTTCCCCCCGTTGCTGGGAAGGAGCCCTGCAGCCAGCAGCAATCACAGGTCCCTACCGTACCCTCCTCCCAGCTTAGCCTTCAGCGAGAGCAAGCCTGACCGAGCCCCCTTCCCATGCCTGCCCCTCCAGCACTGAGCCAGGCAGAGCGGGCACTCCATCTCGCCATGCTCGGGCAACCACCGTAGGGCCGGAGAGGGGGAGCTGGAAAGAACAGCTGCAGCCCTCCTCTGCCTCCTGAGACTGCTTCTCTGCCCTCTTGCCACAAATCCCCCTTTCCTGGTTTCTGCCTGGCCAGGCTGGACGGGTGCAGCTTCACCCAGCCCCCACTTGCTGCTCCAACAGCTATTCTCAGGTAAGTTCCAACCAGCCCCGCTTTCAATCATGTCTTCTGCAGCCCGCTCCCCCGCTGTGGATGCTGTAATTTCTTTGATTTTTTCGTGCGGTTTTCTAACTAGATCCAAGGGCATCAATGCAGTAATATAATGTGCCTAGTTATTTTAATGAGGCAAAAGGCGTGCAATCGGGCAAGGGGAGTGGGTTTGCCCAGCTGAATTTCCTACTACACGAGAATGCACATACGCCTTCCTGCGGAGGGAAGAAGGGACTTTTAATATAATATGCCTAGTTATTTTAATGAGGCAAAAGGCGTGCAATCGGGCAAGGGAATTTCCTACTACACGAGAACGCACATACGCCTTCCTGCGGAGGGTAGAAGGGACTTTTAAACTTACACTTTCAAGCATCAGTAGCAGGGATTACATGGGAGTAAAGGAAAGATCCAGTAATTGTAGGTATGCTTGTAACTAGAAGCTCTCATTAACCTGGGTTTTCAAAGCAACTCAAACATAAATAACAGCCTGCACACTGAGTCGAGAAGGAAACGTAGTTCTGTTGCCTGTAAATATTTGGAAGGGAATGCAGCTGTGCCCTATGGACAGAGATCATCTCAAGTAAATGTCTCTTGGCTTTTTTAAAAATTAAAATTGTATTCACCAGGGATGTTTTCGTATTCTGCTGCTTCTGAAACAAGTGGTGATTAATGACCTCTTGCTGTAGAGTTGTATTATAATTACTTATTGCATACATTAGTGGACCGATTAAATGTCTCGATGTCAAAATGACACCAGTGCCAACAAAGTCCTAGCACCAATTGTACTGTTCAGAGATAAACAGCTGGTTTTGATATTTTTTTAAGCCAGCTCAGAGCTTATGCCATTTTCGCTGGTAAATACTGTAGATTTGAACAACCTCATTCGATAAAATGGGCAATACCCGAGTAGAAGTGTATTGCCAACAGTATCCTGTTGAAATGGTTTCCTCAGGTGAGCGGTGTTAATTTGCTTGTTTAATCTGTAACCTCTTCCGGCATACACTGCTTTTTCTCCAGTTTGCCACCATTTTGGAATTAGGTCCACAAAACTTTAAATGAGCGACAAAAAGAAGTGAAGAATCTTTCCATCTTGCAGTGCCAGCATTGCTGTAAAATGTCATGTAAAATGTCGAGCCTGCTTCCGCATCTTGGTAACGTGTATTTGGAATCTAGAACTCATGTTATCCAATCTGGCATATAGGAAATTTCATAGGACCCATGCTAACAAAGTCATCATGTTTAGATATCAGGGAGTAAACAGGAACATATGTTACAAATGGTCTCTAATTATAATATCTCATTCAAGTGGCAATAAATTATTATTCAAAGAGGCACATAATGAAAATAATAGTGTTGATAATATCGATAAAACTAACAAATACACTAGACACCACACAATTCCACAACTAACAGTTCCTCCAATTCAACCCACATAATTGCACTCAAACCGCATACATCCACTCCACTGCAAACCTAAACACATGGGTAAAAGACATCATTTACAACGCCAATAGCTCTAACTCTTGCCAATGCGAGACCGATTGCATTGCAAATGCTTGTTTTTAATAGCATTTGGTTCAACAAAAACACATACATTGAAAAACACTCCTTGCGCCCAGCCAGCGTTCTTAGCACATCTAAATATGAGATTGACATCTGTGAAGCCATTCCAAGCAATCCGAAGGGCCGGTCATAAGGCACCATGTGCTTTCTGAGGCTCTGGAAGGGCTCTCTATATTCACTCAGGGCAGCAAAACTGCGACAGGCGCTTACCACGTCAACAAGAAGGCATTTCACACTCATTTTATGATTTGTTATTTTCCTTTCAGGAGAAACTTTCAAGCAGTGAGACCAGAAAAGAAGGATTCAACGGCCTTCGCAGGTGGATACGAGCATGAATAAAACAGATCTTTACCGCATCGTCCCCGAAGATGGAACGACAGAACAGTACCGGGAAAAAGAATCGAAAGTCCAAAAAGTTTCGGTCCATTTCCAGGTCGATCATGCTTTGTAACTCCAAGACCAGCGACGATGGATCCGGTACTGAGGAAAAATATTTGGATCCCATGGAAACGGATGGTCTCGGGGAAAAGTCCTCGCATGGCCCGCAGGCGCAGTTGGCACTCATACCGGAGTCAGAGGGGGTGGTTTCAGAGTCCTCCACCATAACCGGCGCCGCCCTGCCACAAAGTACCTCAGGCGACAATGGCGCGCATTCACGGAACCCAGCCTCGCTTAAGTTACGCACGCTGGTGAGTTACAGTCGTTGTGGCTCTTATGCACTCTAACAGTCCGGTGTTTATCTTTATTCACAGTTAAATCGAACCCCGTTAAAGTTCACGCTCCAGTTAAATAAGTCTTGCCCGTGGTTTTTTGTAACCCATTTGAGTGAAACAAGTAGGTCTCTCAGTCAGTGAAACTCATTGTCTGCAATTTACTGCGCTTTTTGAGCCATGTCGTTTGTGGTTCGGGCGTTTTCTGTGATTTTCCATATTAATTAAGAGCCGGCTTCCGGTGGTTTATGACGTACTACACTGGTTTCCCAGCGATGTTGGTTTTACTCTTTACTATGGTTATACAGCCATGAGCGCGCACATAGCAATCACTGTCGTGAATTTGTTACACATATTCAAGAATTCCTAAAGTGGAAATGTTACAGATTGGAAAGCTACTAAAAGAAATTGAAATATGTATTTTCCGTCCATAAAATGTGCATGCTTTGAAAAATTTAAAATCTGAGTAATTTGAAGGACGTCCAGCCTATGATGCGAAGCGCTGTTCACAAAACAGCTTCAAAAATTGCTTGCAGTATCGAAAGCAGTACATGCTATAAGCTGCCCATGATTTCCTAAATGAAAGTTTTTACACACCACGGGCAGATTACTTTTAAAATGGTCAAAATGATTTGCAAATTAAATCCACGTTTCTGAAAATCCGTTAATTTCAAAATTAGGGTAACCTTTCCTCGGGATCATGGTTTATGGCAAATTATGATAAAGATTGATTTGCTTTGTGCAAAAATGCTTTTTTTCACAAATTGATTCCTTTTTTGTTATGAATCTTTTTTTCATCACACATCCTGAGGCATTTTGCTAAGAAATTAATTAATTTGTGTTTGGAACATTTCTTGGCTGAAACTGGTAAGCGGAGTGGGGAAACACCGTTAAAAATCATCCATTTTGGTCATGAACGAAAATAATCCAACCACAAATGATTGTGAGGCTGAATACCGCAGTCCTTCCTGTATGTGCTATGCATTTGCAAGGCAGCATAGCATGACGAGAAGTCTTGCTTTTTCAACTACCCAACAATATTTTTAATGCACCTTGTTTTATCAGATGAATCACAAACACAGGGTTGCCTTGAGTTGCCCTTTTTGAGTTTGCACCAAATGGTTACACTACATACTATCTATTGCCTCAGGTGTCCCACAGAAACAGTGTTTGAACAAGACACTACAATTCAATATGATTTGCTTCTATTAAATGGCAGGCTTCCCAACAAGACAGGTGGGCGGGAGCATGACTATAATATATTATAGAAGCTGGGAGTTAAATACTGGTAATGGACAACAGAGAGGGGGTGGATCTTGCCAGAAAGTTAATTTGAGGCAAGGGACGATGTGTGCATCATGAGGTGGGATCCTTGAACATAAAAGGGAATATATACCGCAGCTGAGATAGGGAAACCTTCACACCATTGGCTTCTGGAGATCTCCCCAATACGATGCCGCACTAAGGTTTGTAGCAGGTTACTATGGCTTTTGAAAGAACCAGACAGTAACAAGAGACGTTTTCATAATATCAACTCTGCAATGGTTGTAGTAGGTATGATTAACCGCACAACCCAAACAATACTGTGACTGTAATAAAAAATACAGAACAAAGTAGTAGTATAGATAAACGCGTAAGTGGGTGTGTGTTCAGCACCTTGCTACCAGAAGGGTGCAACTTGAGTGTGGGGCCATGCCTCACTCACAATACTTTCAAACTGTCTGGAGCATTCCAGAAAAGTATACATGAGAAATAGTGATGTGAAGTGATGTAGTATAGATTCTATTTATTGCAGTTTTTGGTGTATATCTCATTCCTTTGTTATGTTTTCAAACTTTTGAAATCCTATATTTCCATTTACACAAATGTTGATTTTGTATTTAAATGCATCACATATGTAATAAGGCCTTGTAATGACAAAACCAGAAATATCACAGAAAACAACCAAATGTTGGTACATTAATTGTTAAAGACAGTTGTGGTATTTGTGGAGACAGTCAACATGGGTTTCGTCACATTTACTTTTTCAAGGCTGCAACATACATTAGCATTTATTAAAATTAACAAGATAATGAGAAAGAGGCAAAAGAGAAGTTAGCAATGAGAAGGCAGAAGAGTATAGTAGAGGAATACAAAAGGCATGCTAAAAACATACGATTGGCTAGGAAGGTGAGCTGGGATAATGAGATAATTAAGATAATTAGGTAGCACTGAGTTTATACCATTTGTTTGCAAAAATACTGGTCTTCTTCTTTGTAATTATCACCTGGCTGCTTCTCCTCAAGACACCTTCTTCCATTCTTGAAACTCATTAACACATCTTACGATTTATTTGAGGTGCTATTTGATCCGAGGTTACCTTCCTTCGCCATTGTCTTTTTCTACCTGAGGGGCCGACAGATGGGAGCGTTTCATGCTCCACCATGCCATTGGGGGATTAAGCGGGGGCCGGGGCTTAGGGCTGGGCTTTGTTCCAGCTGTAACCACATGTGATTTTACCAGCTTGATTTTCCATCCTGTAACATCAGGCCTGGTATTCCCTTACCCAGCAAATCAAGGTGTGGGAACACCAGGCAATTTGTAATTCAACGGAGTGGTATTCTACCCTGGGATACTGTTTCACCAACTTTGGCTAATAGGGCCTATGCCTCTTTAGTGCTTTGAAGTGGCCTACGCTTTGTGAAAATACATGCCTTAAGATATTACATGATGTGCACCTTGGGGAACCCCACTACTAACAGCCTTATTAAAATAACATTAATGGGGCAAGTTAGATTGAGCTTTATATTGACATAAAGGTTACACTAGTTCAAGGATAAAATAAACCTAGACTACACTGGAAGGGAACAATGTTGTTTCCTCCGGGTGAGTCCCATTCATCACCTGTCTGCAGGGTTGGGAATGGTCCTGCCACACATCCCAATGGATCTACAGTGCCCTTCCTTAAAATAAGCCCATAAGATGATCAACAAAAGTTTGCCTTATTTTCAGCTATTTTCTTCTGCTTTGACCAACTTAGTAATTGTAAACTGCATTTTTTTTTTTTTTAAGTCACGCATCTTAGTTTTCTATGGACAGAATTGCTTGAAACCTTTTAAAAGTCATATTTTGAATTATGTGTGTTGGATTTTTGTTATTTTGATTTTGTTTGGTATAGATAAAGATACTTTATATTTCTAAACTGGTGTGGTGTCCATTTGTAGTGTTTTCACTGTTTTACTGTGTGTATGGGTACAAATACTTTACACATTGCCTTTGGTATAAGCCTGTGTGCTCGTGCCACGCTACCAAGAGGGTGAGCAGAAGTTATCTAAAGTGTGTAACTCCCTTATACTGACTAAAAGGAAGGGTCCCTACTTGGACAAATGTGCATACCTCTGCCAGCTAGAGACCCCCATTTCTAACACAAACTTAGCCAGAATTTAAAGAGTTTCAAATTGGCTAGTGTAGGAAAGTAGGATTTGCTTTTATGGTTACCCCCTCTTTTTGCCTGGTGCTATGCTGTTTCTGATTACTCTGACTGGGATCCTGTTAATCAGGACCCCAGTCTCTCTGCTTTCTCCCCTAAATTGTTATGGTTAGTACTTAGGTACATCCCAGATTGGATACTGGGGTACCCTTATAAGTCCCTAGTATATGGTACTAAGGTAACCAGGGCATAGGTACCCCATGGGTCCGCCATCGGCTGAAGCATGTATTATGCCCCCCATGGGAGATCATTCAATCTGTCACTACAGGCCTACCATAGGTTCCCTATATCTAGGGTCACTGCACTTACAACCTATAAGTCACCCCTACGGCAGGCCTTTCCAATCCTGAAGGCAGGGTGCTCGATTCTAAGAGTGAGGGTTCCCCTGCATGAGCAGGACACCCCTACAGCCTTCGGAGTCCATTCTCCCGGGTTGTAAGAGGGAGAGCCATATAACATATAGAGGGACACCGCGTCATTCCGCGATGACCATCTCGAAACTGGCTGTAACAAACCCTGTCATGTTTGGTATCAAACATGTTGGAATCATACCCGCACACCGTAAACGGTGTGGGAGGTATGATTCCAAGCACTGTAAAGGTCCTCCGTTAGGTCCTCAGTGCTCAGTCTTCTAGACCCGGAAAGCACAACATGGCTGCTGCCGACCAGAGACACGATTCTGCCCTCCTGCTGCTGAGCCAAGCTTGAGCAGGGGAAGGCAGAACAATAGGTATCCTGTCACAGGGAGGTGTTACCACCTCCCAGACAGGGTTTAGTGTATTGGGGCCGGGTGGGAACGCTTGCCAGTGCCACTCAGTCTGCTTGAAGGGCACATTTGGTGCCCTCCTTGCATAGTCCAGTTCAAACCAGCTCAGGGAGCCGTTGGCTCCTGCTCTGGCACAAAACTGGACAAAGGACATGGGAGTATCCTCCCCACTGTCCAACCCCTCTCCTGGGGGGAACCCTGAATTGTCCAAACCCTTTCCTTCGGGTACTTAAGGGCTTACCTGAGGGTGGGTCCCTAGATTTGTCGTGGGACATGATTAATTTCAGACACCCCTTCAACTTTGACCGTCTGAGCACTCTGGACTTCACTGGACTTCACTCTGGGCATTTAGGCTGCAACAGGGAAGACTCCTGCTTCTCCTGATCTCTTCGCCATGCTCGTCTGCTGCAACGTCAATGCCTGTGCTCCAAACAGGAAACCTTCCAAGGCCTGTGGGCATCCAAGACTCCTGAAGGAATCTCCCTTGAAGTGAAGGAGTCACTTCCCTGCATCTGCAGGCACCGCAACTAAGCTGACCAGTCTACTGATCCTGGGCTCCCACGGACTCCGAAAGATTCAGCAACACACGTGGTGGTTCTTCACATCTCTCAAGGCCTGCCCTGTACTCTCACTAAGTTTGAGGCCAGTATCCCTCATCGAAGCCGCAGGAACCGAACCCCTGTGCACCGTGTTGACTTGCCGTTGCAAAGGCTTGTTGGCTTCCTTCCATCAAGATCTTTGGGCTCCAAGTAGCCCCCACCTCAAGCATCTCCAGTGACCAAGATCTTTGCCCCTACCGCACCACTTGCATCATTGGCCTGCTTCTTAGGTGAGCTGCTCGATGCCCTCTTGTGACTCCAGTGCTTCCGGCCTGTGGGTCCTGTTGAGGGTCACCTTTGAATTCTTTGGGCTCCCCTTATTGCTCGGGGCCTACCCTGACTCCTCTGCTTGTGGTGAGTCACCCGGACCTTGCTGGTCCCGACACTGCACCATCTCCGCTTTCCACGTTGTTTGCAGTTGCCAAAGCTTGTTGGTGCTCCCGACGGACCCAGGCCCCTCAACTCTCAACATCCGACGTGGGACAGCTTGTGAATGGCTCCTGGTCTTTCACAGCGTCGCCTGGTCCTCACAGCTGCAGCTCCAAGGTCACCGTCATCTTCCCTGCAACAACCGACATCGGTGGGCACTCTTCTTCCGTGCCCCCTTGTCACCCCGGAGTGACCTAGACTCAGTCCCCTCTGCTTGTAGGGACTCTTCCACTCGAATCCACCTTTGGGTTCCACCGGACACTTTCACCTTCTCCAGCAGCGGCATCTTCCTGAAGTCTCCCATTGACTTCGACAACGGTTTCCGACGCCACTTCACACCTATGCACCCAGCTTCCCTGGTGCAGGTAACCTGATTCCAAGGGTATCCACGGGTGGGGTGGCTCAGCAACCTCTTGTCTTCCACGGGTCCACTGGGAAGGGTCCTCTTTCTTCAAAATTGCAACCGCGACTTACATGTTGATTTGTACGGAGAACACAGTCTTGTTCCCACATTGCACATGACCTCCTTGGGGCTCCTAGATACTCACCTTGGGTGGTTCCTTGGGTCCCTTACACTTCTACATCCTCTGGGTACAGTCTTGACTCGAGTCATTGTTCGCATATCACTATTTTAGTATATGGTTTGGTCCCCCCCCTGGTGACCACTCTGTATTCTGTGCTACTTACCTGTTTCTAATGCAAAGTATTGTCTGTATTGTGTATATCTCCGGGTAGGAGATATCTGTATGTGTTAGTGAGTGTCTTGTAATAAATACATATTTTTTATAAATACACTGTGTGGTTCTTTTTCATGTAATCTATACCTATAAGATTGCATTCTGGTAAAACAAGCTGCTTTACACTCCTTCTGGACTAAGCCTGAAGGCTGCTCTCCACAGCTACCACTAAGAGAGCTTTTTAAGGTTGTCTAAGACCACTAAAATCACCATAAGGGTTGTCTGGGTTGGTGGAGGGTGCCCACTTACATAAGTGTGCATCATATACCAGGCTAGCCTCTCACATCTGGTAATGTGTATATGTATTTATTTAAGGGACTAGTCTTAATTTTGTGACTTGATGTTTTGTCTTCATTACAAAAAGACAGATTTCATTTGAAAATTGACTTTGTGTTCGATCCTGAATCCTTAATTATTTTTATCTAGCTTCCAGGAACAAAATCATCTACTCTCCCCATTCACTGTTACAAGGAAGCCAGCAGTGTATGGAGAGTCCTACAACCCCACCGTCATAGAAGAGAAATGCTAGTTGCCTTTCTAGAGCTAAACGTTTAAGAAAGAGGAGATTGAATTGGCAATACTTAATCTAATGTGGAATAGTTTCTCAGCTTTGCATGGCAATAAATCTAATATTCTTCCCACTTTCTCACCTTGTTATCGAGCTTAAATTCACCGTATTTCAGTGGCAGAATCGAGACAGGCTCCTGTTTAGTAGAGAGAATTGACACTGATCCCAATTATGATTCTAGTTGGTTGAAATACTCTACTTTCAAGAATATACTGCAGTAAGGTACCTCTATTAGGATGACAGATGTAAGGTAGATACATTGTTTACTTTCAGACGCCCATCCCCTAACATGGACTGAGCTAGAAATGCTCAATATTTTTAGGAAATAAGGCCACAATGACGACAACATTTTGATTGGCGCTAGAAAAGGCATTACAATCATCATTTAAACTCTACTGAAGGATTGAAATTTATTCTGCTATTCAGCTTGCAATCATGGCAAATACAAGATTATTTTTCACCACCCGAAAATATTGCCAAATGAATTAAGTTTACATTTGGTTTGTCTGAGGAAACTAATAATGGTATACGTGAAAAATGTAGCATTCACAGGGGGATATTCTCAAGAACGGGCGATAATCATCGCCCATCTAAGTGAACGCAATTTTACATAACGCCGTCTATCGCGGGAAACTAACGCCATGTTAACGGCGTATTCACAACACGCCGGCAACAGGCGATAGTTTCCCGAAAACACGCCAAATGTCCGCGTTAAAATTACCGGGACGCCGATAAAAAAGCGAACCTGAACGTGAAATAAGAGGCAATGGGCCCAACAACGATAAAAAAACAGAGATAATCAGCTCCAGGCTTGCTATTCCCACGTCAGGCGGGAAAAATCACCATAAAAGCTGCAAAAGAAAAAAAGAAATCAAAACCCAAACCCAAACAACTGAGAAGCACCATGGAGGACGCTGGAGCAACTGCAGACCCCAACCAGAACCCCACAAACCCCCCGGAGGACCAACCAGGGACCTCAGGGAAGGAGAAGGGCAAGGAGAAGAAGAAGAGGAACCCGCGATACAGTTCGCAGAAAAACAAGATCCTGATTATGGAGGTGATAGAACACCACCAACAACTGTTCATCACCTCTACTGTGTCATTGGCAACTAAAAATGCAATATGGCAGTCCATCTTGGCCAAGGTGAATGCAACCGGAGTGAAGAGAAAGGAAGTGGACGACTGCAAGAAGCGCTGGAATGATGTGAAGCGCAAAACCAAGCTGAAACTCGCTAACAACCGGAAAGCAGCAATGCAGACTGGAGGTGGGAGTCCAGCGCCACAGCAGGAGCTGGATGAGATGGAGGAAATGGTGTCCACAGTAGGGGTGGGCGGAATTTGCGTAGTCGCGTTACGCAAAGTTCCGCAAAACGGTAAAAAATCTCAGCGAGCACGCAAAAGTTCAGCGAACACGTGAAATTGCTTGTTCCGCCCGTTCGCGATGCTTTTTTCCTGTTCGCGAACGCTGTTTGCGTGCTAGGGAGGAAATATCTCGCGAACATGCACTTTAAAAGCGCGAACAAGCAAAAAATTCCGCGGATCGCGGAATTTTTGGCAATTCCACGTTCTCCGCGGAACGCGAAATTACCCAAATTCCGCGAGCGGAACGGAATTTACCGCCCAGGCCTAGGCCACAGTCATCAGTGGGGAGACGGTGGCAGGAGTTGGGGGACCGGACACTGCTCAACATGACCTGACCCAAAAGCAACAGGGTGAGTAACGACCAGGGACTGGGGGGGCGGGGGGAGATGGGCACAACGGCACACATTCACAATTAAGTATAGCACAGTGCACACCCACAATGACTATGGATCATGTCCCTGATCTCCTTGGCATACTGCAGCACACATAGAAACAGCAAGTATGCCCCCGTCGATAATGTGCCCAGAGGGGGCCCTCCCCACACATCACCAATCTCACAACAAACCCATGCATGTGCAAACACATGCACAAGGCTGGCCCTCCACGGGGCAACAATGTAAAGTGGGGTTTGCATGGCCATGTACTGGTCCAGCTTCAACACTCCACCGAATGTGACCAAAACATTCTAATTCACACAGATGTGTCATGTCTATTAGCAAGCAAGTATGAAATTATGGATGAATGTAGGGGCAGTGATTCCAGAAAAAGGTACTCTCTGGGAACTGATATCAATGCACATGTTTGACCGTGACCCAGACAGGCAGTGAGATGACTGGGAATGTGTGAACTACCTGTGGCCTCATTGCTCCTAAACAACAATCTCGCAGTTTCCCAACTTAGCCCCACGTCAATGTAGGAAATAGGGCTGTGTGTAAAAAAGCCTAAGTCTAAGTTATGTGGATGCCACAGCTCGGAGCAATGATTTGTTTGAGTGTGCAGCGGTTGGACTCCTGGGATGGTCTATGCGTAGGTGTGAAGGTCATTCCATGCAAGAGAACTGCGAGCAAGGACCTCTGTGTGTGGAATGTGTATACGTTGGTCCTTGGTTAGCGCTGTGCGTAGTGTGGGAGTCGTCATCAGCTGCTATGGTATCTCTCAGGGGGTGCCGGGAGCATGCAGTTCCAAGGTCGGAGGTGCAGATGTGCTACCGCCTTCTAGTTCAGACAAAGGTGCTTACATCCCTAAAGTTAGTTTGTCATCTGCTTGCATTCTGGAAAAGTGATGTGGATTGGGGGGGGGGGGGATGTCACTGCTTCGCCTTCCGGCACGGTTGAACCCTGTCCAGCCATGTACGTGCCCTCACGGTCAATTTTGCATGCTCAGATGTAGCAGTGGTGTTTTGCTGCAGTCTGACAGTGATGTGTACAGGTAGCTGTGAGGAGGCGCGTGACTTCTCACCTTGCACCTATTAGCTGACACTGTTCACTACTATTGATGGATGACGTCCGTGTACACATGTGATCTGTACATGGCACATATGTCCAGGGGACACCTTGGTGTGTTCCACGCAAGGTATTTCTGCTGGCTTTTTGGCTGGTGTGCATCTCCCATGTTGCTGAGGTGTTCACTGTGCCCCCATCCCCCTTACGTCCATGTCCCTCATGTTGTGGGACTTGAGTCACAGGGTGCATCTTTGCATCAGGGTGGTTCATATTTGAACCCAAATGACACCCGCAATTCCATATTGGACCCCAAATGACACCCGCAATTCCATATTTGACCCCAAATGACACCCGAAGTTCATATCTGACCCCAAATGACACCCGAAATGTCACATTTGACCCCAAATGACACCCTGTTGTCTTCTATGGATTACGGCCGATTAGAGGTAAGTAAACATATAAATAAATAAAACGAATTTCGTTGCGCGAGCTGCATCGCCAAATGCGATGCAGAGCGCGCAACGGAATTCGTTTTATTTATTTATATGTTTACTTACCTCTGATCGGCCATAATCCCTAGTTTACTACCCCCCACCCAGCCCCTCCCCCGCCCCACGTCAGCGCCCGGCAGCACTCCCACCACGGGCCGCTACTGGCTATTCCTGCTGCAGCTGCAGTGGGGTGTGGTCCACCTGGCTCATCTCCCTCATCATCGTCCGGTGCATCTGGCACTTGGATCCATGGGGCATTGGTGCGTACACATATGTTGTGCAATACACAACATGCAATGATCATCTTGCACACTATTTCCGGGCTGTACAGGAGTCTTCCACCTGTGATGTCCAGGCACCTGAAACATGACTTTAACACGCCAAATGTGCGCTCAACAATGACCCTGGTGCGTTTGTGGGCCACATTGTACTGCCTCTGGGCCGGGGTGTTCGGGGCTCAGAGGGGTGTCATCATCCACGGGCAGAGTGCATATCCTTGATCACCTGTGAGAGGTAAGTGAGATTAGTGTAAATTGGTGGTTCAGCATGCTGTGTTGGCAGACTTACAAGTTTTGTGGTGTGTGATTTGTGCGACTTTGGGATTCATGTTTGCCATGTATTGCTTCTGGCTAATGTGCGGGATCAATGTGTATTACGTAGCCTCACAGCTGCTCGTCCCTCCCCCGAGCCTATTTACTTGTGTGCGCTGCGCGGTTGCATCACTTGCACTCCTACGGCACACCATTGTCATGCCTGTCTGCTCATGTCCGCAAGCCTGACAACAACACTGTAATGTTGGCCGTTGAAGGTGGGCGGCCACGTGTGTGTAGGCCTATGGTAAGGATAGGGTGGACACAGATGTGGATTTCAGGCCTGGCTGAACTCGCGCTGCGATTGAGGCTAGGCCTTTGGCTTATGCTGCGGCAATGAAGATACACACACAACAGTTGACATGTATGAGCCAAGACCCCGAGCGCTCCTTCATTTTTCCATTCGGGTGAGCCCGCCCTCCGGGTGCATGCTACTGTCATGTCATGTCATGTGGGTAACACTATCAAGCATAAAACGCTTTGGGTACGAGTGGCGGCTCTCAAAGAGGGCTTGCCACTTACACATGTAATACATACTCTTGGCCATCAGCGCGTGGGACCACACGCTGTAGGCAACACTCTGGCTGACGAGGCAGCCAGAAATGCAGTAGCCACTTGTTCAGTAGCAGCAGTCACAAGGTCTATGACAAAAGTCGATACCGACATACTGGCAGCCGTAGCGGCTACCAGAGACGGGACGAAATACCCACAGGGGTTTCCGTCCAAATATAAATACCAATTGTCCCCGGAACAAGTTCCGACAGTAACAATTCCTTCCGTTGGGGATCCGCTGATTCCCAACGAGGACTGCAGACATGCGTTGATCACAGCTGCACATGAGGGCATGGCTTCGGCGCACGCCGGTGTATCGGCAACGGTGTCCCTCTTGCAGCAACGTCCTGTTTCCGCCCCCGCATGGCATTGCTGATAGCTCTCTGTGGCCTTCTGTTCCCACTATGAAAGCAAGCTTCAACAAATTAAGTAGGCTCAAAGCACTGTTATTCCAACATGAAGTTGCCTTGACCTCGGCCCGTGAAACATTCGAGCTACAGGTGGCTCGGACATCAAGTGAAATACAATCCCTATAAAATACCAATCTCCCACTACATTTTGGGGAGTTGATACACCAATTATTCAATGTTTCTGACACAGGAGGCCTTGCACCTTTTTTTAAATTGGTGGGCTCAGGTCTTGTGACCTCGTTTCAAACGATATTTGGTGTAATTCCGGCTTTTATTCATTCCTTTTTTCCAGCGCTTTTGGTGGCTTGCCGTTGATCCTCTTGCTCGCTGGTGCTGTCCTGGTACTTGTTTTACTACTTCGTAATGGCTGCCCTTCATGTGGTACTCGATCATCCGGTCCAGCTGGAGCTGTACCGTAGCCGATTGCAGGAATTCCTTGATTGCCTGCCTATGGCTGTTGTGGGTGCTGCTTTACATGCGTTCATCCAGTTTTTTGGTGCCACGACTGTCCTTTCTCCTGGGCTTTGGATTTGTGCCTCTCAAACGCCATACAGCCTTTCCCTGATTACGACCTGTTGCTGTGGCCCCTATTGCGTCATGATCAATCATGTGCAACTGGTACCCGCATGCTGATGGCGTCCGTGAATGGAGTGCTGGCACAATGGGACATCTGTGAAGGGGCGTCGCGACTGCTGCACCACAGCTACATTGACTACGATACAGGATGTCCGACCATGCTTTTTGAAGCTATGGATTATGATGAGCACGTATGCTCCTTCGAGTTGTTGAATTGGGTGTTGTCCCTCCTTGTCTTTGAGGAGGGGGACCGTCTTTTGGAACACCTTGCCTTCCAAGGTTCAACGGATCTCATATGATTCCAATGATTAATGTTCAAGAAGACATTTTTATTTTTTTTCTTCTTCTCGTATTTTACCACTAATCAACCTTATTATGATTTTGATTTTTTGGAACTTTGCCCCTGCTATGCTCAGTGCTTTGACTCTGCTTGCGACTTGGACCTTGTTTTTTCTATTCTTCTGCAACCTGGCCAGGGGGAGGGTGTCATGTGGATTTAAGGGACCCCGTTGACATCTTTAGGTTAGAATGGGACCGGAGGCCATGATGCTGCTTTTGCACACAACACTACAGGCTTATTCTTATGCAAGAATGTTTTCACTGGTCACCTGCGACCCGCTGGCTGTGCTGGTTCCCTGCTTGTTCCTGGAGTTTAGTCTGAACATCGTGAGCAAGGTCAAACAACACCGTCCCTTGTTATTTTGATCTGGTCAGGCCCTAGCACATAGACAAGACATACCCTGCAGCTGCTGTTTGTGGGGCACGCACCTTTTTTTTTATATTAGGAGAATGCATGTTACACACAGACACACTTGAGGAGAGACTTTTCAAGAATGAAGAGCTGTATGGAGCTGTGATGTAGAGACACGATCTATGTCTTAGAGTTATGGGGTCTGCTATACAAACCCGGAGATCTTCTATGATATCTTCTTAGTTTTCCCGTCCATGGGGAGGGAGAGTAGGTTTTATAGTCCTGTCTCCAGAATCAATATACAATGATTTCTCCTTTTATAATGTATGGACTTGCTACAATGCTAACAATGTTTGTATTATGCATTCTAATTTTAGTAGTGGCTTGTATACTGCATTTTAGAGCACGTTAGTTAAAATAAACATTTTAAACTAACTCAGTGACTCTGTCAATCTCTTGTTGTGAATGAGTACGAGAGTCTGAGCGATAGGGAATAACCTGTTACCACGATCCCTGAGTGATTAGGGGAGTGTTGTGTTCTGGGTTGTCTAAACGCCTGTTTCTCTATCTGTGTATAGGAGGCAGGTGGGACACTATAGCTAGCCGGTCGTGGGCTCGTGGGTACTAAGGCTGTAGGAAGGCGTAGCCCCTATATACCAAAGTCCCGCATTGCTGTGCATAGTTCTGTGTATGTGCAGAATCCCTACAACACTACATTGCAACATTGTCGATTAAGGGCCGGGTTGCGCCGACACCACAACAGAGACACACGCCATAGTTACTTTTGTGGCCAGCTTGGAACTGAACCACACCCAGAGCCCAGAACTGAACCACGCTTAGAGCTCCGGGCCATTTCTTCACACTCCTACGCTGGACTGGCGTACGCCGGCCCAGCCCACTACGCTTACGCTTACAGGGGGGGGCGATATGGCTACATGTCCAAGGTCTTCCCCACTGCCTGAGGTAACATGGTTGCGTCCACTGTCCACAACACTGCAAACACCAGCAGTATATGTCCACATGGACATGTCTGTGCTCTGCATACTCAAGACTGCCCAGCACATCACCGCCACACTTGGCATTGTGTACATTCTTATTCATGGGTCCATTGCCTCCTTCGCACATTCTTGGTTCCCACCTCTCCCCACATTCTGCAATTGTATGGCAGAGGGGCTATGCCTTTGTGGGTGATTTGTCTACATGTCTGGCCCCTGTTACCACAGTTACTTGTGTTGTCATGTCTGGTAGGTGGGCATGTTGGTTGGCATGTTGTATGTGATTTTGTTACGTGTGCATTCCCACAGTTGTGAGCTGTATGATTGTGGAGTTGAGGTGTGTGGTGTGTTCCGTTGGTACTTACCAATGAGCAGTCCATTTCCATAGGTGCCATCCTGAAAGCGCTGGTTGATGATGGACTGTCGGAAGATTTAGGAATCATGCACACTGCCTGGGAAGTTTGCGACGACATTGGTGAACAGTCCCCGGTGGTCCACTATTGCCTGCAAGTTGATGGAATGCGTGTGCTTTCTGTTGCGGAAATTGTGTGCAGTGTCAGCAGGGGGCACAAGTAGGACACGTGTGCTGTCAATTGCCCCCAACACGTGCGGGAAGCCAGCTATGGCGTAGAAGCCTTGCTTGGTCTCCAGCTGTTCCTGCGCAGTGTGGGGGAAGTGAAGGTGCTGGGGTATCAAGCTGATGATGGCATCCATGACAGGTGTGAGGAACTTTGATTGGGCTGGCTGTGAGACTCCTCTGACTCTGGCAGTTGTTGGTTGGAAGGTACCAGAGGCCAACAAGTGCAGCACAGCCAGCAGCTTTGTCTGCGGCGGGATGTTGGTTGTCCGCTGTGTTGGTACCGTCAGCATGTGGGCAATGTGGGTCAGGATGCGGAGGATGGTTGTCCTTTTGAGCCTGTGGTGGGCAATGACATCCTCTGGCATTAAGTCTCTGAGGCTGGTGCGTTTTCGGAAGGTCCGCTGTCTTGTTCTGCGCTGCCTCGGTGGTAGTCCGGGGGGGGGTGGTCCTGGGGGTGGTGGCGGTGGATGTTGTGGCCCTCTTGGGTCTCCAAGCTGCATGATTAGTAGCTCCATGGCATCTGTTGGTCTTCAGATGTGGCTCTGGGCTGGCATCCCTTTATGCTGCAGGTTTTCGTCCTACTTAAGACCAGGAAAAAGCAGGTCTTAAGTCCCTGCTGCTAACGCGCCTTATCGCCTGTTTTTGGACCGCATCGCCGATCTGGCTGGTCGTTGAGAATATCGCAGAGTGGTGTTATCGTGAATTTTTGCACGGGAACGCCTACTCTGCATATGATTAGCGTTGGTTGTCGCTGTCAGCCTTGGCGATGTTTTTAGCGGCAGCTATCGCGGGTGAACTGCCGATGTCGGCTGTTTGCACAGGCTTGTGAATAGGGTGATGAATCTATCGCCACTTTCGGTAAAGTGCCGCTAAATCGGCGATGAGTCCTTGAGAATATCCCCCATAGTGTGTTATTTAAAGCTGATGTAAGATTTTTTCGGAACACGTACTTACCCTAAGAAAGGAAAAGAACATGTATGCATGTTTGAACTGTATCCATTGCAATGGTGTAATAAAAAGATTGAACTGTGCCCCCTAACATAATTCAAATGATCTTTTTGAGAACTATTCAGCACGTGAGACAGAGAAGGTCATTTACTTAATAAAATGTCCTTGTGCTGTAGGATACATTGGCCAGACTGCATGAAAGTTAAACATCACACAGAACCGGCGAAAACAATTTTAACCTAAGTAACAAAAATGCATTTATGTGTCACTGACATGAATGTGTCGGGGAACTTGGAGGGATCAGGAAACGATAGGCAGAACAGTCTTCCACCTCCAGAATGTTCTCTAAGTAAGGTTTCAGAACAGAAATGACTACAAGTACCAAAATGCATTTGTATGTTGTGTGAAAATTAGGGCTTGTGTGAAAAAGTGAAACAAGGTTTACAATGCATTAAAAAATATTCTCTAGTAACAAGGTTAAAGTAGAACCCCATGAGGCTCTCATGAGTGCTACCAGGTGGCAAGATTGCAGAATCCTGACAGCTCCTTCAATTCAATAAAATTACATCTATAACTAGAACCACAATCACTGCATAATGCAACAGTGGGTGCTAGCAGAGGTCTTTTATGACTATAACATTTTAACCACAGCCAAGGATTCTGGTGATTTTGGCTCTAGAATTTCTGACGTAATACTGAGGGTTGCGCAATGTTTCCTGTGGACCATTGGTAACCAGAAAATGGCTTTTAGCACTGAACATATATTTTATCAATGTTTGATCTCATTATCAGCTTAACTGCATAAATCTGAATTTTCTTTATTGTGCATAGGCCCTGATTCCGATTTTGTTTGAACGCAGATGCTTTTTATCGCACCAGATAAATAACTGTACTCCGGGATACTTTAATTTTCAGGTGCGATAAATAGCACCTGTTACGAGTTTCTGGAGAATAACATGCATATTTTGGTGCTGCACCAAAATCAACATGGTACCATAAATACCGTACCCTTTTCCCATATCCAATCCAATCCAATCCAATCTTTCTTTATTTCGGTCCGTGGACCATAAAAGAACATTTCAAAAACATACAATATATAAAAACAGATTAAAACTTTACAACCCAAATAAAACCATGATAAAATTGATACAAGGACAGTTAAAAGATCAATCAGCATTTAGTCCATTACTGGTTCCTAAAAAAGCCTTATGCGCCCACCACATAAAGGATAAAAAACGAGATACAGCGTAAACAATTGGCATTTGAGTGTTATACTTCAGGGGGCAGATTTACAAGCCCCTTGCGCCACTTTTGCGTCATTTTTCCCATGTTAAAAATGACGCAAAAATGGCGCAAGGGGCTTGTAAATAAGCCCCCAGGAGTCTAAAAGTTTCTTCACAACACCTTGTACCCAGGTTCCTGCATAGTTGTACCAGCCATCTTTGTCTAACTTTTTTATATCCCGGAGAGAACCGGTGGCAGGATTTTTATGGAGTTGGGCGAGTTTACCCCCCCCTGTAGCTACTAACTAGTTGTTTGCACGAGATTGTAGTACAGGCTACCTCCGGGTTACTCCAGATCCTATCTCTACCTATGGTGTGAAAACCTTCCTTAATGTGTGCACTCCCACCACGAGCCGCTACTGCCCACAATCGCCGCCAGAATATTAGGGGTCTACAGCCAATTTCCTCTACAATTGGTCTCACCCCTAGGTACAAGCGTAGTGGGACAAGTGAGGAGCTCACTGGTAGTCCGAACAACTGTCTAAAGAGATTATTCTCGGTCTTAATAATAGTGTTGGGAAGACAATGGCCCCAGAGTTCGGCCCCATACATAGCAGCACTCCTTAGTTGGGTTTTAAAGATCTCTATAACAGGTCCTACTGGCTTATGAAAAGAGTTTCTGTATAGCTTTGCCAGCCCTCCTGCGGTCTGGGCTAGCTTAAGACTTGACTTATCCATTTGTGGCCCCCAATCCATTTTTTCTGTTAAGGTGAGACCTAGATACTCAAAAACAGATACCCGCACGAGTTGGATGCCATTCATGTGCGGGTTAGGACGGGTTGGGTGAGAGGGGTTGAAGACCATATATTTTGTTTTCAGTATATTGATCTCCAATACCCTGTTTCTACAAAACTCGCCAAAACCATTCAGGATTCTCTGAATTCCCATCAGTGATTTGGAAGCAGGAGGGTATCATCTGCAAACATCATTGCCAGGATTAACTTGTGTGCTAGCTTAGGAGCGTCTATGTCCTTCAACCTGCTCAATGCATCAACCAGTCCATTGATATAAATACAAAACAGGGTGGGAGCCAGCACACAGCCCTGTCTAACTCCTCTGTTTATTGGAATGGGCGAAGTGAGTTCCCCCTTGCTTCCTATGCCTGATTTGTGCATAATTGCCCTCATGCAGACTTCTTAACATGTTCAGGAGGTAATACGGAATTCCAAGGTAGCTTAATACCACCCACAGGACATCTCTTGGTACTAGGTCAAAAGCACTTTTGAGATCCACAAAGACCAAGTATAGGCTACCACCTTCCAGATGCACCGTTTTCCAATAAAGGATTTGGAGCCTAAATATTTGGTCTATAGTGGATGTTTTTTCCCTGAAACCAGCTTGTAGAGGACTCATAACCTTATGTTCCTCCAACCAGGTCTGTAAACGCTCCAATAAGGTCCTTGCAAAGATTGTTTGTGTTACGTCAATCGTACTGATTGGCCTATAGTTGATGGGCAATAGTGGGGACCCTTTTTTATACACTGGAAGAATCTCAGCTCCAACCCAAGTTGCGGGGAATGCCATCCCTTGTAATATAGCATTAAAGAGCACCCACAGATATGGCCCCCAGATGTTAGGCTCAGCACAGAAAAGATCCCCAGGTATCTTGTCCAGACCTGGGGCTTTACCGGGAGCTATTTTTCTTACAGCACTGCTAACTTCTGTCAGGGTCAACTCAGGGGTCTCTGTGTAGGGGTTTTGTGATGGCTGAGTTGCTGGGGTCTGGTTACTAACCTCAGTCTCCAGCGGGGTGTAGAGGGCCTGGAAATGTTCTTTCCAACTATCAGCCGCTATATTGGGCTCTAGAGCCGCCTTTCCATTTCTACTACCTGTACTTACGATGTTCCAGAAGGCTTTCATATCCTTAACCTCCAGGGCCTGTTTCAGAGATGCCCATTGGTTCATTTCCCATGATTGTTTTGCAATGGTGTCTTTATAGAAAGCCCTCACAGTTCTAGTTTGGATTCTACTCTTAGATTTTATGGCCTCTATCAGGGCCCTCTTTGCTTCCCGACAGCTGCGGTTAAACCAGGACCGCTTTACCTTTGCCCCCCCAGGTGTCCACTGTCCAGAATATGTCCTCCAGTTTAGCGGTCATTACCTCATGCAACTTAGCAACTACTATTGGGAATGCAACAATACCATCTACGGTTGATAACTTTGCTAGTTCCAAAAGGGTTGGTATGATGGATTCATACAGGGAGGCCATTCTTTCAGGCGATTGTTCGATCCATATCCATCTTTCTTTTCGCCTACCATTGGTAAGTGATAGTCTATCATCTATCGTTATAGAAGGATCAGAGTTCTCCCCAGCGTCTGACGGCTGCAGTTCAAAGGTTAGAGCATTATGATCGCTGTCATGCCGTGGTAGGACAGCAAATTCAACAACCCTGTCCCACATCCTAGTTTCTATCAGGATGTAGTCTATGATAGAAGAGTGGCCAACCCTATTGAAGGTGTGTTTCCCAGGAGAATCAGATCTGGTTCGGCCGTTGCAGGCTCGTAGGGAGTGATTTAGAGTGTGCGACTTAATCTGAAAAGCCAGCGGTGTCCATGCCCTGACTGGAGGAATATTAGACTCAGGGATAGCCCAAAGCACATCCTCCTCAGTAGGTGGTGTATCATTAAAATCTTTCGTTGGCTCAAATTGACAATTAAAATCACCACCTATAACTACCAAAACATTTTTGGTGAATCTAAGAATTAGGCGGTGTTGGACTTGACCCTTTTTGCAGGGTCATCCCTGAACTTTTTGCCTTCCTCCTGTACATTTTCTGAGTTGTTTTTGTTGGTTTTATGACTCTGGGCACTTTACCACTGCTGATCAGTGCTAAAGTGCATATGCTCTCTGTTATAAATTGATGTATGGATTAGTGACTCCATGTTTGGCCTATTTGATTCACTGTCAGACCCTAGTACAGTGCACTGTTTGTGCCCAGGGCCTGTGAGTCAAATGCTGCTGGTGGGCTTGCAGCACTGGTTGTGCCACCCACAGGAGCAGCTTGGAAAGTGTGTCTCAGGCCTGCCATTGCAGAGCCTGGGTGCAGTCTGGTACTGCCATGTCGACTTGGTAAGTGCACCCACTTACCAGTCCCCAAACCTTCCCTTTCCTGCATATTAGTCACCCCTAAGGTAGGCCCTAGGGCAGGGTGCATTGTATGTGTAAGGTAGGACATGCCCTGGTATGTGTGGCATGTCCTGATAGTGAATTACATCAATTTCGTTTTTCCCTATTGCAAGGCTACCTGTTCCCACAGGCCAGAATGGGCAGTTTGATTATAACACCTTATAATCCTAACTGACCCAGGGAACATGGTAGAAAAACGAATTTAGTATGCCTGAACTCAGAATGATAATATACATCTTTTAGTGAAGTTGGTTTTAACATTCTGTGTTTGAAAATACCACTTTTAGAAAGTAGGTATTTTCTTCTCTAACCATCCAGCCTGCCTCTGCTAGCTTGTGTATTGTATGTCTGGGTTTGTGAGTGACAGGGGCTGGGGGACTCCAGGAGACAGGGTGAGTCAGCACTAGGCTGAATAGCCCTAACTGCATGTAGAGTGGTGGGAGGAGTAGCACCTGGGCCTGAATAGGGCTGTGCCTGCCTTCCACAATGCTGGCTCCACCTCCTGTGGTGCGTCTGATGTCCCTGGCCCACATTGACAAAGGAAGAAGGTGTGCACTGGCAGAATGCATCCAGAACTGGTTTGGACTAGGTACAAGACCCTCTGCCTTCAGAGGACAAAGGATTTGCTAGTATAAATATTGGGGCCCAGACCCCAAGACTTTAGATCACTTCTGGGAAACAAGAAGAACCTTTGCTGAGGAGAGGAACCAGAGAAACTGAAGGAGGAGACTATCCCTATGCTGTGTGCTGTTTGAGGGATTGGCCTGCAGTGGTTGCCTGATTGCCAAAGAAAGGAACTTTGTGCCTACTTTCATCATCTTGCAGAAAATCTCCAAGGGCTTGAAGATTGAGCTTGCCTCCTGCTGAAGTCTCAGGGATACAAGACTTCACCAACCACCTCCCCTGAATTCCCTTGCTGGGAATTTGAAGTGCCTACTGTTGTGTTGGGCCTTCTGAGAGACTGCGTGTCGCTGGGAGCTGGAAGCGCGTCTCACGAAGAAGAAGCGTGTCGCCGCCGCAGCAATTGTCATCGCATCGCCGAGAAAGCGTGCCGCCGCTGTCACCATCGCATCACCGAAGCGCCTCGCATCACCGGAGAAGAGTGTCGCCGTCACAGCAGATGCGTCGCATCATCGGAGAAGCGCGTCGCAGGGCCTGTCGCGGCTCAGAAGATTCTCCGAGTTGCCGCACGGCCGTCGGGCGTGCACGCATCGCCCCCTTCGTTGTCGCATCGAGAAGAAGACGCCATTTTGTTTCATTGCACCGGGTCGTCATCGAGGCGCTGCTGGTCGCATCGCCACAGAAGCGCAGTAAGAAACCGACGCATCACCTCCCCACGCAGTGAAGAACCGACGCATCACCTCCTCTCCGGTAAGGAACCGACGCATCACCGTCCCCTACGCAGCAGTCGGGAACCGACGCATCACCTCCCCCGGAGGAAGGAACCGACGCATCACCATTCTTGCGTGTAAGGAACCGACGCATCACCTTCCCTGCAACTCTTTTGTTTGTATAGCGTTACGCATCCAATGGTACATTGAACGTAGAGTGTCGCATTTATCACCTGCCTTTGAACTGAACTATTTTCTACCATTTTGACAGTCATATTTCTATTGTATTGTGGATTTTTATCGTTCTGGTCTTGTGTTAAGTCTATATAAAGAGTACTTATTTTTATATACAACTTGTGTGGTGTCCATCTGTAGTGTTGTCACTGTAGTACTGTATGTATTCACAGATGCTTTACACACTGCCTCTGAGATAAGCCTGCCTGCTCGTGCCAAGCTGCCAAGGGGGTGAGCAGGTTTTTTTTTAGTAGTGTATCCCCCTTACCCTGACTAGAAGCAAGGGTCCCTATTTGGACAAAGGTACCTACCTCTGCCAACTAGAGACCCCCAGTTCTAACATTGGTGGTCAACGGTGAGGATTCTGGATTTGGGACTCATATACAGTGATTGGTGTACACTACTAGTGAGTGCAGACCAAATGCAACCACGTACTATTTCTCCCTGTTTCCCTCTGGACTTTGGTTTTTGAAACTCTGGTTAGTTGTTGCACCTGTTGGGCCTTGTCAAAATGGAAGTCAACTTTTGGCACCTGTACATCTACAAGATAAAGGAACTGAAAGTGTTTTGCAAGGAGAGGGGCTACCTGTGAAGAGGAGATCCACAAGGCAGGATCTTGAGGCAACCCTGCATAGCTATGAGGTGCTACGCTGGGAAGCAACACTAGCAGATGACTCTGAGGAGGAATCTGAGGGGGAGGATCCCCAGCCAGAATACCAAGAGAGCAGTGGCCCTGAGGAGGAAACATTTTGGGAAAGATTGGCTCGTGAAGAGAGGAATCGGATTCGTGCTCGTGACCATAGGCTGAGGCAGCTAGACCGGGAGTGCGAGGAGATAGAGCGAGCCTTAGCTGAAAAAATAATAATGTGTGTAGCTCAGGAAGTGAGCTTGGCTGAGTTGGAGGTGGAGTCCAGCTCAGATGGTGGTAGCAAAATTATGTTATCTAGTGCTGAGGGAGCAGTACACACACCCAGAAATGTGGCGCCTGACTTGAAGGAGGGGGTTAATATACACCAGGAGGTTCAAGGATATGAGGTAGCTCCAGTGGTGCGCAGTTTCCCTGAGGTGGATTGGGGAACTGGCACAGGGGTTCATAGTCCTAGTGGTGGGAGGGACACTCTACTGACTCTAGATGGGAGGTGCAGGGAGAGGGGTTCCCCCATGGTTGAAGTCCTGGTGTGTGAGTGTGGAGACCGCCTAGAAGAGTGTGGGTTGACTGACAGAGACAGTCAGATACTGTCTTGCCAGTCTCAGGAGAGTGGTGTGGGGTACGTGTGCAAGGCACTGGATGGTGAGGTGAAGGATAGTTTGGTGGGACTGTGTGATCCAATTGAGGGAGAGCATATTGTAAGTCCCTATTTTCCAGAGCTATGCCAACACCTGGTGGAGTGTGAGTTCTCTGACCCCAGGGAGCTCACAATGGAGGCAGACCTTTTGGTGGATTCCAGAGGGTCTGAAGAGGCATTGGGGAGTGACCCTATGAGGAGTTGTCTTCCAACCCAGAGTGGTGGGAGAGGTTCAGTGTAGCCCAGCTAGGTCCCAGTGTAGTGGGAGGGGTGTAGGGGCTCACGTCCTGTCTCTGCGGAGAAGGAGTGAGTGTGGGATTGCGTGTCCCAAGGTGCACGAAACCCAGTCTCAGGGCCTGGAGGGTTCCTTAAGGGAACACCAGGTTGGGGGCCTAGACTGTACTGGTAGGCCATTTGAGGGGGATGTCCCATGGCCCAGAGAACCTGGAGCATTTGTAAATGGAGCTCCAGTGGTTCTGGTGTCTGGCGGTGCCGCTCCAGTTGGGAAGGTGCAGAAGTCCAGATTGAGGGGTGAGAGGGGGATGTGTTCCCCAGTGGGAGAGCCAGTGGGTCAGGGGCCAGCCTGAAGGGCTGAGCCTCCTAGGAGTGACCATGGTGACACCACTTCTGTTTTGGGGGGTCTTCACGCACTGTCAGGTGGACAGAGGTCGGGAGATCAGCGCCAGGCAGACTGTCACACAACACATGAGAGAGTGTTACCCTCTGGGGGGGCATGCGTGCTCCCCAGGAAGTCCTGGTGCGCCAGGCAGATTCTTATACAACTCTAGAGGAGTGTGTTTCCCTTGGGGGGGGGGGTGGGAGGTTGGTGTACCCTCCCGGAAGTCCTGGGTTGCCAGGCACAGGTCCAGCCTAAGGGTATAGACCCTGGGTTGGAGGGCCAGGTTCAGGGTGTCCCCCCTGACCTGGAGGAAGGGGCAGCTGCTAACAGTGCCCCTACCAGTTTGTCTTCTGGGGGCACCGCTCCAGGTGGGAGGGTGCAGGGCCCCAGTAAGGGGGGCGGGGAGAGGACAGCCTCACCCCTGACCTCTGCCCAGTCTAAGGGTACAGACCCTATGCTGGGATCCCAGTTACAGGATAGAACCCCATAACTGGTGGGCGAATTGTGAAGGACGCCTGCCACAGGTGCCCTGACAATTCTGGAAGGGGGTACAGCTCCAGGTGGGAGGGTGCAGCGCCCTGAGGAGGAGGACCGGGTGTGGGAAAGCCCACCCCAGTCTCCGGTCCAGCCGCCGGGTACAGGCCCGGGGCTGGTGGGTCAGTGTCAGGATATAATACCTGACCTGACAGGAGGGAGAGTGGACAAAGGGTGCCAGGAACCTGGGGCTACTGCCCCCCACTCTCTGACACCACAGAGGTTTGAAAGCCCTGAGAGGCATAAGGCCTGGGTCTCATCACTGACCACTGTCAGTGGCCACTGTGGCTTACTGTCTGTCTGTTGGGACACACCTGTGAGCAAGCTAATGTTAGGTGCTGCACAGATGGTGTCTACAGGTGAGGAGAAGGGTTCCCCATGGGTTAGCTTAGTGGGCCCTGAGAGTATGGACAGAGGGATCCAGATAGGTTCAGATTGGCGTAGAACTGGAATATGCCCCTGCTGTTGCGGGCCAGGGTCCAGGTTCTATCGCCCAAAGCAGGGAAGCCCATCAAGGTAGTGATTGGTCTACTCTGCGCTTTGGCTGGAAGGGGGTTGTGTTGGACCTGGCCCTTTTTGCAGGGTCATCCCTGAACTTTTTGCCTTCCTCCTGTACTTTTTCTGACCTGTTTTTGTTGGTTTTATGACTCTGGGCACTTTACCACTGCTGATCAGTGCTAAAGTGCATATGCTCTCTGTTATAAATTGATGTATGGATTAGTGACTCCATGTTTGGCCTATTTGATTCACTGTCAGACCCTAGTACAGTGCACTGTTTGTGCCCAGGGCCTGTGAGTCAAATGCTGCTGGTGGGCTTGCAGCACTGGTTGTGCCACCCACAGGAGCAGCTTGGAAAGTGTGTCTCAGGCCTGCCATTGCAGAGCCTGGGTGCAGTCTGGTACTGCCATGTCAACTTGGTAAGTGCACCCACTTACCAGTCCCCAAACCTTCCCTTTCCTGCATATTAGTCACCCCTAAGGTAGGCCCTAGGGCAGGGTGCATTGTATGTGTAAGGTAGGACATGCCCTGGTATGTGTGGCATATCCTGATAGTGAATTACAGCCAATTTCGTTTTTCCCTATTGCAAGGCTGCCTGTTCCCATAGGCCAGAATGGGCAGTTTGATTATAACACCTTATAATCCTAACTGACCCAGGGAACATGGTAGAAAAACAAATTTAGCATGCCTGAACTCAGAATGATAAAATACATCTTTTAGTGAAGTTGGTTTTAACATTCAGTGTTTGAAAATACCACTTTTAGAAAGTAGGTATTTTCTTGCCTAACCATCCAGCCTGCCTCTGCTAGCTTGTGTATTGTATGTCTGGGTTTGTGAGTGACAGGGGCTGGGGGACTCCAGGAGACAGGGTGAGTCAGCACTAGGCTGAATAGACCTGTCTGCATTTAGAGTGGTGGGAGGAGTAGCACCTGGGCCTGAATAGGGCTGTGCCTGCCTTCCACAATGCTGGCTCCACCTCCTGTGGTGCGTCTGATGTCCCTGGCCCACATTGACAAAGGAAGAAGGTGTGCACTGGCAGAATGCACCCAGAACTGGTTTGGACTAGGTACAGGACCCTCTGCCTTCAGAGGACAAAGGATTTGCTAGTATAAATATTGGGGCCCAGACCCCAAGACTTTAGATCACTTCTGGGAAACAAGAAGAACCTTTGCTGAGGAGAGGAACCAGAGAAACTGAAGGAGGAGACTATCCCTATGCTGTGTGCTGTTTGAGGGATTGGCCTGCAGTGGTTGCCTGATTGCCAAAGAAAGGAGAAAGGAACTTTGTGCATACTTTCATCATCTTGCAGAAAATCGCCAAGGGCCTGAAGATTGAGCTTGCCTCCTGCTGAAGTCTCAGGGATACAAGACTTCACCAACCAGCTCCCCTGAATTCCCTTGCTGGGAATTTGAAATGCCTACTGTTGTGTTGGGCCTTCTGCGAGACTGCGTGTCGCTGGGAACTGGAAGCGCGACTCACGAAGAAGAAGCGTGTCGCCGCCGCAGCAGTTGTCATCGCATCGCCGAGAAAGCGTGCCGCCGCTGTCGCCATCGCATCACCGAAGCGCCTTGCATCACCGGAGAAGAGTGTCGCCGTCACAGCAGACGCCGTCGCATCATCGGAGAAGCGCGTCGCAGGGCCTGTCGCGGCTCAGAAGATTCACTGAGTCGCCGCACGCCCGTCGGGCGTGCACGCATCGCCCCCTTTGTTGTCGCATCGAGAAGAAGACGCCATTTTGTTTCATTGCACCGGGTCGTCATCGCATCGAGGCACTGCTGGTCGCATCGCCACAGAAGCGCAGTAAGAAACCGACGCATCACCTCCTCTCCGGTAAGGAACCGACGCATCACCGTCCCCTACGCAGCAGTCGGGAACCGACGCATCACCTCCCCCGGAGCAAAGAACCGACGCATCACCGTTCTTACGTGTAAGGAACCGACGCATCACCTTCCCTGCAACTCTTTTGTTTGTATCGCGTTACGCATCCAAAGGTACATTGAACGTAGAGTGTCGCATTTATCACCTGCCTTTGAACTGAACTATTTTCTACCATTTTGACCGTCATATTTCTATTGTACTGTGGATTTTTATCGTTCTGGTCTTGTGTTAAGTCTATATAAAGAGTACTTATTTTTATATACAACTTGTGTGGTGTCCATCTGTAGTGTTGTCACTGTATTACTGTATGTATTCACAAATGCTTTACACACTGCCTCTGAGATAAGCCTGCCTGCTCGTGCCAAGCTACGAAGGGGGTGAGCAGGGGTTATTTTAGTACTGTATCCCCCTTACCCTGACTAGAAGCAAGGGTCCCTATTTGGACAAAGGTACCTACCTCTGCCAACTAGAGACCCCCAGTTCTAACAGGCGGTCTAATTGATCTAAGGTCAAGGATTCTTGACTAGTCCTCACGGGCCTTGAATGGACATTGACCAGAACTATTTTGAAGTTTGGTGAAAAGGTAAGCATTATACACAAGATGTCATCAGAAAAGGACTCCAGTTGAGTAACCGAACAGCCTAGATGGGAACCTACCCAGATTCACAGCCCCCAGAGGGCCTTTCCCTTCCCCCTGAGAAGGCAGCTATTTTGAAGGTTGCAAACTCCATACACGATGTCTCCTCCGTTGTCCATGTTTCCTGGAACATGCATATATCAAACATGTCAACAAAATCCCCCCAGTCGGGACAGCTCCGTTTGCTCTTAAGGCCTGCAACATTCTAGGAGAGTATCCTCATTTTGTTTGTTTCATATTGTCTAACTAGGGTACCTTCCTGGATTTCAGGCTCCATTGGTAGAGCTTTCCCAGTCAGGTCGGTATAGCTCTTACTCATAGGACTGGTAAGAGCTTCCTGTAACATCCTGTTGATTTCAAGACTTGGGATTTCTGATGTTCCAAGAGTATTAATCTGAACCCGGGGACCTGTAGAACTAGAATGAGCTTTTTCCTGTGGCACCATGTTAAAACTAGAGCTTAGGGTTTCTGATAGTCCTAGTGTGTTGATCTGTGCGTGAAAATCAATAGAGCTGGAATATGTGTTCACAAGGTTGTCACTAAAACTCTGACTTGCGGACCTGGGCTCTTCAGTTTTTGCACCCTTGTCCCTACCTCTTGGGGTCTCTCTCATTCGCGCCTTCTTTTTTCCCCTCTCTGTCCTATACAGAACAACCATTTTGTGCTGCGAACTTGACCGTGTGTCCCTCCCCAAAGGAACCCTTTGACAAATGATCGCCGGTCAGGGTTAGATTTTGATGCGAGTAAATCAACCTCCTCCAGGACCCCAAATCTGTTTACCACAGGCAAATTAAATATCAGTGGTCTCAGGTGTTGATACCCTTATCCCAATGAAGGCTGATTTTGATACCACTCACCCTGTGTTGGACTTTTGTTTGCCCTGGTTTGAAACTTGGGTCTTGGAATATAAAAGTGGGTGAGCGGGAGTGGCCTGATTGTTGTACCTAAATCATGGGTGGGATGATTCAGTTGCTGTACCATCCTTGGATTTTTAAAGTTAATTACAACACAGTCCCCACGTAGGTCTTTTGGTCTGTTGCCCACCCAACTAACCCTACGGGTCATAAGGATTTAGCTTGCATATGTGTAGGTGAACTGGCGGTACATTGCCAGCCAGAGTAGGCATTTGTTTTTGAGCCCTCTGCCCTGCTTTGGCTTCAGGTACTCCAGCCTGTACGACAACATATGGGTATAAAGCAGGCTGAAGGTTTATTATTGGCAGACCATCCCCCACCCCGCCCCCCTCACTCAGGAACCCAGGTCTGTGAATGCTATTATTCAGGGTACCCTTAGTTAGTACCACCTGCTCCCCCTGCTTTTGTCCACAATCTGTGCTACCATCAGCCTGGGCCTGGATTATATGATCCTCCTCCCTTGGTGCTTTGGGCCTTTCCACATCCTTTACAACACCAATGTCTATATGGCGGGAGAGGTTAGTTTCGCTGCCTCTGACCGGTGTGGGTATTTCAGGGGTGTTTCCACCTTCTTATCGCACAGGTCGGCCAACTTGTCAAGTCGGGCCACCAGAGGGGCATGCTCGTCTCTCACGATGGTTCTGATCTGGCCTCGTAGATCCTCCATCAAGGTAGCCACTCATGGCCGGAATACCGTGTCCGTGTGCAGTTGTATGCCTTCACCATTGTCCGGGACCTGGTTACTCAGTATGCCCGTGCTCACAGATATCCCGCCGTTAGATTTTTTCCGCTTTACCCCCACCCTTGAGGATTGTTTGGGCTTGTTATTCTTTACTGGGCCTTATTCTCACCCCCCCCCCGCATGGATGGTTTGGGTATAGTTCCCATTTCAATACCTAGAGTTTGTAGAAACAGCACGGGGGACTCTCCAGGTCTCTACTAGTTGTGGGTGTGGCCGAGTCTGACGGGGTGCAGCGAAAGTCTGGGGTCACCGACAACCGTCTTTCAGTTAATTCTATCTCCGTGGACACTACCCCTATGGCCCTCTGGAGCATCCGATCAATAGAGATTTGCGGCAGGGGTAGGGGTATTAGTTGGGGCTGTGCTTGCTGCTTGTCATTATTGATCCGCTTACCCATTTTTAGGTCTCGCGCCTAGCGTTGCAGTGCGCAGCACTGCTCGCGCAGAGCGAGACCTCTAGAAAGGGCTTCTGAAAACGACCTACACGCCCGTGCGTGTGGTTTTGTTTTCAGAAGCCCTCATTGGCTGTAGCGTGCGTTTTTAGAAAAACGGCACGCGATTGAGCAAAGGCGGGCCCATGTCCCGCCTTTGCTCCTCCCATTCCCGACGGTGGCCAGAACGCGCAGCAGCGCGCGGTTCACCTCGCTGCCGCTCCCTCCCCCCGCCCCCGCTCCTCTGTGGTGCGCGCGCACCACTGGTTTATTTATTGAGTTTTCCCTACCTTAGGCACCAGGACGTGCTTTGCTTACATTCAGTGGGCCACGCCCACTTTCATTTTCCAAGCCGCTGGAACAATGCTCTGCCGTACTGCACGCCAAGCTTGTTTTCTATTATTTCCAGTTTAATGCTTTTGTTCTGCCAAGCTAGCGCGGTGTACATTTTAACCTTAAAGGATATTCCGGCGATGCTTCTGGCGAGGTTGGTTGGTGCTGACGTTTTTTGCGTCTTGAAAGTTACCGGGGCATGACTAAATGGGCTCCTGGAAGAAACCTAGACAGGTGGGGGCGCCCGCCCTCCCTGTTCTTTTCACGTTCACAAATCCTGGTTTGTATAATTCTTCCACTCGATTCCTCACTAGAAATCACACAGCACCGCCAGCAGTTAGCAGAGAAAACAGCCCGGAAACCAGGAGTAACAGCAAACAAATTCCGCCTTAGATTCAACATTGCTTCCAACTGCAGAACTCCTAGCTCCAGCCTCTGATTGGCTCAGACAGATCCCTGCTGGGACTTGAACCGCTTCGCCTGCTTCAAAGCATTTGGACGAAAATTGAACACAAACCTCCCACTTTTCATTGTTTAAGTCTGACAGCCAGAGCCGTTTCAGTAAGTGATGTGTAGCAACGCTGTTTCTTTCCCTGTTGATAGTAAATTATTGTTGCATAGCACGTGCTAGCGCACTCTTAACGTTTCTAAGCGCTTTAAATAACAAGCATGACTATTGCCCAATGTCATGGTATGCAATGTCGGACAGGGACAGAAACAAGGGCCGGATTCCAAAATAAAGTGGCCCTTACCCAGCTGGCTAAAGAAAGTGGCCCACGTTTGCAAATCAGGGTTTGAACTTTTAAAAGCGAGCTGTGTATGGTTTTTGTATTAAGACACGGGCGACTGCATGCATTTGAGCTTGCTGCAGGCAATATTTGTGGTACTACCAGAGAAAACAAGCATTTACAATAGGTCATGCATTTACACGAGTTTAAGCTATTGGCATTGTAAATGACAATGCTTTTTATTTATGTTTCAAAAATCAAAACATAAATAAAAGGCATTGTCATTTACAATGCCAATAGCTCAAACTCGTTTTTGTTGTTGTTTTTTTAGCAGTTGCATTCTTTGGCGCATTTTGAATAGGACTGTACCTGGCACTGCACCCGGCCCAGTTTTCGAACACTGGCTGCTTTAGAGGTGTTTTCCTGCCACTAGTTGCTATCGGTGTTTCAATACACGGCTGCGTTTGATCACTGTTAAGTATGATTGATCCTGGCGCAGTATTGTACTATTTTTAACTATTGAAGCTACAATGGCTCTACGTATTTGATGCCGTTTTAAACTAGTGGTTAATCTTGACGCTATGGTGGGGATACTGTGTTGAGCCAGGGGCTGCTACTGATGCCGAATTGTGTGCTATTTTAAAATGGTGGCTAGTCTTTCCATTATATTGGCTGCTGATTATAGCAATGGCTGCTCTTGGTGCCGAGTTGCTTACTGTTTCAAGACAGCGGGTACTCTTGGCGCTACATAACTGTTTCGAGCCAGTGGCCGGGATTGGCACCACGTTGGGTGCTGTATGATTCAGTATCTGCTCTTGGCACAGCTTCCAGCAATTTTAATTGCTTGTGATTTCCACTGGCAGAGTACCATTTGCACCACCCCTCTGCGAAGCAGCTCTTTACTACTGTGCACTTTTAAATCAGGCATTTCTATTTTTCTTTACACGATTTGAATCTTGAATACATCTGGGCCAATGGCCAACCATTCACTCACATGAAACAACACCATCGTCAAACACATTGTGTTCATGTTTTACGTGGATTAAACCAATATGACGCTTTACAATCTGATTAAAAGTTGCACAATATCCTTTAATAAGAAATACAGTAACCTCGTGTGTTGCTAGACGCCATAGGCAGCGCGCCTGTAAAAGATTTGTTATTCGAGAGATCACGGCTAAAGTGTTCGCCAGCCCCAAAGCTTGCCTTATGCAGTGGGCTGACTCTGTCATCAAAAAGGGTTGCGGTTCGCGAGTCTCACTATGCTAGCCTCAAACTGAAGAGTTCAATGGCAATATGTAAACCCAAATGTACAATATCTGGTGCCAATAGTATGGTATACTAGAGTACAATAAAAATGTTCTCTCAGCCCCACCTGCAAACTCCCCAGTCATGTGGAAACTGATCTGGTTTAACAAAGCATTAAACCAAGCTGTTGTAAACCTGTTGTAAGTATGTAAAGCTTAGAATAATACTGCCTTAATTTTGGGAGGGAGAGGTATCCTTCCTCCTTCAAAAAAGAAAATGAAATATAAAAAAGCCAGCTACGGATCAAGTGCATAGGAAAAAAGGCATTTTAATGTAATAGGTCTCGCATTTGTGAGTGTTTGAGCTACTGGCATTGTAAATGACAATGCCTTTATTTATGTGTTTTGAAAATCTGCAAGCGGTGCGTAAACACGCACTTTGTACTTATAGTCCTTGCTTATGAGAAGCAAGGCTGGCAGTAAAAGAGGCGCAGTTACTGCCAGCCTTGTTTCTCGTAAGCAAGGACTATAAGTACAATGTGCCTATTTACGCAACATTTGCAGGTTTTCAAAACACATAAATAAAAGGCATTTTCATTTACAATGCCAATAGCTCAAACTCTCGCAAATGCGAGACCTATTGCATTGCAAATGCTTGTTGATTGTTAGTTAACCTGGTTTCAATAAAAGCCCCAACTCCCATGTGGGACACCACAGACACATTAGAGCTGTTGCAGTTAATCTTGTGGGAGGACTCCAAGGGATGGTAGGGTGATACTACAGTAGCAAAAAAAACCAACCCACTTACAGATCGTATTTGCTGTTCTTCGCTCGGGTACTGCCAAACAGCCGACCTGATAATTGTAGAGTTGTTGCTTGGGGGTATCCGGGACCGTGGGAATGACCTTGTATTCTTGTACAGTGAAAGAGTGCATCCCGGGGGTAGGACAAAGGGTGGAGGCCCAGCCCAGTCTCCTCCTGTCTATGACGGGCCCGTTTTGGCCCTGTCTTCGCCCGGGCATGCCCCGCGCTGCGGGACGCCTCCCGGGTCTCTATGGTGCTCCGGCACCTCCTGAGGACGTTACGGCCCCTCCTCCCGAGCCGGCGGCAGAGACAGAACAAGCGGAGGCTCTGGCGCTGCGGGACGCCTCCCCGGTCTTTATGGCGCTCCGTCGCCTTCTGAGGACGTTGCGGCCCCTCCTCCCGAGCCGGCGACAGAGACAAAACAGGCCGAGGCTCCCTAAATTCAAATTCCAAATTTACAAAGGGTTAGATATATAAAGCATCTAATAATTACTGGATGTGGTAACTACCACCCAATTCATAATTCTAACTCTTGTTCAAACGAGTATTTACACACGGGATTGGAAAACACCAACCTTACTCGTCACCAGGGCCTTAGAGTTTTTGTTGGGAACTATGGTGAGCCTCCAAGTACAAGTTCAGTGCTTTGAAAAATTCAGTCAGTACTGCATGACGGCTACAGACATATCTGTCACTTAAAAAAAATTGTAGGAGGTTCTTGGTTAGTTTAGTTTACCTTGTCATAAGTGCTGTAACTTGAGATCCTATGGGTGAAAGATGGTATATGATGAAATATTACACGGGACACGACAATGCGCAGGACAGGAAGCCAAGGAATTGGTTCATCAATTTAGGTGTTTTCAGAAACAAGGCACTTTCTGATTTTATCTAGCAAGGTGTTAATATGGTAAGTAGAAGAACTGTAAATACTCGCATTGTTCAGGTACCCACAGCTGTTGTAGGCAATGCAGCAGAATTTCTCGATCGATCGAATGTGATTGTGAAATTGGCAATAGGGTGCAAATTGTCTTTTCCTAGGGGTCATGTTTGACACACAAACACCCAGTCTGCAAGATGTTCACTTGATGTAACATGCACTTTCTCTGCCACATGGGCGATGGCCATCCTCTGATGTCACCTTTTGTTTTGTGCTTCTTTTATGCGTACCTCTTTATTTTGTCAAGTTTTAAAAGAATATTAATTCAACTTAAGATGGCATGCAGTAAAATAATACAAAGCAATTAAACAAGAGATACAGAAAATGCAGAAGAAAAGTAAGAAAAACAATAGGGTATACATTGTATAAAAACAGAACATTACAGTCTGATTATTTATCAACTTACCAACTTGAGGGAGTATAAGGGGATATCTGGTATTAACGAGTCTTAAAATCTTGAGGGGGAAGTCAGGGAGGTTGTAGAACTTCCTGAAGAAGAGGTGGGGGGGTCAAAAGCTGCGATAGTGGAGTAATCTAGAAATTGAGTAACAGGTGTCCAAAGGGCCTTTTGTTTTAACACAAGAGATAAAGGGTGCATATACGCAGTATCTAATCGGTGGTTGTGGCAAACTGCATACCACCACTTCTTAAAAGACAATTGTGTAAAATCCTTCGAATTATGAGTTATTTGTTGAAAAGCAAGTGCTAATAACAAATCTAGCATCGGCATATGAAAAGGAGCATTAACCAAAACCTCAGATACACTACCTAAAAACACATTGGAAGTAGAGAAAGAGACGTTGCTCTGAAAGATGAGATTAATTTGGCACCAAACATGTAACCAGAATGCAGAAACTGGGGGACAAGTGAAAAGTAAATGTTTCAAATCAGCTTGTGGTGCAGAGCAAGTCCAACAAGTGTCTGGGATATCATGGTTAATCTTGTGAAGGGTATCAGGTGTAATAAAGAGTCTGTTGTAAATGAAAAAAAGTGTTTGTGTAGTGCTGGCTGCACGAGAGGACTTCCTGATTTTAATCCAGATTCATTTCCAGGAAGAAATAGATAGAGTTGTGGAAAGATCTTCCTCCCACTTGAGTTCAGTCTTAGACTTGGATCTCAAAGTGAGAGGTACAAGTAAATGAGAATAAATAAGGGAAGCCTTGGGACACGTAGGTAGGATGTCAGATAATTTTGTGGATAATAAAGTATTAGTGGGTGAAGTAGATTTAAAATAGTTATATGCTTGAGCCATAGTCTCCTGTAGAAGACGAAATTTGGCTAGGAAAGTAGACGGAAGGCTAAAAATATTCTGAACTTGAGGAAAAGTAAGAAATGTATCCTGATCAAATAATTGATGAACCCAGATCAACCCTTTAATTCACCAAGAATGCTAATAAATAGGATGTTCTTTCACCTTAATAAATGGATTGTTCCATATCGTAGAATTAAGAAAGGAGTCGATCTGTGGGTAAAAAATAAACTACAGAGGATAATAATTTGTAAGTATTATTGATAATAGGGTTGGACATTTTTCGAGGTTTCCTAATGAAAGACAGGAAGTCTGAAAAAGAATATGGAGACAAAAAAGCTCGTTTTAAATCAACCCATAGCGGAGTATATAGCGAGGAGGGTGCAATCCAATGCAAAGATAGCTACAAAGGGAAAGACTTGTGATATTTCGGGAAATCAGGGAAGTGTACTCCACCTTCAACTTTAGGCCGTTTCAACTTTGCTAGAGACATACGCGACTTCTTGTTACTCCGAAGTAAAGCAGATAGTAATGAATTAAGTTTCTTATAATGCTTAAGAGGAACACGTAGTGGAATGTTAGAAAGAGTAAAAAGAATAACAGGAGCCAGCATCATCTTAATTGTGTCCAGACAACCCCACCAAGACAAATAAAGAGGATGCCATTTGCTAGTTAGAGAGGTGATTGTCTGAATACAGTTGTCCATATTAATTGAAATACAAAATGAGATGGAAAAGGAGAATTGAAGTCCGAGATATTTATGTTGTTTGGGTTGCCACGTGAATTGAGAGGAAGAAAAATCATGACTAAAAGTAAATTTATTAAGGGGTAGAATTTCGCATTTGTCGGTATTTAGCTTATAGCCGGAGGCAGATGAATAAGAAGTGACTTCTGACATGAAAGCAGAAAGTGAAGAATTAGGTTGGGAAATGAATAATAAAATGTCATCAGAGTATGCAGCTAATTTCACCTGTTGTGAGCCATGGATGAAACCATGAATGTTAACATTCTGGCGGATCGAAGATAAAAATGTCTCCAATGCTAGATTAACAAGAATTTGCAATGCAATCGGTCTCGTCTTTGGGACCTTATATGTATTTAGCTATGCAGCACATTAGCCTGGGTGCTGAAACATCTACAGTTCTTTAACATGGGGGGAAAGTAAGCACCAAACTGCGTGACACGCCAGGTATGGAACACATGGAGAGAAATATTGCCTCTCGGCAGGAAATGGTATAGTGCAAAGCTCTGTTTTTAATATAAAATCAGGGCCTTCGGTGGTCATATCACTGAAAATACAAGATTTGAAAAAAGTATTATTGTCTATGGGTGCTCGTGGAAGACAATTTCTATGGACAGGAATCTAGAGAATGCTAAAGTGATTCTGGTATTTTACTGACCTCTGCTGGTTGTTTTCTATCAAGAAAGTTAAATAGAGGCAGTTGCCAGAAAAATTAAAAAAAGAAAGTCCCTAAGCTGAAAGCAATTCTGGTATTTTACTGACCTCTTCTGGTCGTTTTCTGTCAAGACAGTTAAATGGAGGCATTTGAACAAGCAGAAAGCAATTCTGGTATTTTACTGACCTCTACAGGTCGTTTTCTATCAAGACAGTTAAATAGAGGCAGTTAAACAGAAAAAGTCCCTAAGCTGAAGCAGACAAGTCCTAGGGCTGATCTCCAGCGCCCACAAAGTACATACACATATAAGTATATACTAAAGTATATACAAAAGGTCTCGAATGCTCGACCTAAAAAGGAAGGGGGAGAGGGGACAACCTTGTCAAACCCCTCTGTGTAGGTTACAAAAAGAAGATATGAGACCATTGGCACAGATAGCCGCCTTAGGGGAAGTATAAAGAAGAGAAATGAGTCATGTACTTCGGTCCAAAACCCAACCACCTTAAAGTTTGAAATATGAAGGACCAAATGACATGATCAAAAGCCTTATCAGCATCTAAAGCAATGGCCGCTAGAGAATCAGGTAAGTTTGCAGATCTAGAAATAATATAAAAAAATAAACGAGTATTGTCTGAGAGAAATCTACCCTTGATAAAGCCAGATTGTTCCTTGCCTAAAATATCAGGGAGAAGCACTTCTAGCCGTAAAGCCAATGCCTTGGAGAAAATGTTATAATCTAAATTAACTAAAGAGATGGGACGATAGTTTTGACAAAAGTGTGGATCCTTGCCCACTTTCGGAATTAAGCATATATAGGCATCTAGAAATGAGCCAGAGGAGATAGCCAAATTAAGAAAAGAATAAATTAACAGACAGGAAGAAGCAAGTTGGAAAAATGTGTATAAAACTCAGCTGTAAAACCATCTGGCTCAGGAGCTTTGTCTTTTTAAGGGAAAACAATGCGAACTGGAGTTCTGTTTGAGTATTATCCGTCTCTAGGGAGGAGAAGTCAACTTGAGAATAAGCCGGTTTTGAAATAGTGGAAAGATAACTTAAAATTGTAGGATCGAAGGGTGAGTACTCCGGCGTGTAAAGACTTGTATACAATTGTTGGGATTGAGTTAGACTCTCTTGATCACGGTGATGAGAGCAACCATTGTCGTCAATAATTGATTCCATGAAAAATTACCTAGAAGCTTTCCAGCTCTATTTTGACCTCCATAATACTTAGCGCTAGATTTGAGAAGACAGGAAGCCGCATTATCAGCGGATACTATATTAAAATTAAGTTTGGCTTTAATTAACTGATTTAGAACTTGTTGGGTATTGGACGTATAGCAAGTGCCGGACTATCCGTGCAAGGGTGCCGGACTATCCGTGCACCCTTCCTTTTCTCATCACTCATTATCCACTGATGATGTGACATGCAAGGCCGCCATAAGCAGTATAATCTCTCCAATTGCTATCAATGTGCTGCCCGGGTTTGGCATTCCTAAGTTCTTGCTTGCAGTCTTATGATAGCCTGATAGTGGCAGGATGTGAGTTGGGCTTCTCTAGTACAAATTTGCTGAAAACGAGGTTAGTCTTTACACTCAGATCCTACGTTCAGCTATTACCTTTCTTTAGAATGCCCATCTGTAGGGAAAAAATCTGTAAAGTTTGTATCCCCACCAGTTTTAGGTCTAACCTTTAGACGTCTCTTCACCCTCAGGCAATTAAGTTAATTCACAAATAAAAAGACACCCATATATACATACATCAAGGGGCTTTGGGTCAGCCCTTGTCGTCCACTGGTCTGTTCAACTGACATTCACACTTTATTTCTGCCCACCACAAAATACAGGATGAGGTAATAAAAAAGAAGTGCAATTTAGACCAATAATTAACTTTTCCAAAACTTTTTCGCCATTTTGTAGTCACATTTATATATTTAAACTCAGTGGCGGCTGGTGACATATGAAATTGGTGAGGCGTAAAAATTGTGCTTGAGTGCACCGTGGTGAGCGCCTGTAGCGTGCAAGCCCGAACAAGCTCAGGGGGGTTCGGTGGGTTCTCCCCCAGCGAAAATTTTGAAAAAAGAGTGGGCAAATGGTGCATTTTCAAGCTAATGTGAGAAAGCAAGAAGGTTAATAAAGCAATTGTGAAACTGCAGTTATTACATTAATAAAGAGATGTCATGTAACAACATAGGTAGCATCTTATTCAGTATAACCACCACAGCCTATCCACTATGCCTCTTTTGTCACACATGCAGACTGTCATCACTTCTAACCTTCACTCTGAAATTCCACATTGCTTGTCTATGTTCTTCTATTTTCTCACACGTCACATGCTTTTGCTTTTCATGGGTAAAACATGTCGAGAATATCTCAACTCCACACCTGTTCCACAAGTGACAACTGTCTTCCTCGTGTTTCCCTGCGGAGCCTTGAGAGAACGATGCAACATGGAATGTTGAGTTTGTCATTATTTGATTGAAATGTGGGCCGATGGGAGGTGGAGGGGAAGAAAGAGAACACCATTACACTCCGGGTGAGGCTTCACTTGTAGCTTTATTTGAGTAACTATGAGTACAGAAATATTGGCGGAGTCCTGCACCGAAAGACATCTTCAAGGAGATTGCAACACTATGGCTGCATACATCCCTCTTGTCTCAGCTGGTTTTACGCGTCCTTCCTGTGACTTGCTATCCTTGCATGGGAAGAACGTACTTCCTGTGGCAGCCCGGGTTCTTAGGAGTCCAGGAAATGCAAGAAAGCTGCAGTAGGTATTGGTAGTTCAGCTGTCTTATGCCTTCTGGGGGAGTGGGCAAGACTAACCATATAAACAGGTTCAATGGGACTCCTGTCTCAGTGGTGGGACTTGCAGCAAGCAGCAAGGACTGTGACGAGGATGGGCACATGGAGTCAATGTGGGAACCAGGTCTATGTAGTATCTTGGTTATAGTGCTGTTCATGTCATCCACTGTTCCACCAGTGGAACACTGTGGAGATGATGTAACATAGAATGTTGGTCTCTGGAAACCACAGTTGGAGAAGGGCTGAGCGCCTTGCTGGCTGCTCCTGGTGGGGCTGAATACTGCTGTATTACTGCTGTACTATTGATCTACAATAAATACTCCTAAAACATCTCAACCAGCCTGGAGTGATTACTACAATTTATGGCGACGAGTTGAAGCAAAGAATCTGCGTGTGCTACCTCCAAGGCCTTCAATTTCAAGTCTGGAGTATCTGAGGACCTACTCTCAAGCTACAGCAACTCTTCTGTCTACAGCTGCATTTACTTAACCACTGGCTACACATCAGCCCCACCAGTGACCTCCCATCGGTCGCCCTCTACGCTAAAGTGCCAGTTCCAATCTCTACGCAGCTCAAGTCTCTGCCTGGTGTCCCTACAGCATCTCAGAAGCTAGTTCGTGTTGCCTCCACAGCGTCTAAACGTCCAAGGAACAAGGATTTATAGTGCCAGCTCCTGCCTCTTATGCAGCTCAGGCGTGTCAACAAAAAAAACGGGGCTGCGCAAAGTGTGACATGTAACTTTGCATGTGGCTGCCTGTTTTCTGCCTACAGTGGAGCTGAATGCACAGAGGTTAGTCTACTTCTTAAAAAATGACTTTCTACGTCAGTACATACTCCTTAGACGCAGCACACGTTATGATTCACATGTCAGCTGTCCTGCGCTAAATCGGTCTGTCTCAGGATGTAAGCGCTACTTGAGAGGTGCCTGCATAATGTTTCTACTGGCGCCTGCTTCTACAAGGTGATGCGTGTCTTCTTCACTAGAGCACTGGGCCTCTCACAAGAATGGTCATTTGAAGGTCCACACCCCAGTTCTACTGTGAACATTTTGTATCTGGATACTTCAAATGAAGTTTGCTGTGTGTGGAGGCTGTTTCGGCACTTATCGCGCTCCCAGCCATCCACTCTACTTGTACAGAGGCTTGGTGTAATTTGGCAGCGGATGGTGTTCTGACAACTGAGCTTTGGGACGTACGTTGGTGGTGAGCCCATTTTAGTCAATCCATTTTTTTTGGGTGTCTTTTGAGCCATGTTTGCCTCTGCGCCTGTTTAACTGCCATTTACAAATTCAAAGTTGTGGCGCGTGTCTCAACCAGTGCGCGCACACCTACCTCCATCGTGACGTGTACAGCTCCGTTAGATCCTCTGTGCAGTCTGCTTTTCCAGCACTGTGTGATTCTCTGTGACGCATGCTTCGATGGCCTCAAGACGTTTTGGTGCACTGCGGACCTGTGAGCCATCCGGCACTACGTAGAGGACGTGCCGCCATCTTAGGGTTGGCTGTAGCACTTCCTTCTCGGTGCTTGGTGATTTGTCTTCAGCCACGCTGGTTCACGTTTGCTGCATTAAAGTTTTACTTGAACTTGATGGAGTCCAGGGATGACGCACATCGAGAAATTCTTTTCGTCAGTCTCTGCCGAGGTAAAGTTGCCTCTTATTGTTCTTCTTGGTACCGTTTCCTACCATCCTTGGTTACTAGCGTGTTGTTTGGAGAATGTTTTTCAACACGCATGTTATTACTGATGCTTCGTTCTCTAACAGTGACATTTTTCCATGAGCTGCTGTCTTCAAACAACACGTTTATAGACGCTCTGCAGCATTTGAATCTACGCTCTTCAGCACAAATTCTCGTTTGGATGAGTTAATTTTTGGAGGTTGCTCATGTGCATATAACATGGACAGTGACTGGTTTTTTGGAGGTGGCATTCTTTTCTCGAGTGCAGCGTAGTATTGTTAAAAATTGTGAAATCTGGTTTAGATGCATTTCTTTATTCACTGCTCTGTGTTATACTGCCATCTAGTGACAATTTCTCACATTACGAGCTTTAAGCTCCATGGCCATTGTCTCGCCTTTCAGTATTTGTATGCCTATTTTGAAGGTCTAATTTTATTACAGTTTATGGTGTACACTATCGCTACTGTGCATGTCAACAGACCTCCACACAAGGTTGTTGTTTCTTGTTTGTTTCCCTACACAGGGTGTCTTGTTGCTAACTCTACGTTTTCTAAAACTGCTCAGTGACCTATTAATAGTGTGACAAGTCAAGCTACGGAACCAGTTAGGTTGCTTTTTTGTTTCTTGTGAGCAGTGTTTACTTTCTCTTTTTCACAAGAGTTTCAGTCCTGTCACACAGTGCACAATGTCTGTACTTCAACACGAGGTGTCTCGGAAGGGTTTAGTCCCGCTACTATAGTGCACAACACTGACCTCTCCACGAGGTATGTCTCTTTAATTACAGTGCACACCTTCACCTCATGGCTCACATGTTGCGAGGATTTTTGTCCCGCATTTCCAATGCACATTGTCTCTTGACCTCTCCGCGAGGTGTGTTTGACCTCTCCGTGAGGTGTGTCTGTTGGGTCTCCCCATCATCCTGTGCATAACGTATGACCTCCAGTCGAGGTGCGTCCTTACACGGACATGACATTACATGTCTTATACCTTCACTACAGTGCACGTTTTTACCTTACGTAAGGTGTCTAGTGTGGGTTGTGTTTTTTTTTTACTTTAACAGTGCACAATATTTAGATCTCCACTTGAGGTCATTCCTGCACACGCTTATTTCTACCCTTACTGGGTGCATAGTTTGGGTTCTTGTCCTATTTCTATGGTGCAGGGTTTCAGTACACTGGGTGTTATATTTATCCTTTACGTATTGCTTCTTGTTTTAGTAGACTGTTTCACCCAGTGCTGTTAACATTTTTTTTTATTACAGGGAAGCATGAGTAATCCTTTGTATTTCTCTTCTTCTCTGTCATCTTGTTTCTTCCTGATTTGGGTTGCCTTCTCGCATACCTGCCTGGCCAGTAGGTGTGCAGGGGGTAGTCATTGATGGTTTCTATCTTTCTCTTTCTTTTCTTTCGTTATATAGAGAAGGGAGGATGGTTTATGGATTATTTTTATCTGTTTCCTCAGATTCTTAGTTGTTTTCTTTCTCTCTACCTCTGCCCTGTTTCTCCCTAGTACTCTCCTCTTTATTTTGTTCCTCCAGCTTCTACATCTGATTCTTTATTTCTCTTTTCTGTTTTCCTTCTGGAAGAAAGGAGGATATGTAGTATCTTGGTTATAGTCCTGTTCATGTCATCCACTGTTCCACCAGTGGAACACTGTGGAGATGATGTAACATAGAATGTTGGTCTCTGGAAACCACAGTTGGAGAAGGGCTGAGCGCCTTGCTGGCTGCTCCTGGTGGGGCTGAATACTGCTGTATTACTGCTGTACTATTGATCTACAATAAATACTCCTAAAACATCTCAACCAGCCTGGAGTGATTACTACAGTCTCTCACAAGCCCTTTTCAAGAAACTGTCGAGTAAAGAAGCATAAATAATCTCCATTACAATGGATAAACAAACACTTAGCCAACAAATATTTTCAAAGGTGGGTAAGAGGGGAAAAAATCTCGATACTCTCACTTCGTAGCTGCTGCTCTAATGAATTTCTAACCTGCTAGCTGCTATGTCTGCCGAACCACATTGTTAATTAGTTTTGTATTTGTTTAGCAGATCTAGAAGTGGAAAGCAATCTCACGCCTAATCTGCATCTTCACTGGATATCCCTGTTGCCCAAGCTTCTCTTCTATTTTCTGTTCGCCCTCACTCTTAAGGATGTCCTCACGCCTCATTTGTGAATTGCTCGTCGTCGCTAATCTGGTTTGGCTGCCCTCACAATGAATCTCGCATCAGACGTCCCTAATTTGCTCAAGGTGGCCAAGCTATCAGGCTGGTGGCGCACTGGCGCCCGGAGCCATAAACAGCCACAGGACCGAGGACCGTCATAAAATTAATTAATGCCGGGCCTGGAAGGGGTGAGCGAGCCTGATGTTGAGAAAGATAAGAGCCTCAGGCTCAGTCCCGCAGGCACACAGTTTCGGTTTCATGATGAAACTGTTTTCCCTTCTTTGAATGCAGAAGGTAGAGACAAGAGGCCTGCTAATCTAAATCAAGATCAACAGGATCAGCATGCAGCAAGTGTGTTCTATTAGCTTTCTTTAACCACAAGCACCAACAACATACATATATTCATAGTCATACCGCACCCTCCCCCCCCCCATGGCCCAAAAGTCACATCGGGACAATTCGTTTGGGGCCTTGCGAATGACGCAGTTATTTATGTGGACGTTTTTTAGGCGCGTGTCGTGTAATTTACTTATAAAACGACGATTTGGTTCAACAGAACTCAGTAAAACTGGAACCAGTAAAACAATGAACAAATTATACTTTATACAACAGACGGAACAGACTTCCTTCCTAAATAAAGATCTTGCTCACTGTCGGGCTCCCCAGGGAGTCTCCTTGAACATATTTAACACTGATACAATAAAAAAGTGCCCCTAGTGCGCTTACCTAACATTTATCCCCTACCCTGGAACGTTCTCGAGCCGGGCAGCCTGGGCTCCCCGTGACTGCAGAGTGCAGACACAGCATGGGAAGCACGCACAAGTCGAACTCGAAAATGCTGAATTTGGACAACTCCTCCCCCACGCCCCAGCACACCAATAAGCAACTGTTGCTGCTGGGTCTCGTGGAAGAGGCAGAGGCTTCTGCCACACCCCACGTCATTCTGTAAGACGGACTGCCTTGCCCCCTGCCATTGGAATTAATGGGGAGCTTCTGACTCCTCCCTGGGCTATACAAATAACGCCCAAATGAAAAGCTATTCTGGCAGTGATACACAGATCCTGCCCACTTGTGTGTCGTCACTGCTCTGCTTTCTGGCTCCAGGTCGAAGAAATCTTCGCCCAGCCAAAAGCATGTGCAGCAGAGCCAAGGGCCATCCTCCCCCACCCCCCTAAAAAAAAAACGGATTTGCATATGTTGTTCACCGAGCAGCCAGCAAACTTTATTGCTAGCTGATCAGTGTCTGATCTCACATTTTTTTAATCCCTCAGGGTGGCAGGGCGACGCCCATCTCACCCGTGTACACCAGCCGCCCCTGTTTAAACTGTCTTCATGTTGCAGTAATTAACCCGTTTACCGCGGCGGCAATTCCGTCGCGGTGCGGGCGTTCCACAGAGTGGGCGGGGCTGCGTCGGCCAACGGTCGTTCGCAGCACTGGGGAGGTAGTGCTCGCGACGGCCGTTGGCCGACGCGAGCACGGAAGGGGTTAAAATTCACATGCACCCTGAGTAAAAAAGAACTGGTGTTCTTGGACCTAAACATCATAATAGATGGGAATAACAAATTGAGAACAACCACACACGAAAAAGCTACAGCAAAGAACTGCCTTTTACTCTACGACAGTTTCCACCCGCGCCATCTGAGGGGCAGTTTCTGAGATTAAGGAGGAACTGTTCAGAATTACGGGACTACAAGGAGCAGGCAGACAGCCTAGCTGAGAAACTGATCATGAGGAAATATCCAAAGAAAAGTGTGTCACGAGCTAACAAGAGAGCCAGGAACAACAACCGAAAGTCCCTTTTGGACCCACCAAGCGCGAAAGGGAAGGAGGAGAGGCCTATTTGTATAACAACTTACAACGTAGCAGCAAATGCTGTATCTAAGATCATTAACAAACACTGGCGAATTCTCAACAGTGGCTCTTTGACAATACCACGCCCTATGTTCTCACACAAGAGAGGCAGAAGTTTAAAAGACATTCTAGTACACATACGTCCACAAAAACATCTAAACACAAGGATGAACACACAGGGGACCCTGGCCCCTATAACAGGACACTATCCGTGCGGCAATTGTAGCGTCTGTCATTTAACAGAACCCACAAAAACTCTCACACTAAACGACAGGATCACATGGCAACTTAGGAAGTTCACAAATTGTAACACAGAGAGGGTTGTCTATATGATCACGTGCCCTTGTGGCCTTAAATACAAGAAAGGTGAAGACTAGAATCTGTGAACATAGGAGTAATGTGCGTTGCGAGAGGTCAACTACTAAGATGTCCGCACATTATATTGAGATGAAATAAACGGTCCAAGACTTCAAATGGGTCGTACTAGAATCAATGGAACACCATGAATCAGTAGAAACCAGACTCCTCGAAAAGGAGCAGCAATGGGTTTTTAAATTGAGGCCACACGTAGAGGGCCTGAACGACAACATACCGTGGAATAGTTTTGTTAGATAAACACTATACCGCAAAGTGTCAACCACTTGGAACACTGGATAGGGACCATATATTATGACACACCAGACCTTTTTCCACTCAGAAACATAGGGTGCTTCACTTCCTTAGGAAGATATGGCCTTGAGGAGGCCCCATAAAAGAGCTATGTAAATGTCATGACCTCCTGTAACAACAGATTTTATTGACACCCTTTTTGAGATTACCAGTAATCACACGTGTTTACGAACACGCGAATAACTTTTTGATGTGTAGAGGAGTATCTTGCCCATGCAACCAGCTCTGCAGAATCCCTAACCTTTTTCTTCAAAAGCGATGCCCCCCATTTTTTGGACCAAAATCAGCATCGTTCTACGACACTGCCTTTATTAAAAAAACGAACCTTCTTTTGAATATTACATGTTTGCCAATCTAGGCTATGGCCGTATTTTTTCATACTTCCTACTTTCGCATTGGGCCACGCATGGCGGCCATTTTGATAGGTCAGGGCACCAGTTTATTTTCACAGAACGGGCCACGGAAGCACGCGTACGTGCAAACGAGTCCTTTTATTCCACCTCTGCAGCGGGACCGGGTAAGATGCGGTTCCCGAGCGGCAAACCAATAGGTATTTTTGAGGAGTACGGCTGAGACGAGGTGAGTCTATAACAACCCCCTAACGTGGCGACTCAGTAATCTTACACATAAGATCGTATTTCCTCACAATACCACTAACTTTAAATATTTTTCCCGCCACAGTGTGTAACTAGAGGCTGAACTTCCCGCCGGTGAAACCATGAAGCGCGGGCTTCAGTAACAATATGTATGTGACTCAAGTGTGTGTGTGTTTTATGTGGTGCTAACGGCTATGAATTACTTTACAGTCCTCGAATAGGTATTCACTCGATGTATTGACAACGAGTACAACGGACATGTCGTGTGTTTTTTTAATTTAGTGATCACTTACTTTTCACTAGAAGTGCCACGGGCAACCACAAACGAATGAGGAGAAAAGTCACTAATGGAATGTTATTTTCTTTCACCTAGGAGGTGCACACATGGTTGAAGGGCTTAATGGTTTAGCCCTTCCTAGTACGGCAGAGCCGACATGGAGATAAATAATCATTGTTCTTTTACCTTCTTTTTCTTTTCTTCCAGAAATTAACAATGCAAGGACCAGGTGGTATTAATTAATTGTACACCTGATCGTGCATGTGCGATTAATGCACTTTGTTTTTTGTGAGTTGTGATTAGAGAAACAACTATCGGAGTAGAACTAGGTTTTGATAAACACTGTACTAGGTCCTGAAGAATAGCCGAAAGGGGTAGGCACATCAACGTCGTTATTTACTTTCCATTTCTTTAAAGTCATAGTCCTAAATATATACAGAATACAAAGCCCATTATTCTAAAAATGTCTTTCAAACAAAAAAAAAGTGGGTTATCCACTACCAAAACAAACAACCAGTAAATCTAGCCACCTCAATAATTACCTCACATATAAGATATACCTCACGCTTACATGAATCAACAACCAATAAACATTTTGCATTAAACCAAAATTAAATCGCTAAACCTCTCCCTAACACACTATTCCACACATCCCAACTTTTTACATTCAACCAAATTCAAATCACTAAACATCTCCCCGTCCATACCGCACTAGCGAGATTGTCCTCACATGTAAACAAGCCGAACGGTAGCAAACAGTGGACATTCTACATTCGACCTCATTAGCTCACTACCAACATTTTGCATTTGACAAAATCAGACTGCTAAGCATCTCTCCATCAATATCTCATTAGCACAATGTTCCACACACCCCAACATTTTACATTTATCCAAATTCAAACCACTATCATCTCCCCATTCATACCTCACAAGCGATATGGTCTTCGCATGTAGACAAGCCAAATGATAGCATACAGCAAAAAGTCTGCATTTGACCTGATTTAATCTAAAGCAAAAGGAACAAATGATGGACGGAATGCTGAACAATGCAAACATTCACCCCCAGTCACAAAGATCTGGGTTTAGTCCATCGTTCTTTTGCTCACCACGCCACCCCTGTTTGGACCCAACCATATGCAAATCAGTCTTGACTCTGTTCCTCATGGGAACAGTCCAGCCCGAACTGCCAAGCCAGATCCTCCCTGCATCAGAAACAAGCATCCTGGGACCGGTTTTGGGGCATCTTCCCTCATCAGCCAGGAAAGCTTGAATCGAGTGGCACAGTGAGCATGGGACCCACGTCTGTGCATACCCTTCCCACTTAGGGCAACAAAAACAAAAGGAACAAATGATGGATGGAATGCTGAACAATGCAAACATTCACCCCCAGTCATAAAGATCTGGGTTTAATCCATTGTTCTTTTGTTCACCACGCCACCCCAGTTTAGACCCATTTGCAAATCAATCTTGACCCTGTTCCTCGTGGAAACAGTCCAGCCTGAACTGCCAAGTCTGATCCTCCATGGACTGGAAAGAAGGTGAAAGGTGGGAGGTGGATCCTGTAGGTTCTTCGAATGTGGAAGGAGGTGAACCATCTGAGCGTGTCCCTTTGGATGCCGATGTGGTGGAGTCTTTCGATCAGCGTATTGTGGGATATGGTGTGGAAGGCTGCCGAGAGGTTAATGGTAATGTGTGTGTTTTTTTTTAGACAAATAAAAACACTTTTTGCCTGTTTCAAATTATTTCTTTTAGATTGATGAAGGTGTGGCATATTCCCAAACAATAAATGTTTGCAAAAATCAATGAAAAGCAAATCAAGAACTGCCAGAAGACTGGCGGCCAATGTTAGACCTATTGGCTTTGCCAATGTCTGTTTTTAATGTATTCCTGACATCATGCAGGTGTGTTTTACAGGTAACTAGTAGCTAAAGAGAGCATAGCTACTTAAAGAGATCTCTTCATTGCAAACTTTAGTTTCTTCGTTGCACTGCAGGTGTAGGAAATGGGGCTACTGGTTGGAGGTGGGGGGGCGAAACCTCTCTTTAATAACCAGTTACTCCATTCTTAAACCAATATTAATATTCACAATACGTCCTCCAACTTTTAGGGAGTCTCCTTTGCTCACAATAAACTACAGATTCAAATATAGATCACCCTCTTGAAATAGCTATTCTCCAACAGTATACAGCTTGAGATGCAAACAATCTCTGCCGGGGTGAAATTAACCTGTGCTCATCCCTCTGGTTGCTCTGCACAAAGCAGTCAGGCTTAACTAAGAGGCAATGTGCATAGCATTTATGCAGCACTTCAAACAGTAATAAAGTGAAGACACAACACAGGAAAAACCCACACCAATTTAGAAAAATAGACTAAAATTTTATAAATTATTTGATACAAAAAAAACAGCAAAAGTCGTATGGGAGGTATGTAATTTTAAAGAGTTCTGGCAAGTAAAGCACTTAAAAGTACAAAGTCCCACTCGCAGATATCTGGTCATGCAAGACTGGCTGAAAGTCACAAGTTCAGGCTGACCATGATGGAGCGCAGGCCGGATACCGGAACCAGGCTAGGCTGGGTGAGAGAGTTACCTTCAAAGTCCGGTGTGAAAATGTCCGTTTGCGCCGGAGGGGGCCGCAAGAAGCAGGCAGAGGATCCTGGATGCTCGGCGATGTATCGCGAAGAGCAGGCTGAGTGTTGCGGACAGGCGTCGCTGTAGTGCGAAGATCCTGTCGGCCTTCGCGAACAGTCGCTGGTGGAGATTTGTGTTGGCGGTCACCGTGGGTTGTCAATGCTGTAGCATGATCTCACGTTGCCGGCCGTTGCTGGTGGTTGCTGTGGTGCGAAGAGTGGGGCTCACCAGAGTTTCACGTTGGCGGGCAGTGCGGACATCAAGATCTTGGTGCGAAAAGACCCGTTTGCGGTCATGAAGAGCCCAAAACTTCAGGATTTCTTCCTTTCCTGGGGAGAGACCCTTGGTGTGATGCCACACCAAAGGTCCTTAAGCTGAGAAGCTCCTCTTGGGGATCAGTAACACACCCCAGCAGAGGCTATTAGGGCTCTAGCAGGTCCAATTGCAGGCTCAGGCAGCAGGTCAGCTGGGCAGATGCAGTGAGACCTCTGGGGCTTGTTATGTCCCTGTAGTTCAAAACAGTAGGTCAGTCAGCTGACCCTTGGAGTCACGTCAGCCTGGGTTGAAGGGTGCAGGTCCAGTCTTCCATCTCTTAGCAGCCAAGACAGCAGGGCAGCAGAGTGGCAGTCCTTCTGACAGCAGAACAGCACAGCAGTCCTTCTTCTGTAGTATCCACAAGTCCAGAGGAGTACTGAAAAGTTGGGTCTGATGGTCAGTAATTTATACCTGCTGCCAACTTAGAAGTAGGAGAAGTTTCTAGAGGCATCCACCCCCAGAGGTGCTTGGAATTTCCCACCTCCCTGCCCTGGTCCCATATTGTCTGATGTCACAAAAGACTAGTGTCAAACCCTTTGTGAGTGAGCTCAGGCAGAGCCTTTTTGATGTGCAAATGTGGTACGTGACAGCTCCTCCCCCTCATCAAGTCAGGGGTGGTCCAACGTGCCAACTACTATTCCCCCTTTGACTCAGTGCCTAGGACAAATACACAAAGACCAACTGCCAGCTGCACCAAGTCATGTGGCCCAGGATACAGGCTGCAGGCACCACATGGTTGGGACAAGAAAATGGCAACTTTTTAGAAGTGTCATTTTCAGAACTGTGACTTAAAATCCGACTTTACAATTTAAGATGATTTTTTCATTGCAAATCTTTAGACACCAAACTCAACATTCCTTTCTGTTCTCAAATTGAAAGTTACCACTTAATAAATGTAATAAGGGAACCCAATGTTATCCTATGGAAGAGGTAGGCCCCACAGTAGTTGTTGGAGTTTTCACTACCAGGACATATAAAACATAAAAGTACATGTCCTGATTTTAGATACACTGCACCCTGCACTCTGGGCTGAGTAGGCCAACCCTAGGAGTGACTTATCTGTATTAAAAAGGGAAATTTTGGCCTGGCAAAAGTTTTATTTTGGCAGCTCAAAATAGCAGTTGGAACTGCACACACAGGCTAGAATGGAAGATCTGAGACATGTTTAAAATGGGTTACTTAAGTGGATGTCACAATGAGTGCTGCAGGCCCACCAGTAGCACTTAATTTATAGGCCATGGGTACATGTAGTATCATTTAACTGGGTACTTACAAGTAAATTAAATGTGCCAGTTGGGTGTAAGCCAATGTTACCATCTTTAAAGGAGAGAGTACAAGCACTTTAGCACTGGTTAGCAGCGGTAAAGTGAGCATAGCCCTAAAGTCAGCTAAAACAGGAGGTTGGAGGGCAAAAAGTTGGGGGGGAAACCACACCAAGGATATCAGGTCCAACACTCATAATTCACAAATGCGGCTCAAAGACGCTGACATCATCCAAAACTCACTGTATAATCTTAGGGCTTCCTTTACAAGGCCATTGCGCTGCCAGTGCATCATTTTTTTTTACGCACCGACGGCCCATATTTACAAGGCCGCGTAAAGTCAACCTGCGTGACTTTTCATGGCCTTGTAAATATGGGCCCCTTTCACACATTTATTACTCTGCGTGAAAGGGGCGTTCCATGGGTGTTGCTGTGGGTGTTCCAACGCAACATCCAATGAACCAGACACATTCCCAGATTTTCTAAGTTTTGTAAAGCTGGGAATGCATCAGAATCCTTCTCCTCCAGGGGGAAGGCGTAGGAGTGATGCAACGAGGAGAAATACTTTTATTTCTCCTAGTTTTTTCCTCTTTCTATGCGTGCTGCAGTGTGCAGCACGCATAGAAATAGAAAATGCCATCAATGATTGTTTTTGTGCAGGAAGGTGTCCCTTTGGAGGAAGGTGTCCCTTCCTGCACAAAAACAATCATCCCCGCAATGCAGGCACCCTTGCAACATGACTCAAGGTTCCCTGTGCTGGCGCATGGCAGCCAATTGTGCGCCAGCGCAGGGGAAAGCACACGGATGCATTGTATTTTTGTTAATACAATGCATCCCTGTGCTTTTAAAATGACGCAGCTCGGCGCAGCAAAATGGCTTGCGGCACCTCGCTGCGTCATTTTTTTTTCAATGAGGCCCTTAGTCTATAGCTCGTATATTGCAATAATATGTTAACTTGTAGATAATCTTCAATATATCTTCTAAGCATCTCAAAACCTAATTTCAGATAAACATATTCCATTTATTTTCTGGTTCCTAAAGGTGGCCAAGAAAAGTTTATTTTTTGCACTTGATTTTAATGCAACTTTAAAGGTAATGTACATACCTGACTTTTCACTTTTAAAAAATTATTGATGAATAGTGTGTATAAATTAAATTAATTCATAAAATTACACCTGGGTATTGCAGGCTTCACTGTTTGCACAAAATAGCGAAGTATCTTCATGTGCTTGTAATTACAAATTGTCCCTCTTTTCTTCAATAGTGTGATATTTAAACACAATAACGTCTATGAATGCAATGCCTTTTTTCTGGGGCCTATGCGACTTGGGGGAAATAAGCAATCCTCCTGACATGTATTTCATATTATACCTGGAAAAACCATGACAACATAACAATGGAGTAGGATAAATGAATTTTTATTCTTCAGTTGCATGACTTTGCCTTAGGGCTGACAACCCTGCAAGGTTTGTCATCCTTAAGGCCCACAACCCCCTACCCATCGCAATTGAAAACAGAAGAGAGCTGCATGTAGTGCATACTATAAGTCACAAATACATGTAGTAAATACATAATTTCTGATGGGAATGCACTGCACTCTCGTGCCTGGTTGTACGTGACAGCAGCATGTTAGCGCAAACAACCCGTTATTGATAATAGTAATAGGCAGTTCATTCAAATAATGTAGAAGGATAGTGAAAGAAATTTCATACAAGATTGTTTGAAATCTGGTCACTTCTTCGTAAGCATGAATTTTTACATTGGCCAAATCTGTCGATCCTTATAATGTTAATTCTAAAGTAACAATTAATCATAGAATTTTTAAAAAGCCGCAATATGAAGGCGGGAAACTTCTTCCAACATCAGCATGCAGTTTCCGGCCCAAAATTTCCTAGAACTAATTAAGACTTTTAGGGCCTGATGCTCAAGGCCATTTCGGGGTTACAAAGCCTGCAATTCACAAAACCACAGGATTTGAGACTGCAAAATGTCTATTTGTTGTGTACTAAAATTCATTTATCCATTTTGCAATTCGGTAGCAGATTACCAAATCGCAAAATGAGTTTAGAAACCCATAACGAATAGCTATTTGGAAGGGGCGTATTTAGAGTGTCCCTTCCAAATTAGGATTCATTAAGGGATGTATTAATGTTTTGCAAGCGTAATCCTGTCTCAAATCATTGAAAAGTTACCACCTCCCTTGGGAATTCTTCCCCTTTGTGAATGTAAATAAAAGTTTGCTGGGGCGCAGGCAGTAGTGCAGTGGACCACTTCCCACTCTCAAACAAACTTTTAAAAAATAAACTTTTTAAATGTAGTCCCTTTTTGTTAGGGAAACTTATCTTCATTAAAAAAAAATACTTTATTAAAATGCAATCACAGACATGGTGGTCTGTTGACCCTAGCAGGGTACATCCCTATGATGACATCTAATCATAGTGAGACGCAATTTTCAACATACATCATGAATATTGAGAAGTTAGGATAGATGTCGAATCACTATCACTTGGTATTTTGTGACCCAACCTATTAGTACATAGGACTGTTTGCAAAATTCTTATCAGTTCCCAAACAGTCAATTCGCAATCTGACGAAACTTTTTGCAAATGTAAATTTCATACATCAGGCCCTTGGTTGAAAGTAGCACCTGAAATATTGCATATTGCCGGCATCTAATTGGTGCATGTCCTTTTACCTCTGAGACACTAAGGTAAGAAAAAAACTGCTAAAGGCTACATTCCAGCTAAATATGCAAAACTGTTGGTGGCGTGTGTTTAATGCTTCCAACGAAAGCCTTCACAGAAAAAATGCGAAGATATTGTCCTGGGTTTAGCAATGGCGCCACCTGCTGCAAATGTGGAAATATGCTGCTGATGTTTATACAATTCACAACTCTCAGCACAGCCATCGTTAACTTGGCCTCTCTAGCAGCAAGCTGCTGTATTTTGCTTTTCAGTGTGGCACCTGCTGAGGAAGTCTACTTTACATTGGAGCCCCTGTAAAAACCGGTACCATGAGCTATGGTATATTCCTGGTTCACAATTTTATTGACTTATTTGTCGTCTGAAGCTGAACTTGGACAAGACGGAGGTCCTCATCCTCGGCTCCAACCCTTCAGCCTGGGACGACTCCTGGTGGCCGACGGCACTGGGAGCAGCCCCGACACCCACCGACCACGCACGCAACCTGGGAATCATCCTCGACTCAACGCTCTCAATGACCAAGCAGGTCAACGCCGTCTCCTCCTCCTGCTTCAACACCCTCCGCATGCTCCGCAAGATCTACAGATGGATCCCGACAGATACAAGAAAGACAGTCACCCAGGCCCTCGTCAGCAGCAGACTCGACTACGGAAACGCCCTCTACGCGGGACCCCCGACCAAGCTCATCAAACGACTACAACGCATCCAAAATGCCTCGGCACGAATGATCCTCGACGTACCACGCCACGGCCACATCACCCCCCACCTGAGGGACCTGCACTGGCTCCCCGTCAGCAAGAGGATATCCTTCAAGCTCCTCATCCACGCACACAAGGCACTCCACAAGACCGGCCCAGCCTACCTCAACAGATGGCTCTCCTTCTACATCCCCAACCGCCAGCTACGCTCCGCCGACCTCTCACTCGCCACCGTCCCGCGCATCCGAAGAACAACCACCGGCGGGAGATCCTTCTCCCACCTCGCCGCCAAGACATGGAACACCCTCCCACTGAGCCTACGACAGACCCAAGACCTGCTGACCTTCAGGAGGATGCTCAAGACCTGGATGTTTGATCAGTAGCGGCCCCGCCCCCCCCAGCGCCTTGAGACCCTCGCGGGTATGTAGTGCGCTTTACAAATGACTGATTGATTGATTGATTTGTTGACTTTTAAAGAGCAAATTCCACCCAGCCATGTACAATAGAGGGTGCGAGAACACCAGGCAGATGTCAACTATGCACTGACTGGCGACATACCGAGCAGAATGTATACAATACAATACTGGTCAGAAATGACAACGCCTTAAAGTACAAGGCGTGTATAACCTAGGAATTGAGTGATATTTATATGTGTAAAGGGAGATAACGGTTAACAACAGAGTACAGGTACAGCATCACCAAGAATAAATATATTAATAACACAGAGGAACAGTTAGCATATGGCACATTGGTCGTACGTGCGGTTTGTAGTCTGTGATAAGGAAAAGATTCTATATTAGAAGTTAAGGATAGATTGACGCTGGGAAGGCGCAGATGCTGGCAGTTAAGTGGTTTTTCAGCAGCGGGAGCACGATTGACCTGGTAGAATGAAAGAACAGGCTGTTGAGAGTATGGCATTGGTGATTCATTACAGACATGAAGGTTATGACAGTGCAGGGAAGTGTACAAGGTCATTTATTTATCATGAATTCATAACAAACGTACGTAACCAAATAGGTCTCGGGAAATGCTGTACGTTAGAAACAAGGCTCATATTTTTTTGTGTTTGAATTATTTATTAAGGTTTTTCAAAATAAACAGAAAAATATTGCAGCCATGTGAGTACAGACAATGTTCAGCACGCTGATACGATCAGGTGGTATTGGTTCCCCCCGGAGAATTCAGGCAAGGGTATATTCACCCCCCATATAGTGGGGGTCCTACTCACAGCCTGGAGTCTGCGATCGTGCCTTTAACATTAACGTCAAGAGGAATCGCAGTTGCGCTGATAGTATGTGAAATCAGCAGGGGCTACAGAATATCAGTACGAACAGCAAGGAATAATGGGGCGGTGGAGTTGCGAAGGGGTTGCGAAGGGCCAGAGTGGGGGCCCAACCCTTTCACCGAGGGTGAGGACAAGAGGCGCAAGAGATCTATCTGAATGTGTGGCTGAAGTGAAGTGGGTTCGGGAGCAACAGAGTAAGAATGGTTAGTAGAGAATAAGGAGGATGAAGAGGGCCCATGCAGGGTGAGGGGGATGGTCAAGGGGGAGGTGGAGGTAAAAAAAGGAGGATGCACGTCTGTGGCATTATGAAGGAGGAGGTGGAGTGAATTTGGTGCCCTAGGTGCCATAAGTAAAAGGCCAAAGGGAAATCGGAGGGTGTTTCTGGGGTGCATCCATCCCTCCCGAAGCAGCAGAACTAAGGGTGTCAGCGGTGGGTCATCGCAGACCCTCCTGCTCTATCTTAGCCCACCGTGGTAGATGGGGGATCAGTATGTCCGACGGGTTGGGCACTGTAAAAAGCATGCAGGATGTGCAAGGCCAGTTAAGACTGGTCTGGGTCAAGGAAGGGGGCCCATAGAGAAGAGGAGAGATCCATGTGGTCCTGGAGGTGGTATATAACTTCTCATATGACACCACTGCTGCTGCAAATTTATCTTTTACAAATAAAAACGCATTTACCCAAAAAGTGCAAAAGCAAATGAAGAAATAAAACAAATATTTGAATGCAAACTTTGCAGTAACCAATCATACATAGACATTATAAGCATATAAAAGAAATAATAATGTACTGACTTAAGTTAGCTTAGGTGGCAATGCCATATTAACTATAAAATAATACATTAGCATTGAAAGGCCTGCTGTTCATGTTAAACTGTTGTTTTGCACAAGACTTTTTTCTTTTTTGCTGCAGATTCTGTAACTTTCCAGAAGCCTTCTGTTACTTAGGGAATAGGCATTTGTTTTGTATTAGACAACTGATAGTGAGGTTCTAACCGGGAGGAGAAGAGACAACAGGAAGAATGATTCATGGGAAGGAATGTCTGAACCAAAAAATGTGGACGAAGTGTCTTTTCAAGGACTTGTGTCTGTGGCCTATTGTGCAGACATGAGAAATTTGGGGGTTTACCTATTCCCAGGAGTTTACTAAAATCCTATTGGATGTTATGGATATGGAAAAGAAGCAGGTTACTATTGTAGGAAAGTGCCCCTTTTTGCATGGTTGCCCCCACTTTTTGCCTAAGTGTTGATGTACTTTGACTGAGTGTGCCCTGGGTTCCTGCCAACCAGGTACCCAGGGCCTATGTTCTTTCCCTAAACTGTACTGTCGCAAAACCCAATTGGCAACTCTCTGGCCACCCTTGTGAGAGGTACCACAGGTTCCAAGGGCACTGTGACCAGAGAAGGCTTCTAAGGGCTGCAGCACTTATTGTGCCACCCTTAGAGGCCCTGTACCTTTACACACATACACTGCCATTGCAGGCTGTGTGTTTTGGTGCAGAACCAAGTGAAGAGTCGACATGGCAAACATCACTGTGTGCCATGCCTACAACCCACTGCCCTGGCATAGGTAAGCCACCCCTCTAGCTGGGTGCACTGTACCAGTGGTGAGGGTACAGGTGCATAAGTCCTGTACCCCTACAGTGTCTAAGTCAATTTTTAGACATTATAAGTGCAGTAATGCCATAAAGAGTATATGGTATGGGAGTTTGTAATTGCGAACTTCACAGCACCATAATGGCTTTACTGAGAACTGGGAAGTTTGGTATCAAACTTCTCAGCACATTAGACACACACTGATGCCAGTGTGGAATTTAATGAAAAATGCACTCAGAGGGCGTCTTAGAGATGCCCCCTGAAAAACGACCTAACTCTAGTGTCCTAGCTGAGTGGCTGTTCCCCAGCTGCCACCACCAGACATGTTTTGGGACCCCTCGGTCGTGAGCCTACCGCTCTCGGGGTCCTGAAACAAAGCATATCTTGGGAGGAGGTGCCAAGCCTCCTCTCCCAGGATGGACAGTGTCCACAAAGGGGAAGCTTCAAAGGCCTGCCGCCTTTGTGAGCTACCCAATCCATTTGCTGCTCCCAGCAACTGGCCCCTACCGGTTCTGATCCCCACTTTGGGTGGTAGAATCGGCGGGAAAACCAAGAGAGGAAGAGAGGTGTGCCCACCTTTGCCAACCCCACCCCTCAGATGGGGGAGGCAAGGTGATCACAACTCTCAGTCCCCGCCATCTTGCAGATAAGGGGACTCAACCAACCCGAGTGAGGCTCATGCCCCCCTCCCACTGGAGGGAGGCATATTAGGGGGTGTGCCCACCCCAAGGAAGGGACCCATTGGTCCCAACCTGTACGTACCTGTAACGCCCCTAATTTCAGTATTTAGGGGCAACCCTGAACCTTGCCTCCTCAGACCAGAGCCGAAAAGAAGAAGCAAGAAGAAGAAGGACCAAACAGCCGCGCGGAGAGAAGAAGAGGACACAAACTGACTTGGCCCCAGTCCTACCGGCCTGTCCCAACCTCAGACTCCTCCAACAGAACCTCGGCATGTCCAGCAGTCAGCAGTCCTCAAAAACCCAGAGAACCTGCCCTGCCTTTGCAACTAAAAAGGACTTTGTCTCCCATGAGTAACGGACGTGCTCAAAAGTAACTGACTCTGACTCCTGCCGAATCCGTGAATCTCCACCACTCCACTCCCGGCGCCCAGAGCCTGAGTGACCCAATACCCTAAGGAGGTCCCCCCAGTGATCCTAGCCTCGATCCCAGTGACCCCTGAACCTCAATAAGCTCCTAAAACAAACCTGCAGCCATCAACTGGAAGGTCCCCTCAACCGCAACCGAAGGCAACCCCCGGACTGAGTCTGAAACCGAAGCGGCCCAGAAAGAGCAACCACGACCGTCCGACCGACTCCGTCACCGAACGCTTGTGGTCACAGGACAACGACACCCAAAGCCCCATTCGCCTAAACAGCAGCTGACTGACTCCGAGGGAACTGCGACCGAATCTGCAGCATCAACCAAGACCGTATCCTACACCCGGCCACCCCTGTGCCGCTGGTAGTGTAGTTCTTGTATTGGCCATTGGGCCTTCAGTGCTGACCTCGAACCCAGGAGCTGTTTGTTCTCCAATCTGGTGGCCTGCTTGACGCAGTCCCCCAGCCAACGACCGTGCTTAGCCCGTTGGCTAACGTGTGATCCCTGCACTCTGCACCCGGCCGTCATTTGACCGAATCCTTCCCGTGTACCTGTAAACTCAGTTCTGCCTTTCAGGACTAAATGTGACTCATGAGTAATACTGTAAACATGTATTAAGTTTGCAAAACGCAATGACTCATTTTTCTTTCCCTCAGGAAATGCACCAGCCTAGTATCTAGAGATACCTGGCTGTATAAGAAAAATAATTGCAAAATACCTCTGACTGTCTGTGAATACAAATTATTTACACTGTAACTCATTCATTGCATTCAATCTGTATTTAATCTGCAGAAGCTTGCAAAGTATTTCTATACTGACTTGTACCAGGCCTGGCTTGATTCTAGAATATAAATATAACTAAATAATATTTTTATATAAACCAATCGGTCGGAGTTCATTCCTTGAGTGTATGAAATCATCACGTGCCTGAGTTGTACAATAAATGCTTAGCACTACCCTCTGATAAGGCCTTACTGCTCGCCCACACTACCAGAAATTAGGGAGTACGTTACTGTCTACTTTAACCTCTGCCTACCTTTGGGGATCCACTGGACTCTGTGTACATTATACCTCACTTTGGTATAGTATATACAGAGCCAGCTTCCTACAACTATCTAGAATATTGTGTGCTATATTAGTGCATGTTCCTAGAGTATAATGGGCTTTTCTCACTTGCATATGCTGGAGATCCATCTATGAGCTCCTTGAGACTATACCTCTCTACATGGGTGGTTGCTTAGCTTATTTTCTGATGTCTACTGATTTATAGCTGGGAAAACTTTCCAGCTTGATCTTTCTTTTAACTGATATGTAAAGGCTTTATGCCTAGGCATTTATTTTTCTCATCTGAACTCTTTATTGGGTAACTGAACTGACACCTTATTCAGTTTTCATTCCAATTTAATTTAGATTAGGGAACTTACTTCATGTAACACGTTTGCTGTATTATTGCAATATTACATTTTATTTTGACAAATGGTGTATTCTTCCTTATATTGAAATATTGATTATTGGATTATATTAATTTCTAATGCTGATGCTTAAAAGGCTAATTCTTATCGAATAAAGTATAGAAAACTTAAGAAATGGAAAAATAAAACCCTTTAACTCACACAAGCTACTTGTTGACTGGACTAAAGGTCTTCAGTTATTTTATTGCTTATATGTCTTGATGTAAGTATTGCTCCTTTTCACTTCTTGTCGACGAACAAAGGTCCATAGATCAATGGCAGGGTTATTTAATGGTTATACCTGATAATTAAGATATAGAAAACCCTGCCCTGTAACCACTTTGTGCTTTGCAGACGGCCAGTCATTGCAAGAGGGCAGCTGTTGCGATCTCCAATATCGGAGGATGCAGAGTTTGGTTGTGGTCAGTGCTGTGGTGAGTAGTCTATGGGCGTTACTGGAGAGTCCCCTGTGTCATGCAACATGATCAGTGTGCGAGGTAGAATATGTGGTGGATCAATAGAGCGATGGAGTATGGATCCGTCTTGTGATCACAGCTGCAGTAATTCTGGGCAGTCATAGAGGATGTGGGCTATGTCGCAGTTAGTTGTGGTGCAGCACCAGCAGTGGGAGTGATGGGGGAGACCCGAGGTTACCAACTTCTGCTGTGTCCAGAGCCAATTCTGGATCATTTTAATGAGGCAAAACTTCATCCTGGACTCGTGGGTCCCCCTGCCCAGTTCTTCCATCAGTTCCTTCCAGTCCTGTTCATCATAGTTCGTTTGGAGCCGTCTCTGCCACGTTGCATGGAGGAGGGCCAGGAGGGGCCACAAGTGCATGTGTTAGACTATGAGGTTATAGAAGCCTGACATTACCCCCTTGAAGGAGCCCCAGATTTTTAGATATTCAGCAATGGGAGAGTCTATGGGATGCCAAGGTAGGCGTCCAAGAGCACTATGGAGGCGGTGTCAGAACAGCCGTACCGCCAACGCTGTGAGTAAGGGAGGTGAAATTCTTCCTGTAAGGTCACAAATAACTTCATGGCTCCATCTGCCACAAGATCATTTGTTGTAAGGTTCATGTCTTCCAGCACAGAGTCCCCTTTTTCATTTCAGTATGAAGACATGAGTTATTGAACATGTAATAAGTGATGAGTTGATATTTTATCAAATGCTTGTTTCTGGCTTGTGCTTTTATTCTATAAATGCATAATATAACTGATAAGTATGATCAATCAAAAATGCATTCAGTTATAATTTAGTGACTAATTAGCTTAGAAATTATTCCAGGAATGCCATAAATCTTGTGTTTCCAGCCATAATTCTATTATTGTAATCACTTGCTTTTAGGCTTCTTTCGTTTAGTTTCAGGTTCTTGAGCACATACAGGACAGGTTCCATTTTAGCTATAGTCTCCATTTTAGTTAGCCTGTCCAGCTTGTTTACCTGTCGCCAAGATACTGCATGTCATTATGACATAAAGGCTTAAGGTCCGACTCCATTTTTAAGTGGTTCCCAAGTCCATCTTAGGTAATGGAGGTTGACATCTTCTCAATTTTAGTTAATGGGAGTCTCCATTTTCCTCAATTTCTGCAAAATCATCAACATGTCTGTCTTTGACACAGGTGTCTTCTGTGCCTATCTTTCCAAGAACTGTGAAAATGTCAAGTCATTCAGATACAAGCATCAACAAAACACCCCAGTGCGACATCAGTCTGGGACAGGGTCCTTTTCAAAGTCAAATATCAACCATAACCCAAACAATGCAGTGCATATTGATGTATTTTTACCTTATTAGTATATCCACTGATATATATGATTATGTAAATACATTCCAAAGGTGACATTGCAAATTCCATCTCTGATAAGATACAATATATAAGGACTACCACTTGACTTCTCAGGAGAGAAACTTCACACAGGTCACAGATCGCAGATCCAGATGAGCACAGCACCAGATTTCATTCCGACCGAAGAAGCCTCCAGTAAGACTCTCCGAGAATCTGTGAAGCATTCAGTTCTGCCTTCACAAACAGGTGCCAGGATAGAGTTCTTGAGTGGAAGCAATATCCTAGCTCTTGACCTTGTGCACAAAATAGCTGACAAGCTATTCCAAATAGACAACAAACCCTGTTGTCCAGGTATGCGCACCACTTCCAAAACTCAAGCTTATTATTTATGCATCTGCAAGAACTAACACAGCGCCTAGAGATAGCACAGTGAGGGTGTAAGGGCTATTAATTGTGATGTTACAACTTTTTCCTGTTTTGCTGTTATTAAAAAGCTTTGATGCTTTTTATTATCTTCCGTGATGTTGCCAATATTTGGTGCGCTAGATCTCGCCATTTTAAAATAACTATTTTAAAATAAATATGTTGAAATACATATTCTGTTTCTAGTGATCTTGTGTGTGTAAATCCTTAATGAATGATTGTTTGGATTACCACTGTTCCCTATTAGTAACACAAAAGTATTGAAACCACCTCATCTATGTATTGGATGTATTATGTACTCGTCCGAGATCAGATCCATTATGGACAAGGCTGAGAAGGCTACGGTGATCCTTTTGGACCTATCCGCAGCCTTCGATACGGTGAGTCAATCCGTCCACTTAGATCATTTAGAGGAGATAGGGATTTGTGGAACAGCGTTGGATCTCTTCAGATCTTTTTTATATAACAGGGAGCAGTCTGTTTCCGTGGGAGAGTTTACGTCTAAAACGTTCTCACAGCCCTGTGGGGTTCGTAAAGGTCGTCATTGAGCCGCACATTGTTCAATGTGCTCTTGGTTTTTTGACTACTTCATACACTGATGACACCCAAATTGTGGTGTCGATTTCCAGCGATGTTGAGGATATCTCGCAGCGCTTCAACAGGTGTATGAGCGAAGTTGTTTGTTGGATGCGACTTAATTCCCTTAAATTAAACTCCGATAAAACCGAGGTCCTCCTCTTTGGTACGTACGTTTCCATTTGGGATTTTTCCTTTTGGCCGCAACACTTGGGTCCCCTTCCTTTTCCTGTTTAGAAAGTAAAGAATTTGAGAGTGACCTTTGATTCTAAACTTACTTTCTCTGATCGGATCAATAGGCTCTCTTCCTCCTGTTTAAGCTTTTTAAGAATGCAGAGGAAGATCTTTCCTTTTGCCTCATTTGATCTGCAAAAAACAGTGGTCACAGCGTTGATACTTTCCAGGTTGGATTATTGTAATGCCCTTTATCTGGGCATTCAGCAACGCTTTTTGACTAGATTGCAAATTTTACAGAACGCAGCTGCTCATCTTCTTTTGAGAGTACCTCAGTTTAAATTGGTCTCTCACAAGTTAGTGATGCTCCATTAGCTGCTGATGAAAAAGTAAGCTGCTTTTAAAGCTCTCTGCTCAGCCCATAAATCTTTGCATAATATAGGCCCGGACTATTTGAGGAAGTCTTTCACCCGGTATATGCCTAGGAGGGCCCTTCATTCCACGGCATCCAAAACTGGGATTATACCCAAATGGAATAAAGTATCTTGGGGGGGGGCAGAAGTTTTGTCTTTTTAACATTTAATCTTTGGAATAAACTGCCCATTCAGTTAAAAAATCAGCCTAATTCGACATGTTTCAGGAAACAACTGAAATCTTGGCTTTTTACATTATAGTATTAGTTCTAGGCTGTACTGAAAAATATTCACTTTTGTTATTTATACTCTTTCTCTGTCACTTACCTTCCATATGCTAGTGCCAAGGCGCCCTTGGGCATTCACTGCGCTTTATAAATATTATTAATATCAATATCAATGAATCAACTTAACAGTGCTAAACCTACTCACAATTTTAAGCCTCCCTTTGACCAATCTTAGGGGCTCATTACGATGGCGGAAGGACTGCCACCGCCGGGCCGGCGGTGGCGGTCCTTCCTCCATCACACAGGAAATTCCCACCGCCGAATTAGGATGGCGGTGAGAATCCCAATGTGTCCGCGGCGGACGGAAAGTCCGTCCGCCACGGTTCCGCAAGGCGGTCCATTTCCGCCCGCCTTGCGGAACCAGGACACAGGGCAGCATTGCGGCGGTGCCTGCAGGGATTACGAAATCCCTTTGCGGCGGTCATCCCACCGCAAATAGACAGGTGGAGGCTTGATTCGGGGGCCCGTCGCGGGCCCCCTCTGTGGGGGGGATGCGCTGCATTTCCATGCACCAAGTGGCAGGCACCGCGTGGTGCCTGCCACGTAGTGCAGGGAAATGCAGTGCAAGCACTTTTAACATTGCGTACGGTGCTGCAGCCAGCAGCACCGCCCGCAATGTTAAAAGCCCTGGATGCGCCCGCCAGTATGGCGGAAGCATCCTAATCGCAGTGGTGGGACCGCCGCATGTCTGGCGGGCGGTCCCAAACACCGCTACGTTGGCGGGCGGACCTAGTCCGCCCGCCATCGTAATCAGCCCCTTAGTCTTGACTCAGGGTGAGAAATATATATATGGTATTGGTCACGTTGTTACCTTCAGATGTATTAAACAAGCAGTATTTCACAAATGGCCATGATTCACAAGTGTGGAGAACCTTTGTGTGGCTCTGGTTCTATTATTGATTCCAGTCTGCCCCTGCAACACTCAGCTTTGAAATCGGGCACAGCAGATCCTAATCACTTTGCCATGCAGATGGCATTGCATCCTGCTGAAGTATGTGCCACTATAGAAATAAAAATAGGCTTTCTTGCAGAAGAGACAGTAGGAATGAAGACTGCCATGGACTACAGCTTTCTCTGTCGAGCAAGAGCAGCAAACAAATGTCTTTCACCATTTTGTGAATGGTTCCTGGATGCTGTGGGCACACAACAACCATTGCACTTTTGCAACTTCGGCAGCGGTTAGCAATATCTAGCACACTTTTTACATCGCTTTAGCATGGGGGTATACTCACAGTGAATTTGTTTAAGGACTTTAAATACTAGGCAAGTTCCAGTATGACTTGGGGCACAGGGGCAAATTGCCATGTGGGCAATAACTTCACAGACAAAAAAATATCATGGGGAAATTGCCCACAAAGCGGGACGAAATAGCTGTCTTGTTTGCTCGCAAGACCAACCAGTTGGAAGCGGTATAGCCTCACACAACAGCCCAAGATAAACAACGGTCCAACGGAGTAAGGCCATCGGAGGATTGGCCATTTAGAGTGGGCTGCCAAAATGCCAGTTTTCACTTTCCTTTACTGGCATGAAAAACCTGGTGGTAATGGTAGCAGACAGTAAACACTTTTGAATGACCCTCACACCATGGGAGAAAACTCCCATGGTGTAGGTGTCATTAATTAAAAGAAGAAATGGAAAAAATGAAAAGTTGGCAGACAACTCTAAATTCAGAGTACGGGTACTCCAGCATGGCAATTGTGAGTATTTTACTCCATTGCCATGACATTCCATACTCCAAACTCTAAATCAGGTCCTTAATGTCTTAGATACATCCAATAGTGAACTCTGATAGTACGTAATACAGTCTGAGTTCCTGAGTGGGGAAGCGTCCACATGGTTAAGTCTCATGAGTGAGCCGAGGCTTAATGAACCCAGAGTTTAGGGTTCTGTCACAACTTTCAGGAAATGATGGGAAAATGGTGACAGGAATCAGACCATAATCCTCCAGTCCTTCTTTCTAAGGAGACAAATGAGTTGGGCTTTTGGAAACATTGTCCAGCAAACGCAATCTCCTCAGGGGAAAATGAACGGTGAGGCAGAAGAGAGAAACATACTTTTTTCCGAAGACACAGAAGGACTTAGTTGGTCATTCCTGTGATGTTATGTGTGCAGCAATTGCACACTTTGGTCCTCGGGTGTGTTATAGTCTGGGAACATAGATACAACCAGGAAATGGAAAGCAGATTATTATTACAGCCCAGTATCTTCAACAAAAACTCCCACTGTCCCAATAACATTCATGGGCCAGAATACTCTACCTTTCTACTTCTCTTCTTAAGTCCTTGTGCAAGCAGGGGGAGGTAAGAAGGATCCTACAAAGAATGGAGGTTGGACCATTGCCATTGTGACCCCTGTCAGGAAAATGATGATGCACTGACTCCTGATTTGTACTGCTGGATTGTTTATGGCATTAGCTCCTTGACTCTCTTCCAGGCCTAGAGGGGAGTGGACTTGTGGGAGAGCCCTGAAGGAGATGGCCCTGTGGACTTTAGTTGGACAGGTCCTGCTGTAATTCCTCGAGGCGTGGTGGTGGACTCTTGCTCTCGTGCACTGTCACTTTGCAAGGTCTGGGTGGCTGCGGAGTGCAGGCAAGGAGAGTGATCTGCCATGACGCACTTGTGGGCACTGCTGTCGAGCTGAACTGCTCCAGATCATGACATCACCAGGGCTGGGCAGAAGAGCAAGGCCCAGAGCCCTTTCAGAGGATCTACTGTGGAGGAGAAATCAGTGGTGCCGTAGGGCGTGAGGGGCTGAAATAACCCCAAAGAAAATATGGGCCCCTAATTACTGACACTCTTGGCTGGTCCTTGGTAGCAGAATGCTCCACACCCCACTTGAAACTACCCAATAGGACCAGAACATTTTGAATTGAGATTGCCGCATGTGCATATGTGCATATTTGTGGCATTGGAGTTGATCTGAGAACAGGGGCAAATACTGGCAAACTCTGGCACTTTCAAAACACGAGCACAACCATGAAATCTGAAAATATGTTCCTTTGCATTGACCCGATGTGAGTAAATTCGATCAAGAGCTGAAGTCATCTCCCTCTTTGAAGGGGTCCATGTCTGCAGCAAGCGGTACCAGGACCTCAGGTACCAGGACCTCTGCATCCTCTGCCATTCACCACCAAGTCCCTGCAAGGAGTGGCATACCCAATACGGAACTGGGACCATTGTTTGTTCTTTCAGAAGCTCAAAGAGTAGAGTTCTAGGCTTGCAGGAGATCCTGCAGGACTTCGTAGCTCAAGGAGAGCAGTTGCATGGCTCTGATAATGGAGAACGTTGGTGGATGTGAAAGGTTTGCCCTGCCATTTAGTATCGAACAAACAAAGAGGCTCCTTGGCTTGTGGAAAAGAGTGCTGGGTGCCTTTTTGGACATGGGCTACTGTAAAGTGCACATCATACCAGGGCAGCTGCTATTGGGAAAGGAAAGGAAAGTATAAGAAAACATTTTATCTGGTTGCTAGTACGGGTGTGCAAACTTTGCCTAATTTGCTTTCGCCTAATTAACCGATATTTTGTGAATATTACACAACATGCAAGTCTGACATTTTGCACTATAATTTAGTGTGAAATGCACTCTTGCATCAGTTTTTGAAGCGAAGATGCATTTTGCCCAAAAAACAGTGAGAAAACAAAAGCACCGCACAGCTGCTCATGGTCTGTTGTTTCTGTAAATTTGCGTTAAATTCTTCTCGCGATTGGTGTATTTGGTCTACATTTTGTCAGCAAATTGTGTGTAATTACATGAAATGGTGTAATTTCAGGATTTTGTGTAACAAGCATAACATAAAATTTCTGAAATTACCGCAAATTATGCCTACATAATTTAAATTTCACCCCATGGACTAATTATTAGACAACCATCAGCAGCAAACTCATGCGCTTGCACAAGCAAGATCAGACCTGTAGTATTTTGATTCTGGCTATAGTTTGAGTGGTCTCCAGTGGTCTCACATTGTAGGCCACATGTTAACCTAGCCCAATGTTTTAGGGTTTTGATAAATGAAATATTATGTCTTTTAGGGAACCTTTATATTAAACTGGCCCTGATTTAGATCTTCCTGAAAGTTGCTTGGGATTCCAGTAGGCATATTTTCCTAATTGAGAAATGTATTATCAAATATAGAAGGCCTTGATTAGTGATTGTAAACCCCTTGACAAAGTCTTTAGGTCAGTCCTTAATTTGTAAAAAATTAAGTGCCAGGGCTCTCATCAGGAGGCCACTGCAGCTTACACCGCACATTGCCCCTGCCATGCTACCAATGATAGTACCAACACAACTACTAACCAACACACTCCTACAAGTGTGACAATTCAGACTATTCAAGGCCCCCACAGCTATACGAATGGCTTGAGCCGCAAAATAGTAATTTTTAGTGTATATTGAATTAATAATTCACTGTTGTTGTTGTCATCTCTAAATTAGCAAGACAGCGCCACTTTGTTTACTGACTGTTACAAGCCCCGGTGTTGACAAATAAGTGCACTGCTTTAGGTATGCCTTTTTAATTGTGAAAAAATCAAATGCTATTTATATAACCTTTTTAGAGGGTTAATGTTGGTTGCCAAGGTTAAGGCTGTCACTTCACAAATTGCCTTATGGTACCTCCCTAATAATGAATAGACAAGGTTTATGATGTTCGTTGCCCCTATAATAAATCAGTAGAGCAGTAGATGTGCATCCTTGTTATTCTGTGAGACTTCTTTAGGAGGGCTTCCAAACTGCTTATCCTACTAAAATCTTATAATATTTGTAATTGTTGACTCAAACAAACTTCACTATGTTATACAGGTATTTTCTTTATATCAAACTGTTACATGCATAATTAAACACTTGAACCACTTACTCATGAATCAAACTCCAGTGGTCTAACCAAGATCCCTCTTTCCCCATCAACTTTAACTGTGCTCCTAGAACATTGTGCTTGCAGCTATATTTTACATGAACTGCTAATGTAGGGTAAACAGTCAAATTATGAAGTAATCCATTCTCAGGATACTCCACTTATGGTTCTGTTGTGACACGGTTTAAATAACTAGTAACAGTTTATTTTTATGTTGAAATGTTTTGGGTATGTTTTGCAGGACCCAGCACCTGATCCCCCGAAAGAAAGACCAAATATGCTGCCTCTAAAGAGCTGTTATGTCCACACAAAGGCCATCTCACAAAGGTCGCGCAGTATTTCAAATAGTAAGTTTTCTTTTCTTTTATGGCATTACAACAAGAATTGCATTCACGGCACAAGCTTACAGGGGCATATTTACAAGCCCCTATCGCCACAGGGACGTCACTTTTATCGACGTTCCTGTGGTGATTAGGACGTCTCCTTATTTACAAGGCGCTTAACGCCGCCTGGTAAATAAGGCACCCTTTCACGCTATTCTTGGGGTGAAAGGGCTGGGCAATGGGTGTTGTGGTAGGCGTTCCACTGCAACACCCATTGATTTTGGCGCTTCCCCCTATTAACAAGGGTGGCGTAAATAGGAGGTAGTACCAAAATTAAGACCAGGAAAAACCTGGTCTTAACATGGCAAAACGAGGAGCAATGCTTTATTTCTCCTCGTTTTTTTCTGTTTCTATGTGTGCTGCATTATGCAGCACACATAGAAACAGCAAAATGCTATGAATGATTGTTTATGTGCAGGAAGGGACACCTCATTTGCACTCATTTGTTAAATGAAAGCCGAAAAGTGAATACATAACTTTCTAAGATGAAGAGTTACAGCAACTAATTTATTGACGTGCATTGCTATTTTGGTTTTCCTTAATTAGTCCCTTAATTAGCTCATCGACATTCTTCACCTTGGGTTGAAGGTAATTTGGGGTTGCTTTACCTAATAAAACAAATTGTATATTATACATGATTGATATTATTGTTAATATCATTGTCACACTCTCGAATACGTCCAAATGCAACTCAAGGCTCATTCAAAGCATAACAATAAACCCACGCTTTTCTCACATATGTGGGCCCAGATTCAAAGGGAGAGGGTAGGAATGCACAATATATATCAGTAAATAAAGCCCTTTGCCTGCGCTGGTGCACAATCTGCAGCCTAGCTCAACACAGGCACGCTGGCGCCTTGGTGAAAGGGTGCTGGCGTTACAGGCAGGATTGTTTTAACAAGCAGAAATAAAGACATTTTTCCTTGTTGCGCCTCTTCTGGGAAGGCGTACACTTCTGACACATTCCCAGGCTCACCAGTGTTGGTAATCTGGGAATGCTTCAGAATACATGGATGGGAACACCCTTGCTCCACTCATGTAATGCCTTTCCGGCATAGTGTAAAGCAAAGCAGTGACTTGCTCTGCCTTGTGTTTTTTCAGATTTACCAAGCCATGCAGGGCCATACAGGGTGCGTCTGCGTGGCATGGTAAATCTCATTCTAGGTTTTGCGCTGCACTGTGTTGCCTTGCGTGGTGCCCGGGCAACGCAAAACATTGATAAATCTGCCCCCTGTTCTTTTATTCTGAGTGTCATTGCCTCAAATTAATAATCAGCGTCTTTGTGATTATCTGAATGTAACATCCTATGCACCGCAAGGTTGATTTGGAATAATGTGTTCCCTATATAATCCTCTCTTGTCGCATATAATGTTCTAAAGGTTTTTTACAATGAGAGTTTGTTAGACCTGACAGCCTTATGGTGGTCTTCCCCCCACCTTTTTGCCTACCTCCTCCACTTTTCTGACTTTGTGTTTGCTGGCTTTTGGATTGTGAACTTTACCACTGCTAACCAGTGCTATAGTGCCGGTGCTTTCTCCCCTAAACGTGGTAATATTGGCTCCTAGTGGGCCTGCAGCACTCATTGTGCCACCCACTTAAGTAGCCCTCTAACCGTGGCTCAGGCTGGTCATTGCAAAGCCTGTATGTGCAGTTTACACTGCGATGTCGACCTGGCAAGATAACTTACTTGCCAGATCTAAACCTTCCCTCTATATACATATATATATATCACCCCTAAGGTAGGCCCTGGATAACCCAGAGGGCAGGGTGCAATGTTTTTAAAAGGCAATACATGTACATCTAAGTTTGCATGTCTTGGTAGTGAAAAACTCTCCAATTCGTTTTTCACTACTGCAAGGCCTATTTCACCCATAGAATAACATTGAGATTACCTTATTACATTTTATAGGTGCAATTTCCAATGGGAAGAGATAAGACCCCCAAGTCTGGTGTCTCTGGATTCACAATTTAAAATCACAATTTATGGTGAAGCAGGATTTTGTATTGCAATTCTGAAAATGCCACATTTAGAAAGCTGCCAGCTACTTGTGGGCATCTGCATTTATTTGAATATACTGTTTGGACATTATGTATCTTCTCTATATTGACAAGAATGGACAAAGCTGAGGGATAAGTGGACTTATTGATGTTTGTTTCAAATAGTGCAGAAGGATTAATAGCCCACGAGGTGCACCTACGAGCGGTATTTACTTAACAAGTCACCTGGTGATGCAATTTTCTTCTTGTATGTGAACAGCATTAATCTGTTTATAATATTTTTGTATATACGGAAATGAATATTTATTGGAAATAACATGACTATACCATTTTTTTTAAATTGTAGCACTATGAAAATGGTGTGTAAGTGCTCTGGTCCATTTCAAAATGGAGAGTTGTTTATTGTGGACTGTTTAACCCCTTCGATGCTCATGACAAGCTCAGCTCGTCATGCTGCGCGGTTGGCGTGTGCGCATGACGAGCTGAGCTCGTCACGACCACACCCGCGATCGGAATGTCCAGCACCTGGGCGGAATTCCGATCGCGGCGAAGCGGTTAAGTCCTTTTTTAATGCCCATGCAATTACGCCGTATGTCATTGGTAAACAGTGATTGAAATAAACAACAACGTACGTTTGCTGCTATCGTGATCAAGGCTTACTGCCAAAACACGTAGATAGCCTCAGCCAATAAACTTATTTGGCAGAAGGACTGCCTCTGGTGTGCTGGTCTCTTAATTATTTTTAAGAGGTGTTTTTTGAATATGTATATATATATATATTCACTGAAAAAACCCTAGGTTTCAGGCACGTTATAGTTAGAAATTAGCATTTAAAAAAACTTAGCAATTCACTGAAAAAACCATAGGTTTTAGGGACAGTTATAGTTAGTTGGACATTTCACTCGTACAAAACCCGTGAAATTCCCCCGTTATAGTTAGTTCAGCTAACTATAACTCGCGCCCCGCAATGCACTGCTGATGACGTCACATATTACATCACTCATGACATGGTCAGTGACATCACTGATGACATCTCAAATGACATCACTGATGACATCATCCAGTGACTGTGTGTTTCTATAAAGTTTAAATATCTTTAATATATATGCCAAGGTGTATTGAAGAATGAGTGGGTGTATAAGTGTCTGGATGGATGATTTAGTAGGTGCGTGACTGACTCTATAAGTGAGTGATTAAACGTATCTTACTGAATGCATGGGTTAGTGACTAAACTGTGTGAATGTCTGTATCCATCTGTCTGTTGCTGTGTAAGTGGCTGCATGGGTTTGTGAATAGCTACATGAGTGTCTATATGAGTTATTGATTGGTTGTCTGAGTATCTGTATGGGTGCCTGAGTGTTTGTGTGGGTGGGGTGTGTGTGACTCTGTGCATAGATGTGTGAGTGGGTGATTCACTGGGTGCATGGTTTCAAGAGTGCATCTGTGATGGACTGTATGGGTGGGTGAGTGTGTGTATGGGTGTGTTAGTGAGTGAATGTATATCTCAGTGGTACATGTGTGAGTAACTACATATGTCAAATGCAGTATATATGTGTGTTGGAGTATATAAATGGCTATATGTGAGAGTGTGTGATTGTGAGAGTGGCTGTATGGATGAGTGTGTGCTTGTATCAGTGATTGTATAAGAGCGTAAGAATGTGCTAGTATTTGTATGAGTAAGTGAGCTGGTGTGTGTATAACTGTATAGGTGAGTAAATGGCAGTGTGATTAATTATTTGCATGACTGACTAGGTGTGTGAGTACCTCTATGGATGAGTGGCGGTGTGTGAGTGTCTATGTAGGTGTATGAGTGCATATGATAGTCCTGTACTGAGTGACCGTAAGTATGAGTGACTGTACAGGTGAGTGAGTGGATGTGTGTGTAGACCTAAGAATCAATGAGTGTGTATGTAGTTATTGGTGTTGGAGTGTCTATGGTTTTGAGAATGGCAGTCTGTAATTTACAGTGGGTGTATCAAAAGTTATATTAGGGTGTGAGAAGATGCATCAAATTATCACATGGATGATGTCATCAGTGATGTCATCAGTGATGTCATTTGAGATGTCATCAGTGATGTCACTGACCATGTCATGAGTGATGTAATATGTGACGTCATCAGCAGTGCATTGCGGGGCGCGAGTTATAGTTAGCTGAACTAACTATAACGGGGTAATTTCACGGGTTTTGTACGAGTGAAATGTCCAACTAACTATAACTGTCCCTAAAACCTATGGTTTTTACAGTGAATTGCTAAGGTTTTTTAAATGCTAATTTCTAACTATAATGTGCCTGAAACCTATGGTTTTTTCAGTGAATTTCAAAGGTTTTTTAAATGCTAATTTCTAACTATAGCGTGCCTGAAACCTATGGTTTTTAAGTGAATTTCAAAGGTTTTTAAATGCTAGTTTCTAACTATGCCTATAGAGGTAGGACATGTGAAGAAAGGAGAAAAAACGCACAGAAAGAAGCAAAAGAAATGCAGAAACAAGCAACAGAAGTCCACAAAGACGAAGAAAAGTGCAGGAAGAAGCAAGACATGTGCAGAAAGAACCAACAGAGTAGCAGAAAGAGGCCTTGTTGCAAAATCATCCTGTGCCCACAACTTTTCAGATGGGTACTGGTGGTAACTGACTCTGACTAACCAGGCCTAGAGCCAGTGCTATGCTAAAAGACACTTAGAATACAGTGAAAACACCTACATACACTAGGGAACACTATGCGTTGGGGTACCCCTGTGATTAGCATGACCTCCTCTGTAAGGCCCTAGTACATAATAGGGCAGGGGGATTAAAACTACCTCTAAGTCAGAGGTGCAGAAATATGCAGTCTCCTCAGTAGGAAATGCTTTCAGTTTTTACTTTGATTCCATCAAGAAGGCATTCAGATGTGTCACACATTTGCCATAAATTCAGAATGTTAGCACGCTAGTTGTTCATTAGATCACTGTAGTAAAGCTACTGCTCACCAGGGAGTTAACTGGAAGTCTACTGCTGGTATTGAAAGTGATTGTTTCAGTCTGCATGTCAGAATTTTCTAATGAAATAGAAGAGGATTTGAGATCTCACTTAAAACATGCCCTAAATTTTCTTTCTGCAGCACTAACCATAATTTCTATGGCAAAATGAACCCCCTCATTTTGTTCCTTTTTAAATTAAATGTTTTAAGTGTTACCAGTTTATTCGAATTAAGATGGCTTCAGGTGCGCCATACTTTTGTCATAAGTAAGACTGTTAGCGCTCTAGTTGTTCTTTAGAACACTCTGGGAAGCTGCAGTAGAACACAAAGGCATCAACTGACAGGCTGCTCCTGTTGAAATATAACAGGAAGATATTTGAGATCTCACTTAAAACATGTCCTAATTTTTCTTTCTACAGCGCTAACCATAATTTCTATGGCAAAATGAACCCCCTCATTTTGTTCCTTTTTAAATTAAATGTTTTAAGTGTTACCAGTTTATTCAAATCAAGATGGCTTCAGGTGTGCCATACTTTTGTCATAAGTAAGACTGTTAGCGCTCTAGTTGTTCTTTAGAACACTCTGGGAAGCTGCAGTAGAACACAAAGGCATCAACTGACAGGCTGCTCCTGTTGAAATATAACAGGAAGATATTTGAGATCTCACTTAAAACATGTCCTAATTTTTCTTTCTACAGCACTAACCATAATTTCTATGACAAAATGAACCCCCTCATTTTGTTCCTTTTTAAATTAAATGTTTTAAGAGTTACCAGTTTATTCCAATCAAGATGGCTTCAGGTGTGCCATAATTTTGTCATAAGTAAGACTGTTAGCGCTCTAGTTGTTCTTTAGAACACTCTGGGAAGCTGCAGTAGAACACAAAGGCATCAACTGACAGGCTGCTCCTGTTGAAATATAACAGGAAGATATTTGAGATCACACTTGAAACATGTCCTAATTTTTCTTTCTACAGCACTAACCATAATTTCTATGACAAAATGTACCCCATCATTTTGTTCCTTTTTAAATTAAATGTTTTAAGTGTTACCAGTTTATTCCAATCAAGATGGCTTCAGGTGTGCCATACTTTTGTCATAAGTAAGGTTGTTAGCACTCTAGTTGTTCTTTAGAACACTCTGGGAAGCTGCAGTAGAACACAAAGGAATCAACTGACAGTCTCTGCCCTTGTTGGATGTACATGTTTTACTGAGAATGTCAGACTTCATTCTCACATGACTGAGAAAGATAATGTGAATTTACAGAAAATATGCTCTCATTTTAGCTTCTGGAGCACCTTCCAAAACTGTATGGGACAAGCATGTGAAAATAGTATTCTCTCAAACATGATTCATGATATCCCAGCAGAAGGTTTTTCACAGGGTAAAATCACCTTAGAACACACCACAATTCCTGAAATTAGTATGGTACCATCAACAAATGAATTCTAATGTAACTAAAGTCTGTTATCACCCTTTATAGTTCTCCTTTTGGTAACCCTCAAAATCTTCGATTCACTACAATGCATTTCAATGGGGTACTATCATTTATATTGGTCCCAAGATGGCTGCCAGCAATTCCAGGATGAAGTGCTGACAGCCAATCAGATCTCACGATGACATGTGTGGTTAGGCTCCGCCCAGATATATATGTGTTTTCTTTTTCTAATTTCTCAGGAACTACTGAACGGATTTACACCATTTAACCAAAAGGCACGACTCTGAACCAAGGGCTACCTTTTTGCCAAATTTGGTTTAATTCCGTTCAGCAGTTCGGGCTGTAGCTGCGATGAAAGGTTCCTATGGAAAATTGCATGGGGAAAACACATTTTGGGACCCCCCTTTTTTCTCGGCCCCCGCTTGCCGAATCACCCCGAAACTTTCAGGATAGGAGCAGACCGGAGCGGGCCATAAGTTTTGAAACTTTCGCGAAGATTCGTCAACCGGCGCCAAAGTTATTTCAAATAGAATGTTGTGGATTTCCTATGGAAAATAGGTCCTAACTATAACTATCTACTGGCGACCGCCAGTAGATAATATATATATATATATACATATATATATATATATATATATATATATATATACATACACACACACACACACACACACACAAATCACTTTTGTTTATATATGTGTGGGTTCCCTGGGGGCCAATAGCAGCCCCCATGGAAACCACACATGTATAAAGAAAACTGGTGTGTATGTGTGTGTGTGTGTGTGTATATATATATATATATATATATATATATATATATATAAAGCTCAGTAGGGTGACCAACAGTAAAGCAGCACTCGAACACGGCACCGCTTTTCCCCGTAAAAGCATTTATTGGTATGTACAGCTTCCTTCTCAGTCCTCAAAAGCCTACGACCGCAGCCTTACGCGTTTCGTGGGCTTCACTTCTTCAGAGGCTACAGCGGTCGAAGAAAGCATTGCGTACCACAACTTCCTTTTAAACCATATCGTACGCTGACATTCAGCTGCTCTAGATGAGACTGTACGTGCGGGTTGCTGGGAGATGTAGTCCGTTTATATAGTCCACAGATGGATGCCTCCTATATTATAGCTAGTTTCAAGCTCTCCATGAGCCCCAAGAAGCGAAGTCGTACTCAATCCAAGGTGCGTGTTCCATTCAGAGCCCCACAATTGGAACTCCGTGGCCCCCTTCTCCTGGGGTGGTGCTTGCTTCGCGGCAGGACGGCCGCGTAATAGATAAAGCTCAGTAGGGTGACCAACAGTAAAGCAGCACTCGAACACGGCACCGCTTTTCCCCGTAAAAGCATTTATTGGTATGTACAGCTTCCTTCTCAGTCCTCAAAAGCCTACGACCGCAGCCTTACACGTTTCGTGGGCTTCACTTCTTCAGAGGCTACAGCGGTCGAAGAAAGCATTGCGTACCACAACTTCCTTTTAAACCATATCGTACGCTGACATTCAGCTGCTCTAGATGAGACTGTACGTGCGGGTTGCTGGGAGATGTAGTCCGTTTATATAGTCCACAGATGGATGCCTCCTATATTATAGCTAGTTTCAAGCTCTCCATGAGCCCCAAGAAGCGAAGTCGTACTCAATCCAAGGTACGTGTTCCATTCAGAGCCCCACAATTGGAACTCCGTGGCCCCCTTCTCCTGGGGTGGTGCTTGCTTCGCGGCAGGACGGCCGAGTAATAGATAAAGCTCAGTAGGGTGACCAACAGTAAAGCAGCACTCGAACATGGCACCGCTTTTCCCCGTAAAAGCATTTATTGGTATGTACAGCTTCCTTCTCAGTCCTCAAAAGCCTACGACCGCAGCCTTACGCGTTTCGTGGGCTTCACTTCTTCAGAGGCTACAGCGGTCGAAGAAAGCATTGCGTACCACAACTTCCTTTTAAACCATATCGTACGCTGACATTCAGCTGCTCTAGATGAGACTGTAGGTGCGGGTTGCTGGGAGATGTAGTCCGTTTATATAGTCCACAGATGGATGCCTCCTATATTATAGCTAGTTTCAAGCTCTCCATGAGCCCCAAGAAGCGAAGTCGTACTCAATCCAAGGTGTGTGTTCCATTCAGAGCCCCACAATTGGAACTCCGTGGCCCCCTTCTCCTGGGGTGGTGCTTGCTTCGCGGCAGGACGGCCGCGTAATTGATAAAGCTCAGTAGGGTGACCAACAGTAAAGCAGCACTCGAACACGGCACCGCTTTTCCCCGTAGAAAAGCATTTATTGGTATGTACAGCTTCCTTCTCAGTCCTCAAAAGCCTACGACCGCAGCCTTACGCGTTTCGTGGGCTTCACTTCTTCAGAGGCTACAGCGGTCGAAGAAAGCATTGCGTACCACAACTTCCTTTTAAACCATATCGTACGCTGACATTCAGCTGCTCTAGATGAGACTGTACGTGCGGGTTGCTGGGAGATGTAGTCCGTTTATATAGTCCACAGATGGATGCCTCCTATATTATAGCTAGTTTCAAGCTCTCCATGAGCCCCAAGAAGCGAAGTCGTACTCAATCCAAGGTGCGTGTTCCATTCGGAGCCCCACAATTGGAACTCCGTGGCCCCCTTCTCCTGGGGTGGTGCTTGCTTCGCGGCAGGACGGCCGCGTAATAGATAAAACTCAGTAGGGTGACCAACAGTAAAGCAGCACTCGAACACGGCACCGCTTTTCCCCATAAAAGCATTTATTGGTATGTACAGCTTCCTTCTCAGTCCTCAAAAGCCTACGACCGCAGCGTACGATATGGTTTAAAAGGAAGTTGTGGTACGCAATGCTTTCTTCGACCGCTGTAGCCTCTGAAGAAGTGAAGCCCACGAAACGCGTCAATGCCAAACCACACCACACATTTTAAACATTATTTGTGTCATAATAACAGAGGATGGACTTAAAATCTCAGGGCCAGAGAGTATCCCTACGCAGAAAGGTCGCGACCATCTTGAAATGGTAAAACTATTCAAACATAGTCTAATAAATTCATCATTGTTTGAATGTAAACCGTTTACATTTCATTATAATCATGTTGTTGTCATATTTAATTAACTCTATGTACAGTAATCATTACAGCACATATCACAACGTATTAATATAAAAATCGTTATCCTGATGGCATTATGAATATTATTATTGCTGTTGATATTGTTTGAAAATATATATATATCTATATATGGAGAGAGAGAGATCTCTCTCTCTCTTTGAGGTGTGGTTTCCCTGGGGGCCGATCGCAGACCCTAGGGAAACCAAATACCTATAAAATAAAATTGCCCCCACAAGGGGGTCAGCCAGTGACCAGGAAGGCCGACCCGCTGTCAATTCCGATGTTTTTTTTTTGTTATTATTATTTTTTAAATGTATTATCCTTGGGGGGGGTCCAGTGGGGTTTCCAGGAAACCCTTTCAGGAAGGCCTCATTTGAAAGGGGAGACTCTCCCCTTTCAAATGAGGCCTCCCTGAAAGCTGGGAAGGTCTTTTTCTGCCTTTTTTTCTCATTCGGAGTCCAGCGCAGCCTTACCTGCTGCTTCCCCGGCTCCGGTGGGGAAAACTGTGACGTCAGTACGCCTCGCGGCGCGCTGACATCACAGATAGGCGGGAGGGGGGCGGGGAGGGATGCGAAAAGCCTCCAGGGGAAAAAAAAACAACCTCCGGTGCTTCGCACCGTACAATTTAAAGGGGCCCTCCCTGGTGTGGGCCAATGGACGTGTGCCGCACCAGGGAGGTAGTGCGTGCGTCATCCATTGGCCGACGCATGCACCAAAAGGGATAACTACCAGGCCAAGGCTAGAAGGTGTAAAATAAACTGTGCCACTACGTTAGTATTAGAATGTCTTAATTTCTCAGCTAAGCAGCTTAAGACCAATGATTTGGTAAAATAGAAAATTGTGATGGTAAGAGAAAAAAACGAGGAGGGAGCTGCTTGCACTTAATCAAATAAGTAACTCTTTAAAGGTGCCTCTAATTACATAACTTCTACTGGGAGCACGTACCATTGGAAAGTCCTGCAAACTAACTTCTTGCCAGGGTAAAGCCCTATTTAAAAAATACGTGATAGGGCACTGCTACCCCAGTGCTGAGTTTGTAAAAGATTAAGAGCCATGGACCCAGAGTTTTGCTTTGAAACCTGCAGCCATCGTTCCAGAATATTGGTGTGCTAAATACCAAGGCTGTGTAGTCTTGATTCAGCCTTTGCCTCTTTAATCCACCACCAGGCTCTCCCGGCCCATTTAACACATTCTAACACATTCTTTCAGGTTTGAAACGTTTTTTTCTTCTCCTCTCCCTTTCCCCTTGTTTGTTTTTCTCTCTCTTGCTCAGAGTCCAAGTCTGATAAGGAAAAATGAGTGCTGGTCTCCAAAACTGAGTGCCAGTGGTCTCCATCTGCAACCACTGGCACAAATTAAACACTGGCTAGTGTTGGGGTTGGTTACTACAGAGTACACCAGGTGATGGGATAATACAATATGCACAAGTGAAGAGGTCCACAAAGACAGAGGGCTGTGACTACTGTGTTGGATCTATTAGCCACCTGCCAATGGTAGGCCAAGCTGCACAAACTGTACTGTGAAATGCACCACTATGTGCTCTCATTTTCAAAATTGACTTGTGAGAGAATACCCCAGTACCTCCTTAACAATGCTGGGCTGGTGTGCTGCGCTTACTAAATCCAAAATAGGGCAATGCATTTACAGCTCACCATTTTTAACCTTCACCAGCCATCACTGGCTGTGTGAAATCTTTCTGTCCCTTGAGCAAACAGAAATGCTCCCCAAAACGCATTGGGCGTCTTTGCAGCAGCATAATAAATCTCACCTTATGTGTTTTTATGTTCTTCGTGGTTGGAATGCTACATGCTTTTGATATATCTCTCTCTCTCTCTTTGTCTCTCTCGCTATATACATATAGCGAGAGAGAAGAGAAATAATTGGTTCAACTAGTCTCACTCTCAGTATAAATATATATATTTATGTACGTATAAATTTATATGTACATATACATATATATTTCAAAAATACAACAATACACATTTTTCCAAAAATATTTAAATCAAAATAATAAAAGTAAATAAAAATTTAAAATATATGCACCCTACAGAAATACAGATTTACTATTCCCTCTACAGTCTAAGCAACAGTGGGGAAAGTGTTTGAATTGGAGGGATTAGATTTACTATTCCCCCTCAGTCCAAGCAACAGTAGAGGCAGAGTGGGACTTTGGAGCATTCCACAAATAGCATTCCACCTCCTAAACATGGAAATACCTAATATCAGACAATAATAAAACCATACTATAAATCAAATTACATATTATATGGTATAAAAAGACTTTGGGCCTTATTGCGAGTTTGGCGGTCTGTGAACTGCCGTACACGTGGTCCGACCGCCTTATTATGAGATGGGCGGAATGCTATTGCACAGTCTGCGGCTGAACCGCCTACATCACCAGCACACTGCAGACTGCCGGGGTTGCGGTCGGGGAAAAGCAGCTGCCATAGGGCGGTACCAAGGAGTTTCACCGCCTTTTTGATTACGAGTTGGCTTTCCAATGAGCCAACCGCAGCGGTGGGACCTCCAGCTTCAAGTCGGCGGAAATAAAGTATCTGGGGTGCGTACTCACTCCTTTCCTGTTATTTCGGTCAGAGTTTGACGTGAATCCTTTGCTTCAGGTCCCCTCTTCACAGTAGCATCTTCACCTTCAGGATTACGACCCTGTTTGCGGTAATATACACGTGAGTCCTTTTGTACCATATACCCATTGCCTGGACTTCCCACATATGGGTCAGACTCCGGCAATGGGTAGGTGGTATTTTTCCATTTGTGTGCATTCGATACATATGCAGTTGAACAGAGACGTTTTAAGGTTTTAAGGCATGGACAAAGTGGGCTCCAGGCCAGGAGCCCAGCCTTTCAGGGGAGCCCCTGATAGAGCCAGCTTTGTTCTGCAGAGAGTCTTTTCCTGATGAACTTGAATAATTCTTACATAGATTGTTTTAAATACCGTTTTCCTTTCATTTATTTTTAATGTGAGTGATGTCTGAGAGTCTATTACAGACATTTTGCAGAGAAATGTTTTGTTTATGTTTCATGCAACATCCATAAAAAAAGTTTCTTTTAGATCAAAACAAGACCTCATATGAAAAACGGGAGGGTATCACAGAGATTATTTGCTGTGATATTAGTGAACTGCTCCTGTGTTACAATATTGAAGACACACGTCACTATTCCTGAATATTAGATGTCACAACTTTATAATTTGGACAAGTGTGCCTGTGTGCTGACAATAACTTGGCCAAAGACAGCATGAAGGAGTTAAAATTGGATAATTAATTCAAAGCTGTTCTGAACAGGGGCTCTCAAAATACATTTGGCCCAGGCCGTCAAAATCCTTAAGATGTCTCTGCAGTCAAAATGTTCACCCAGGCATCGATACATAAGGAAAACGAATCACCACCGCCGCAAGGTCTCACACGGCCACACCGCAAGCACAGTGGTAAACTCATAATACGGAGGTCGGAAAACCGCCATGGCTGTGGTCTTCTGGTTGCCACGGACGCGGCATTCAGGCAGTTGGACCGCCAAACTCGTAATCAGGCCCTTAAACTTTAAGTAAAAAAATTAAATAATTTTATTAAAATCTACTTACCCCATACGAAAAACAAAGAGTAACACTATAAAAATATAACTTAAATGATTTTTCCAACAATTTTTTGTTCCAAATTGAATACATTAAACACATTAAATTTAAAATATTATTTAATGTTACAATTTACAAATATTATTTAAACTACATAAAAAATTATTTTTAAAAGTACTTAATATTTAATATCAATACTAATATAATCACTCCAATTAAATAATATTAACAATATAATTACCAATATTATATCTACAATAACTCCTCACACTATTGTTTACGAAACCAACATACCACTACTAAAATATAAATTATTTACAAAAAATATTAACAACTAAATATACTGTAAAATTTCAAAAATAAAAGTTTAATAAAACAATTAAAAAACATTTTAAAACTTAATAAAAATAATCACGTAATTAACAAATAAATGATTTTCACTTATATAAAATTATTGATAATTTAATTAACTTCCCACCCTCTTCCCCTACAAACCTAAATTAATTTTAATATGCTTTAAAAATAAGAAATTACAATTAAATACATAAAATAACTATTCAACAACAAAACAATTTATATAACTATTAATCAATAAAATATTTAATTTAAAACACAAAATTAATAAGCAATACAATTAGAATAATTGTAATGTATTTTAGTTCCTACCCAATTCCCCTACAACCCCAGCAGCCCGCTACTCCATTACAAATTACTAATTTAAATTGAAGCAAAGTAAACATCTTAAATTACAAACTATACTTTACAGAATTACTAACTAATTATTAACAATTGTACTAACAATAACACATAAAATTAATATTTTAACTAACATATTTTAAAACAATCAAAAAACAATATTGTTTACAACTATATTTAAGTAAACATATTAAATGAAACAATACTATTTAAAACCATATTACCTACTTAAAAAAACGATATTCTTGACAATGATATCCTGTGACGCAATTGTTTTTGTGCTAAAAATGGTCTTGACATGATAATTATGCATCACGAAATTCAAAACTCAATATTTTGTCCGAACACCATCGATTTCGCCAGTAAAGCAATCTCAAACCCGTTTTTTTCTTCCAAAAGAATTGGCAGAATTTGACAGCAAGTAGGAAAGCAGGACAAACAATGTTAATAACCGAGGCACAAAAATGATCCACTTTTTCCTCAGGACCAGGATGTCGCCTCTAGGGAAACTTTAGCACACACAGGGCTGACCCAAATGGGACATCTGGTGATCATTATAATCCAGGTATCCAGATGCTGGATGCATATCAAGCAACTAGGGTGGCATTTCTCACCATTCCGAGACTAGTGAACCACTCCCACCTAATTTTGACACAATAAAGTAAATGTTACACTTTAGGATTATAAGAGGTTGGTGACAAAACTGTATTCAAGGTTTATTGACTGATGGGTGAATAGGGTGAATCCTGAAAGGTCGGGCTGGAAATGTGTTTTCAAGCTTGAGAGTGAGGAACCGAAATGGCACTACTGTCCACAAAGTAAATAATTTCCATGAACTGTTGAAATAAATGCATCAATTTTAAAGTCTCAGATGCCGTAATGAGCGTGCAGATCTCTTTCACCTGTTAAGGATTCGCGGCCGCGGTGTCCGAGATCAACCATGGGCAATTTAAGCTCACACACATGAGAGCTCTTCTTGAATATGTAGTTGACATCCTTATCCATTCCAGGAGACTCATTGCCATTCTACTACTGCTAGCTAACAGTAGGGTTGTCTTTAGGTAGGAGAAGGGCAAGTTACCTGTGATGGAGGACTGGCTAGAGATGCTGCCTTCTGTAATGATGAAGGAGATACCTTTGCATCATTCTTGCCATCAAATTGTAATCTGCACGATATATGAGCCCACTCAGGTCATATTTAACTAGAAAAGGTAATTCTTGAACAACATACCAAACAAGCATTTGCAATGCAATAGGTCTCGCATGTACGCGAGTTTGAGCTATTGGCATTGAAAATGACAATGCCTTTTATTAATGTTTTGGTTTTTAAAGCATAAATAAAAGGCTTTGTCATTTACAATGCCAATAGCTTAAACTTGCGTAAATGCAAGACCTATTGCATTGCAAATGCTTGTTCTATTACGAACTCCAACATCAAACGCCTGAGACTTCACTCTCGTTTTTTCTGAACACCCTCCACTATCTTTGCTGCATTGTTCCAAACATAAGCTGCAAATACAATTTTAGACAAAGGCACACAACGGCTGACCAAAGGTTCAGCACCTCAATCCCTGTCGCATTTGAATTAATGTCCTGTGCATCTACTTCCGGCACTCGCCGTCGTTAAGCACCACTGAGACGGAAAGATACTTTTGGATGGAAGGTGCACCAGAGAAGTAGTCAGGATATCAAAATTTTAGTCCATCAATCTTCTTTATTCAAACTTGTGTTAAAACCGGCACTCAGCCAACAATGCAACTGCAAATGCCATTGTGCGCTGCAACACGAGACCACCTGAGGCATTCATTCTCGTTTCATGATATAGTCAGCATATAAACTCACACCACGCCTCTATGGCCTGGCCTCCTTTGCGTGGTCCGCTTCCACAGTGGGTCGGTTGTCCTGAGCTTTAAATAGTGGACTAATTATTGATACAAAACACCTGCTTCAGTGATGCTATTTTTTGAAAAACCATTGAAGCCAATACAGCTCTTGAGGTGATACTATGTGTGAAAACGCTGCCATGTAATTGGTGCTCCTATATAATAAGCTGATAATTAAAATGCTCTACAAATTCAATTAGCAAACTGGCACAAAAATAATGTGGTGTATTTTAGTCACGTTTGTAAAGCAAAGAATCTTTTTTTTCACCTCACTGTAGTATCGAACCTGCAAATTATACGTTTGATCTGCCATGCGTTCTAGGCGCGGCCATTCAGCTGTCGCTCTCTCCTTCGCCATGTAATGTTAAAAAACAGTCATATTACCGGGACACCTTCATACATTGCTGTTTACTTTAAATACTTTACAGAATTTAATATGAGACTTGAAAATAAAGATAGACAATTTTGTTCTGATTTAACCACTTCTATAATGAAAACAAGCATTTGCAATGCAATAGGACTCGCATATACGCGAGACCTATTGCATTGCAAACGGGAGTGCGGGCAGGCGAAGGGCAGGGGGGCGAGAAGGCACGAACAACGGGAGTGCGTGAGGGGGTGGGGGCGAGAAGGCACGGATTGCGGGAGGGGGGAGAAGGCCCGGGCAGTAAGAGAACCTTATTAAAGAAAATAGTGCTCACAATCTAAATAACACATACCGTGCAACACTCGAAGTAAAGGGGCCAGTAGCCATGGAAGGATACAAATGACGACATGGCCATAATAAGGAGGGACTAACAAGCCTCATAATAAATCAGAAGGCAGCATTTACGAAAGACAATGACACGAGCCAATTAAAAACATTGGCGGAGTGGGGGGCGGAGCGTCCACTGCATACTCCATTACTGCATGCCTCCCAGAGCGAGCAGCGCATGCGCGCTGCCGCTATAGGCTCAACCTAAAAATGGCACTGATGTCAATTAGAGTCAGACAAATTTATGTGCAAGTAAGATTAACTATTCTGTGGATACCATTAGAGACTGGAATAACCCAACTCTAGAGACAAACAAGAGTTTACAATATTCCTATGTCTTATATTATGTAAAGATTTGTGGTACCTACTGTCCACATTTTTAGGTCTCGCCTGAGCCAGCGCATGCGCTGCTCTGGCGAGAGTTTTAGTAAGCGGGTTTTGGAAGTGCAAACAGCACTGGCGACCAGCTTGCGTTCACGAGAGCGTAAACGCGCGTCACGGGTCATTAAGTGCATCGCGATCACTTTCCCGGCTTTGAAGTAAAGAAATAGATTATTTTTCTATTTCTTTACTTTTGCTATAATCTCGGCACCCGCGCTTTACTTTAAGCGCGGGTGCCATGATATAGCAAAGTAAAGAAATAGAAAAATAATCTATTTCTTTACTTTGCTATAATCGCGGCACCGGCGCTTTACTTTTAACATTAAAAGTAAAGCGCGGGTGCCACGATTATAGCAAAAGTAAAGAAATAGATTATTTTCTATTTCTTTACTTTTGCTATAATCGCGGAACCAGCGCTTTACTTTTAATGTTAAAGCGCTTTACTTTTAATGTTAAAGTAAAGCGCGGTGCCGCGATTATAATGGTGTAGCCAATAGGTCTCGCTTTTGGGACCTTATAAGTATTTAGTTACGCAACTGTTGCATGGCTAAACACCTATAAGGTCCCAAAGGCGAGACCTATTGGCTATGCCAATGCTTGTTAATCCATTACTTTGGCTGCAAAATCGAACATTTAATATTTGTACATCTAACCAATGTGCCCTTGCCTTCACCAATGCTACTTGTGATTGTTTTGTGATATATTTAGATGCATATTGTAAGTCTGTCATAATGCTTTTTTATGCTAAAATTTAAATAAATTTGTATAAAAAGGAAATGCTGTGGGACCGAATTAGAAGTTCCTGCACAGCACCAGCAAACTATAAAAAAGAATGTATGGGCCTGCTGGGTCATCTTTAAGAAAATGAGCTCTTGTCAAATATCAAATGACAGACAAATGTGATCATTAAAAGTTAAAAATTAAAACTATTTATGTGTCATCACCATCAGATGGCCAGTGGACCCCAAATGAAAGAATAATAGATGAACATTCACTAGTATAGGGTAGACAATAGGACCAAAATTGAAACTTTGGGAAACACCAACCTCTCAGACCAGAGTAATGGAGAAGGGGACATTATGGGAATATTGAAAAAACATGATAATGATCCCAAATGGGTGTCTCCATAAAGGTTGGACTGATGTTTTGTCTATGAGTACCAACATTATTTGATGCTACTTGCCACATAAACTTTACAGTTTATCATGAACTTTGCATGTTTTACTAAATCCAGTTATACATTTAACTCACCAAAGGCAGCATACATATTGTGAAAGGCCATTGTTGCGTTTGCACATTAAGCCAATTTTACCCACTCTTACTATGTCTTGGTATTTTGTACACTGCATATAGTCATGACCCCTTGATATACCTCTGTAAAAAAATTGTTGTCCAGAGATTTTTATTTTTGATTTGCATTTTTGTATAATTAGAGAAGTAATTTAGCTTGGGTAGACATTGCTAATCAAAGCTGAATTTTTCTGGACGACATTTTTAAAAATGGCGGATGTGTTGCAGTGATGATGTAATATTTCAGGAACCATGCGACCTATATACTTCATTTTGGTGTCAAAACATAGGTTTTGGGTACAAGGAGTCTTATAGACACAGAAAATAACTCCTCAGAGCAACCCTTCTGCCATTTTCCAAATTGGCGGTTCTATAATGATGTGTTTCAGCCATCATATTGGTAATTTATTTGAATATTGTTTTTATTTCAGGTTTTCCATTGATTCAAATTTGTAAACATGAGCGAAGCAGGTGGTAACGGAGGACCTTTACCTCCTGACAGAGTGTTGCTAACTACAAAATCTGAGAACTCCTTCAACAAAGACAAATGTGTCATATGCCAAACTAATCCGAAAGAAAAGCTAGCATCAACTGCGGCTGGAAGAAGACAGTTAGAGATGCTGTAGAAATACGGCAAGACGAAGTTCACAAAAGATCGAAATTGATGGGTGAAGAGAATCAAATATTTTATCAATGTAACAACAAGTGCTACAAGTCATATACAAAGGAAAAAAGCCTGGAAAAAATTCATCAAAAAATAGTAAAAACCAGTGAATCACAACAAGAATCCGAGTCGTCTGAGAAAGCGATGTCAACCAAACTCAATGCTCATCCACTTAGAAGATTGATGGCTACCCCTCGTCCACCTTCAACAACTGATCAGAAAGCAGAGGATCTTCAATGTGTTATCTGTGGTTTAGCCAGAACAAGGGCCAATGGGATTGACGAAAGAACAAATTACAGAGTATGTGAGTCTCAAAGGGCAAACGTGTTTTTGTCTGGCGCTACTTTCTTCCGAGAGGAAGTTTTCAGCTGAGTAGCTGATCTAAATAGCGAGGTGAATGTATTTGCAGCGGATTTGTGTGCCCACCCAAACTGCATGAGTGCATACATTTGAAAATATGACATGTACAATGAGCTCCCAGCAGCAACGTAACCGCCAGCCTTCAGTTAAGTTTGCATTCTTTGAAAAAGCAAATTAAGTTTTAAAGCTCTTGAGTGCTGGCTACGGGTTCACACTCAGTGAGATAAGAGAAATAATGGTCAACAGTGATGAAACTGTATTGATCCATAATAATGAAATTAGGATTTTATTGATGAGAATGTTCAATGACAGAATTCGTTTTTGTCAGTTTAACAAAAAGAATGAGCCACTTATGGTGTTCTCAGCTGATTTGACTCTGAAGTTCTTTCTGCCAAAATAAGATCACAGGATGCAGTAAAATCAGCAAGAACCATTTTAAGAAACGTCCTGAAAGATCTATATTTTGGACTTCATGACAAATTTTGTAATGCCCGGGAGCTCCGCAAATCATGGTAGTCAACAAGTTTGCCTGATGTTGTCTTAACATTTTTTACATCATTGTTTAATATCAGCAAAGCAAAACTGTTACAAACTAAAGTTCTTGAGTTTGGAACAGAAGCTGATAACATTGATGATGGCTTTGAAGATATAAGCGAAGGAGTGAAAGACAATCCCATGAACCGACAGGCTTATGCTGTGAAAATGTGATGTCTTTTCTGAATCATGTTTTATGAATTACATCACAGCAAAAAAAAAACTCTGCTACACATGTTGACTGCCCACGCAATCTATGACAAGTGCAAAAGTAGAGAGCTAATCACTTCAATAAATAGGATTGGTGTATCAACAACTTATAATGACAGTACGGAATAGGAACTTGTTAGCAGCTCATGCTGTAAAATCTTGTGAATCCGACAGCACACCACTTCCAAGTAGCTTTACCAGGAAAGGATTTATAATTGCTGCTCTTGATAATTTTGATTTTGAAGACAGCTCTTCTTTGTCTGGAACATCCAGCACATATGATACTGCTGTGGTGCTTTTTCAAGGCTGTACTAATGACATAGTTGCTGGAAAACATGCTGTGTCAGCAGTTGCGTAGCTAGACCTTAGTCCACCCGGGGCTGTCCCTGCGTTTGCCGCACCGCGGCGGCTGCAGTGAAGAGCGGGGAGGTTGGGGGGGCTGTCAGATTCCTCGGATTGTTGCCGCAATGGCTGCACTGAAGAGCGGAGGGGGGGGTGTGATTCTTGCCCCGAGACGGCAGGTAAGAGCTGGGAAAGGCCGCCGCCCCCTAAACTCAAGCCGCCTGGGGCGGACCGCCAACTTGCTACGCCACTGTGTGTCAGCTGTAGGCATAAACAAACTAAGCTGAAAATGTATAACCCATCTGCCTTGCCAATGTGTGCTAGAGCACTAAAAGTCATCAACACAACCCAGTCTACCAGAAAGTTTCAAAGTGGCTGAGGACATGGATTTTCATCTACCTGATGCTGCGGTCCGCAAAGTTGATTTAACTGAATTTATCACATCGCTTATTTGGTGCGGACTGAAGGATGAAGAAAAGCCAGTTCCTCCGTGGGCCTGAATTCATTTTCTGATCTCCCAGTATACTGTTTCACTGGAGAAGGTTGGGTTTTTACCAGTAATACCATCTCCCGTCACAAACTACACAACAGTATTCACAGCTCTAAACAATTTCCAAAATGTGTGTGCTCAGCTTGAAGACCAGCCCATCCTGCCAATTTTCTGCAATGAAGGTGTTTTCCATATGGAAAGTCCAACCGAATAAGTACGATGCATTTGAATGCATCCGGATACGATTCAGTCGAGCTCCCATTGGCTTCAATGGGAGCCTGTGTTCCGAACGCGAACACAGGCTCACATTGACAAAAGGGGTGGTTGGGGATAATCATGCACCCTGTGGCAGGCCCCCCTTGGAGCCTGCCACACTGTGCATGGTTGGGAAGAGGGGACCCCTGGGTACCCCCATAGGCCTGATTCGGATGTCCCCGGGTGAAGGGAGGCCAGCTACGTTCCCCCAAAGACCAATTCCGGCAGCCTTTTTGTTCCGGGCAAACCGAATCGGAAAGGCTGTCCGAATCGTTCATCGTACTTGCTCGCTCGGAAAACCTAGTCCATTGAGCTGTACGAATTGGCTCCAGAAGGCTCTATCTCTCCGAATGCCTTCTGGAACTGATTCGGTCAGCGCTAAGGGTTTCCAGGCATCGTACTTGGTCGTTCGGAACTGTGGACGATTTGGTCGGGAACAAGGGCTCCGGATTGGTTTAGGCAAAGTCGAATCTGATTCAGAGCCCTTCCGACCGAAATCGGAATCGACCCCTTAGTCAGCAGTAGATCTATCCATGCTCGGGCAAGAATGAATAACATGCTCTAGCAGTATTATTACATATCATTGTTTGAAAAGCAGAGCTTCTCTAATGTGGCCCCTTGAACCACAAACAACTTTCCTTCTGGGCGAAGGAAGCAGGAATACTGAGTGCAATTTATTTTTAAAAATTCATAGTTTTACCTAACATTTCGTCTTTTGTACTTGCCAGCATGGTTTTTTGTAACTCCTTGCTGCCAGTGGCAGCCGCGACATGTAATTGTTGCGTTCTTAGCAACGTTCTGCCTCCTCTTATATGCATCATTTTTGATGAAGGATTTTTAAGACTCTTCAGTTGTGAAACTATGTCTTCTGATACAATTAAATATGTAGAGCAATACTAAGTTTGGGATATCATTCTGGATATTTTATAGTAATTTCTCATCTCAGGTGTCAAGCCATATTGGATAGGAGAAATTGACCCTTCTGTGACAAAGAGGGCATCAGTGGGCAAAGACAGGCAACGCCAGTGCCTTTACAGCTCCAGAAAGTCACTGTCTCAGCAACTGGACTACCCTTTAGGAGGTGTGCAGGTAAGTGCGACAAGAGATCATGTTAGTACCACCTGAACCAAATGTTTAGAACTAGCGTGTGTACCATGAAGAGCGGTCAGTAACGAAAACAGTTATTAGGTTGGATAAATTATTAGCCATTAACCCTGTACACTTAGGATCACCTAATAGGGGTCAGGTGTAGAGTATTTGGGAATGAAGTTCTTTGCAAAGTCCATACAGGTATGGTAGCGGAGTCTGGAAGCTCTCTTGCGTGGCACTAGCCATCTGATTAAACCAATCCCTCCAGGTAGTTGAACACATTAACTTGGTCGCAATGATTATTCTCGCTTTGCTCCACCAGGTTGAATCACTTTGATACAGAGTTTATTTTGTCTACTTCCTCACACAAGATGATCTAGCTGTAGAAGAAAATCATCAAAGGGAACTTGAAAGGACTTTATACTATGCCTCATGGTCAGTCGGTCATAGTCAGGAAACTTCGGCCAAGTTCAGGAAGGTCGACGTTTTCTGATTCTAATAAAAAAAATGTAACCCACCTCTAGCTTCAGCATATTTCCTTGTAAGTAGTTGTGACAGTTATTTTTATTAATTTTAAGTGAAAATTGTTTATTTTAATGTAAACGGAAATGAAATTTCTTGAAATGGTTAGGTTCCAGAAGAACTTAAGGAAATGGTTCAGAAAACACAAACCAAGCGGAAAGGGTAGCTGTAATGCGACAATTAGAAAGAGATTATTAGCAAACCAAAACACCCCTTCAATGCTTCTAATGACGCTTCTTTCTTATTGTAGGGTGTTTCAAGGCCGTTGAGATCCCTAAGCACCGCCCAGCTGATGAACGTGTCCTGCTGCTCCCAGGCCTCTGTCATTTCCAACATAGTGCTAATGAAAGGCCAAGGCAAGGTAGGGCTCTGTGTGATCTTGCACAAACCAGTGCTAAACCAGAAAGTTTAATGTACTTTTATGTGTAGATAGAAAGGTGTTTGGGTGTGTGCATGAAACCGAATAATATCCACTTCTATGCCATAGGAATTCCCATGTCACCTTTTCTAGGAGCATAACACCAGCCACATAAATCCCAGCTACGCCTGTATTAGTCACTGTTTCTCCTCTTTTCTTCGGCCAACTCCAGCACGTCTCCTCACACTTGCTTCTTTCACAGTTTTGAAATGAAAGTTTATTGGCAGCCGATTTCCCCTTTTCCTATGGTGAAAATGTAAATATTTTATTTTTGTCAAAGCTGTTCAGCAATATTTCCACACACAGCAAAGCAATGTAGGTTTAAAACTGCATATCACGCCTATTTATGAACGTGATTCAAGACTGGAATAGGAAGCCATCTATTTAAGTGGGCATAGGAGTGGCAATTAAAGCGCAAAAAGGTGCTGTACACAAAGAGGCGTTGTTATGGAAACCCAGCAAAAGAAAGTTGTCAGAAATGCATCTGGTTTTCCTTAATTCATCTAATTTATTTCATACAGCCAAGGTAAGTTTTAGCTGAGGCTCCATTTTACTTGCCACTAGTATCACATATGCTGTGGTTAATTCACAGGATGTGTGAGACTGGGGATTGGATAAAGGACAATAAGGGCTCTATAGACAGGGTTAGACCATCTTTGGGAAGGTATTTTTGTTTTGTCACTTGTAACCGAGTGCTACATAATTACCTTCTTCGGGAAATCAGATCGAGAGCCATAGTGTAATTCCTTGCTGTCCTTTTGGCGCTATAGTATGAGAATCAGTGTATATGTAAATGAGAATAGGTAGACGTCACTCACTTTTCCATTTCACTATTGAAACTCGTGCCTTGCAATGTGACAGACTAACTGCTTCGTAGATGTACCCTGTTTGCCGCAGCCTACCCGAGAATGCAGAATGAATGTTTGTGCTGGACTTGAGAAAGACTGTGGTGTTGGGGAGAGTATGTTAACTCACTTAGATACCGCCTTGAACTATCATTATGCCCTCCTTTCCACAGTCAGGCAAAGATGGTTAGTCAACCCTTTTGAGTGCATCTCACAGGATGTTTAAACCTTTCCCAGCTCGTGTTTGAATTAAGTAAGGTGAATGAATTCATAAATTGAGTGGAAGGTTAGCAAACACAGGCGAGAGATCAGGATTCTAGTGCTTAATCTCCATTATCGGAAGCGTTGGAAGCCCCAGGTTTTAGCTAGATTTGAAGGAGTTGCTCTATAGATCAGTACCTCTTCATTCTAAATCTGGTTCATTTTCAAAATATGAATCTATTAGACCTTCCATGAATCTGAGATAAGTGTATTAAAGAAGATTCAAGAGATTACACTGTGGTTGAAAATTAATTTTCTGTGCCGGAAGGTCACTACTGTAATTTTGGACGCTCACCTGTCCTCCCTCATCTTATTTTCAGTTAAATGTTACTAGTAGCTGCTTTATTCTCCATGTGAGCCTAGTAAAATCCAATCAGTTATGGTGACTTCCTAATGTAACTACTCTGTGTAAATTTATGCTATTCCCTAATATGGCAAAGGTAAAACTATGGTCCCTATTCACAAGTTCATGCGTAGATCTACATCTACACCTGGGTGTACATGTCCTTATGGATTGAATCATCATTTCCACGCGATCCAAAGATTTACACCTAAATGTAGACTTATGAATCTCCACGCCCTCAAGTGAGGAGTTGTCGACTCCTAGAATGAAATTTATGAGAGTAAAGTTAATTTTTAGTAATTTCCACCTGTTTGTTGAGGTCTCTGCCACGAGGGCAGAGATCTCCCTATAGAAAGTAGTAGGGTCTTTTAAGAAAATGTATTTTAACATGGATCCAAAATAAATATCATTAAAAAATATATATATTTAAAATGTATTTACCTAACTCCTAATCAGCAAGGACTACAACGGTAACAAGAGACAGCACACTTACACTAAAACTTAACATATTACTAAATGTTACACTTTTTAATGTTTTTAATTTTATTAAAATTTAAATACAATTAATTAAAATGTTAAACGTTCCTGACCTCACCCCCTAAAAGAATCATTTGTTTTGAGTGTGTTGCAAATTATGTATTATTTTATTTGTGATTTAATTTAGAAAATATATGTCATTTACAGTTTATATGTACATTAAAACAATAACATTTAGACATTTTTAATAAAAAACTATTTTACAATAAAAAAATTATTTAAATTGTTATTTAATTTAATTTATATGTTTCCCTCTGTGTCTCAAAGTCTCCATTGATTTCTACGGCTGTGATTTGCAGTGCCAGTGGTTAGCCGAGTGTGGTGGGTGACATAGTCTAAGGCTAGGCTCAAGTGCATTTAAGCAGGGTTTGCCGCTAATACTACTGTAACAGATTTAAATATAGAGGAACATATTTGCAAGGCCTCTGTGCCACCGGAGCGTCACTTTTTTTGACGCTCCGGTGGCTGACAATGCTGGGCCCTATTTACAAGGCCACACAAAGCCACACTGCGTGGCTTTTTATGGCCTTGTAAATATGGCTCCCTTTCACGCATTACTCTGGGTGAAAGGGGCGTTCCATGTGTGTTGCTGTTGGTGTTCCTCCGCAACACCCATGGATTCTGATGCATTCCCAAATTTACAAGGTTTTGTAAACCTGGCAATGCGTCAGATTGTGGAGAGGTGTGGTGCAGCGGCCAGGGCAGCTGACTTCGGAGCACAGGGTTCACGGTTCGATCCCCGGCTCCGGCGGCAGCTCAGCTCAGCTCAGCACCATGTGACTCTGGGCAATAGCTCACTTAATTTCCACTCCGGCCCCCAGCGCCTTGAGACCCGTAAGGGTGAGTAGCTGCGCTATATAAAAACGGACTTACATTTTTTTTTTTACTTACATTCTAACGCCTCCACAGGGGAGACGTTAAAGTGGCGGAACAAGGACAAATACCTTTATTTCTCCTCATTATTTGCTCTTTCTATGTGTGCTGCATTCTGCAGCACACATGGAAGGAGAAAAACAGCATCAGTGATTATTTTTGTGCAGGAAGGTAATCCCTTCCTGCACAAAACCAATCATCCCTGCAACGGAGACACCGTTTCACCATGGTGCAAGGGTGCCTGCGTTGCCGCTAGTGTGTTGTATTGCTGTAAATATGACGCATCCCTGCACTTTCCTAATGATGCAGCTCGGCGCAGCAAGGTGGCTTGCAGCACTGTGCTGCATCATTTTCTAGTATATATGTCCCGTAGTTTGTGAATTGCAATTGTCTTACACTTATGTGGGTTCATTTTTTTGTTGGAAATAACGATCTTTTGTGGGGTATTCCATCAGATTTTTTGCCTTCACTATCCTATTTTTTGCTGATCTCCTTTTTGTTGGCCATAGGCCTCTGTGCAATTTACGCCTACTAATCAGTGTTAAAGTGCTTGTGCTCTCCCTTTTGAACACAAGCACTTGAACATGGTAGAATAGGCATACACCTAAATGGCACATTTAATTTACTTATAAGCCCCTAGCATATGCCACTAGATGTACCTAGGACCTGTAATTGAAATGCTACAAGTCGGCTGCAGCACTCATTATGTTACCCACTACAGTATTTGTACAGATATTCAATCAATCAGGATTTGTAGAGCGCGGCTAATCACTTGTGAATGTATCCAGGCCCTATGATCCTGCTGCGATCTGTCAAAGAGCCAAGTCTTGAGTCCCTGTCTGAATTCACTGAGAGAGGATGCTGTTCGGAGGTGGAGGGGAAGCTCATGCCAGTACTTGGAGGCGAGGTAGGAGAAGGAGCGTCCTCTGCTGTTGCTTCGATGTATGCAGGGATAGTGAGCGAGGGAGACAGAGTGCAGGTGTCTGGAGCGTTGATGGTAGTTCAGGTGATGGTTGATGCATCCCAGTCCTTAGTCATGGAGGGCCTTGCAGGCATGTATCCGCATCTTGAATCGGCATCTCTTCTGGATGGGGAGCCAATGGAGGTTCCTGAGGTGGGAGGTGATGTGGGTCCGTTTAGAGAGGTTGAGGCTGAGTCGGGCAGCTGAGTTATGTATCGTCTGGAATCTCTTTAAGAGTTGGGTGGTGATTCCTGCGTAGAGCACATTGCCGTAATCGAGTCAGCTGGTGAATAGGACTTGGGTGACGGTTTTTCTGGTGTCAACAATGAGCCATCTGAAGACCTTTTTTAGCATACGAAAGGTGTGGAAGTAAGCGGAGGCAACTGGGTTGATCTGGTGTTTCATGGTGGGTTGCTGTCCAGGATGATGTGAAGGTTGTGGGCATGGTCTGTCAGTGTGGGTGTGTGTCGGAGTGCAGAAGGCCACCAGGTGACATTCCATGTTAAGGTGTTGTTTCCAAAGATCAGCACTTCAATTTTGTTCATGTTGAGCTTCAGGCAGTTGGTCTTCAACCATTTGGCAATGCTCGTCATGCAGGTGTGGAAGTTGGTCCTGAGGGGTCTTCTAAGAGTGAGAGGATGAGCTGGGTGTTGTCTGAGTAGAGTATGATGTTGAGGCCATGGGTTCTGACGATGTTGGCCAGGGACATCATGTAGGTGTTGAAAGGGTGGGGCTGAGGGATGAACCTAGCGGGACGCCACATATGAGGCGATGAAGGTCTGTATGTTGGGGTTCGAAGTTAACTTGTTGTGGATATAGTCCGCCAGGGTGTTGCAGACTTCCTGGGATGGGGGATCGTGTTCTCTGTGGCTGGTGGGCAGGAGAACTCTCTTACAGTATTGAAGAGTTCCTTTCTGTGGTTGGAGCTGGCTTCGATGCAGCCTGCCAAGGCACATTTTTTTGTGTCTTTTAGGCGGTAATGGCCTTTGTTGAGGGCTATTTTGAAGGTGGCTTGGTCTGTGGGATCTTTGCTGGTGTCCCATCATCTCTCTAGATGTTTTCAGTTGCATTTTGTGGCCCTGAGTTCTGGTGTGTACCAGCTGGCTTGATTGGTGGAACTACTTGTCTTGGAGGGTTTGAGAGGGGCAACTCTGTTGGCACATTTGGTGATCCAGGTGGAGAGGTTCTTGATGGCCTGTTTGAGGTTGGCTGCGGGGTCGGTCCGTCCATTTGGTCTTTGTCACTTTGTTCCAGCTGTGGTGGGTGGAGCTTGGGGTCTTGGTGGTGGTTTATGGTACTCCTTCAATGGTAAAGTGGACTATGGTGTGGTCAGTCCAGGTGAGTTAAGTGATATGGCTGTACTTGACTCTTGCTCTCAGTGCAGATTGGGACAAGCTTGTGTCCTGCGCTGTGTGTGGGATCGGTGACCAGTTGGGTGAAGCTGATATTGCTAATGATTTCCAGGAGGTTGGCTGTGTTAGTGTCTTCGGGATCATTGAGGTGGAAGTTGAGGTCACTGAGGAAGATGTAGTGTTTGGAGTCAATGGCGAGTGGGGCAGTGAATTGGGGAATGGCATTGCAGAAGCCGGGGCATGGGCAAGATCATTGCACCGGGACGCATCAACAATCACTGAGGAGGCATCACCATTATCAGTTGCACCACTACCGAAGACGGCGCTACACCAGTCATGGAGCACCTCAACCTCTAACTCCAAACCGAAGGCAGAACAACCATCAGAGGCACCCTCACAGACCATATGTGAGTGTGCCCCTATTTGACTTGCCGCTACCGCGCTGTTCACTGCCATCATTTTAATTGCTTTTACTCACTTGGTGCAAACTTCGTTGTTCTGCTTGACTGCTATTCCGCTTCCCGCTACGGCCTGGCTGTGCGCTGATTGGCCATCTCTCAGCCAATACGGAGCAAGACCGGGAGGAGCCTGTTGTGCCCCCCGGCTACTTCATGCCGGCTACAGCGCGGACGTGCAGATCTCAATACTGCTTTTGAATTTGACTTGCCTCTACCGCGCTGTTCACTGCCATCATTTTAAATGCTTTTACTCACTTTGTGCAAACTTCGTTGTTCTGCTTGACTGCTATTCCACCTCCCTCTATGGCCTGGCAGTGTGCTGATTGGCTGTCTCTCAGCCAATCAGGAGCAAGACCGGGAGGAGCCTGTTGTGCCCCTGGCTACTTCATGCCGGCTACAGTGCGGATGCGCAGCGGGCGCGCCGTTGGCACGCCAAAGTCAAGCCCGTCTATAGCTGTCCGCGCTTCGATGACGCCAGACGCCAGGCACGCTGCCCGTTTAGATCCCCACAGGCGGTCTTATTCACCCAAAGAGCTATTCCTCATTAGAACACTGACCAATCAATGCACCAACCAGAAGTGGGTTCCGGCGGAATGCCCCCTATGTTGCGAGCACTGCGGTTTTAGAACCAAGGTAGATGCGATCATTACACCACCATCTTCTCCTACCTTTAAGTTTCTCAGTTTAAACTGCCGCTCACTTGTAAAACACTACGCTGAGGTGTTCGACCTAATACAGGATGAGGTACCTGACATCCTCTTCCTAACTGAGACTTGGCTCACAGCAGACACAGAAGCTGAGCTAATACTGGCACTGCCCCAGGGCTATACTGTTAAGAAACAGAATAGAATGGGCCGGGGAGGAGGTATTGCAATTATTTTTAAAACTTGCTACACCTGCCTCTTTACCAAAGAAATTATTGCGGACTGTGAAACCGCACTGTTTTAAATCACCCTGAATTGCAACTTCACTCTTTCGGGGTTACTGATTTATCGCCCTCCAGGTCCATCAAAAAATTTCAGGGAAGCATTAACCAACCTGGCTGGCACATTGGCAACCAGGACTGCCAGTTTCAATTTTGTGGGTGACCTCAACCTACACCTTAAAGACAGCCAAGACAAGGAGATCGCCAATTTTCTAGCGGATTTCGCTGCATTTCAATTAACGCAATGCGTCCCCAGTAGTACACACTCTGCAGGGCATCTCTTAGACCCCATCTTCACCAACTTTCCCACCCTAAAAATCAGTCAGCCTTTACCAATGAGCTGGTCCGACCACCACCTTATTTCAATGGCGCTACAGGGTGTAGGCCCCCCTGAGGGTGCCCCTCTGAAGCCCATCCTAAAACTTACTTGGCACAAGCTAGATGTTGGCAATTTTCAAGACCTTCTCTTCAGTCAGAAGCCACACCTCTCTGAGAACATTGAAACGGCTAACAACACTTTGTTTGAATGGCTTACGCATTCCCTTGATAAATGCATCCCTGCCAAACTGTCCTTTAGCCGGAGCACCCAATCCAGCCCGTGGTTTAATGAGAGTCTGACCCAGGCTAGGAAAAACTGCAAGGCCCTTGAACGGGCATGGAGACGCACTATGACCCGGCCTTCAAAATACAATATTGTGCGGCCATCAAGGAATTCCAGAAATCCATTCGGAAATCTAGAGCCAATTACTTTGCAGATAAAATTTAAAACAGCAGCAGTCCAGCAAAATGCATTTTTACCTTGCTAAAAGATCTTAAAACCTCACATCGATCCAGTAAATCCACCATTGCCTCCAACCATCAATGTGAGGCACTGGCCGCTTTCTTTGTTAAGAAGGTTGAGGACATCTACAAAACCTTCCCCCCACCATTAAAAACACTGGCCTCACAGTTCCTATTAACCCCGCTGCTCCTTCTCTTTCCGTTTTCCTCACACTCTCCCAGGAAGCTATGTCAACCCTCTGTAATAAAATTAAATCAGGATCCCCAGCGGACCCTCTCAAACCAGATCAGGTTAAAAAAGTCCTACCTCAGCTCCTACCCCCTTTTGTGACTTAATTAACCTGTCTATGTCCTTTGCAGTAGTTCCTGTCGCATGGAAATCCGCCAAGGTGATCCCCCTACTCAAAAAGCCTACCTTGGATGACTCCAAGCCTGAAAATGTATGCCCCATCTCTCTTCTCCCTTTGTTATCTAAAATCACTGAATCCTATATCAACTCCATCCTTACCACAAATATAGAAGCTAATGAATGTCTGGACCCCTCACAGAATGGTTTTCGACCACGCCATAGCACTGAATCTGCCCTATTGGCAGTCACCGAACATCTTAGGAGCTCCCTGCATGAGGGACATACGTCAGCTCTGATTCTTCTCGATCTGAGCGCTGCATTTGACACTGTGTCTCATCAGATTCTTCTGCAGCGCCTACAAGATATTGGTATCAGAAGGGCGGCCTTCAATTGGCTCTCATCCTTCGTAGCTGAAAGATCCTTCCAAGTGATTGCCCCCCCTTTCAGCTCTCAGACCCATTCGGTGCATCATGGGGTGCCGCAGGTCTCTGCTTTGAGCCTTTTTTATTCAATATCTACATTCAACCGTTAGCAGCTGTAGTAAAAGGTAGGGGCCTAACTGTGGTCTCCTATGCTGATGACACGCAGCTTGTGATCGCGATATCCAATAACTCCAACCAAGATGTGGCCAAGTTTCAAAACGACCTGATGGCCATCGCAGATTGGATGACTACCAACTGCTTACAACTGAATGCTAATAAATCAGAGATCCTTTTCTTGGGTAGAAACACCCATCTATGGAGCGATCGCTGGTGGCCTGCCGCTCTAGGAGCCCCTCCCGTGCCCAAACAGACCATAAAAAATCTGGGGGTTTGGGTTGATTCCGCCCTAACTTACCAGGCATAGACAAAGTCAGTAGGCGGTGTTTGTTTTGGACTCTTACGTGGACTCAAGCCACTGCTTGGATTCTTAGACGCCAACACCCGCCAGGTCATCATCCAATCCACCATACTTTCGAGACTTGACTATTCAAACTCTCTGTATCTAGGAGCCAATAAAGCAGGGCTTCATCGCCTTCAAAGGGCACAAAACGCAGCTGCTCGGATGCTCTTCGGCCTGCCCAAATCTTGTTCAGCTCCAATCTCCTATGTAGGCTCCATTTGGCTTCCAGTGGAGAAGAGAATCAATTTCAAAGTCCTGTGTAGCTCTCACAGAATCTTGAATGCCCATGCCCCCGACATACTAACCAATCTTCTCACTCCTACATACCGAGCCGCCCGCTGCGCTTCTCTGTCCAACACCTAGCACGTGTCCCTCGCGTCAGAAGAGCGCGGGTTGGAAGTCGCTCTTTCCGTGCCCTCTCTCCCAGAATCTGTAACGCCCTTCCGGCCAACATTAGAAGTATCCAAGATCATGTATCTTTTCGGAAAGCTATAAAGACACATCTCTTTCCAAATTAATTTCTCCCCTACCCTGCGGCTTTTCTGTTCTCTGTTGGTCTTGGGATCAGCGCTGGGACGCCCCGTTGCTGGGGTAGCCATGCACTCTACAAATCTTGTAGCATAACTTGGTCGTTCTGCCTTCGGTTTGAAGTTGGAGGTTGAGGTGCTCCATGACTGATGTTGTGTCGTCTTCAGTAGTGGTGTAACAGATAATGGTGATGCTGCCTCAGTGATTGTTGGTGCAGTCCTGGTGTATCACCTTGTATATGTTGGGTGTTGCGGTGTCAATCTTGGGATGGCACAGGGGTTGAGCCAGGTCTCAGTGATGAGGACAGCGTCAGGGTGAGGGTGGTGATGGTGTCCCAGATTTCAGTGGCGTGTTTGCAGAGTGATTGGGCATTGATTAGGAAACAGTGGAGTGGTTCAATGGCAGTTGGTGAGATGGGTGTGGCGAAGGATTCCGTGAGGGCGGGAGATGCTGAGTTGCAGGCGAAGAGGCAGTGGCAGGAGATGAAGGATCCTACTGTTGATCGAGACGATGTGAGGCCGCATTTGTTGTTCTAGGGTCCAGGGCTCGGAGTTCTGCAGAAGAGTATCTGTGGCTGGTAGGTGGGCCAGTGTTCCTGTCGCTGGGCGCGGTCCAAGCACATACGGGTGCAGATGGGCTTGCCTTCGGCACGCCTGCTGTGAGGTTTCCATTGGTCCTGGGGAAGTGGAAGAGTAAGTAGGAGGGAAAGTGAGGGCAGGAAAGGAGCGACTGGCTCTTAAACAGCACAAACAAATAGACAAAAAAAATATCAGCAAAAATAAATATCAGCTGATAGACCTGGCATCCTTAGGGTGGTCTTAGCCTAGACGTTTTGCCGCCACGTTTTGCTGATTCTTTTTGTTGGCCTTAGGACTCTGAGCATTTTACCACTGCTAACCAGTGCTAAAGTGCATGCGCTTCTCCCCAAAACATGATGACATGGATGTATACCTGATTGGCATATTTTGTTGTACTTGTAAGTCCCTTGTAAAGTGGTATACCATATACCCAGGGCCTGTACTTCAAATGCTACCAGTGGGCTGCAGCACTGATTGTGCCACCCACAGAAGTAGCCTTTCAAACCTGTCTCAGGCCTGCGAAGCAGTGCCAGTCTATGCAGTTTACTGCCACTTCAACTTGGCATTTAAAACTACTTGCCAAGCCTTATCCACTTTTATTACATATAAGTCACCTTGAAGGTAGGCCCTAAGTAAGCCTAAGGTCAGAGTGCTATGTAATTAAAAGGTAGGACATGTACCTTTTTGTTTTACATGTCCTGGTAGTGACAAACTACCTATTTCATTTATCACTACTGTGAGGCCTACTCCTCTCATAGGCTGGCATTGGGAATTCCTTAATACACTTTTAAGCTGTAATTAATGATCAGAGAGGAGTAGCTTTTTCATGTTTCATATGTTTGGAATGGTAATGATAAATCCTCCTTACTGGTGAAGTTGGATTTACCTTTGCTGTTTTAGAAATGCCACTTTACACATCTGGGTGGGTGACAGCTACACTTTGTGCATTCCTCTAGACAGCCACAACACAGGAAGGATAGGTGTGTCTGAATGCCCATCTACATACATCTGCATTCTGATGGCTTTGCCTGGGCAGGATGGAAGGCAGGGGCTAACACTTCACTTGAATAGGCTGTGTCCTGTCCCCACATAAAGGACTGATTAACCCCCACAGATAGCCTGGCAGACAGGACTGGGTTGAAAGGGATACTTGTGCACTTCAGAGAGCTGCTTTAAAGTCACCCCCAAATCAAAGGCACTTTTGGGTATAACTACTGGATCTCTGACCCCCTAAAATCAGACACTTCTCGATCTTGAACTGGACCTCTGTCTGAAGGACTGCTGTGCTGCTTAAAGGACTCATTATTGTACTGCAGTCTTGGAAGTCCTGCTTTTCTCTTGTATTGCCCTGCTGCCTGCTGCTCCCTGACTCTGCCTTCCCTCCAAGTGATCTCCAAGGGCTTTCTGACTTCCCTCCTGTTTTCTGAAGCCTCAGAGACACAAAAGACTTCTTGCAATTCTGCTGGTGCTGCTGGACTCTGCCATCTGTGAGTCTTACCCTTGCCTGAGGCGCCCTCTCCAGTTCTGGACCTCAGAAGTGGGTTCTTCACCTGTTTTGCTACAAAATTGATGCATTGTCACCACTGCGCCTCTCTGAACCAACGCAGTGCCCTTCGACGCCATACCGATCCGGAGACAGCCCTGCGCGGCTCGACGATGACGCGGGACCTGACTGTGAAGTACGACACTGCGCGAACCGAGATCCTGACAACGAGGCTCAAATTCGACCCATCGACAAGACTGTGAGGTTTCGAAGATGACACAGCGCCGATCTGAGGTCTGGACCACGAGGCTCGACTTTGTGAATTGGAAGCAACGCATTGCCTTCACTGCATTGAGAAGATCGACACATTTTGTTGCTTGCGACCAGGATAGGTACTTTGTTCATCGGGGCCTGCATTGGGTCGTGTAGCCGGCCTGTGCTTTCACGAGGTAAGCCTAAACGTTGACTTTTTCCTGGTCCAGCACTACTTGAAGTAACCTTTTTAGCGCTACGTGCTTCTAAGCGCTTTACTGCATTTATTCCTTTAAAATTCAATATCTCAACTTCTATACAATCTATTTTTCTAAACCTGTGTGGAGTCTTTTTGAGGTGTATTCATTGTGTTACTGTGTGTGTGTGTGTGTGTTGCACAAATACATTACACATTGCCTCTTTAGATAAGCCTGATTGCTTTGTGCCAAGCTAAGAGGATGAGCACAGGATCTATTTTAGTGTGTATCTAGCTTACCCTGAATAGAGTGGTGGTTCATGCCTGGCCTAGGTGCATACCTCAGCCAACCAGGAATCCCCTTTCTAACATCAGCAAAAATAAATACCGGCGAATATCAGCATGAGCAAATGTCAGCAAATATCATCAAAAACAACATTAAAAATGCAAAAACAGCAAAGCAGACTTAGAGGCTGACTGGCAACAGATTTACTATTAGCACAGGAAAAACGAGGCAGGCAGAAGGCAAACAGTGACCGTAGGCAGAATCAGGGAGATCGTATGTGGGCAGAGCTGATCGGGCATCTGCTTAATGGGGTCATGCTGCGGCCTCCATTAAGTAGGTCCTGGGAGGGGGGCGGGGCGCTGGGTTGTGGGAAGCGGGAAAGCGAGCGGGCGGGAAAGGAGCAAGCAGCTCCTAAACGGCATGAAACAAAGAAACAAAACCAAAATATCACTAAAAACAAATATCAGCAAAAACAAATACTGGCAAATATCAGCAGGAACAAATGTCAGCAAAAACAACATTCAGGGTGCTTCAATAGCAAAAAAGCCTTAAAGGCTGACTGGCAGCAGAATTACTATCAGCACGGTAAAAATGAAGCAGACAGAAGGCAAACTGTGACCATCGGCAGAGTCATGGAGACCACCTGTGGGCGGAGTAGTTCACTGAAATTAGCACTGAAAAACATATCTATAGACCTGCCATTGCAGCCTGCAGCGCACTATTAAACTATCATTTCAACCTGGCAAAATAAACATTTTGCCAGTCCTAAACCTTCCTTTATAATACTATATATATTATACTCCCCCAAAGTAGGCCCTAAATTCAGAGTGTGCAGAGTGCATGGTGTTTAAAAAGCAGGACACGTCTACTTGAATTTTACATGTCCTGGTAGAGAAAAACCACCAAAGTCATCTTTCACTGTAGCAAGGTTGACCCTCCCAGAGAAAAAGACTGGGTTATATTATCACTCCTTATGATTCTTAACTTCAGTTTAGGACTAGTTAGAAAGATGATTCAAGGACTCATTTTAATAGTAATTCAGAATCCAGCTGTTGCAAATGGGTTCCACCTATTTAGTACACCCAAAATATTTTCCTTTTTTGATCACTCGGTTTTGGACTTTTTAGTGTGGGTGAGTCTCACTACTTATATCTTACCCAAGGTAATCACTTGGCAAATGGATTGCGCATATTTATCGCAAGTGCCCACTTTTTAAGATAAGGCCACTGCGACACAGCTAATGTAAGGAGCACTTGGCTGGTTACACATGAACAAGTGTGGATGCATGTGCCAGCTGTGCGTGTGAGATTACCATCATGCGCAGCCCGGTTACTGCAAACAGGTAGCCTGGTGCAGAGGGGAATCTGTAAGGTTAGATGTTGACCTAGGATAGGCCTTATAATGTTACTGGGCTCTCATAGGTAAAATCAGGGTTACTGTTTTATCTGCAGTGACACTGTGTTATACAGGGGTGAAACGTGTGAGCCCAGTTTAAATACCCAGGTCTCAAGAACCTACATCTACACTGTTGAACCTGGCCCTTTTTGCAAGGCCACCTCAATCTTTTTGCCTTCCTCCTCCTACTTTTTGCTGACATTCTGTGCTCTTTACCACTGCTAACCAGTGCTAAAGAGCTTGTGCTCTCTACTCTAAACATGGTGGAATTGGCTAATACCCAATTGGCATATTTAATTTACTTATAAGTCCCTCGTAAAATGGCACTACATGTACCCAGGTTGTGTAAATTAAATGCTGCTAGTGGGTCTGCAGCATTGATTGTGCCACCCACTTAAGTATCTCTTCAAACATGTCTCAGGCCTGCCATTGCAGAACCTGTGTGTGCAGTTTAAACTGCCATTTCAACCTGGCAAAATACACCTTTTGCCAGGCCCAAAGCTCCCTTTTTAAGACATATAAGTCACCCCCAAGTTAGGCCCTGGACAGCCCAAAGGGTAGGGAGCACTATATTTAAAAAGTATTTTTAAGTTTTACATGTCCTGGAAATGAAAAAAGTATCTTCCCCATAGGATAACATTGGAGTTGCCTTATTACATTGTATGAGTGTAATTTCCAAATGTGAAGAGCTAATCAGTTTATGTTGGTGTCTCTGGAATCACAATTTAAAATCCTATCTTATCGTGAAGTCGGATTTAAATTGTAATTCTAAAAATGCAACTTTTATAAAGTTGCCATTTTCTTGCCATAGCCAATTGGGGCCTACAGCCTGTCTCTGAGTCACATGACTGGGTGTGGATGACAGTTGGGCTTTGTGTATTCCTCCTAGACAGCCTAACGCAATGGGAGCTTAGGTGTGACTGTATTGGCCATCACTGGCAGGGTAGGAGGGAGGAGCTGGGCAGAACCCCACTTACACTGGAATAGTCTGTGTCCTGTCTCCACGTAAAGAGCTGCATACCCACTGTAGTTAGTCTGGAGCCAGGGCACAGAAGGCAGGGCTGCTGTGCACTTCAAAGGCATGCTCTAGAAGCTTCTCCCCACTTCAAAGGTGCAACTGTGTATAAAAAAAGGACCTTAGACACTAGTTCTTTAGTACACTTCTGGACCTGTGGATACTCTGGCAGGAAGAAGAACTGCTGTGCTGCTATAAGGACTACCACTCTGCTGGACTGATGACCTAAAGGAACTGCTGCCTGCTCCCCTCTTGCATGTGGAATAAAAATTGGACCTGCAACTTCATCTTGAACCCAGTACCCCAGAGTGACTCAAAGGGCTAGTCTACTGTCCTCCTGATCTGAACCTCTGACACTTGGTGCAGCTCACTGGCTCTTTAAATCAAGTTTTTGGGCTCTTCACTACGACGAACAGGCCAGTTTGTACCAGAACGACACCACTTGCACCGAAAATCAGAGGGAGCCGCCACTAGCTCGTCTCTTTGCACAGCAAGCCTCGATCGCCCACAGAGGACCGCCAATGCGATGCTCTAGCCCACCCGACACCCGACTCCTGTGAAAAGACCACACCACCCGCCCAGGAGGAGGCATCGCCATCGTCCACAAAAGCTCCCTCCACATGACAACCACCAGCCCGGACGACACTACGACCCACATGGAGCATCTCCACTTCCAGATCCAGGCCAACCCTAAAATGACTCTCCGTGGAACCCTCATTCACAGGCCGCCCGGCACCCACAATCCTTTCACCGGCACCATCGCCGACCCCATCGCACCCTACACCCTCGACTCCACAGACTACATCCAACTTGGAGACCTAAACTTCCACCTGGACAACCATGACGACCCCAACACCACCGCCCTCCTAGAGAACCTTGCCAATATAGGACTGAAGCAACTTGCCACTGCCCCCACGCACACAGCGGGACACACACTCGACACCGTCTTTGCAGAAGGAAACAGCGTCTCCTACAGCCACACCACAGAACTCCTCTGGACAGATCACCGGTGCATCCACTTCTCCTTCAGAAAACCCACCGTACACAAGCACGCCCACCGCCGCCCCGCGGAAGCTGGAACGAAGTCACCGAATACCAACTCACCTCTGCGCTCACCAGCACCCCACCACCGACGATGCCAGACGCTAACACCGCGGCACACAACCTCCACCGCTGGATCACGAAGTGCGCCGACACCCTCGCCCCCCTCAAGAAAGCCACAGGGCGACACATCAAGAAAGCAAGCTGGTTCACCCCTGCACTCCAAGAATTCAAGCGGTCCTGCCAATGACTCGAAAATACATGGAGGAACAACAAAACCCCAGAAACACGCTCCACCTACAGAGCAGCCACCACAGCACATCAGCACGTCATCAAACCACAAAAAAGAACTTCCTCCAAGACAGAATCCTCACCAACGCCAACTCCAAAGAACTCTTCTCCATCATCAAGGAATTCGCCAGAGCCGGCAGCGAAACAACAGACGTCCCACCCTCCCAAAACCTCTGCAACAGACTCAGCACCTTTTTTCACCTCAAGATTCAGACGATCTACGACAACTTCGACAACCAAGACCTCTGCACCGCTCCAGCTCCCTCCCCCAGCGACCCCACCCAACAGACCCTGCTCACTTGGACCCCGCTCACAACAGAAGACACCTTAAAGACCGTGAAGAGCATCCACTCTGGAGCACCCTCAGACCCCTGCCCACCGCACATCTTCCACAGAGTCACCACGGCCATCGCACCTGAACTACGCCGGACGATCAACTGCTCCCTCGAAACCGCCACATTCCCTGATGACTGGAAACATGCCGAAGTCAACCCCTTCCTGAAGAAGCCCTCTGCAGACCCGACGGACCTCAAGAACTTCAGGCCCATCTCCCTGCTTCCATTCGCAGCCAAGGTCATCGAAAAGGAAGTCAACACCCAGCTAGCAAACTTCATCGAAGCTAACAACATCCTGGACATCTCCCAATCCGGATTCTGCAGCAACCACAGTACCAAGACCGCCCTACTCGCCGCCACCGACGACACCTGCTCCCTCCTCGACCAGGGCCAAACAGCAGCCCTCATCATCCTGGACCTCTAAGCTGCCCTCGACACTATCTCCCACTGCACACTAGCCACCAGACTACACGATGCCAGCAACCACGGAAAGGCCCTTGACTGGATATGCTCATTTCTCACAGGCAGAACTCAGCGAGTCAGACTCCCGCCCTTCCTCTCGGAACCTACAGAGACCAGATGTAGAGTGCCCCAGGGATTCTCCCTCAGCGCCACCCTCTTTAACATCTACATGGCCCCCTCGTAACCTTAGTCAGAAACCACGGGCTAGACATCGTCTCCTACACCCACGACACTCAGCTCCTCCTCTCCCTCACCAAAGAACCCAACATCACCAGGCACAACTTCCAAGACGGGATGAAAGCCATTGCCACCTGGATGAAGAAGAGCTGCCTGAAACTCAACTGCAAGAAAACAGAAGTCCTCATCCTCGGCTCACCCCATCCACCTGGGACGACACCTGGTGGCCCCCCACCCTTAGAAGCCCCCCCACCCCGACGGACCACGCACGAAACCTCGGCATCATACTAGACTCATCACTCACCATGAACCGCCAGATCAACGCCGTGTCCTCAGCCTGCTTCAACACCCTCCGCATACTCCGAAAAACGTTCATATGAATCCCACCCGAATCCAGAAAAATGGTCACGCATGCCATCATCAGTAGCAGACTGGACTATGGCAACACTCCCTATGCCGGAATCAACAAGAAACTACTTCGCAAGCTCCAGACCGTCCAGAACGCTGCAGCCAGACTGATCCTAGACATCCCCCGCCACCACCACATCACCCAACACCTCCGCGATCTCCACTGGCTCCCCACAAAAGAAGAATATTCTTCAAGCTCTTCACTCACGCTTACAAGGCTCTCCACAACATCGGACCAGTATACCTAAATGACCCCCTCTCCTTCCACGCACCCAGGAGACACCTCCGATTGGCTGACCTCTCTCTGGCCACCATCCCATGCATCTACAAGACCAGACTGGGAGTAAAGTCCTTCTCCTACCTCACAGCCAAGGCCTGGAATGACCTCCCCCTTCACCTCCGACAAACTCCCACACTGCCCCAGTTCAGGAAGGACCTCAAGACCTGGCTCTTTGGATGACCCCAGCACTCATTGGAGCCGCCCCCCCCCCTCAGCTCCTTGAGACCCTCGCGGGTGAGCAGCTGCGCTATACAAACAATGACGCCCAGACAGCTCTTCATGCCAAGCCGACCACTGGCCGTGACACTCTCCTTGCTCCCCATCCAACGTGAATGGGACTCTTGGCACAAAACTTGAGAAAGTAACATTTTAGTGGGACTAATCTGGAACTGTAGCCGACCCGTGCTTCATCATCATTGGCCTGAATTTTTTACTTTGACCCGGTCCAACGTGACCGTGGTTGGCGATTTATGCTTTTAGGCACTATTTTTCAGTTTATTCTTTAAAAATTCATAACTCCGGTTCTAGTGATTGGATTATTGTCATTTTGGTCTTGTTTTATTTATAAAATTAGGGTGGGGTAGGTTTTGGGTGGTGTTTTCACTGTTTTACGGTTTGAAGTGTTGCACATATACTTTACACATTGCCTCTCAGTTAAGCCTGACTGCTCTGTGCCAAGCTACCAGAGGGTTGAGCAATTGTTAAATTGGGGTTTGTTTGTGCTTTACCCTGACTAGAACTGTGGTTGCTGCTTGACCAGGGCTCACACTCCAGTCAACCAGTAAATCAATTTCGAACATACACTTTGAGTCATCCAGAATTTTCACATTTCTCTGGCTCACCTCAGGATCAGACTCCAGACCTTTTGTCACTCTGCTGGGCCAAGTTAATTACCCTGCTCCCCAGCAGAAGGAACAAAGGCCTCCCCACACAAAAGGAGTAATTAACAGTGTTTCATTCAGCTGCTGAGGAGGAAGGTGTGGAGAAGAAAATCTGCATCTTTTAATTAGCTGTCACACTGTACCAGGGTTGGGACAGCCCAGGCCCACTGAATAAAGGAGGAGGCCCAGACCTCTGGAGTCAACACAGGAGGGGGCTCACCTTTGACATTTTGGTGGTAAACTCCCTGGCATTGATGTCAGCGAGGGTCGGAGCTGAGGTTCCCAGAGGAGATGTAAAAAGCGACCACTTGACAGCACCATCTTGAATTGTCCCAGCATGCTGTGCAGGGGGGTTGGGACAGCGGTTGATGGGTAGTGTGGCACCCTATGATTGGTCAAGAGGGCGTGGTTTCTAGAATTTGCCACCACCATTTAAATTGTCTTGAACAAGGGAGAGAAAGAGCCGTTAGAGTTGGATGCTGTAATTCAGCGACAGCTGCAACATCATGGAAAGCTGGAAGGACAAACCCCAGATGCCCTAATGGACTAAGGACTCTGCCCACAGCTGCCCCCTAGGTCCAGTAGGTCTTTCCAAGACCTGTGAGTCTGTCTCCCTTACACCCCCTAAGGACCAGTTGAGGGGAACATCTGGACTGCTGTGCCCTAGTAGGAGGACAGGAGCATAAGAAACAAAGGAAAGGAGGAAAGCTGGTGCAGGGAGCCAGTGGAACCTGCTCCCTGCAGAGCACACCGCTTTGGAGACCAGCAGGCCTGTGGGCAGGGAGATTCAAACCGCCGGCTACTACGCCCGGAGAGAAAGATGCTGGCTAGGTCAGGAGTCAGCATCTGCAGCCAGGGCTGGGCTCTCTGTGCTGCCCTAAGGAACCTACATGCTGGGCTCCCCGTGTAGGACCAGGCACCCTTAAAAAAGAAGAAGGAAAGAAAAAGGGGTGCAACACAAGGCTTCATGCCAGTCAGCAAATACGGCCAGTGACACTAATATAAAATTCACTGCTCCTCGAGGGAATTCCCCATAATACCTTGCGGGGCTTGTTTGGTTTCAAGAATGGTGCTTTGTGGTGGCCCATAAATGGGTAGGGGCACCATCAACCTATAAAAAAAGGTGATTGGGGGCTGCAGGAGGGCAGAAGCTACCTTGCTTCTGAAAAGCATGCCCCTGTTAGAAATGGGGTTTCTGGTTGGCTAGGGTATGCACCTAAGCCAGGCAGAACCCACCACTCTAGTTAGGACAAGGGAGTTACACACTCAAAATAACCCCTGCTCACCCCCTTGGTAGCTTGGCAGAGCAGTCAGGCTTATCCCAGAGGCAATGTGTAAAGTGTTTGCGCCGCACACAGACACACACACCAGTGACACACTAGGCACACCACAAAAAGAGACTCCACACAGTGGTATATTAGAAATATCACTTTGTATTATACATGAAACACTTTGTATTATACATGAAACACTTCAGACCATCATCACATGAATCACTGCACCACCAGGCGCTTGTCATAAGGATGCATAAACCATAAATCGTCACCACTTTGCCATTGGGCAATTCATCATAACACATGTATTGCGCTGAAGCAAGGCTTCTCAGTTGCCCTAGTCATCAGGAAACAACACATTAGCCATAGTGTCATATCATCTCATGCATCACAATTACTCTGCCACCATTAGGCAAAATATAATCCCAAAATATCCTTTCTTCATAGCCTTTAGGCCATGAGACATGCTGCTGTTTAGGGTGGAGACCTAATCCCTACGAGTTTCAGCGCGCTTGCAGCCAGTTCCAGATCGGGGGCCCATCCTGGGCCTGCCCACAATGGCCACAAGCATTAGGATGGGGTGCCCCTCCACCCCCTACTTGTGAGGTGATCCCCAGGGAGCTGCCCACGAGTGCGGAGCAGCTGCTACCTAATGCACCTAAGCGACTGAGGCTGCCCGCGACCACGCGGTGCAGCCTTCGTTACCCGATGAGCATGGCCCGCAGTGCCCGCAGCTTCTGGCAAGGTCGGAGACCGCCTCAAGACCCGCCGTGGCCTCAAGAGTCCTCTCTGGTCTTCTTCAGCGGTACTGGAGCAGACTCTGGTAAGCCCCCAGGGACTCCTCAACTTGGGGCAGCCTCGCGGACAGCGGCAGACTCTTCCTCTGCTAGAGGCAGCACAATCCTGCTCTGGGTCTCTGGACATGGATCCTGGTTGCTATGGCAACCCGCCGAGGCTCGGCAAAGCTTCTTGTGCGGCTTTGGCCGCATTGACTAGAACACCGCAGCACTTTCGGTAGCGAAGGTCAGCGACCTTAGCTCTCTGCGTGGCAGCTGCTGGTAGGAGCCCTTCGGGTGCGTAGGCACAGCGCTCTCGTCCATAGGTGCACAGAAACGCGCACCGGTTGCCAGATGGGAGGGGGAGAGCCCTTCCTCAACAGCAAGCTCTCCCCTCCTGGGGCTCCACACACAAGGGGCCCTTCATCAGCGCCCTCTACGTGCTTTCTGCAGCACACAGCGCTCTAATGCTGATTTCAGCCCAGTAAAGCTCTCAGCCTGTCTCCACCGCAGAGACAAATACAGGTCACATGAAGCGCTCACCAACGTTCTACTGGCCTGGACCAGGGGCCTCAGCAGCCCTCCTCGGAGATCACTGGGGCACACCAGCCAGGTGCACACAGGTAGGCCAGCACAAGGGTTCCCTAGGCAAAGTGGGGGTCCCTCTCTTAGCCCAACAGGCAGCAGGTCTGCCCTCCCAGCAGTCCAGTCCAATGGCGGCTCCTCCTGGCAGTCCTCTGGCCAGGTGCAGTCCAAGCAGTGTCTTATTCTTTTACATGGGGTCACAGCCCCTTCACTTATAGTCCAAATGTCTTTGTTCTGGGGGCCCCAAAGTGCTGTCTTAAAAGGTTCTGGACCCTTGGCTGGAGTCAGAATGTGCTTCTCCCTGCTTAACTGATTGTTTCACCTGATCCGACTTAGAGCCCCACAGAGCCGTGCAGTTCTAAACCTAAGGCTTAATCGGATCTGACGTCGAGCGGTGCAGATCCCGTAGAGCCACACTGCAAAGCTCCTGACTGGAAGCCTCAGCAGATCTGGTACAGAACCTTGCAGAGCTGCGCAGCTCCTGACTTAAAGCCACACCAAATCCCACGGGTAGCAACATAGAGTGACGCAGAGCCCCACAGAGCTGCACTGTCATCACATCAAAGTTCTGAAGGTAAAACGTCCAGTGAGACAAACCTGCTCCTGTATCCAGCCCATTCTCCTTCACACTTGGCCTGAGCTAGTGACTTTGCCCCGGTCCAGTGCAACTAGATCCCCACATCCCCAGTGCATCTTTTTAGAACTACTTTTAACCATAAATGTTAAAAATGCATAACTTAGGTACTACTTATTGATTTGTTTTAGTTTGTTGTAGTACTCTGTTTTTCTAAATTGACATGAGATTTTTCTTGTGCTGTGTTTTTTTAATTATTGTGTTATTAGTGTTTGAGTGCTGCATAAATACCTTGCACATTTTTGGTTTCGTGCCACCCTACCAGAGAGATAAGCACAGGTTGATTTAGTGACTTTTGTGGTTCAGCCTGACAAGAATTGTGATTATTATTTGAAGTGGATTCTCACTCCTTTCAACCAATAATCCAATTTCTTAGAGTTTTGTATTAGTATGTCCCTCTCTAATCCAATTCTTCAATTTCCCTTAATCCTCCCCTTTTTGGATTAATCATTCCCTATTTTCCCACCACTTACCCCTGTCCCTCCCAAATGTACTGTTACATACTATACTTACATATGGATTTACTAGGGCAAAGATCTCCATACAGAAAATAAAGAGGCAGAGTTGGAGATCACTGGCTGGATGTTTGTGAATTGCGTTTTGAAGTATTGTACGTACCCCGAAATACCTTGTGGGAATAGGACCTACATTTTAATCACTGTATATTTGTAGTAAATTTCACAGTAAAAGACACATTAGTGATGCTAGAATAGGGTTGACCAGTACTTGCAGTCATCTTAACTGACAAAAGCATGGTCAGAATTGTCAGAAAATTGTCATTGCAGTTGGCACCTCTTGAGCACGGTCAGGGGGTGTATAGGCATGGGGTCTAGGTTGCCCTCTAACCCAATTGTGGTTGCTTGCAATAGACGGTGTCAGAAGAACGTGAGATTGCAGTGCTCTGAATCAGATACATTTAATTATCCCTAAATCCACACTATATTTCCTCCAATGGCCCTAGAGGGGATTCGGTTCACAGTTGGTGTTAGACAAGAAAACAAAAACTGATTTCTACTCGTTTTTCCTATTTCGCATATGCACTGCATTTTACAGCACACATAGAAAGCAGGACAATGTTAAAGGATAGTTTTTGTACTGGAAGGGTTCCTTCCAGTACAAAAACTATTGCTTCCAGAACGCACTCACCCTTGCACTATGGCGCAAGGGTTTGTGAATTGGCACATGCCATTGCCAGCCTAAAATGGACCAGTGCAGGAAGAGAGGATAGATATGACGTTGTTCTGCTCTCTCCCTTTATCGCAACACATAAATAAATTGTAAATCTTGGCCTTAATGTGTTGACAAACAGCCAGTTGACTACAAATACAAAACATTCAAATTGTATTCGAGTTAGTGTAAGGCCAGTGAAGAAGAGATACATCCAATTTTCGCATGGGACGCATTGATTAATATCGGATGAGAAGGTCTTGATAAATGGGTGACTGTTTGGGAAGTTGTCTGTATATGCCTGGACGGGTGATTCAATGATGCTTTGATTCAATCAGTGCTCGTCTGCAGTTCTAATGAATGATTACAGCATATCACTAATGCCAACAGCTCACGCACGACACGGGATGACCTGATTGTAGTGAACCAACGAAGGTGGTGGGTGGAAAGGAAATGGTGATCTCGCTCACGCATGCACAAACGCGCTCGCGTACGTACACGTGCCGCTCTATTTCTTATTGACCAATGTACGTTAGGGATGTAAAGCATGTCTGAGAACATAGAAATAGGTCATGAACCCTAATCTCTGTGTCTATTGCAAACTAGGGGCTGGGCTTCAGTATTGTTGGAGGAAAGGACAGCATTTATGGCCCCATCGGAATCTATGTCAAGACCATCTTTCCAGTGGGAGCGGCTGCTGCTGATGGGAGGCTGCAAGAAGGTAAAGTGCGATTATGTGGCACCCGAAGTGTTTTGGGGAGCAATATGCATCAGAGACCAAAATGTATCTCGTCAGGTATTACACTTCATCCTTAATTGACCACTCCCTGCATCGAACCTTTAGCTAAAATGTTAAATCCGTCTTAAACATATCAAGCAATTAACGAGTCGAACTAGCTCAGCTTGGTTAACTAGTTAATACAATATTCCCCCCAAATGAGTACAAAACATATCTATCGCCTGATGTAATTAGGTTTTCGCAACAGCCAGCATCGTGGAGTGAGGCACTGCACTATTCAAAAGAAAAGTATATGTCAACATTCAGAACTGGCTCTATTACTGAAATATCTCCATGAGGGATCCAATCTATTCATTTTCTACACCTAGTGCTGCGCAAATCCAACTCCAGTCCCCTATGTGTTTGAAACGTGCAGCTACTATAAAAGAGCTGAATAAGTTCCTGTGAGTAAACACTATGATTTGCATTAAAGCGCATCAAAGCTTCCATTGTACTTAGCGCTTCCAGCCTTTTGAGGCAGTGTAATACTTCCTCTTTAACTGTTTAGGAAACATGGGCACAATGTATAAGTCGAACAGCCTCCAACTAGAACTGGCGTTGTTAGAAATGGGGTTTCTGGTTGGCTAGGGCATACACCTAAGCCAGGCAGAACCCACCACTCTAGTCAGGGTAAGAGAGTTACACACCCAAGATATCCCCTGCTCACCCCATTTGGTAGCTTGAAAGAGCAGTCAGGCTTATCCCAGAGGCAATGTGTAAAGCGTTTGTGCAACACACACACACACCAGTGACACACTAGGCACACCACAAAAGAGACTGCACACAAGGTTATATAAAAATAGCCTTTGTATTATGTACACGTAAGACACATTAGACCATAAATCACTGAGTAGCATGTAAAACATGTTTAGACCACATAACCTATCACTGCGCCACTAGGCGCTTGTCATGAGCATACCAGTTAGACCAAATACCACTTTGTACTGGGTGAAACACATTAGGCCACAACACATAAATCACTGCACCACTTGGCGCTGGTTTGAAAGGGGCCCATATGGGGACACAACAGACCATAATCACATAAACTCTGTGCCACTAGGCACTGGTCATGAGGATGCATAAACCCCATACGATCATAATGACATATAACATTGTGCCACTAGGCATTTGTCAGGAAGATAAATAAATCATAAACCATCATCATTTTGCTTCAGCTTGGCCATAAGCACACGAGGCAATGGTCATCAGGTCATCTCACTCATAAGTCATAATCCATATGAAGCAATTTTGGGAAGGGAAACAAGTAAATCACCACCTGCCCCTCTGTAACAGGGAATACGGTAATTACCTCTCCCGGCGAGTCTAGCTTCACGAAGTGCAACTGGCTACCAAGGCGCAGTGCAGCTGCGTAGACCAATGCGTAAAGGGGGGGGGGAAGAACCCGGCCACTCTGCTTAGGCTAATGGAGCTCACTGAGCCTCCGTGGCGTTAGTAACCGCACGGCGGTGTGAGAAATGAAAGATAATGCCCCCGTAGCAGCTGCCCACGGTCGTGCGGCGCAGCTCCAAAGATTTGCCAGGGCTTAACTTCCCCTCCAAGATATACCACTGGGGAGGCCTCACGGGGCCCTAGCCTCCAGGCCTCAAGCGGCTGCCCGCGAGTCCGTAGCACAGCCAGGACGACGTTGTGCAGCTCGGCCTCTGTTGTGGCTACTTGGCCGGTACTGAGCCCTCGCAAGGCTCAGGGCTCACCTGCTCCTTCGCGGTCTCAGTCTGCTCTGCTTCTGCTACTACAGCCGGGGTCCTGCTGGGCGGGGCTGCGACGGACTGCGGTTTGCTTCTCTGCCTCGGAACGTTGCTATGCAACGCTGGTGGTTCCCATTCCAAAGGGAGGGGCTGCTGAAGGGTGAGATTTCGCAGTGCGATTCTGCAACGAGCAGCCCGCGCTTCCCTCGTTCTCTGAGGCAGAAGCAGCCCACGTCTTGGGCTCGGCCACGGAGGTTCAAATGCTCACCAGGCGCTACTTGTTTTCTTAACAAAGGATTGAAGCGCTCACCACGTGCTGAGAAGAAAACAAGAAGCGCTCCCCATGCGCCTCACTGGAGAATGTTTCAGGGGCAGAACACTTCACTCCTCAGGCGCGGGGCTGTAAAATAAAAGCACTCTACATGCACTTGCTTCTTTTTGCGCAGATAAAGGCGCCAGGACAGTCCATAAGGTAAAGCACCAAGACAGTTAAAATATGTAAGGCACTAGGAAGGCTTTGATGTCCCTGAGTCTTCCAACAACCGGAGGCAAGCACACACAAGTCCTTCGAGAGTTCCTTCCCAAGCAGGATACCACAGCAGGGCAAAAAGAGTCAGTCCTTTTCCTCCACCATAGACAAACGCAGCAACTGCAGGCCAACCCACCCGTCACCCAGAAAAGGCAGCACTCCTCACACAGTCCTTCGCTCTTCTTCTTGGCAGGGTCCTCTTGTTCCTTGAAGTAATCCAAATTCATGGGGTTTTGGGTCACATACTTACACCCTAAAATGTCTTTGATGTCTTTGTAGCAAGGGTCTCTGAACCCAGTCCAAACCAGTTCTGCATTCCCTGGTGCAGCATGACCACAGGGGGCGGAGACAGCATTGTGCATAAGGAGACCCAACCTTTTCAAGTGTAAGTAGCACTCCTCCCACCAGAATAAATGCAGAGCAGGTCTATTCAGCCTTGTGCTGAGTCACCGAGGCAAGGCAGGGCACACTTCAACCCCCCTCAGTGACTGTCTAGAGTGAATGCACATCTCAGCTCCTGTCACCCACACACCAGACACTGAATACACAAGCAGCAAGAGGCACACAGAATAGTGAAGTAAGAAAATGCTCACTTTCTAAAAGTTAAAAAAAAAGAGGGGTAAGGACCTAAGAAGACAGATACCAGGAAGGGCCGTATACGATAAGTACAAAGAGGGGGAACCTGGTATACTGATTAATTCATACAATTTCCTTACTGCAACAATCACACCATATTATTTTGGGTGATTAGGTCATTTATTTAACCTTTCTTTTTTGAAAAAAACTTTTTATCTTTTTTGAATAGGACTTTCCATCCTTCCAGTCGAACACATATCAAAAGACAATTCCAATATTTACAAACATTTACATATTTTTACAACATTTACCACAATATACATTACAAACATTTATCACAAACAAAAATATATTACATAAACCAATGTATCATTTATAATCTGATCAATACAAATCAATTCTTTGCGACTCATAGAAACAGATTAATTCTCAAAGCCTGAGAACACGATTTCATTTAGTGTTCATCAGTATCTCTTCAGTATTGGTCTCAATGCCTATTACTGTATTTGAGACGATAAAATTTATCGCACTATCTCCATCCCTCGGTATTCCGTAATTCTGCCACTCCGAGCCTGATCTGCAACAAATTGCTGAGGCCAAGTTTATTTTCAATCAGCAACGGTTCTCTCCCAACAGCGCGACCTCGTCTCAAAGAGGGGCCGAAAATACGGATGTACAGAATGAGACAGATTGGCCCACGCATGCGACAGGGGGTGTGCAAGTTATTGACCGTTGAAAAGCCGTTCTTATAAAATTGAGGTTCAACATAGTCGGTTCCCTCATAATTCAGACAGCAGCCAGGTTGATGAAAACCCTTCATGAGCAGATTGCACCAATGTGTTATAACTAAGAAGCCCTGATGAGAGCCCCCGGAGGTCCCCTGGGGCTTGAAATGCGTAGGCAATTACAGTAATAGGCATTGAGACCAATACTGAAGAGATACTGATGAACACTAAATGAAATCGTGTTCTCAGGCTTTGATAATCCACTGACCATGAAGACTAGACAACATACCATGATGAGATCAACAGAAACTATTTGCCTTTAATAAAACCAAAAAAAAGAAGACAAATGTTAGATATGTAGATATAACAGGCAGTAAATATGAGAACAGCAGAAGAAGAGGATGGTTTAAATTCTAGAAAAGGAACATAGTCAGGCTAAACAGATATAATAAACAGAGCTTCATCAATTAGCATGAGCACCAACATCGATTTTTTTCTACCCTGTGATGTTGAATAAAATCCTTTAAAATGTTAGGATCTGTGTACGTAGTAGATTTGTCTTTTGCCTTTAAAAAACAAGGATGCACAAAAACATATCTAGCATTCATGGTCTTAAGTTGAGATTGCAATGCCAGAAACTGTTCCCTTTGCTTAGCAGTCGCAGTTGACACATCCTGTGAAGAATAGACTGTATTTCTGGATTTTGTGACTTGGCAGCAGAGACGATCTCCATCAAGTCTGTAAATTACAGAAAGAGTATGATAATACCGCTGGGCTTGGATTTAGATGACGCTGAGGATTTTGGATGTAGACGATGACCCCTTTGTACACTAAACAGTGATCTGGTATCAATGCAAACAATCTTCGGATTTATTGATTGGAGAAAAGAGATCATGTCAGGGCCTTCTGCCCCTTCTAGAATACCATATAATCTGATGTTATTTCTCCTCTTTCTATTTTCCAAGCCTTCTGTTGCCTTCTTGAGCAGTTCAACGCCCTTTGCCACTGAGAGACAGCAAGGACAGAATCCTCAATATCGCTAATGCGTTGTTCCATAGTGGACATTCTTTTTTCAAGTGAAGACCCCCGCTCCAGTAGACATTCCATTGTAGCACAAGTGTCAGCTACAAAAAGTCATAAGGCTCTCAGTTAAATCATTAGTCAATGAAGATGGGAATTTAGGCGGAGAGTCCACATCTTTTACCATGATTGGCGGAGATTTGTGCGAGGAATCCAGACAGATGAACTTAATAGACAGTTTTAATATTAACTCATTTAATTGTCCCCGTAATGTGAGGAAAATACCAGCAAGCTGTAATGAAGTAGACAAATGATAATGTGTGATTATTCAAAGTCCCGTACAAGTATTAGCTTAGAAAGTAACAGAAGAGATGTAAAGCGATAATGGTTTATGATGTAACCATCAGAGGAGAGGAAGCGGTGACCATGAATTTTTTCAGAAAAACTGAGCTGCTCATTATATTGTATCTACTGGAAAAGATGATTTTGTAGAAGAAAAGACATAATAGTAATAAATATTTATCCATTTGACAGAAAGGAAACTGCCTTTATACTTTTATTGAGCATGCAGCACCCATAACGAGAAAATTCAGTGGCTCCTCAGTGATATGCATGAGTTGGTAGAGACAAAATGAAATGGCAGGCACAATGCTCCATGAGCAAGAAACTAGTTAAGTTTATCATTTTACTGGGAGAAAATCTGGGCCTATGTGTGTGCATTCAATGAAATAGATGGGACATTACTAAAGTCTTTTTGAGAAAGTGGGTTGTTAGTTGACTGAGGTGTTAGCCCTGTCAAGCAACAACCACAATCCCTTGCAGAGTGAACTACAAAAAGTCACTAAATTAACCTGTGCTTTATCCTGGGTAGCTTGGCACAAAAAGCAGTGAGGCTTAACTTAGAGGCAATGTGTAAAGTATGTATGCAGCATACTAACAGTAAGAAACAGTAATAGAGTGAAAACACAACACAAGAAAAATCCCAAACCCATTTAGAAAAACAGAGTACATTTTAATAAATTATTTGACACCATACAACAAAAATCCAATCAGTAGTACCGAAGTTTTGAATTGTTAAAGTTTTTAAGTGAAATCTAGCACCTAAAAGATCAAAGCGCCAACCCCGGACATCTAGTTGTGCAAGACTGGGTCAAAGTTGAAAGTTAAGGCCGACCGCGATGGAGTGCGGTTCGGATACAAGAAGTGAATTGGGCCCGGTCAGAGATTACCTTTGGATTTAGAAAAATTCTTGAAGAAAAATGTCTGAGAAGGTAAAGTTCAGCAGGGCAAGGATGCAGGAGGTGTCTGTGGAGGGAGCGTTGTTGTCGGATGGCCTTGGGTCAAAGCCGAGGTGAAGATTTCTACGTTCAGACTCAGTCACTGCAATGGAAGTCAAAAAACTCCATCGGGACGAAGCAGAGGGCTGCAGCCGAAGACAGTTCCAAGAGGTCGGATACCCCTTTGTCGAAGGACCGCTGAAATGGATTTGTCAATCTGCCCAGCGATGCACCTTGGACTGATATGCAGGCAGGTTTGTTGCGGTCACTTCCTGGTTCTCATGGAACTTTTTGGCCAAATTTTGTCCAAGTCCTTCATTTTGTAAATTGCCCATCTGCCACCTTTAACATCACTACCAAGGTTTCAGGACTGGTGGGACATCTCTTGGGGGTTCAGGACTCACTCAGGCTGGGTCCAGGTGTGGGTTCATGATGGTAGGATCCTTTTATGTCCCTGTGGCTCTGAACAGGAGGCCAGCAAACTAGCTATTGGAGTCCCATATGGCAATCCTGGGTGCAGGTGAAGATGCAGGGCTCAACAGCCGCTGACCTCTAAGGGTTCAAGGCAGGCTCCAGGCAGAAAAGCAGTCCTTCCAGGTACAGCAGCAGTCTGTCAGAGTGCACAGCAGGTCACAGCAGCAGGCAGTCCTCTGAGAGTCCGTCCGCAGGTCAAGTAGTGAACTAAAGAGTGGGCCTGAAGGTCCTATTTTTATACCCTAGTGCCCTTCTTCTCGAAGGTGGGAGAAGTTTCTGGAAAAGTTCTTTGAAGTGCATGGAATGTCCTGACTCTCCTGCCCTGGCTACAAGGTAGCTGCAGTGACAACATAGGGTTGTTAAGCCCTTTGTGTGAAATGCAGAGCACAGGCTATTCAGGGGTAAGTAGGACTGTGCTCAGCTCCGCTCCCCCCATCTTGCTGGTTGATGGCCCATTGAAGCACAACTAATTCCTCTATTGTATGACTGCGAGGAATTCACAAAAGTCTTAACTGTCAGCTACATATAGTCAAGTGATCCAAGACAAGCTGCAGGCCCAAAAGGCCAAGGGAAGGAAAATGCCAACTTTCTAAAAGTGTAATTTTCAAAATTGTAATGAAAAATTCGACTTTACCATTAAAAAGGGGTTGTCATTACAATTTCATAGGAACTGAACATGACATGTCTACCTGCTCTCAATTAGGAATAACAGCTTTTTGAATGTAATAAGCTATCCCCAATGTTATTCTATGGGAGGGGTAGGCCTCACAGTAGTGAAAAATGAATTTGGGAGTTGTTCACTACCAGGACTTGCAAAACTTATAAGTGTATGGTCAACCTTTCAATTACACAGCACCCTACCCTATGGTCTACCTACGGCCTTCCTTAGCGGTGACTTATATGTAGTAAAAGAGGAGGTTAAGGCCTGGCAAGTGGGCTTAAATGCCAAGTCGATATATCAGTGTAACACTGAATTCAGACTTCAATGGCAGGCCTGGGACATGTTTTATAGGGCTACTTAAGTGGGTGGCACAATAAGCGCTGCAGGCCCACTGGTAGCATTTAATTTACGCGCCCTGGGTACATGGTATACCACTCTACAAGAGACTTCCAAGTAAATTAAATATGCAAATTGGGTATAAGCCAATTTGACCATGTTTTAGGGGGGGAGCACAAGCACTTTAGCACTGGTTAGCAGTGGTAAAGTGAACAGAGTCCGAAGGCCAACAAAAATGAATTACGCAAAAATTGGAGAGTAAATGGCAAAAAGTGACCCTGCAGAGAGTGCCAGGTCCAACAATCTTCTAGAACATTGTCTCTTTAATGAATGCTTACTTTATGCAATTTGGCTCCAAGCGTCCTAGCACATCTTCTATTCATAAAATACAGAGTGTGAAACAAGTTTCCTTCCTTCTTTTTACTTCCGAAGTGTGGGGCTGAAGAAATATAGTACCCTATAAAACAAATGTTCAGCTATGCACTTTTTTGTGCTGCAAAACCATGCAATGTCAATGTGTTATTCTTGCAGGTGATGAAATTCTGGAATTGAATGGAGAGTCCATGAATGGATTAACCCATTATGATGCTTTGCAAAAATTTAAGGTGATGCCCGATCCATTTTATATCCTGTTTATAGAAAAGTGCTTCTGGTATCAAGTTTTTAATGTTTACATGACATATTTTTTTATTCTAGCAAGTGAAGAAAGGGTTACTCATGCTGACAGTGCGCACTGGCCTGGGCACACCTCACTCTGCTTCAGGCTACCTCTCCTCCCAGCTGTGCCGCTCCTTAAGCTCCAGTTCCTGTGCTATGAAGGAAAACTGCCCTTTGATATCTGGTACCTCTCCTTGTGTGTCAAATGCCATTAACCCCAATGACAGGGTCTTGATGGAAGTCACTTTGAATAAAGGTAAGAACTGAAGAAGCATTCCAGATCATCTGCCTAATTACGCAAGCAAATACTGTTTTGAATGAAAACCAAGCATGCACAGAACATGTCTTGGTTGGTCTTGAGCTGTATTAGATGTTTTGAGTTGCATAAATTTTATGTGTTAGTGCCGTCTGCTAAGGATGTTAGAATAAAGCTGCTGTTAATTGCCCATCCTGCATGTGTGGGCCCACACCAAAGGCAAATGCACATAATAAGGGAAAAGGCAATTAACAGTGCTTAATGTCCTGCCTCATGATGGTAATAAGGCTTTTAGCACCTCACAGATCACAGCTTATTGGTGGAAAGAGTGGATAATATGCACAGTTGGCAACTGCCTGAAGAAACAACAACTCTGCTTGAAAGCCTCACTTGCATCAATTTTGGTTCTTCCCTATAAATTACACATATTTTTAGATTCTTCTCTCTTTATGTCTTATGCTCAGCCATTGCAGATGATATTGATAGTAGTGCATTAGTGTCCCAGGCAGATGAAGCAGAAGTGAAGTGGATAATGAAGTGAATGAGAGTGTCTTAATAGAGTTATAGCTTCTAACTGCTCATGGACTCCCCCCAGAGGTGAATTACAGAGGCAGCTGGGTCTCTGGACGAATGGTTGAAGTAAATGTTATGTCTCTAGAAACATGGTAGGTAGGAGAGAAAAAACAAGGGCTAATGTAAGGGTTAATACAAAATGCAGAATGCATGCTCATGAAAAGCTGGCATTCAACAGTCAATCATTTCATGTTGTTGGCGCCGAAGTGTGTAAAAAACGACATTGATTGTTAGAATAGGTAGCTGGACAATGAGTAGAAGGGGCACTGAATGTTTCTATTTTTACATCGGAGATAGAGGATTTGTCTGTGAATGGAGGCCAGATGCCTTATGTTTTAGGCGTGTTTCAGACCATGTAGAAGTTTGTGTTGAGGGAGCAGGTTTTTCTGTATCTGAGCCTTCAGGTATAATCATTTTAAAAAAAATACCACTGGTCGTATGGACCTTTGCTCATCGACAAGGAGAAATAAGGAGCGATCATCTACATAGCAATAAATCGATAGACTTTCAGTTCTGTCAATAAAGAGAATTAGTGTGAGTTAAAGGGTTTTTGTTTTTCAAATCTTTCAGTTTTTCATTTATTTATTCATTTGGTACTAATCTTTGGATTTCATCATTTAAAGTTAACATAATCCAACAATCGATATTTGATAAAAAAAAGAATAAAATGTTTGTTAGAATTACAGCTAATATAGTAATAGTACAACAAGCATGTTCCACAAAGGAAATTTCCTATTCTAAATAAGCTGGCATAATGAGAGAAAAAGGTGTAAGCTCGAAACCCAATGAAGAGTTCTGATGAGAGAGAGAAATCTCTGTGCAACTATAAAGCCTTTGCATTATAAGCTGGGAATTATTCATAGGTCAAAAATATCAGTAGACAATTCAGTAAAATCTAAGTAAGGCAGCCTCTCATGAAGAAAAGGCAACAGAAACCTAAAGGCGGGAAGGAGAGTCAGGGAAGGAATCCTACTCTGCTTCAGGAACATGCACTAATATAAACACACAAAGTCTATGTTGCAACATTATTTTCTTTCTTCTTCTGAGTCCTCCAATAGAATATCAGCAAACTCCTGGGAATAAGCAAACTCCCCAGTTTTTCAGAGGTGCTCAATAAGCTTTCAGACATTGAACCTTGAAAAGTTACATTATTAATGTTTTGCAGTTCAGACAGCTCTTCCCATGAAACATTCTTCCGGTCACCTCCTCGTCTTTGAGTAAGAACTCACTATCAGTTGTCAAATACATAACAAATTCCTATTCAGATCCAAGAATGGATAAACAGCCTTGACTCTCTAAACTGCAAACTTTCCCCAGCAAGCTCAGCTAAATCTCTAGGGATCTCCCTGGACACAAGACTTAACATGAGCTCTCACATAAGCTCCAATGCAAAAGACGCCTTCTACAGCCTAAAACTCCTCAACAAAATCAAGCCTTCCATACCCCCCAATGACCTAAAAATCGCAACCCAAGCTCTAGTTCTGTCCAGACTTGACTATGGAAATGCCACACTAACTGGGACAGCTAAAACACACATAGCCCCCATGAGAACCACCCTAAACGCAGCAGCAAGAATGGTCACAGACTCCAAGACACACGACCACATCACCCCTGCATTGCAGGACCTAAAATGGCTACCTATTGAAGCACGCTGCTGTTTCAAAACAGCCTGTCTCACCCATAAAGCCCTGCACACAGGCAAACTGGATTACCTCGCAGCCAAACTCACTAAAGCAGGACAATCGAGAAACCTAAGAAGCTCCAACTCACTCCTCCTAATCCCCACCAAAAGACATAAACAAAAAGCCCTCTCCCGCTCTTTCTCAGGGAACGCCCCCAAAATCTGGAACTCTCTCCCTATTCATATCAGGACTAACCCCTCCTTCACGAGTTTCAAGAGACAACTAAAAGAATCTCTCCTCAAACGTCATCTCTATGCCTCTGGACAATAACCACCCTATTTTTTTTTATTTTTCATATTTTTATTTTTATCAATCACTGTAACCTCCAGTATATAGATGTATCATGGTACTTGACTGTTTATGCTTCTATACATGTATGCTGTTGTAAAGCGCTCTGATACCCCTCGGGCCATGTTAGCGCTATATAAAACTCCTAAAATAAATAAAATAAAATAAATATTCACTGGCTAACATAAGGTTTCTGGAAAAATACAAGATGGGAAATTAAAGGGAAAACATTGTGTGCAAATGACTATTCAATGTGGAAAAACAGGCCTTTCAGTATTAATTCATTATTTCTAGCTAACATGGCATGGAGAGTTAAGCTAACTTAAACTCAGCACTTTTTATTCATCTGTAGGCCTAAATTTTTTAAGTATGACTATCTTCTGCAAATTTAGCATTTAACATATGCTTTATTTAAACGTAAGCTTTGCACATTATTAGTAAAAGCATTTTGCACACAAATAAAATTTGTGTCAACAACAGCCTGCCTCTGATTGTTGAAAAACCATCACAACTTCTTTTTCATAAATCTTTACAGTGCACTCTCCTCTTCTGTTGAGTCATCCTTTTTTTCAGAATTTAAATGTAGGCCTGGGCGGAAAACTACGCTACGCTCGCGTAGTTTGCGCAACTACGCGCTACGCGAATTGCACGTAGCACAGTGCAAAAACGCGTAGCGGGCATTTTTTGCTTGCTCGCGGTCCTCAACGTCAAGTTGGCGACCGCAAGCGAGCAAAATGACATCCCGGCGAGACTTTTTCCTCGTTCGCGATCAGCAACATCAAATTGCCGATCGCGAGCGTGGAAAATAAACCTCCCGGCGAGATTCTCAACGCGGGGAGGTCAGGTTTCTCATTGCGAGTGGTCGCGTATGCTCACGACCGCTCGCGATGAGAAACTACCAGCCCGCGTTGAGAAAACTGCTGCTCGAGTACAAATCTACTCGAGCGACAGAAAACGACCGCTTGCACTGTGCAAGATGCCGTTTGCAATGATTGCACAGTGCGGACACGCATCCGGCACTGTGCAATCATTGCGAGCAGCATTTCCTACCGCACTACGCAGTTCGCGTAGTGCTACGCGTAGCTCGCGTAGTGCGAAGTGCACTTCGCGTAGCTGCGCGTAGCGCTACTACGCGGACTACGCCCAGGGTTATTTAAATGTCCTTTAACTTTTTATTTCCTCTAGTCTTTCTCTCTTGCATTTTAAATTCTCCTCTGATTTGTCTTTTTCTTTCTTTATTCTTCTTCCTTGTTATATAGCATCCTTTATATAAACTGTATAAGCATATCAAGCAATTACCATTGATTAGTATAGCTCTCAATCTGACCCTAAAAAGTCCTCCACCCTCTGTTTCAAACCAATGGCCAATGGTAGAAGCTTCTTTGCCTGCGTTCCCTAATACAATAGTGGTTTCTAAAGGTTTTAATTCAGGTTTCAGGTCAGAAATGTTCTTTGCAAATTCCTCTATCTTTCTACTCTTCTTGGGGATGTAGGAACTGCAAAGTTGAACTTTCAGCATTTTGCAGACTCTACCTTTCTCTGCTAACAAAATATCTAAAGCTAATCGATCTTATCACGCCACTAATTCTGTGCTAACATCTAGTAAGGCACCTGATGTACTAGTTGCTAGTTTATCTACTACTGTTGATAGCTTGCTAATCTTCTCATTATTTAAGAATAATCCTGCAGGGGGTATGATTGCTTCAAAAATATCTCCCACTAATTGTGTCCCATCGTTTATACTACATGAATATCTATGGGATGGTGATATTGTTAAGGTATCTATGCTATTTACATGGTACATTTTAGGAAACAACAAAGCTAAACAGTAAACACCCTCCAATCATCTCGTAATTGGAAATAGGGATCCTGTCCAGTCACAAAATACACTCTAGGAATAACTGCCTTTTCCCCTCTTAAGATTTGAACAAGTCTTCCTAAAACTTCAAAATTGTGCTTACAATTCACTAGTCCCAATGTGCCTTTTTCTAACCTGGTTTCTCCTTTTGTGAACACAAAATTTTGCTTTTTGTCGTTTATCTAACTTTAAACTTGGGTACACCATTTTCTTTTTATATCCATATTCTTCTTTCTTCCAAACATTCTTTAAAACATCTTCGTCTTTATTTGCTCTACGAAAAATCTGAGCTCTTCTTTCCTCTAATGTTAAAATTAACATCTTTTCTAATGGGTTCATTAAACAGGTTACATTCTTCTTGTATGCCTTAACAGTGTCTATAACGGTGGGTGATCTAAAGAAATATCATGCAATTTCCAATTCTTTGCTTATGGGTGAGGATTCAGTCTTTTCTTAAGAGAAACTTTGGAAAGAATCATGTCATCATTGGAGAAATTATATTGAAAACGTTCCTGCCTATAAAATAAATTAAGCAAACTACTATACTACATGTAATTGCATATGACAATGGGATAGGATGATATCTCACTTCTTCTGCAGCTGAAGAAGGTAAGTGGGCACAGACATAGCAGTCTTTAGTATCTAAAGCTTGAGTGTATTCCCGAAGTAGTCTAAAATAAACATTAGTTGAAAACTCTTCTTTTGAAGAATCTACAAATAAAGCCTTTCATTTCATCTCATCTATTGTGTGCGCAGGCTTTGTAGAGATGCAGATGTAGACCTAAGTATCTCTATCTCTGTTGTAAAACCCATTCCAACTAAAACGGTTATAATAGCTAATATAACAACTATTAGTGTGACAATAATCACTACTCCACATTTAGCTTTGGTAAGGATATACATGTTTGTCTACAGTCAGACCTTAGTAGAATATAGCAGCAGGCAGGTGCAAACATGCCAAACTTTTAATGATCAACTTACAGTTATTTCTTTGATCTTATGTAAAAAAAATCTTTGTGAGACATCCCTAGCCCTACTCCATCTTCTTCTAAAAGTGTTATACCTACTCCTCCTGCAACCTTCGCCCTAGGGAATTCTTCTGAATTCTTTGTATTCACTTTCGTAAATTGTTTATTGTCACCTTCATTTTTTTCAGTCTTTTGTTTTGTGATTTTAAACAAAGTTTATTATTTGTTGTTTCAATTGATTTGGTTTTGAATTTACTCAGTAGTGCTAGTCTAGTTGTTAATTGTAATGTTTGTTTCAGAAATCTTATTTAATCAATGCTGGTTTTCAGTGTGGCATATCATGGACGTTCAAATATCCTTGACCTCAGTTCATTAGGATTTTGACCTGATGCTTTTGGCACGCTCTCTGCATAGTAAGTCCATTCAGGTGCAAAAATCCAAAACAAGGTACTCTCGCTATCTTGGATCTCCTTGGTGTCATTTGATTTTCTTCTGTTTTGCTTTTACCACTTGATTCTGTCTCTTTAATGATGGTCTGTGGTATACGTTCATCTGACACACCTGATCTCAATTGCCTCCTACCATTTGGCCATTCCGATCTCCTTAGGGGTCTTTCTCTTCTCACACTTGTTCCTTCATCTGGATCATGTAACTGCTCTTTTGATGCTTCAACAGTTCCTATATACTCAGCTCTCAATTCTTCTTCATTAGTGGGTATTTCCACACCACTTTGTGAGATTTCAGGTACCTGTGCAGGTGAGAGGTTTTGCTGTGCTTCACCCCCCCTCTTGTCCTTCAGGACGTACTAGTGCAGGAGATCTCTGATTTGGCTCAAAGAACACTACTTCTTCATACATGCACCTTACTCTCTGAGTGTGTGGAGTATGCATCTAATTTGGTATCCCTGCCCATTTGACAGGAGTGTTGGTAATCAAGATGACCTGGTAGGGGTCTTTCCACCTTGGCTCCAGGCAGGATTTTCACACAGGTTTCTTCACCAAAATCCAGTCACTCACGTTAAGGTCGTGGCACTGCTCCTGATGTGGACTGCAATGACAGCTCCAACCTGGTGTGAAACTGAACACACCACATCAGCTAATCCTTTGCAGTAATAGAGTATCATATCATCTGTGATGTTTACAAGCGCATTTGCAGGTACAGCAGGCAGTCTCATAGCACGACTCATGAGGATTTCAAGAGGTGATAATCCTGTTCTCATGTCAGGGGTGCTTTGAAGACTCATCAAACCCAGTAATAAAGCATCTTGCCATTTCAATGAAGTGATTGCACAGACTTTGACCAATCAAGACTTCAATGTTCCATTTAACTGCTCCACTGTTGCCGAAACCTTGGGACGATAGCTATAGTGTAATCTCTGTTCCACCTGAAGATCCCCACACAGCATTCTAAGGACATCATTATTGAAATGGGTCTCTCGATCTGACTTCAGAGAAACATGGAATCCCAACCGTGGAATTAGTTCACGTAACTGAAGCTAAGCTACAGTGAGACTGTCATTCTACCGCGTTGGGTAGGCTTCCACCCATCGGGAGAAAATGCACTCTATAATCAAGACATAACTCAGCCTTTTGCAAACAGGCATTTCAATGAAGCCTAACTGCATCCTGTTAAAGGGTCCTCCTATTCTATCTATGTGGCTAAGTGTTACAGGGGTTCTTCTGCCTACATTTATCTGCTGACATGTTGTTGTGTAGTTCCTATAAATCTATATAGGATCTGCGTGTTTAGACAACATAAACTAAGGGGTTGGTGTCCAGACTGATTCCAGACACCCCCAAAGGATATGCTAGCCTGTAGACCAGCTAGCTCACAGTGCCACTATAAGCCCCCTAACCTTACCAACTAGCGAATAGTTTCTGGCATCTATAGAACATGACAACCCTGACCCCTCAAGGATCGTAGAAACAGTACAGTACTTTTCGCTTAGTCACTCGTGCTCACTTCTTCTCAGAGAGATACACAGAATAAACTATGGGGACGTTTTCAATAAGCATTTATTGAACTAGCGTCATTCTAGTATAAAATATGTGTGCTGCGACAACCATTAGACAGAAACAGATATATACGATTATAATCACCAACAGAGTAAATAAAAGGTAGAATTCTACCATTGTACTAAAACAGTGAATATATGCATGCATATAGATACTAGGTAGTAATCATGCGTACTCCTAATATGCGTACCCTAGCTAAGTGTACCTGAATGTACCTAGCATGTATGTAAGTGTTAAGCCAAGAATCCCCCTAGGAAAGAGCCATCCATATTACCTGATGGGAGAGAATGGAGGACCCCGTCTTGGTCTCGAGTTGGACACCCCGCAAGGGATGTCAGACCACTGCGTGCTGGAGTGTCTGCCTGCAGGGACTTCAGCGTCTCGTGTCAGCATGGAAGCTTCTCCTCTGGTTTGCCCTGCAGAGATGTGGTGCTTATATACCCGAAAGGTACTCTCATGGGTTCTACCTAGATGTGTCATGGTATTGTGGGCCTGTCATCCAAGGATGACGATAGCGGTGACATTTGTACAGACTTATTATACAGAAGATGGTAATCCTGCTGTGTGATACTAAGAATCCTCATGCATAATAAATGAGACTAGTTTTTGGAGATAACCACACAACATTTATTCGGCACCTAACTACGTAAACGGTCAGCGCCAGAGCCGTTATGTAGAGCAAGGTAGGACAAATATAGGTAAAAGGTCATGCATCTACCTAGGCCTAAATTGGGGTGCATTGGGGCTCATAAAACCCACTCCTCATCCGAAAGACATTAAATAAACTAATGATAAGATATGCCAATCTAACAAGCATAAAAACATAGTTATAAAACAAATGTGAACATTTTTAAAAACATGGTATGTGTGAAACGATGTAAAAAGGTAAAAGCTCTAAAGTCCCCTAGAAAGTCAATATACTGTTTAGACAAACTGAGCACATCGAAAGCCATGGTGCCCAGTGAGAGCAAGAGAGAAAAGCAAAACAAAAATGATGTTTTCAAATTCCAATTTGGGTTGTTTAGGAAAAAGGCCGAATTGTTCCCATCACACGGAGAACCAAATGTTTATGTGTCCTGTGTGGGAGACGCAACATCACTGCAGCTGTTCGCCTTCGCAGATGACAGTCCCTGTAACACCTCTTGGATCAGGTCAATGTAGCAAAGGTGATCTTCTCCGGTTCCCACAGCCGCTGCTGAGGAAGCATTCGATGTCTGTGAACCTGTTGCAGAGCCAGTGTCCATTCCGACAGGAGCTGAAACATCACGTGGTGGCTCTAAGAATGCCGACATCAACATTGGAATACGCTGAGGACACTGTAATACGTGGGCCTTTAAGGTGTCCAGTAGTACATCTACGTCCAGTGGCACAACCGATGGAAGAGTTAGATATATGTCCAACATGCATTCGTATCCGCAGATGAGGCAGCGGAGTACAGGCAAGACGCAGTCATCCCAAACTGATCTGAACGATAGGATCCAATGCTCGCTTAGCTCTCGAAGCCGAGGTGGGCCCAGATGGAGTACCCTGCGTTCACTGCAACGTCGCGCCAGGAGTGCTAATTCCATCTCTTTGGATGCTGAGACTTCAATTGCGTAGCAGGAAAATTAAAACCACGATACCCACTACAAGTAGTAGGACCAGCGGAAGCCCTCCAAAAACGCTTCCCAAAACGGAGTGTATAATTGATGGAATACTCCGAAGATTGTCTGAAAGGTGCTCAATAGTCCAGAACCTATGATCTTAAATAGGTGTACTATCCCACTTGTATCAGACATGCTAAAGATACGATGCGCCATTTCTCCGAAATGGAGCTGGAAGTTAGTTCGGACTAGTGCCTGTATCTCAGCTGAAGACCTTGCAACCTGGAGATCAAAAGTCTCTCGGGCTGAGGTTAAGGCCACATCCTTCTGTAAAAGCATGGCTTTCAGTCTGCTCAGAGAATCAAACCGTATAAGGGAAGCATTCAATGAAGGCCATAGCGGCGCCTCCCTGACTGTGTGGGTCGGTGGAAACAATACTTGCATACAACAAGTAACCCTGGAACTTACTGTGACCAGATATGCGATGCCTAGCAGCATCCCACAACAACCTTGATCATTCATCATCAAATAACTCCCATTCGAGAGTAGTTTGAACACCAGATGAATCATGGCAGCTGGGGATCCTTTTAAGTGACAAGATAAGTTTGCAACCAAAGCATTACATGCCCTGTGAAGCATATTATCCTGCCAAATTAGAGACCCACTTAAAGAACTCTCAGTCTGAACCGCTAAGAAATAACTTCAGTGTCTCCATTTCTGCATCTAAAACTGTACGGTAATTCCCAAGATTCATGTATGAATCCCTTACCTAACGCTTCATACCTGCCTACCCGATTGTACTGCAGACAGTATTGAAATTGGAATGTTGTGACTGGCAGTACAATGTGGCCATGGATTAACCATTCTGTGGAAGGTGATTCAGCCACGGTAAAAGGTAATTGGTCCAATTTTTCAATGTGCAGCATTGTATTTTTTGCATCTCTTCGTGCCATTGTTGTCTGTCTCTCTGTTAGATTATATACAGAAAACAGGGATGTACTGTTGATATACCGCTAGGGCACATGACCAGCTCAACAATAGAATGGATCGCAATTTCGATTGCCCATGTTGAAGAATAGACAAATCCTGTTCTATTACATTTATTGCAGAAGACACAATGTTGCCCAATGAATAAATCCTTGATGTCAGTGTGGTCATACCATTGTCGACCAAAGCCTTTTCTAGGGTAACCCTGTCAATCTCATGCAATCTCTCAGCAGCCTCTTGTTGACAGATTTTCCATACTTCGTTATAAATAGCGTAAGGGAAGCGATTCTGACGTGGTTTCTGGGCACCTAATAAAAAAGCCCTAAGATCAATGTCATCTGAAAGTAAGGACAAGTGTTGTTTCACCTGGGACAGTGTTGAGGTTTCTAGCCACTCTAGGCATAACTTCCCAACACTGTAGAATGTCACCACCCCCGATTGTTCTCTTTGTACATAATGTTCAAACAGTGTGGTGTGGTGCAGCGGCCAGGGCAGCTGACTTCAGAGCACAGGGTTCACGGTTCGATCCCCGGCTCCGGTGGCAGCTCAGCACCATGTGACTCTGGGCAATAGCTCACTTAATTTCCACGATGGCCCCCAGCGCCTTGAGACCCGTAAGGGTGAGTAGCTGCGCTATATAAAAACGGACTTACATTTTAATGTTGATAAAGGCCTATGGATACTAAACCCTTCGCTGGTACCCCTAAATCTTGACTGACACCTATTTGTGTTGATAGGCCAAACCAACCATCCCTTCCATGTGGGGTCTGATGAATTGTACAAACCATCATGTTGAATGTCATCTAGTGTATCCTTACTATGGTGTGTGTAATTCTGCCAACCCTCAAAGTGTGTAGGTGAGGGAATCTGAGGTGTGTTCAAATCCTTTATCTTAGCTAACCCAAGGCAGGAAGTCTGTTGCACAGTGTCGTTCAGGAAGATAATTTGCTGTAGTATGAGGCATGCTCTAAATAAGGCCTCAGTTCCCCGAACTTGCCAATCTTTAGTCCCCCAGACAGATTTTGTGTCTATGGTGTCCCTCCAAAATCAAAACCCTGTAAGGACAGCTGGGAAATAAAGGAAGCAGAGTATATCTGTTTCGTGTTGGTGAGCATATTTTTCTTTGCAGGTGTAGGTGCAACCATATAATAATTAGAGGTCGGGTCTGCAGTGTTAAACCCAGACAAATAAGCAAACTTCTGTGCAAACGTTTGTGAACTACCTTTCGGTGGTGTTGGGCAATGTTCCCATTGATGGTAAGTCAAACATTACGTGGGATACTTGCTTTGAGCAAGAAATGATGACCATAATGTTGGTAAAAATACATGGTGTCAAAATCAGATGTATCATCATACAATTCATTACTGGAGAATGCAGCAGATTGTTCTAAATCAGACAGCATAATAGTTACAGTTTCAAATTCCCAATCATCAGAGAAAGTACTGGAGGTGATGATATCATTCAAAGAAATTTTAAACAAGTGTGGTATTTTCAAAGGTTCAGTTGGACCATATACATCATATGAAACCGTATCCCAAACTAGTCCTTCTGGAATGAAAACTACTGTAATGTTCACAAAGGACAGGTCTCTTTGTTCTCGGTGTGATTATGCATGCGGTTTCAGGACCAAGTTCACATGTTGTGCTGCGGAGTGTTCTGGGAGATAATGTCCATTCAGGAGCAGGAAAAAGACAATCACTACACCTATCCAAAGGACTAGGAACATTAGACCAATTTCAATCCAGAGCTGTAGCCAGGGAGAGACAAAGTAAGTATTTTTCAGCCAAAGGTAGAGATCATGTAGTTTTTGTTTGTGGGAAAGAGGAGCTGGTGGTGACTCGGGTTCACTCGGATCAAAATCGATGAAGTAGTCAGACGTTGTTCGATCTATCTTTGGAAGCTCAGCAGGTTTTGTAGAACTGGCCGAGGACTCATTTCGAGACATATTCACATAGATGTCAGTATTAGGCCGAATTGAGATTTGTGTTTTGTTGCCTTTTCAACAGGCACATTTATGTAAGGGAACACTCTTAGAAAGATCCACCTCGTATTTTCCTGCCAATTCAGATAATTTATCATAAATAGCAGCTGCAAGATTTGTGATCTGATTACTCAGATATACCGATTAATTCTCCTGGTATTGATTCAAACATGAAATATCTAAGCATCCTCTAATAATCTCCCCTAATTCAACTTTCAGTATTGAAACATTTAAGGAACTCGTTCTTTCCTGGCTAGTAGATGGTCTCTCTGTTTCTCCCACCCATTTATTTTCTGAACTTTCTTCAAACCATGGGGGAAACATCCCATTGTCAAATGATCTTGTCTCGCCCTGTGCAATTAGTATCGTAAAGACAATTCTCCTCTCTCCTGTCAATGTTTGAACATTTGTTTTGGTGTGTGTTCAGGCAACAATTTGTGAATTGTTGGGATGAACCCTGTTGCAGCTACTCCTACTAAGCACCTTGAACAACAGCATTCTGAGCAATATTTATTGTTGCAGTGGCAGCAGGCTCTGCCAATGTCTGAGCTGATACAACTTGTGTCACTGGGGCAGAAATAGTCACAATTGATGCAGTAACACTGGGAGCAATTACAGGATGGGCTTCTTCAATTGGTGCAGGTGTATTCGGAAGTACTGTAAGTGGTCTTACTATCTGAATTGTACTCAGATCAACAGCAGCTGTAGCCACTGTAGCACTGGTGGTTGTAACACCCTCTTTATTCATGATAGAGGCCACATATGGTGGTGGACGCGAGGACAACAATTCATCTAAAATGTCATCCCTTGACTCATTATCAGTGTCTGTTTTTCTTGCAGCTTTCACACCATAATTTCCCTGTTTCCGATTTTTTTAGACTCTTCAGTAGGTATAGCTAGGTACATCCTAGCTCGCTTGACTTCACACTTCCTCCACCTTTGTGGCCTTTCATCTCATTGAGCATCTGCATAATTTTGCACTGTTCCCTTTGCTCTATTCTGGTACCTTTCTTTCTCCTTGGCATGAGCCACTCGCTTACAAGCATTTAATGCTTCATATTGTGTAGATCTAGGAGATGGTTTCATTTCATATAACTTTTCTCTTAAATTTTCAATAATCTTTAAATTGAAAGTATTGTGTTGTGGAAATTGGAATGGTCCTTCATTTTTAGTGATCTTACACCATAGACAAAGCCACAAACATGTATGGAGCCCTATGTTTGTTGCTATATAATGAGCTGGTGTCCCTTCCGGTGGTACTTCTTCACCCTCCCAAACAGCACATCACCCCTCATCAAATCTCTAAGAGCTTCGAAGCATTTCATCTTTGCAAATATTCAACAGCAAATGAACAGTAATCGAATTACAAAACTTCAATGTTTTGTTCAGTTTACAATTCCGTATATGTCAGGGCTTTCCTCCAATCCTGTACAATTCTTCTTTCACAAACCTATCACAGCTTAATGCTTGATGACTCATCAACCAATCTCAATGTGGCACTTCCTTCAACAGACCGATTCCAGCGCGACACACTCTGACGTAATTCTTTGCTCCTTTTAGCGGTTCACCATCCTTTACAATTTTATCATGCACAAAATTCTACAACTTTAAGCAAGTACAATAAGAAAATAACTTTTATCTGCTCCACTAAAGTATTCAAAGTAGACCATCCATACAAGAAACAATCGGAATGAAGGTTTTAACACCCTCTGACTCTACACACATACACTCGAATGAAATCAGGACCCGCGGGAGATCACCCTGACTGATATAGCTTCCTGTTTGCGCAACAGGTTCCACTAACACCAATCAATATTAATTCAATGACAACAAATTGTTATAGTCCCTATCTCAATTGTGCAGTCAATGGTGCCTCACAAATCTACACCACAAACCTTAGCAGACAAATAACACCACAATTTCAACTATCAACTTACAAGCCGGACAATTACGTCAACTGCTCAACATCTAAGTATAAAAACAAATATTCTATTGACTTTACCATAACACAAAATACACAACTTCAACACAATGGCAGACTCTTAATCAGATGATTGAGATGCATAACCCTATAGATACTCACACCTCCACCACTGCTACTGTCTTCGAAACCGCAAACTCCTTCAGTGTTCAAGTTCTGGCTTTGGGCTTAATGGACATGAGCAATTCTAAATTGGGGCAAATTATTTCGGCTCCTTTCTCCTGTGACCTAAACCATTCTCTCGCTACCACTTAAGAGAGTGGGGTTTTCTATATCAAAATCTTCGGTATAATTGTTAATTTGCCCCAGCCACTGGTCGTAAAGACCTGTGCTCATCGCCAAGGAGAAATAAGGAGCAATCATCTACTTAGCAATAAATCAATAAAGACTTTCAGTTCAGTCAATAAAGAGAATTAGTGTAAGTTAAAGGATTTTATTTTTCAAATCTTTTAGTTTTTCATCTATTTATTCATTTAGTATTAATCCTTGGATTTCAACATTAAAAGTTAATATAATCTATCAATTGGTATTTGATTATAAAAGAGAATAAAATATTTGCTAAAATTTCAGTTAATATAGTAATAATACAACAAGCGTGTGCCGTTAAGGAAATTCTCCCTACTAAATAGGCTGGGATAATGAGAGAAAAAGGTGTCAGGTCAGAAACCCAATGAAGAGTTCTGATGAGAGAGAGAAATCTCTGCACAAGCATGAAGCCTTTGCATTATAAGCTGGAATGTATTCTCAGCTCAAAGATATCAGCAGACAATTCAGTAAAGTCTAAGTAAGGCAGCCTCTCATGAAGAGAAGGCATCAGAACCTCAAAGGTGAGTCTCCAGTCAGAGAGTCAGGGAAGGAATCCTACTCTGCTCAAGGAACACACACTAATATAAACACAAAAAGTCTATGTTGCAACATTATTTTCTTTCTTCTTCTGAGTCTTCCAATAGAATATCAGTAAACTCCTGGGAATAAGCAAACTCCCCATTTTCTCAGAGGTGCACAATATGCTTTCAGACATTGAACCTTGCAAAGCTACATCGTTGTTGTTTTGCGGTCCAGACAGCTCTTCCCATGAATCATTCTTCTGGTCACCTCCTCTTCTTTAGTTGAGAACTCACAATCAGATGTCTAATACATAACAAATGCCTATTCAATAGCTAACAGAAGGCTTCAGGAAAAATGCAGCAGTTGAAATAAAAGGAAAAACATTATGCTTAAACAACTATTTAATGTGGAAAAACAGGCCTTTCAGTGTTAATTCATTATTTTTCAGTTAACATGCATTGACAGTTAGGTGAACTTAAATAAGCACATTTAATTCATTTTCAGGGCTATAATATTTAAGTATGATTACCTAATACAAATTTTGCCTTTAACATATGTTTTATTTAAATGTAAGCTTTGCACATTAGTAGTAAAAGCATTTTGTTCAGGAATAAAATTTGCGCCAACAGTGTGACACAGCTTTGGACGTCCTGAAAATCGGCTGGTGAGTTTTGTTCAAGAAGGGATCACAGGTGATTCTAGCCTTGGAATCTTTGGAAATGTATAAGTGGGTGAAAGGAGGTGACAGTGAAAAGGCTTCCACATGGAGTATCTGTGAAGATGGGGGCTTTGCTTCTTCACAAGGGATTTTTCTCAGGTTCTGATTTGCTGCACTAGGCCCTCAGCTGAGGGTTAGGATGCTCAGCAGTCAAAATGAAGGTTTTGTTTAAGAACTTGGTGCTTCTTACACCATTCATTGAACTTTCTGTAACTAGGCAGAGACTCTAAAAAAGATTTCTCCCCATCAGATACGTGTTATTCCTGTAAAAATGTACATAGAAAAAATGGTACTTCAGTGAATGTGTTTAGATAATATAAACATTACAACAGATTGAAATGGCCTTCACCCAACAATGGGTGGTTAAATGGAAACCTACCCATAGTTATATCCTTATTTCAAGAAGACAGGATATCTACCTGAGTAACCACTATAAAACAACAAATATTATTCTTTGGCAAAACTCACATTGAGAAAAGGCTTATGATAGAGTGTTCAAATGCGGTGTGCTTTTTGTCCACCACCCTCATCAACAGTAACAAGCACACATGTGTATAGGGACAATAAATCAAGTGGTGATCAAAAACTCTGTGATTTCAGAGCCTCAACATGAGAGCTACATAGGCTATTTCTTCTCTGTACATTAAGGGCCTAATAAACAGACCGATAGACATAGAAATGGGAATGGCAATATAAGTATATTATACCCCATTATGGTGAACCAGCCCACAGTCTCAATGCTTAAAGAATGCTGGGTAATAAAGTAGCTGTGTATACTGTTCTTCAGTGGTTGATTATGATCTGCAACCTGTGAACTGGATCAACTCTAAAGCAGTCAGAGAATAGAGATGGGGTTTTCTTTAGTTGGAGGGGATGGCTTTAGATGCCTACTTCCATGGTGGTTGGGCAGGTGAATGGTCATAGGTTGCTGTGAAGGTGCTTAATTTTACGAGCAGCACAAAAGAAAAACACCTGAATCATCAAGTGAAACAATATGTGACAAGGAGCAATTTTGAATGCTGTATGGGTGTGATGAGCATGCAAGCTGCAGAGTCAAGCAGACCTGTAGGACACGATCAACAGTGCAAGCTGGGAGTGGTGAATTTATCCACACATTTAAACAACATCAGACGCATCTTATTGAGTGATTTGTTGTCAGGGCCGGACTGGCCATAGCGGGCACCGGGCATTTCCCCGGTGGGCCGCCAGGGTTGGGGGCCGGTTTTGGGCCCCTGGGGGCCGATTTTGTGACAGGGACGTTTTTGCAGCATAGCTGCAATATCGGCCGCTGTAACGAAATCGGCAGAAACCGACCCTGGTAAACAGCTCGGCCGCACCCCCAAACCCCTGGGGGGCTGGCTAAGCACTTTTCCAGGGCCGGTTTTGGGTCCCAGTCCGGCCCTGTTTGTTGTACATAATGAGGTTGCCTCTCTGATTTCTACCCAGGATGGTGAAAGTTGACCCTAGATGGGTAAGCAGGAAATGCATAGAAAAGCTAACTACTGTTTCCCAATATTTTGTGGAGTAGTGAAGAGAGCCTATGAGAAGGTTATGTAGTTGTTCCGTTTTCTGCGGGAAGTAACAACTGACCACTCAAGGTCTTGACAGGGAGGAAACTGAGGTGTAGCAGATAAACAGCTTTCAGGGCTGTTCAACTTGTGAGTCGAGGTGCCAAAACAGATCATGGATTTGTAGGCTCACTTTTTGCTCAAGTCAAACAGAAAAGTTGGGAGTGTATAGAAAAGAAAGAGCCAGGATGGAAAGAGTTGGCAGATTGAATGTTTTGGCATCAAAATCCAAGTGAAACCAGATGCTTTCAACCATCCCTGGGTCAAGCATTAAGAAGCATATGGTCATAGAAGGCTAGAGTTGCAGTCTCCTGTACTTACAGTGAGTTTTTAAGGAGAAGGTGAAAAAAGATGTTGGCATCATTGATGAAAGGAAATGGATCTTTTTTGCATGATCACCCCCAATATTTGGACTGATGCTGCTATTTTATTTTGACTCTGAAGTGCGCTAGGCCCTTCTGACCAGCCCCCAGTGCAGGTGCTCTGGATCCCTCAAAGTGTATGTTCAATTAACTGATCCCTGTTTGGCATATTTAACTTACCTATACGTCCCTAGTATATGGTACAAAGTGAACCCAGGGCTAGTAAGTTAAATATTACCAGTGGACTGCAGCGCCTATTTTGCCAATACTTCTGTGGCAAAGTGAAAACATGGCTCTAAGTCTTCCATTGCAGCCTAGTAGTGCAGCTTTTAAACTGACAAATCAACATGGCAGAATAACACTTTTCCCATGTGCAAACCTTCTTTTTTTATTAATATTTAGGCAGGCAGGCCTTAGTAGCACTTAAGGCAGGGTGCCGGATATTAAAAAGAAGCACATATCAAATTTAGACATTACATGCCCTGTTAGAAATGGGGATCTCTAATTGGCAGAGGTATGCACCATTGTCTAAGTAGGGACCCTTGCTTCTAGTCAGGGTAAGGGCGTTACACACTTTAGATAACACCTCACCCTCTTGATAGCTTGGCACGAGCAGAGAGGCTTATCCCAAAGGCAATGTGTAAAGTATTTGTACCCAGACAGTAACACAGTCCACAAATGGACACCACACCAGCTTAGAAAAAGAAAGTATCTTTATCTAAACCAAACAAGACCAAAAAGACAAAAATCCAACATACATGTATCAAGATATCACTTTTGAAATCGTTACTTGCAAACATAGAACTGTAGAAATAAAATAGCTCCACCTGGGGCTATTACGACGTCGTGACAGGCACATATCCAAAGTACGGCACCGACCGCCAGGTGTGCGGACCGGGCTCGATGTCACACGGACCCCCAAACAACAGTATCTTGGAAAACGAAGTCAACAGGTGATGCATGGCATCGTAGAGGTGAGGCGTTGGTGCTGAGGCGTAGCTGGTTCCCTTCTGCCACGGGGGAGGTGAGGCATTGAGTCCGTTAGGTGGTGGCGTTGAGTCCAGGACAGGGAAGTAAGGCGGCATCAGGGGTGAGGCTTCATCACTGAGCTCAATCGCTTAACTTCTTATGTGTGTTATAGGTACAACTTTACAAGGAGACGAATGTTGCTCCTTCGGGGATGGAAGGGGGACTCACCCTTTGTGATGTCTTGTCCGTGCTTGTGCTGACTCCGTCCTTCGTGTCCCGGAAATGGAGTTGCAAAGTGCGAGTCCCCCTTCCAGCCCCGAAGGAGCAACATTCGTCTCCTTGTAAAGTTATAGGAAAAACATATAGCTATAACACATTAGAAGTTGAGCGATTAAGCTCACTGATGAAGAGGGGTAAGTGATTCACTTACTCACTGCAAGCGACCTAATAGGTAGCCAGCTTCACTTTAGTCCTGGAGAAGGCCCACAGACCCGTCAGGGCAACTGAGGGCCGAAACATGTCGACCTACCACGACCTAACACCAGGTGCGGTGGATCATTAACACATCCACCACAGCACCATCCACCTTTTTTAATATTGTCCCTTCCTGGTTAAATAAAAGACTGAACAAAGGAATGGAGGTACATTTTATTTAGCTCACCTCTTTTTGACACTATTCACTCTCTAATCACAACTGTCTAAAAACCAGACGGTCTCCCTCCAGGTGGAGGAACGCAGATCACTTGGAGAACTGAACACTCAAGTGATAAAAGACCCAATGATGATGCTATTCACCTAACCGACAGAGCGGACAACCACCATATACCGCACCCTGAGTTAAATGTGAATGAGGGTCTCCAGAACACAAGATCGTAAGACCCTGGCAAAAACAGGACATGTGATTCATTCTCCTCTGATTCTAACTGTGCCTAATGGAAGCCGAATGAATCTCTGCTTCTCCCTCCCTCTTTTGATTAAACGCATGATTGCTCTATAGGCCAGGCCGTCCCATGGCTCTGTCCAAGGGACGAAGAGTCTGACATCTTGTTCTTTGGCAGAACGATGCACTGTGAATTGTTTAGTGCCAACCCCACAGGAAATTATGCAAAAGTGGCTAGGCTTGACCCTTGGGAATAGTAGCCCCATTGGCTAATGAACCCGTCCCCCCCACAAACTCGAAATTGGTATAAAAATGGCACCCCAGCTATCAGTTTCAGAACACCACTGGACTTGGAAAGAATAGAAGGAGGACTACATCTGCTGTACCTGTGGATCTCAGAAAGAAAGAATGGCTGCTCCAAAGAAGACTTCATCTTCCACGACTCCTGAGCCAAGACAGCACTTCAGAAAGAGAAGGGCTCCTCTTGCTGTTGAACCCGTGGAGAGAGGACAAAATGGCTGGACCTACTCCCACTCATGCCACGGAACAGTGCGTGTTAAGTCCAAGGGCTAGTTGTCTAGCCTCCTGTTAAGCTTCAGAGACACAAAAGCTAAAGAAGCTCTGCACACGCAAAGTGCTCAGCTGTCCAGTTCACCCTGGACTTGCCCTGGACTTCATGGAGAAGCCTGAGAGATGGAGTTCTAGCCCCGAAAAGGTTCCTTACAGGTCCTGGATCCTTGGCCTGTGCTCGAGTTTACTCTTTCTCGCCACAGAACAGCAACTTGCCAATTTAAAGAAAAAAGTAACGGTTTTGGAGCACAGAGTTCAAGGTTCACAGACTACCACTACTTGCCGGTTTGTGGATAGTCTCAAACGTCACAGAGAACCAAGGCTTTCACCAGACCCTGGATTTTGTATGTCTTACGAATTTGAACCTAAAGCCATACTCAAGCCTCAGAGGACTCTGCTGACCTCACAGTCGATGAGAAAATCAACCAGGAAAGTTTCTAACTGCGAAGTTTAAATCTTGACCGGGACCAACCCGGTCCCAGCATATGACCCCAACTTCCATCGTGGTTGGCCTGAAACTTTGACTTTGCCCGTACGCTTAAGTTCGAGACTCATGGTCTACTGCTACCAGTGAAAAGCAGTTATTTACAAACTTTTAAAAACTTTTCCACACTTTTTGGAGCAGTGATTTTGAAAACTCTGCAAAAATCATAACTTTGGTTACCTTCATCAGATTTTTGTCGTTTTTATGTCTATTTGAAGATAAAATTATACTCAGTTTTTATAAACTGTAGTGGGCGGTTTATTCTCTTGTGTATTATTGCCTATTTTGATACAGATACATGCTTTACACATGTTTTCCTTTGAGTTAAGCCTGACTGCTCTGTACCTCAGCTACCCAGGACCCAGCTAAGGTTTGATTTAAAGAAACATAACTGGACCTGATATGGATTATTAACATTATTGCTTACAGCCACACCATCTAATAATGCACTTTTATTACAATTGACTGAGAGATGTAATGCTAATGTGTCCAGAAAGGCTATGTAGTGGAAAAAAAGGGGTCATGAGCAAATCACGGAGAGTCTACAGGCTGCGTGGTGGCAGCTATAATGGAGGAAGGTCAGGACTCTGAGCAGTATCAGTCTACAAGGTTAGAGAAGATACGTGTCTTGTTCAACTCTATGAAAGAAAGCGTAAAAATGTTTATGTATGTATTTACATGCACATTGAGTCACATACTTTTGATGTCATATACTTTTTTGTATAATTAAGGACTAATGGGATGAATTATGCATTCCCCATGTACAATCTCGTATCCTTACTGGTGTATTTATTGTTCCAGAGGCTGGAGTTGGCCTTGGTATAGGATTATGCAGCGTTCCACACTGCCCAGGTGTCTGTGGGATATTTATCCACACTCTTTCACCAGGCTCAGTGGCACATATTGATGGAAGGCTCAGGTATGTTGACTGTCAAAGGTGTTTGTAGTATTATGTCAGTATGTAGTGTCATTTTCGCATTATGTTACAAAGTCATTTTTGAAATTCAATTATTTTGTTCCTCACATTGTACTTCTGTAAATGTTACACTTATTTGCGTTGATCATGCATTATAGCTGTCTCTATCCATCTACAAACTGTTGTTGCATGTTATTGATAGCATAGGGCTTTTTCACAAACATTCTTACACTCGTATGTGTTATTTACCAGCACAAGAATCGTCTCTTCTGCTTCTAAATTGGAAATTCGGATGCACACGATAAGAAACACTATTGCCTTAACTCATGTAAAAGGTGCGAATGATAAGGGTAAGGAAGCAATGAGGCAGCAAAAAAGGGTGGTTTGAAAAAACATGTTTGCATTCACTCAAAGGCGTAACTTGGTGTACACTAGGGAAGACATTTTGTCACAGGGGAAAAGATATCCGTTTGGAGAAAAAAAACGTAAGAAATTATGTAAAATATTCACATTAACACTAAAAACGTAGTTTCTCCATGGCGCAACATCCACCTGGCCTAGGGTTAGGGACATATTCCTAGTAAAACAAGCATTTGCAATGCAATCAGTCTTACCTTTGGACCTTATATGTATTTAGCTATGCAGCACATTACCCTGGGTGCTGAAATATCTACTGTTCTTTAACATGGAGGGAAAGTAAGCACCAAACTGCATGACACGCCAGGTATGGGAACACATGGAGAGAAATATTGCCTTTCAGCGGGAAATTTAGACCAAATAACATAAATCAGTGCGCCACTGGGCGCTTGTTATAAAGTATGCATGGGAAACACATAGGATAAATCACACAACATAAATTCCTGAGCCACTAGGCTCTTGTCATAAAGAAGGCCTCAAAACACATCAGACCACAGCTACATATGCTACTGTGCCACTAGGCACTTGTCAGATCACATTTGAGGCAATAATAATTTTTGCAACATGTAAAGTACATACCGGACCACGATCACATAAAACAGCTTGTCAGCCAGGCAATTGTCATGGGCTCTACACCTGGGACACATTCTGGAATAGCTATCAGCTGCACATTTCAAAAGGAGCTCCTCTGGAGAGTACCGCTTACTGGGGCCAAACTTGATAACATGGAATGTTGGCACCCTCACTAGGCAGTCGCAGCTCTTCTGTGCGGCTTCCACAGGGGGTACGGTAGTTTTCACAAGAGTACTCTGAGCAGGAACGGGACCTCCGTCAAGGGTTATCCTCCCATCCTGTAGCTTGTTACACCCTCTCAAGGCCCCCAAGGTGGTTACCAACAGCAAGGAGTAGGTGGGGGGAAAGGCCCGTTTTGGCTCTCCCCACTGGAGACCTCCACCGGTCTCCAACATTGGCTGGACTGATCCCTGCAGCTGCCGCGAGCCTTCGGCTCAGCTGCAGGCAACCTCGGCTTCACGCAAACCCGGCCCATCAGCTCACCGGGACTGCTCCTTGATCCGCTCCGGCCTTTTCATGACTTAGGAGTCAGGTCGATCCTGGCGGCATCCCTTGGTCCGCGGCATGCTGCCGGAGGCTTCAAGAGTGACTGGGACTCGGCCATGCCTCCCTTGGTCAATGGGACCGCCCCAAGGGGACAGCCGGTAGTTTCCCTTCATCCGCTCCTTCGGTGTGGTTGCCAGGCAACGCCTGAACTCCTTGACGCCGGCTGCACTCTGTGGCTTAATTCTTTACTGGGCAGTGCAGCTCTGCACACACTGCAGCGGACCACGCTAGAGCAGACAAAATAGCCCTCTCACTGCGCTGAATGGGAGTTAGAAGCGCTCAGCACGCGCTTTCTTGACAACAATAAAAAACAAGCATTTGCAATGCAATAGGTCTCCAATTTACACGAGACCTATTGCATTGCAAATGGTTGGCAACTTGACATCATGGACAACGGGAGGGAGGGTGGGTGGAGAAAGCACAGACATCGGTAGGGAGGGAGGGGGGAAGGCACAGACAACGGGAGGGCGGGTGGGCAGGGGAGCGTGGGGGAGAAGAGGAGAAGGCATGGACAACAGGAGGGAGGGCAGGGAGGGGAAAAGAAGTCACGGACAACGGGAGAGAGGGTGGAGGGGGAGAAGGGGGGATACAAATGATGACATTCCTGTACTAAGGAGGGACTAACGAGCCTCATAATGAATCAGAAGACAGCATTTACAAAGGAAAAACACACAAGCCAATGAAAAATAAGGGCGGGGGAGTGGGCGAAGCTTCTCTCCGTACTGAACTACCACAGCTCTTCGCAGAGCAGCGCTTGCGCGCTGGCTCACACTCGACCTAAAAAGGTTTGTAAATTCCCCCAAAAAGCTGCATATCCAAGGCTGGAATAGAATAAATCTCATCTTTCATATGTCATACTTTCCGAATAGAGCCCGCAGAGTACATTCTGGTTCCACCACGCATCAAACAAGGGCTATACAAAAGTATCAAGGGCTACATGAATTTAGAGAAGAGATGTGAAAGTACCACTGTGTTCCGATACTGGAATCGTTGCAGCCTTTATCGCAGAATGCGCACATTAGAAGTGTTCTGTCTCCCTACCTCAACCTTCATTTGGCTGTCATTTTCTTACATTTTACGTATGTTTTCTGTTGTGTCTTCTTCACTTTCCTACAATTGCATGCATATTTTATCCCACCGGCAACACAAAGAAGTAAATCAAAGATCACAGCAGAAATAGAAATAATAGTGATAACAATGATACTAAAATTAAATACAACATATAAAACATTTTTGACGAAGGTAAAGAAATTTTAGCTCATACATTGAATATATGCTGTTTACTTTTAGGTGTGGAGATGAAATCATAGAAATTAATGATACAGCAACCTTGAATATATCCATCAATGAAGTATATGCTATTCTAAGCCACTGCAGTCCTGGACCGGTTCAGATCATTATAAGCAGGCACCCTGATCCTCAGGTAAAGCACGCTTTTCGGCTAGTCACAGAAGATACCAAAGTGGACTTGTTTGGAAAATAAAAAAGTGTCTTTACACACTGGTATTTACTTACAGCACATCGGGGGGCATTTTTGTTGTTTTTGCTCCTGTCTTCAGATGGAAACAAATAATTAAATTGGAATTGGTAGGCCTACCCTACAGAGTATCTGGCCTCCACCGCCATTTACAATGGCGGTTCTCTGTCTGTAAGGGATATTGCTGATGGCCCTGCCATCAGAAACAGTCATTGGCAAAGCAAACAGGTCTCAATTTATTGTAATATGTGCAAACATATGGAAACACAAATGCAAATTTTACTGTGCCTATGCACTAGTATATTAAAGCCAGGCCTGTCAAAGTCCAAAGCAGCACTAAATTGAAGACTCCCTTGCAGTCATTATAGTCCTGTTTTTGTTTATATGTGAAAGGAAGGTTAGATTGCTAGGGAACCTTCATAATAGTCTGAAACAAATGCAAGACTATAATGAAGGCAAGGTAGCCATCAATATATTCCTGCATTGTTTCTATATGAAACTTAGATCAAATGAGAGAGAAGCCTTCATTGTAGTCCAAGGTTAATTTCTATGAGTCAGAATACAATAAAGGCTTCCTTGCCATTGACTGAAAAAGAATTATAACTATTACCCAGGTCAAGCTTCAGTGAAGACACTAGGAACTTAAAGTAATGAGGAAAGACTTGTCCCTAACATTAAGGAATAAATAAAACATAGTTCCAGAGGCAATAAGCAGAAGTTGGTGGGAGCTGTAAAACAGTACAAGTCTCTGCATTGTCATTGGTTTCTCTTCCTGAGCCTAATATGATCTCACTGAGATGAAAAAAAAAAGAAAGCACTAGGTGGCCATGTTAGGGTCATGCTTGTACATAAGTACTGATGAAGAGGTAACAATGAAAATTAGAGCACAAAATGATTTATTGAAAAAGTAAAAAAGATAGTTTTTGCATACAATGTATGTAATACATAAAGAACTTAACATTTAGAAGTAAAATAGTAAATTATGCATTGTAATGGAAGGCAGAAAAAGAAAATCTATGCAGCTAAGAGCACGCTGTGATTTGGCAGTGCCAATATAACCTACTGGCGGTTGCCAGTAGGTATAGTTCGAAAGTGGTTTACATAGGAAAAGTGTTTTTTGTTTGCTTATAACTTTGGCCCGTCTGATGAATCTTCACAAAATATCCCCCCAAAAATCAACCCTCTATGTATAGTTGTACATGGAAAGTCTTGGGGTGATCTGTCAAGTGGGGGCTGAGAAAAAGGGGGGGTTGAAAAATGTGCATTTCCAATGTTATTTCCCGTAGAGATTTTAGACACGTCTACAGCCCGAACTGCTGAATGGAATTATACCAAATATGGCAGAAAGCTAGATTCTGGTCCAGAAAGAGTGCTTTTTGTGACTTGGTGTAAATTTGTTCAGTAGTTTTTGAGATATTAAAGGAAAACCAAAAATTTGTATATCTAGGGACGCAGAGCCATTGCGAATCCTTCGCGGCGCTCGGCGAATCCTCACGCTAACAGCAATGCTATGATTGGCTGGCAGGAATGTGAGCAGAAAGTTGTGAACGCCATTTTAGATATTAGGGAATGGTCCCAGGCTGTGAAAAGTCAGATTGAATGTAATAGAAGGGGTCAGGGTGTTGTATTCCGCTTTAGGTGTCCGTATATAGGTTTTCCTGAAACATATCCTTATATAGGCACAATTCGCATTGCCCTTATATAGGCATAGAATCCCAGTCCTTATTTAGGCATTAGCCGTGCACTCCAAATACAGGCATGGTCACCGACATCCGTCCACCCTAACGTCACAACGAGTTCTTAGAAACCAGACCCTTAAGCTCTCGGGAGTTCCCCTAGCACAGGATTATTGATTTCTCCAAGAACTCATCTATTATGTATGAACCGTTATACCTTAAGGGTTCATTCCTGACGTCTTCCTCTGTCCGACTCCACGTCAATGCTAACATTCCAAGGCACCTATCAGGTATAAATATACCTTCCCTTGCCCAAGCAAGTTAGAGGAGACCTCAACTTTAGTGGAGCCCGTATCCCGGCCTGACGCACTGAGAAGACACTGTCATTCCTGCTCGCAGAAGAATCCAGCTTCCAGTGTTCTGACTCCCTTCGCGGGGTGTTAGAGTTCCAGATCCGGCAGGAGATTCCCACCTCTCTCATTCTCAAGGTATGGAGCTGACTAGAACCTAGAGGGACTCTTGGCATACTAGACTTAACATACTCTTAGTATACCATACTAGAGAATACTCCACCTACTTCTTAACTTTCCCTACACCTAGACTAGGTTAGGTACATTGGGGTAGAACTAGCTTAGAGACACATCGTATGAGTACTCCCATTTTTAGCTCATGTTATTTATGTACGTGAATATATGCTAAAAGATAATGCTAGCGCAGTATTATTTATTTCTACTGCTTACGCTGTACATTATTTATCTTGCATACTGTCTTGTGATCATAACAGCACATATCTCTTACACGAGAAACAAGACTGTTCAGTAAAACCTCTTTATTGAAACGCCCGTCTTTTCTTTCTCTGTAACTCTGTGGAAACTAAGCATGCACGAATAGCTGAGTGAAACTGTTATCTATTGTTTCCACGATTCTGAGACGTGTTCCGATTCTAAAGGGAAACAAAGTAGTCATGTTTATGCAGTTGCCAGAAACTACTCCCTTCTTGTTCTCAAGGAGTTTCTAGTGGCCTCTGAGCTAGCTGGCACAAAAGTAATTAAGTTTAATATACTCGATAGGGACATACCGACCTCAGTCCTATGTCAAGCCTATAGGGTATATTATTCCAATGCGCAGAGCCTATTAGGGTAATAGGAACTACACTACATGGCGCCCAAACGTTTGGTAAGGCAGTAATTTAACGCTAGATACTGAGTAACTCAGTCGTGCTTTTCCCAGAGACCCCTACTCACATACTCCATAAGACGTCTGGAGTGGGTAGGGTTAAATATCCGCCAAAACTAAATAGGACAAAAAACCCTATATATTAGTTGCTTGGTTTGTTCAACGTTGAAGGATACAGTTTTCCAAAATATTGTGCACCTTATCTTTTGTTTCCTTGAAACTTGTTCTACATTTTTCAAAAAACAAATGTCCATACACAGGGACAATGACACCGGGAACGGTGTAGCTGCGGCTGACCCAGTCGTACCAGCTTTTAACTTCACAGGTTTAAATGAAACCGAGGAGGGTGTTATAGACATCCATCCAAACTTAAGAAGAGCCATCACTCTAAAACTTATAAATCACGGCCTACCACCAAGAGTCGGTAGAGCAGTTTTCGTGATAGAGGCACACGAATCCTTTCAGACAGAGGTATTCTATTCATGGATAGTATTCCCTGAATCAAATCCAGTAACAAAACTGTTTCACTTCTACAAAGAAGATGAACCACCAGAGGAATATATTCCTTTCGAGGATATTGAAATTCCACTAACATACCAGGAGCATCAGCTCTGGTTTAAAGGCGCCCTAAAACATCACAGAAACATTACCAGGCTCGGTCCATTAGGTAGACCAGGAGCAACATGGCCGATTCTAGCCGGCTACACTCCTCATCCTGACCTCGATATAATGTCAGACGAGGAATTACTTACTCAACTTACAGAGTTGATAAAAATTTACAGACAATTAGTCCAATATGTCATGCGGACTTTCACAGTCCAACCACCATTGACCATTCCAAATCAAACCCCTCAACAGGGGAATACACTAAAAATTACACCACAGACTTTATACGCAGTCATGGGTAAAATGCCCACAAAACGTAAGCAAATTCCATTCTGGATAGCTCAAAAAATTACTCAAATCGAAGCAGTATTTCCTAATACTAGCCCTTATGAGAAACACAGAATCCTAACAATCTGTTTACCAATGGGATCACACCACAACTAGAAGATTGCACCACTTGGGGCGCAGTCTTTGCTGCCATTTATACTAAAACACATGGTGTTCTGTCAATTGCAGTAATACCAGATTTCCTGAAACAAATTCAAAACGAATACGGGGCAGAGCCTGCTCTGAATTTAGGTATGAAATTACTGAAAAACTTCGACCAGGTCTCAACAATAATATTATCTAATATTAAAGGGGAGGCAGCATCAGTGGCGATCCGCCAACGATTAAGGGAATTTGATGTTACAGAACATCAAACAGAACTACCCAGAATAATAGAACAATCTTATGCAGAATTAGGCAGAGATAGTTTGGGTGGAAGACCATTGATGCCAAAACTATCTCAAAGTCCTGAGAAGGACTCTATTAAACAAACTCCTACATCTTCTAAAAAGAAGTGGGAAACTAATAAACAAAATTCAAACGAGAAACGTTCTCAATCCCGAGGTAGGTCTCCCAAAAGGAGCCCTCTGAAAGGAGGTATAACCTCAGGAATAGGGATAATTTAAGAAAGCCTGACAGGTATCAAGATACTGATACACGTTCCTCTCGTACCTTTCAGATATCGTCACAGACATCGGAAAGAAGAGGACGGTCAGAACATAGAGAAGAACGCGTGAAATCGAAAGACGACAAACACGTTCCGAAAAATAAATCAAAACCTCAATTCTCAAAAAAGAAGGTAGCAGGTCTGAAAATCAGACATGCCGAGAATACTGAGAACACAACTCAAGAATGGAGAATGGGCTCAGACAATGCTGGACAGTGCAGCAGAAGTCACAATAGCTCACCAGAACATGAAGGAACTTCTGAAGATAGTGGACTTGAATGAGTACATCACAGTAGAGACTGTAGACACCAGGGTTAGTACTCCACAAAAGTTATATGAAATAACACTCAATGGAGGGAGACATACCAAGAAAGTTGAAAACACTCTTTTGGGAGAAACTTTCAAGGGGTTATGATATACTTCTAGCAGAAAAAGACTGGCCACCACAATTTGTCAGGGAGTGCCCACATGGTGAGGACATCATTATGCCTGCCTTCTCCAACCATATTCCAATTCACCTAAAATATACATATGCCAGGAAATGGGCAGTTGCCCAGGCCCCAGCATTATATAAAAATCATGTAGGATGGGATGAGGACTCACCTCACCACAAAATACATCTAAAAAATTAACCTACTGCACAAAGGCAGTACCCAATAAAGCAAGAAGCAAAAAAACAGGTCAGGGAGATCTTAGATCAACTTGAATACCAAGAGGTGATTGAAACATGCACCTCCTCAATGAACAATCCTTTGTTTCCTGTCTCCAAACCAGACCATACATATTGTCTAGTTTTGGATTACAGACACTTAAACACTTGTTCAAAAACATTTGCAGTGCGAAATGCACATAGTACACCATTAATGAATAACATTGTGCGTAAAAAATATAAAACCACATTGGACATCTCAAATGGTTTCTTTTGTCAAAACATAGCACCTGAAAGCAGGTACTTAACAGCTTTCTCAATAATGGGGACGCAGCGTCAATTTTGTCGACTCCCACAAGGGTTCAAGAACAGCCCGGGGTTATTCTCAGCGAGGGTAACAGAGTTACTACAAATTTATGATAATGAGGCATTGTCATATGTCGATGACATCTATCTGACAGACCATGACCTGGATAGGCACTTGAACAGGGTGAGCACCATTATATTGGGCTTCGCCTCTGAGGGCTATAAGTTCAACTTTAAAAAATCCAGAATTGCCCATCTCAATGTCCTCTTTCTAGGATATGAGCTTTCAAGTGAAGGCAAGAGCTTGGCAGCCAACTTTTTAGAAAGGTGTGCGCTGCTCCAACCTCCAAAAACGCTGAAAAATGTACAATCCATCCTGGGTTTCCTAAATTTTGGAAGAACTTACATTCTAATTTACGCAGAAAGGGTTAAACCTCTCTACGCATTAATCAAACCTGATTTTTCAATCAAACATTGGACACATGAACACACAGAAATCTTGCGTTCACTCCAAGCTAACATGTTAGCAACAAATCACTTACAAACACGCGTAAGTCAACGTAATTTAGTGATCCGAATAATTTCGGGTCAATGCGGATTCACCTACTTAACATTCAATGAGGGTGAAAAAGTACCAATAGCATACAAATCACATTTGTATACACAAGCAGAAATGCGCTTCACTTCAACTGAAAAAATACTGACAGCAGTTCAAACCGCTGTAGCAAAAGAAAGAGCTCTAGCCCAAGGGAAACGCATTATTGTCGTAACCCCAGTACCGGCCTTAGAGGCGGTAACTAAAGCGAGCATTCCAAATGCAAAAGCATTACATCCTAGATGGATACAATGGGTTAATTCTCTTGCTGCAACAGATGTTGAATATGTTTTTGATCCTGATTTAAAAACACAAGCGTTCCTGCAATATGAACATGAATGTCCTCTGCCCACTGAAATTCTGCCTCTCGATCAGTACAAATTTATAATTTACACTGACGGATCCGCACAACCTGCTACAGGGAGTAAGCAAGCTTACAGTGCAGCGTGCGCAATCGTTAAAGGTCGCATGCGCGATGGTAACTTCAGACCAATGGTCACTAAAACTCAATCTCTAGGAGATTGTACAGCTCAGCGAGCTGAACTACAAGCATTCAAACTGGCACTTGAAAATACAGATCGCGAATTCCCCACACTAATAGTGTGCGATTCTTTCTACTGTGTTCAGTCGTATAATGAATATATACAAAATTGGCTTGAAAATGGGTTCAAAGATGCAAAAGGTGGCACAATAAAGCATAAAACGCTTTGGGAACAAGTAGTTCAGTTAAAAACGAACTACCAAAAGCTCACGTGATACACACGCTGAGTCATCAACGTGATGGCGTTCACGTTGCAGGGAATTCATTGGCTGACGAAGCCGCAAAGGGGCTGTTCAGACGGCTTCCGTAGCTGCGATCACTCGTTCAAAAACTAGAATAGACAGTGAGATATTGTTGGCTGTCAATGCTACGAGCAAAGGCAGTGGTGCAGCGTTACCAAAAAAGTTTCCACTCAAGTACTCTTATGTAAGTGATGCGAACAACGTTGCTTTTGCTCGAATCCCTGGAGTGGGGGATAGGGTAATTCCAAACATGGAACGTAGAGCAGCTTTGATTTATGAAGCACATCTGGGGGAGGGTCTGTCACATCAAGGGATCTCTAAAACAATATTGACATTAAAAGAGATGTACTGGTGGCCTGGAATGAATACACAGATTCACATCTTCATCAATGACTGCATAGACTGTAAGGTACAGCGTGATGCGGAACGCCACCAGACACCATGCTACGAAGTAGCCTGCCCAGTACAGACACCATTGTTGGACAGCATTAGACTATCTACGCGCAGGCGTCCTTTTGGACAAATGCAATTCCACAAATACTAAGTCAAGGTTCCTATGGATATGGCCTCAGCGCTCGGCTGACGCTCGAACTGTTATAAAAGATTTGTGAGTCTTTATCGGCACATACGCAATTGGCACACTACATTCTGACCAGGGCCCTGCGTTTAGCTCTCGGGCTTACAAAGAAGCCATGGCCAGTTTGGGCGTTGCCTTGCGGTACTCCTCTCCGTTTCATCCTGAGGGAAATTCTGTTGTGGAAAGGAAAAACCGGGACATAAAGCAGTCTATAACAGCTAGGGTATTAGGTTCGGGTGATGGGTGGGTCAAACATCTTTATGGGGTCCAACGCTCATTAAATAATTTGCCAAGAAGTTCTCTAGGGGGGGGGTCACTCCATATGAGGTCCTATTTGGGACAAGAATGTGGGTTCCTGATCTCGAATGTAAAGGCACAGTGGTGGAAAATAAACCCTTTGATATCAAAGATCGTTTGGCTGTTTTACAGGATCTAAATGAACTAAGATCGAAACAAAGCAACGTAGTCCTGAAGCCAACCACCACTGGGGAAAAACCGGCAGTCCCAGCAAGGCCTGTCTGGATTCCAAAAGTTGGGGATCTAGTCAGAGAGAAGATTGCGGACAAGAAGGAATTTGGACCTTCTTACAGACAACCAGTACCTGTCCTAGCCGTACACGGAACAAGAACAGTACTTCTGCCGCCCCTTGCTGGAAAAAAGGAGAAAAGATTTGTGTCAATCGACCTCATCAAACCACAGTATGTGGCCAATACTAAATAGTAGGCCTCGTGGACTCCGACCTAGTAGCAGACGCACTCCTCTCGCTACTATCCAAGTGGTTCAGACTGAAAGACTCATAACCATCGAGAATTCAGCTGTAACAGATGAAGGACTAAGCAACAATGCTATGGAACTCATCCCTCTTGAAACTCAAGTAACAGTTCGTCCAAATACACCTGTCTACACCAACGTAACAAGTGATCAACTGGTTCCAGCGATTTCAACAAATCCTGATGCAATTCCAACAATTGACAGAACTGCTTCTGGGTATTTCATTAACTTTGATACGTTTTCTGAGGATCCGAGTGAGCCTGAAACGACGCCAGCATCAAAAACTTTTAAACAGCAAGTACAAGACTTTTTTCATTTTCTGAGAAAGACTTATCTGGTTTCACCATGGATTGAACTGTGGATTATTTCTGGAATATTTTTCTTTCTGCTTTGGCTAGCTTTGGTTATGACTATGAGCGTGCTAATAAATGGCAGATGCATCCGTTTGGACATTGAAAGTAAAAATGTGAACTTACTTTTAAAACCACACAAATCATCCCATCGTGAAGCAAGAGACTTGTCAGCAGTGAACATCACAGCCGTTCCTATGCAGGATGGTATAGTGTGGGACAAAACAGATTTCGATATCTTCGGCCCTATGAAACTTTTGAACATTCCACATTTATTTAAAATTTCATTAAGTGATTTTATTTCATCCACTACCTATTCTGATGATTGGGACTTTGAGACTGTAAATGATATGATGTTTGATCTAGAAAGGTCTGCTGCATTTTCTAATAATGAATATTTAGAGGGTTCATCAGACTACGAACAGCTTTATTGCTATAACCACTATGGTCATCATTTCTTGCATAAATCTGCAACACCTAGAAATGTGTTTATGTTTAACCAATGGGAGCATTGTCCTACACCACCAAAAGGTAGTTCAAAAACGTTTGCTAAAAAGTTTCCCTATTTTTCAAGGTACAATACATCTGATCCAGAAACATTTTACTAAAAAAATGTAAACAAAACAGGACTGAAAACTATGTTAGCTAATACAAAACAGATTTACTCTGCAGCATTTATTGCCCAACTATCTAGACATGGTTTCGACTTGTGGAAAGACACAATAGACACAAAATCTGTCTGGGGAACTAAAGATTGGCAAGTGCTGGGGATAGAAGCTTTGTTTAGAGCATGTATCATCCCTCATCAAATAATGTTTTTGAATGACACTGTGCAACAAACTTCTTGCCTTGGTTTAGCCAAGATCAAAGACATGAAAACACCTTCTGTACCAACACCTGCCAGTAATAACAATACACAGGCAGCGGTTACAGTTGACACAGTACTACAAATCAACAGAACAAATCCTGATTGGAGAAAATGGTTGATCTGGCCCACAGACACAAACATCTGTCAAGAAAGATTCCTGAATAAAACACAGGGGTTTACTATCCATAGGCCAGACCCACGATACGTCCAAAGACAACATCCGGGGGTAGTAACAACATACAGTGTAGGAAAATTGTGCCTCAACTGGCTACAAAAATCTAAACTTAAGGATGTGAAACAACACTTATCTTTACTTAAAGAAGACGCAGACCTTAGGGAATTCTTGCTAGGACCGAGAAAACCGCGTCAAAAACGTTTCATATATGCCGGCATCTATGCTGCTTATAATGAAGCATGGAAGGTTTCACAGGCAGAGGCCGCAAAACGAATACGTGAACTTGATCGTATTAACTTAGAGAAATCTCTCACTGTGGTCGACAATGGGTTAACAACTTTCTCATCCAGAATTTATTCATTGGACAACATTGTATCCTCTGCTATTGACATACTGGAACAAGATTTAGCCAGGTTACAACAAGGCCAATCTCAGTTACGTTCTATTATGTTATTAAGCCGGACGCTGCAATCTTTGCATACGGGCTATGTGCCTTGGCGTTTTATCAACACGTCGCCTCTGTTTGCAGATTACAATCTAACTGATAAACAGATCGAACTGGCACAAAGAGGAGCAAAGTATACAGTGCTGAGCATTGACAAACTGGAAAAATTACCGTTCACAGTGGCAGAAAAACCAGCTACAGAATGGCTTATTCATGGCAAAATCACTGCCTGTCACTACTTTTCAGTTTCAGTATTGCCTCAAACAAATGCAAGCAGGCAAATATGAAAGGTTGGGTAAAGAATACATTAAGACATCCTGGAATTTACCTTACAACTACAGATGTTGGAGTGGGGATCGTGAAGTGTTTCTAAGCGGTACACACTGTGAAAATGCACTAAGCGGTTCACTCATATGTCAGGACATTTCTTTACACGGGGCTTGTAATGGTTCTGTGGCAAATTTGTCCTGCCACCAGCAGGGTACACCAGCTACTGTGATTAATCCAACGTTTGGCCAACTTTCTAATGGGAGTTACCTCATGTTGAATGATCAGAGTTGCTGTGGCATGTTGCCAGGCATCCCATATCTAGTAACGGTGGACTCCAGGGTCACTTGTTGTATGCAAGTATTGTTCCCCCCAATAGACACAGTCAGGGAGTCGCCTTTATGGCCTTCATTGAATGTTTCTTTTATACGATTTGATACTTTAAGCAGAATGAAAGCCATGCTTATACAACAAACAGTGCCTCTGATCTCGGCCAAAGAAATCTATGATTTACAAGTTGCAAGGACTTCGGCTGAGATACAGGCTTTAATTCGTACAAACTGCCCGATACATTTCGTAGAAATGATGGGACGTATCTTTAACATGTCTGATACGAGCGGAATTGTACATGTATTTAAGACCATCTGTTCGAGACTATTAGCACCTTTCCAGGCAGTCCTCGGAATCATCCCAAACTTCGCAAATTCGGTGTTTGGTGGTGTGTCGTTAATTCTAGCACTTGTTGCAGGAATTCTATTTCTATTCCTACTATTACACTATGGCAAGCCTATTCGCCAACATCACTCCGAGCGATGTGGAGAAAGCTCTCCTTGAACGAAAGTGCAGTGAGCGAATAGTACAGCTTTTGGGCATGCCTCGTCTACGGGAACTTAATACAACGTGGTTCCTGTCATTCAGACCAATCTGGCAAGATTGCATCTTACCTGTTCTACGCTGCCTGCTTTGCGGTGAAGAATGCGTGCTAGACACCTGTCTAACACTCCCATCAGTCATGCCAACGGATATCGATACTCTGCTGGACCCGATAACGGCCCATGCTCTGTTTTGTCCCCAGAGGCTACCAATTCTGATGACGGCATTCATTGAGATCTCACAGACGCTTCCTGCAGCTGCTGAGGTACGAGATGGATCAACAGGCACACAGGTAACAACGGACGCGAACATTGCTGCGGCATCTCATGCTGAGGGCGATGTTTCTCATCTCTGTGCAGTTAACCTTCTGAACGAAGTGTTCCAAATGTCACCAACTTTGGTAGACGATATTTTGGCTACAGAAATAGATGATTTCATGTTTACAGCAGACCCATACACTGACTTTGATTCGGCTCACAGTGTACCAGGGAAGCAATGAAATTTGGCCTTCATATTTTCAAAACTTGGAACTTTCCCCAGAATTGAACTTTTTCGTTTTTAATTTTTGAAAATACATGGCAAAACAATCTGCTTACAGTAGAACTATTCTTTTAAAACGGACTTCTTTGAATTCTTCCAGGGACACATTGTCACCTTACTTGTCTAACATTTCATTTAATACCATGATATGCAATGGCTTTGATTTTTGAAAACTTGTCAACCATTTCATCATATGTATATATTTCTGTTTATTCATTCATGTTGCATTTCTTTCGATTATATGCTTAGAATGAAAACGATGCTTGAAATGTACAGTACCTATTGCATTCAACAGTTTATTTTTAACTTCTTTTAATATGCTTTTAGAAATGTTTTTAGCAACATGTGGTACTCAGTTTAATGTTTAGCATTTCATGTTTAGCATTTAGTATTATCGTTCATTCGAAAGTGGAGTGGGTGTTGTATTCCGCTTTAGGTGTCCGTATATAGGTTTTCCTGAAACGTCCTTATATAGGCACAATTCGCATTGCCCTTATATAGGCATAGAATCCCAGTCCTTATTTAGGCATTAGCCGTGCACTCCAAATACAGGCATGGTCACCGACATCCGTCCACCCTAACGTCACAACGAGTTCTTAGAAACCAGACCCTTAAGCTCTCGGGAGTTCCCCTAGCACAGGATTATTGATTTCTCCAAGAACTCATCTATTATGTATGAACCGTTATACCTTAAGGGTTCATTCCTGACGTCTTCCTCTGTCCGACTCCACGTCAATGCTAACATTCCAAGGCACCTATCAGGTATAAATATACCTTCCCTTGCCCAAGCAAGTTAGAGGAGACCTCGACTTTAGAGGAGCCCGTATCCCGGCCTGACGCACTGAGAAGACGCTGTCATTCCTGCTCGCAGAAGAATCCAGCTTCCAGTGTTCTGACTCCCTTCGCGGGGTGTTAGAGTTCCAGATCCGGCAGGAGATTCCCACTTCTCTCATTCTCAAGGTATGGAGCTGACTAGAACCTAGAGGGACTCTTGGCATACTCGACTTAACATACTCTTAGTATACCATACTAGAGAATACTCCACCTACTTCTTACCTTTCCCTACACCTAGACTAGGTTAGGTACATTGGGGTAGAACTAGCTTAGAGACGCATCGTATGAGTACTCACATTTTTAGCTCATGTTATTTATGTACGTGAATATATGCTAAAAGATAATGCTAGCGCAGTATTATTTATTTCTACTGCTTACGCTGTACATTATTTACCTTGCATACTGTCTTGTGATCATAACAGCACATATCTCTTACACGAGAAACAAGACTGTTCAATAAAACCTCTTTATTGAAACGCCCGTCTTTTCTTTCTTTGTAACTCTGTGGAAACTAAGCATGCACGAATAGCTGAGTGAAACTGTTATCTATTGTTTCCACGATTCTGAGACGTGTTCCGATTCTAAAGGGAAACAAAGTAGTCATGTTTATGCAGTTGCCAGAAACTACTCTCTTCTTGTTCTCAAGGAGTTTCTAGTGGCCTCTAAGCTAGCTGGCACAAAAGTAATTAAGTTTAATATACCCGATAGGGACATACCGACCTCAGTCCTATGTCAAGTTTATAGGGTATATTATTCCAATGCGCAGAGCCTATTAGGGAAATAGGAACTACACTACAAGGGTAGAGGTACCCTGACCCCATGGATGCAATATAGGGTTTTGTGAGGGACACCTGATGGGCAAGAAAATGACCCAAAACGATATTTTTTTTCACATGCGAGGATTCGTGAATCCAGCCATAAATTAAAAAATATATATATGCACTCACAGATGTACTCAGACACTCATAGACCCACTCACAGACCCATTCAGACACTTTCACACCCCCTCACAGACCCACTCAGACACTCTCTGACCCACTCAGACACTCTCACACCCACTCAAAGACCCACTCAGACACTCACACACCCACTCACAGATCCACTCAGATGCTCACACACCCACTCACACACCCACTTAGACACTCTCACATCCACTCCCAGACCCACTCAGACACTCTGACATCCACTCACAGACCCACTCAGACTTGCACACCCGCTCAAAGACCCACTCAGATACTCACACACCCACTCGGACCCACTCAGACACTCACACACCCACTGACAGACCCACTCAGACACTCTCACTTACTCATAAACCCACCCAGACACACCCACTCAGTGACCTACTCAAACACTCGCACACCCACTCACAGACCCACTCAGACACTCACACACCCACTGACAGCCCACTTAGACACTCTCACACTCGCTCACATACTCACTCAGAGACTTGCACACCCACTCACAGACCCTCTCAGACTCTCGCACACCCAATCACAGACCCACTGAGACAATCACACACCCACTCCTACACCCACTCATAGACCCTCTAGACACTCACACACCCAGGTTACAGGGACATTGCAGTTAGTAAATAGCAATAAAAATTTAGAAATTCACTGAAAAAAACAAAGGTTACAGGGATGTCATAGTTGGGAAATAAAATGTAAAAAAACATAGAAATTCACTGGAAAAAACAAAGGTTACAGGGACGTTATAGTTACGAAATAGAATTGTAATAACCTTAGAAATTCATAAAAACCACAAAGGTTACAGGGACGTTATAGTTAGGTTCACATTTTACATGCACCAAACCATAGAAATTCAGCAGTTATAGTTACTTCAGCTAACTATAACTTACGCCCCCACAATGCACTGCCTATGACCTCAAATGTTACGTCACTCATGACATGGTCAGTGACATCACTGATGACATCATCCACACAACCACTTGCACACCCACTCACACACCCATACAACCTCTCACACCACACCCATTCACACACCCACTCGCACATCCATAGTCACTCACTAACCCACTCACTCAGCCATGCAACCACTCACACAGCCAGTCACTCACCCATACAGCTACTCACACACCAACTTATTCACCCATACATCCAAACACCCACTCACTCACCCACAAATCTTCTCTCGGAGCCACTCACTCATCCATACAGCTACCTACATGCCAAATCACTCAGCAATACAGCCACTCACACAGACACTGACTCTCCAATACAGCTACTCACACAGCCACTCACTTACCCATACACCCACTTGCACACCCATACAGCCCCTCACACAGCCACTCAGTCACCCATACAGCCAAACACCCACTGACCTACCCATACAACAACTCACACAGCCACTCACTCACCCATACAGCCAATCACACGCACTCACTCACCAATACAGCCACTCACACAGCCTCTCACTGACTGATACAACTACTCACACATCCACTTATTAACCCATACAGCCACTCACACACCCATTCAACCACTCATACAGCCACTCACACACAGATACAGGCAGTCACACAACCACTCTCCCACCAAGTCACAGCAAACTGCTATGTCCTGGGGGTGGGCACCCCCGGGCATAGCAGGAGCCGGAACCTGGGGGGTGGTTGTCCCCAGGGCCGTGTTTGGCTCCAGGAGGGGAGCCGGGCAGCCCCCTTCCTGTATTGTAGAGGGCCTTCCCTTTGGAGGTGGTGCTCCCGAGAGCAACTAACAGCCTGGAAGGGGGGCTGCGGGGCCCCCCCTCCCATTTTTTAGCCCTAGGGAGGTGGTGGGTCCGGGGCTCTGGGGGTTCCATGAGGCCACTCATTACAAAATGAAATAGCCCCGGGGAGGTGGTGGTCTCAGGGGCACAGAGGGGTCCACAAGGCCTCCCGATTTATATTACAATAGCCCTGGGAGGTGGCGGTCCCTGGGGCACGGGGGGTCTGTGAGCCCCCCACATTTCGTTTACATATTTATGGCCGCATGCCCCAGGGACCTGGCCCACCTGGGGGCTCAATTATAGAGAAGCGTGCTTCTATTTTTTGGGTGGAATATATATATATCACTTCTATCACCAGTTCTTTATTTACTTGAACACTATTGCGTAACACGTTTTGACAGTCTCCACTGCCTTGCTCACACACCATAGATGCAATTTTCTCACCATTATATATACCTTGCCACGCTGTGTGTACATAGTGGCGTAGACATTGTAAACACACTAGTGCAAAAGTTTACACACATACTTTGTTTTTAAATTGTATTATTTTTCTTTTACTCTTTCTTTCCTATTATTCCCATAGTTCTTTGTGAATGTTTCTACTTATATCTCAGGAGTTATAAATCTAGTGCTTTAAAAAGTGCTCAATTAAATTCTTAATTGTGCAAATATGCGAAAAATACAGTAAAGAGATAAATTACCTAAATAGCTATAATCATATCTCTAAAAACACAATAGAAAAAATAGAAAAAAAATATTGCCAATAGTTTACTATAAACTAGCCAATCTGTCAGCAGTTAAAGTCCATTATCTGTAGGTCAGGGCAAGGCTGACAAACTAATTAATACACAAATAGATAAATAATGGAGATCCCAAGTGAGCTGTGTTGATTAAAAGAACATCGGCGGAGTAGGTGCTCCCAAGTGGGTATTTTACATTTCATTCCCCCTGCTCTGTATATCTTAGCTCACCTCCAATTAATAGCCTTGCCCAAGCTTACATTACCTTTCGATTTCTACCACTGCAGATGGCCACTAAACAGTAAACCAATTACCTAATATAGTAATTATGTCTTACTCCCATATCTATTGTATTCCATAAAATGAACTATAAGGGATGTTATGCACATCATTATTCTAAAACAAAAAACCAAAGCGAAAACCCTCATTCTCACCGAGAGTGTCTTAAATAGTGCATACTCTTTTTGTCTGAAATTGAATTGTACGAATAAATTAATCTATCTAAAATTATCTACTCCTGAACAGAGAAGGTATATTACTGTCTCTATTGGGCCTTTATATATGAACATGCAGTTCTTCATCTGAATTCAATCCGTATGGTATTTTGCTATTGAGAATTACATTATACTTAGACTACAACTGCTTCAATTTGAGTTCTCTATTTCCTCCCCTTCTACTTTTAGGAACCAAGTCTATTACATAATATAACAGATCGTCAAACCTGCCATTGTGTGATATCACATGGTGCTATGTTTATTAAAACCAACTGACAACAGGGTCGTTTGCTAAATTAATTTGTTGCTGGGCTCTGTATTTTATGTTTTGGTTCTAAATGTATAGGGAAGGTCTTTTTCTATACAGGGTAACACTGGTTAAGTGGCACAGTGTTTGCATTGAGCACGCCTTTACATACATACTGTAACTCATTGAAGGACATTACGGAGGTGCTGACCTGGTCTATATTGCCACTGCCACTTGCTCCTAATTTGTTATTATTGTGTGATTCATGCATGTGTCTGGCAACTGGGTAACTTTTATCTTCATTTTTGACAGCCCTCAAGTGTTGCAGAATTCTCACATGCACCATGTGAATGGTGCTCCTCACATACATCTTGGGGCAGGGACACTGTAATATATAAACCACATAGTCACTCCTGCAATTGAATGAATTGCGTATCTTTTTTTTTTTAAGACATATTTTTATTGGTATTTTATAATTCGATACATCCGATACAGAAGGGGGAAAAGGCTTGGATAAGAAACATTACATTCAATGACAATTAGATCATGTCCTGCAGTATTACAGATTATTCTCTTTTAGGCGGTACAACCAATTCTCCGTGCAGGTGTTTCCTCGGAGCGGTTACCTCCTTTGTCGATTAGCAGTCGCACAACCTAGTATGTTTATTTACATTAGCTCAATAACATACTAACATCTTCAATTAGTGGCCATGTTGTCTAGTACTTGCTTCACTGAAATCCGTTTACGACGACTTCTAGATGGGCGTTTTCCAACAGCGATCCTATGGATATGCATACCACTCGTAAACTTTTAATTACTACTCTTATTTATGAAATCCGAACTATTTAACGAGAAAAAGGAAACAAAATGAAAAAGGAAATAAAACCTGTGCAGAGGAGTGAAGTAGGTGATGTTTGTCAATATAGCTTGTGGGAGGGGTCATGTTACGAATGCGTCACTGGTGAGTTGGGTGAGGTGGGGTAAGGGTTTCCCATTATTGCTATGCATCCCTCGCCTGATCAATAGCACACTAGCTGGCAGTATCCCATGCCCGTCTGTCACTCGAGTCATCACTTGGGACTCACTGGAGACCGCCCTGGACCGCCATGGCTGTCACCTTCCTGGCGGGCCCCCGGTCCCGACCCTGCCCCCTCACTCTCAGGAGCTTCAGGTTTCTCCCATGCCACCAGCATCTCTCTCCATTGTTCGGCCATTGGGTGCTTCCTCATTCCCTTGGACTCTTCCCAGCTGAGCGCTCTACCTTCTGCACCAGCCCACGTGATGACATCCCTATTCCAAGTCCCGAACTGAGGCCCCCTCAGAGACTTCCATTCCATCGCTATTCTGCGCTTAGCGAGGCCCAACGCAAGATCTATCAGCCTATTCCCGACTTTACGCTTCGGCGGTCTAGGAAAAAGACCCAATAAACAAGTCTATATTGTGGGGGCTAGCACCCTGCCCAACACCCCTTTAAGCTTACCCAGCACAGCCTCCCAGAAGGGACATAAGCTTGGGCAGTTCCAGGTCATGTGGCCGAAGTCTGCATCTGGATGCGTGCATCTGGAACAGTGTTGGATCTCCCCCCCCCATAGGTCACATTAAGGCGTTGGGGTGTCATGTAGGACATATGTATGTAATTGAATTGTATATATTTTAGACGTGTATTACGAGACATCTTCTTAGGATAATGCAGGACCTTGTGCCACTCTGAATCTGTAAGTTCTCTGCCGCCGACTCTGTCCCACCCAGTCCATCCAAAGGACCCACTGACGCAGTTTGCAGCGTAGCATATAACCATTTCACTAGATGTCCTGCTGTACCCAAGGTGAACAGGGCATGTGGCACCGGGTGGGTCTCAGGTTCTTCCCTCCCTTTGTTCCATAATTTCGCAAACGTGCGTGTCAAGGCCTCGTAATGCAGGAACTGACCCGGGGGGAGTCCACAGTCCTCAATCAACTCTTCCAATGGGATCAGAACTTTGTCCTGGTAGCAGTCCCCAACATTGTCTACTCCTACAGCTGACCAACAAGCCAATTGTTCGCTCGTAAATATAACTTGGGGATCACCGTGTGGTAACGCCACCAAGGGTAACATGGGGGTGTACTTGGAGGATCGCTGCTCCTTGCTCTGACACCGTCTCCAAGTCTGGAAGGCTGTGCGTTGTAACAGTGAGCAATACGGGGTGGGTGTTGCTGGGATTAATAGCTTTGCCATCACTAGGCTGGGACAGGACTCTGGGCTCGATAAATAAGTGCCCTCCTCGTTGACTCCCCCCACCCATTGCGCTAGCCACTGTAGTTGAGCAGCAAGCATATAGAGTTCAAAGTTCGGTACACCTAGCCCACCCTCCGACATAGGGCGTTTCAGGGTTTTGAGGGACACCCTGGGGCGCCCGTCTCCCCACACCAGATCACGTAGTAGGACATTCAAGGGACGGAACCAACTGCTTGGCATAAGGACCGGGAGGTTCACAAAGAAATACAATAGCCGGGGCAGCATAACCATTTTAGATAGGGTGATCCGGGCCATAATGGGTAGTTGCAATGTGCGCCAGAAGTGCACGCAGGAGCGCAACGAGTGCCCAGGTTCCCTTCCTTCAAATCATCCAAGGAGTGGAAGATATGTATACCAAGGTATTTAAACATACCCTGAGCCCAGAGTATGTCAGCCATCAATCCCGCAGGCCTCTGCAACGGTCCTGCTACTGGGAACAAATATGTTTTGGTTTTGTTGACCAGTAGGCCCGAGAGCAGCGCAAAGTCATCTAGGATTTGTATGGCCGCAGAGGTGCCAGTGACTGCCTCTGTCAAATATATCAGCAGGTCGTCCGCGTATAGCGAGACATGATGCAACCGCCCTCCAATAGACAAACCGATTCCGTCACCTCCCTGGCGAAGCCTCTTCGCAAGAGGCTCAATTGCCAGGGCAAACAGGAGGGGAGATAGGGGGCATCCCTGTCTAGTCCAGCGGGAGATCTTGTACTGTCTGGAAATTGTGCTACCTGTTTTTACCCTAGCTGTAGGTGAAGCATAAAGGAGACGCACCCACCGCACCCAGTCCTCCCCCAGGCCCATACGCAGCATCACCACAAACAAGTATTCCCAACTCACCGTGTCGAATGCTTTTTCTAAATCGACAGATAGAACCGCTGCTTGGTGTTTGGTTGGGGCCTCGACATGGTAGAGTATGGAATATAGCCTGCGGAGGTTGTAGGAGGTGCTGCGAGAGGGGATAAACCCATTCTGGTCAGGGTATATTAGGGACTTCATATGTGGGAGTAGCCTGCCTGCCAGCACCTTACTAAGGATCTTAAAATCCAGATTAAGCATGGAGAGAGGTCTGTAATCCTTCACGCCAGCATCTGCCTTCTTAGTCTTTGGGAGGGGAATCACCAGGGCAGTCTGGGTGGAGAAGGGCAACACACCCCTTTCATATGCAGCTGCATATAGTTTGACTAAATGCGGTGCCAATATATCGGCGAAGCGTTGGTAAAATTCTGCCGGGAGGCCGTCAGGTCCTGGCGTTTTGCCAGGTGCTAATACACTAATGGCAGCTTTGATTTCCTGTAAATTTATCGGGTCCCCCAATTCCTCCCTATCCTCCTCTTCTAATGTCCGGAGAGGTAGGGGGCGCAAGAACTCGCCTATATGCAACCGGGGAGCCGTGGCCGGGGCCGTGTACAATCGCTCATAGTAAGTGAGAAAGGAGTTATTAATCACGTCCGGGTCGAACACCACACCTCCGGTATCTAAACTAAGTTGAGTGATGGGCGACCCCCCTAGTTCAGGTCTAATTAGCCTCGCTAATAGGCAGCCCACCTTCCCTTCCTCCCTCTGTACTCGATCAACATAGTCCTTATAGTTATAACATCGCAACCGCCCTATTGCATCATTATATTTGGCACGTGCGGCCTGCAGCACCACCCGAGCTGCACCGTCCGAGCCCTGGGTGTTATCTAAGCTGTGGATGCTCCCTTCCAGGTCCAAGAGTTCTTGACGGAGCTCCCTATGAGCGCCACTCGCCTGCCCCATACAATGACCCCTTACGACCACTTTAAATGCCTCCCACTCCATTTGAGCAGAAGATGCTGTGTTAGCGTTGATGGGGAAGTATTTATCTATGAGTGTATATAATGCCGTATGAAAAGGAGCATCCTCTAGCAACGTCGGATTCAGTTTCCAGGTGGGAATCGGAGGTCGCCGCCCCGGGGGCTGATACGTCATCATCAGTGGGCTATGGTCCGACACAGTGCATCCTAAGTATTCCGTGTGTATGATGGAACAGTTAAAGGCAGGAGAGCAAAGAAATGTGTCAAGCAGAGTGTGCACTTGGTGGACCGGTGAAAAGAAGGAGTACTCCCTCACTCAATTATGTTGCAGCCTCCAACTGTCTTCACAACCCCAGTGTGATATCCAGGTGCGAAAACCCTTAGCCGTGCGATGTGGCTGAGACCCCGGTAGGGGAGGGTGTGAGCGGTCAGCAGCGACATCTGCAACACAATTAAAGTCGCCCCCCAGTATTATGTGACCATTTAAGTTATTAGCCATTGAAGCAGAAAAAGACTCCAGGAAACCGATCTGGTCCTGATTAGGTGCGTAGATATTACCAAGTGTCACTCTCCGACCCGCCAACCTCCCCGTGATCAGGACATACCGTCCTTCTGCATCCAACCACGTTTGCTCTGGGGCAAAAGGGACCCCCGGCTTAACCCAAATCAGCACCCCCCTGGCGAAAGCCGAGGAAGTGGTCGCAAAGACCTGGCCCCTCCACCATCTCTTCAGTTTCCCAGCTTCCCCACTGTTCAGGTGCGTCTCCTGGAGAAATGCAATGTGTATGTCTTTGCGCCTCAGGTATGAATAGATATTGTGGCACTTTGCGATAGACCCCATGTCACGAATGTTCCATGTTAGGAACCGGAAGGCGTTACAAACGTCTGCCATTCACATTGGGTATTCCAAAGCAGCCCCACAAAGGGAGCACTCCCCATCCTCCCCTTCGTTCATGCCCCTCCTCCCTCCTCTGCAAAATTCAAAACATAAGAGACAAACAAATGGACCCCCATGCTGGTCAACTCCCCAATCCCAGGGCAGTCCGACAACGGTCGGCCGCCCAAACACCATGTGAAACATTTGTACTAAATGAGGCCCCAACCTAGTAAGGCTCTCAATGGGGGTTAGCCAATGAAGACATAGTTCAGGGCGCACAAACCATCCAGAGCGCACCGGCCCCATATAGTATGGGGCAGCTCGGGATCTGGAACGGCAGTCAGCAGTCCAGCACCCTCCCGGGTATCAAAGGTACGGCACCAATCCCACTGCCTCAGATGATGTCGTCGGCTGTCTTTGGCTTCACTACCGGTAACTTCCCACTGTCACTGCGAGAAGTGTCGGACTCGTTTGCTTCAGACTCTCTCGAAGAGTGGGTCTCCACTTCTGGGGTGGGGCTCTTGCCCTGCATGAGCGCTGCCACAGCCTGCAACGCTTCCGCCCTTTTCCTCTCCGTTTGTGATGAGGACGGTTTCTTAGCGATCCCCCTACGGGGTCGTCTCCTGGAGCGCTTCCCAGACTCCGCTGCTTTCTTTAGAGCAGGCCCGAGGCCAGTGCTCCCTGGGGTCCCAGATTTGTAAGCCTCCAACCAGTCCCAGGCATCTTTAGGACTATCACAATAATGAGTATTCCCATCCAGGATAATACGCAGCCGGGCTGGAAACATCAGAGAATACTGAAGACCTTCCTCTCCCAACGCCTTCTTGACCTCGAGATACGAAGTCCATTTCCTCTGCACTTCCAGTGTGTAGTCTGGGAAGAGGGAAATTTTACTGTTGTCCAACGTATATGGGCCCTCCGCACGTGCCTTTTGCAACAGGAAGTCTCTATCTCTAAAATGGAGCAATCGAGCCACTACGGGCCGCGGGGGTCTCCCAGGGGCCAGCGGCCTCGCCGGCACCCTATGGGCCCTCTCCAGTGTGTAGAAGGTTGACAGTCCCTTGGGTGCTACCGCACTTCGGAGCCAATGCTCCAAGAAGGACACCATATCTCTGCCCTCCGCCCCTTCCGGCAGGCCCAGGACCCTGATGTTGTTCCTCCTGTTGCGCCCCTCAGCGTCTTCGGCCCTCCGTTCTAGCACTCCCACTCTGTCGGTAAGGGCTCCCACCTGCTGTTCTAGTGCTTTCTGCGCCGGCGCTAGTTTTGTTATACTGGTTTCAGCATCTTTCCCCCTCTCCGACAGCTTCTTGTGTTCTTCACGCAGTAGGCCAAGCCCCACCGCGACTGTGCTGATATCTTGGTGGAGGGTGGCCTTCGTGTCAGCAATGGCCTTCAGTATTTTGCTCAACTGTTGCTGCACTGGGTCCCCTGGGGTATTTTGCAATTGCTCCTGGGCGCTGTCTTCAAGGTCATGGGAGATCCCCGCAGGGCGACCCCTGGTCTTGACATCATGCCAGGAAACTCGCTGGGCCTCACGGAGGGGAAAAATCAGCAGCTGTAATGCCGCTCCGGGACACCACCCAGTGGGTCACACTATGTTCCCGGGGCCGTGAGCCTCAGTATCCGCCCCTGCGCTCCAGTCCCCGATAGCCAGCCAGGTTTGGGGCCGACTCGCTCGTCGCGGATCTATAGGCTGTGCCCCCGGGCCCAGGTCAATTCGGTGCTGCCCCCGCTTACTGCCCGCTCTGGACTCACTTGTTGGGGCGGCCTCCTAGGCCTTGCCCACGGTCACGTGCATGTCAACCATTACACAGTGTCCCTCCAGAGGCATCCAATGTTCTCTCACACCCCCAGTGGCTGGGGCACTACGCTGCACCCGCTGTTGTATGCCACGGTAGGCCGTGACCAGGCCCAGGCGTCCAACCAATTCAGGCCATAGGCATTCCCAGGAGCAAGCCGCCCACTCCTCACTTGCCTGCAACAGCCATTCTCCAGCCAACGATTTACCTGGCCACCACCAGTCCTTTCACGGGGCTGTGTTAACTGTCCTGTCGCGTCCCCAGGCCCCTAGGGGGGAGAGCAGCAGCACCCAGGTCTTTCAGTGTATTACTGGGCCCACGTGGGGAAGCTGCTCGTTCTACACAGTCCCCTTATCAAGCGCAGATCCGCACGAGCCCCGATCCGGGCTCCGGTCTCTGGCCACGCCCAGCTCCTCACCTCTGTGATGACGTGGCTGCACACCGCTGCTCCGTGCGGGGGGCTGCACCCCCGCTGGTACCCTCTTTATTAAGCCAGACACCGGCATTGAAGCAGTGAGGCGCCCGATCCAAGGGCAGGCAACCACTCCCTCAGGATCGTTCGTCACACGCCTCCATCCGCCATCTTAAAGGCGCTCCGAGTAGGCCGCGGCTCCAGGCCCTGCTCCTTCTCCAGGCGCCTGGTGATCAGCGTTCCCGCAGCGGCCCGTCTCCCGCCACACGGGGACCTCTAGGTGCAAATCCGCCGTCGCCCAGGCCGCCAGTATTTTGAGCCGATAAGTGACAGGCCGGCGCGGAGCTCGAAGCTCACGCGTCCGTCATCATAGGCTCCAGGCCACGCCCCCATGAATTGCGTATCTTTAATGGAGTTTTCAGTAACAGTGATATAACTTCCTTCGTATTCTGGCCATGTTTGCATGCCTTACGCCAATGACATTTTTGGAACCCCGGATTGCCTCTTAGCCAGGTGTCAGATTGTTGTACCTCTGGACTGCTGACTACCAGTTCCTGACGCATAGACTTGGCATGCCTAAAAGTAAGTAGAGGCTTTCTGGGTACCACATGGCCTATCACAGGGTCACTTTTTATGAGATTCCAATGATTAGTTAATATGCCTTTCACTTTCTGATGATAAGCATGATACCCTGTAATCACTCTAAGTTCATTTCTGTCACCTGCCTTCTTACTTACTTCTTTCTGTGACAGCAACAATGCTTCCCTTGACATCCTCTTGGCTTTGCTTTTAGCTTGATTTAACACCAGAAGACTGTAACCTCTCTCAGCAAATCTATTCTGGAGTTCCGTCTGCCCTTCCCTCAGGGTAGTTTCCTCGCGGCAATTTCTCTTCATCCGAAGATGTTCAGCATAAGGGATACTTTGTTTTAATTTGTTTGGATGGAAACTTTTTGAATGCAGAATAGAATTTGCTGCGGTGGGTTTTCTATGTGTTTTCGTATGTATTCTATTGTTTTTTACAAAAACGACCAGATCAAGGAAGCAAACCTCTGTGGTACTTATGCTAGTGGTAAAATTCAGATTTAGATTGTTATTGTTTAATTTTTGTACAAAAGCCTGCGTGGACTCAAGGGTGGCGTTCCAAAGAATGAATAAATCGTCAATGAACCTCGTCCAGAGGACTGCATTCTCTGCCCACTCCATGGCATACTGTGTCATGAGCACCTGCTCCTCCCACTACCGCATGTGGAGATTGGCAACTAGGGGCGAAGCAGGTTCCCTTGGCGGGCCCTCACCTGGCTGTAGGTGTCTTTCTCAAACATAAAGAAGTTGTTCTCGAGACACCATTCCGTCATTTTGAAGGGCATGGCTGTATGCTGGTGAAGATGTATTGGCCGAGTGCCTAAAAAGTGTGACACGGCCTTGAGCCCATCTTGATGGGAGATACTCGAGTACAGGGAGGTGACATCTAATGTCATAAGGACGTAAGTGTTTTCCCATGTGATGTCATGAATCCTTTTTAGAAAATCCCCTGTGTCTTCAATATAGGAGAGCAAATTACATACATGCTCTTGCAGAAAATAATCTATGAATCGGGAGGTGCTCTCAAACAAACTTCCTATAGCAGAAATTATTAGTCTACCTGGAGGATTCTGATAATTCTTGTGTATCTTGGAGATCAGGTATAAGATGGGAGTTACCTGTGCGTCTGCTTTCAAATAAAGATACTCTTCTTGAATGATCAAGCCTGTCGCTCTCCACTTAGATTACTCTGGAAAATATTTGTCTTTGATTTCAACCATATTTCATTGTGACACCTTACAATAGCAGGTCGCATCTCTTAGTTGGTGCTTTGCCTCTGCCACATATTTGTCTAGGGGCCATAAAACAATGTTTCCCCCTTTGTCCAATTGTCGAAGGACTACTATGTCCTTTCTGTTTTTAACTTTGTTGACAACTTGTTGGTATCTGGCCCCTGTGCCCCATTAGCAGACAAAAATTCCTCACTCAATGCCACTGAAAATGCTTTCAAATCGGTAATCACCAGTTCTGAAAATATGTCTAAAGAGTCCCTAGGTAAAATATGATTTTGGTTTAAATGGAGTCTCAACACTTCCATAAATATCTATCTCAAGGGCATCTGCCATTTCCCTGGCAGAGGATAATAAATTTCTTCCTTCATTATACCTTTTCAACTGTTCTAAATCATACAAAAGTTCCATGTCCATAACTGCTAAATTTGTTCCTGGTGCTTCTCCCCTTCCAGCAGGGCCGCTTTTTCCTCTGTCCTTGTTGCTGAAAAACTTCCTCAGTTTTAGCTTTCTCATAAACCAAAAAAGTAAATACGAGTTTGTCCATAATTAAAGTTGGTTCGAGTACAGTATGACAATCCTAAGGAGAGTACATCTTCTTCTTCCCTGGATAGTTCTAGATCCAATAGATTGACTATAGTTTGGGCATTGTCAAACCTCATTGTTTGCGCTGCCGCGCTTGCTTGGCTTTGGTTCCCGACCTTAGTCCCATGCCTTTTCCTTCTTCTTTGGTGCCTCCTTTGATGAACATTCCTCTCCGCTGAGAGTGAGGTCTTGTGTTTAATATGCGCTCTAACCGTAAAAAACAGAGTGCTTTAGTGACTGTGGGTGGTTGTCGATTATTGCCCATACTGGCAGAAGCCCCGCCCCTCTTCCGGATTTGTCTCAACTTCTGAACTAAATTCAGAACTTGTCTCCATTATTGTAGATTTACCTTGGTTAGGTGTTTTGTTGGAAAGCTTTTGTCTGCGTATGTTGTCAAATCTACGTGCAAAAGTATATATCTGCCCCCTCTGATAGTCAATTTTATCTCTCAACAATTTCACTGTCTTACGATCTTTGATAGCTTGCTCATATTTGTTTTTTTTTTGCTCTCCATTTTCTTCTCAAACTTTTGGATTTCTTCTTGATTAGTATGCTGACTCAGCTCCTGTTGTAATACTCGTATTTCCTCCATTATCTTGTCCGGTTTCTGTTTGGCATATTTTGCAAGAATCGTCATCATGTTTTTCGAAGATTCTGCACTGCTAGCAGCCCACTCTCGCAACATTTCCGGGTCTGGATTTTCGTAAGTAGGGGCTATTAACACCCGCAGCCCCCTTGGGACTCTGCCCACTTCCAAATACTTTTGGAGCGATTTACACTCCCAACATTTCGAGATCTCTCTCTTACTCAACTTGTATTTGCCATCCTTCAAGGTCAAACCCTGCTTACTCAATTCTGCACAAACTTGTCATACATGCTCCAAGTGTTCTTGCTTGTTTTTTGAAAAGATTAAAATGTCATCTTGAAAACATTTGACAAAAGATTCCATTCCCCTCAAATTTGAAACATCGCTCTCTAGAAAACAGATGCCTCCGACGCTAGGACGAACGGCAGCCACTTGAGCTGTTATAAACCTCGAGGAGTAATGAAAGTGGTGAGAGACGTAGAGTCTACACTGTGTTCAATTTGGTGGTAGGCTGAATACAAATTCAGCGCAGAGAACACAGCTTCCCCCTCCAACATACTAACCACCTCTTTGATGTTGGGTAGAGAATCGCAGTCTTCCACAATATTTGCACAATATTTAATGCTCTTAAGGTCGATGCATAATCGTTGCCAATTTTGTAGTAAATCCACGAATCCAGGGGAGAGTTCAATAAGATTTATTTGAGAGGCAGCACAGTACCAGCCTTCATTCAGGGCAGTCAACTCCCCAGTGCCCACAATTCTAGATCCAGAACACAGGCAGAGAAACTGGCATAACAATGACATTGGAAAAATAACAAGGCTCTTGAAGTGAACCCATAAAAACTATATAAATGCACAACCCATGTAACAAAACACCTGCTTTGGGAGTTTGTTTTCTCTAAAGAAAAAGTTTGCCGGATGGCGCCTACTTGGCAAACTTACAGTTTAATGAGGGGATCTGTCACAGAAGCGTCTCCTTTCAAAGCAAAGAGATGCCTGTTAGGCAGGCGGGGATGTCTTCATAGTGCAAATAGTTCACTCCACCCCCGTAGCAGACCAGCAGACTGTCTACCATGGTCTAAATGACCCACTAAGGCGCTCATTACAGTGGTCCAGTAACTGTTGTGATATTATCGCACCTGATCAAATTTGACTCCGCAGGGTCGAAAAAAATCTAGTGTGATACATACCACTCAGTTTGAAGTAGTTTTTGGGGACTAACATGCAGTTTGCGGTGTGGTAAACACCAGGCATTTTCCCCTGATAAATATCGGCCAGTTTGACCTGCCCATATTCATCACAAAACTCTTAATTGAGGAGTTACCATACATATCGCAATTAACCGGGCCGCGTGGGATGTGGACCCAAGTCTCTGCTCAGCTTTCTTTCAACTTCTCGGGCATGGACCTCCTCTCAACTTAGGACAAGGTGTACCTGATTTGTGCTCCTAAAACATTGTCAGCTTGGACCACATCACTTACAGCATTTTACAACAGGGTTGAGAAGTTTCCCTGTAGGGCCCATGATCCATCTGTATTCCAGCTGTGGATGCAAATACCAACCACACACCAAATCCTGTAAATACCTTTGCAGGTCGCCTCATTTACGCAAGTTCTGCCTCCAAAAATGTTCAGGACATCCATGATCTCTACTGAATGACTCCAAACTCCTTTAAAACATCCTCCATTAAAACAGAGAAAAGTAAAGGTGGTGAAGTGACTCTTCATGACTCACTAGCCTGCAAGGTAATTAAAGACCTAACATTAATTTCATTGGAACATTTGCAGGGCATAACCAGCTGTCTTTCATCCATATTTTAGGATGGTATTCCACCATCCTAAACAGAAACGTTCCCCTTTCCTGTAGACAAGCATCACATCATGCATCATATTCTTACACTATCAAACAGGGTGCACATTTTTCGAGATTTTAATTGATTAACTGCTGAACCATCTTGGCTCCATTCAACATGTTGCTCAACCATCTGAAACCAGAAGGCACAGCCAGGATCTCCATTCAACATTGAGCCCCAGTCTTCAAATCACCAGTTTCCAGCATTGCTTTTGAGTTTGACTTTGCTATAGTCAACTTAATCATCAAAGGGAAGATGCAGCCGAAATCCAGAAATTAACAGAATAGATACCAGCTATCCTTAATCAGAACTAATCAAAAATCTAACCAGTGCATTTGTGCAAGCTATCTTTATTACAAATGACCACATTAGGTCCTCGCCTCCTAAAAACTGGGAAGTAAAGTTAGCCATCCTCAAGCTGCCAAAATGAAATGCAGTCTTGCAAAGGGTATTTTATTTTTTACTAAAGACCACCACCTGCCAAAGACAAGCCTCTTGGAATGACAGTGATCCAAATGCTGAACACTAGGCCATCACAGTGTTTGCTGGTACCATTCCATGGTTACAAGCTAGCATCCACCCGTGCAAAAGACCAACGTCCTGGCCTGCACAGCAGATGCAACAAACTAAATTGGATCTATTCTGTGGTTGCTTCAATATTTTCTCAACACAACTGAAGTCTCTTCTGTGACTTGAATAACATCTTTTTGTCATTTTTCAAAGTGCCTTTAATTGTGCAAGCAACATATCTGTACCCCATCACCTGGTTACACCCAAACCCCAAAAACCTCATCAAATCTCAAGGCCAAACAACAGAGAAAAGCCTGGGCAGACTACAGAGAACGTCTGGGCAGATTACAGAATTTACACCCATTCTAAATCAGATCCCCAGCCCTATTGATCTGTTCCTGGTTGTTTCCCATTTGTACATTGAACAACTTAAACCACTCTTGTTGTACTTTATTGTGTGCTCATTGGGGGCACTGGGCACTTGTTTGTCACATTCTGACTATTGTATATGTTATCAAGAGCTATTACAATATTTCTGCTTTGGTTGAATGGAGTAGTGTTGTGAGAAGTTGGCCTGGCATATGCTGTCCACTAATTATAGTGGGCACCTTGCACCAGTCCAAACAACCCCTTATTGGAGATAGGTTAAAGACAACCTTACTGAAAGCTATCCTAGTGGTAGCTATGGAGAGCAGCCTTCAGGCTAAGTCTTGAAGGAATGTAAAGCAGCTTGTTTTACCAGTCTATAATCTCTTGAGTGACCAAATGAAAGAGCACCACACCAGGTATATATTCAAAATATATGTATTTATTGCTAAACACACCCTCTAGTCTCTTTATGAGGCTAGGGTTCGAAGTACACAAGTTATAAGTTATTTAAACACAGTAATAGCACAAATACACGTTTGGGCCCTAGGGGCACCCCAAACCATATACCAATAAAGTGGTATAAGAACCACGACTGAACTAGACACTAGGCCTAGAGCCTCTAGAAGTGCTTGGACCACAAGGAACCACCCAAGGTAGTGACACAGGGGACCCACGGGGGACGCGTGCAGTGTAAATACACAACCGCGATACGCCGTTAACTTCTATGGAGAAAGTCGCGATCAGGAAATTAAAGAAAAGGGACACTTAAAGGAGGACTTGGAGCAAACCCTTTGAGAACTATGTCGTTCTAGAGTCTCTACCCACGGGAGCACCGGAGTACTCGAGTTACCTCACCCAGGGGAGCCGGGTGCATAGGTGCCTTTCGGGTCGGGTTTCGTCGTCGATTTGAATGGCGATCTGCTGCAAAGTGCTGCTGGCGACCAAGTGGAAAGTGTCCGGGTGGATCCAAGAGTGGATCGGAGATCTGAAGAACCTGAAAGCAGAGGGGACAGAGTCTGGGTCACTAGCCAGTGACCAGGAAGGCGATGGACAGATGCCCACCGATGTCGAGTGCTTCAGGTGCGTTGACGGTCGTCTTGACTCTTCAGCCACGAGGTCCAGGAGGCGTTTGTCGGCGACCAGGATCAGGATTCGGGCTGGTATACGATGTCTGTCGAGTGCTGCGGTGTCGGCGACCGGATTGGACCCAACAAGCCTTGGCAACAGCAAGTCTCGGTGAAGATGAAGATCGTCGATGGTGCAGACCAGCAAGGTCTGAGGAACTCACCCAGCGAGGGTAAGTGAGGGCAGGCCTGGAGCAACCAGGGTGCCCAAGAAGAAAAGGATTGGCCTTCGTGAAGGGCTACTAGCCAACGGGCTAGCGACCGCGAAGGAGCCTCGAGACGTCGCACGTGGATCTGTCTCACAGGACACTCGTGGGGTGGAGGCCAGTGATCTTCGGTGCAGTTGGTGCTGGAGGCTAGGGCTACTCGGAGCCCAAAGCACGACTTCGTGGGAGACCCAGAAGAGGATGCACTTGCAAATGTGCTCGGTGTCCAGGGGTCACGGTCTCACGTTACCCACGATAGCTACGGGCCTCAGCTTTGCTGGGGACTCAGGGTAGCCTCGGGGAAGTCTGAGAATCCACCTCTGGTGATGCGAAGACTTCGGCGTCCGACAGGAGCTTCAGAAATGCAGACCGGACAGATGCGTCTTTGGTGCCTGCCAAGCAGGGGAGTCACTCCTTGACCCCAAGGGAGATTCTTCTGTCCTCTAGTCTTGAGTAGAGCGTCGAAGGTCCAGGATTCTGTTTCAGAGTTTCGTCCAGGGATAATCTAAAGTCCTAAGGACTGGGTTCCTATACTTATACCAAGTTTAGGGGTTGGACTACTCTGTGGCCCCACCTATGGGTGGGTCAGGGCAGAGGGGTGGCTACACCCTTTCCTTTGTCCAGTTCGCGCCAAAGCAGGGGCTGCAAGCCCCTGATCCGGTTTGAACTGGGGTATGCACAGGGATACCAAATGTGCCCCCAGTGCAGGACTTCAAAGCACCCGAAAGTGCTCCCGCCCAGCCCCAATACACATTATCCTGTCTGGGGAGGTGGTCACACCTCCCTGGGACAGGAAACCTATTGTCCAGGCCTCCCCTGCCAGAGTTTCGTCCAGCAGCAGGAGGCCAGACTCGTGTCTGTGGCAGCAGCATCCATTTTGTGATGCCAGGGCTTTAGAAAGAAGTTACCGGGCAAGCCAGAGTTAACATGTCTTTCCCTCTAGAAGGGTGGAATGCTACCCCCGCCGCCAGAATTGGCGGGGGGTAGTATTCCAAGATGTTTGACACCAAACACGACATGTTTAGGTGCAGCCATTCCAAAGTTAGCATTTAACGCGAGGTTATAATGCGCTTAAGAGTATATGGTCAGGCTGCACTACAAACAGCATCAGAGAAGGGTCTCCGAACGCTGCAGAGGGGCCCTGCTCATGCAGGGGCACCCTCTCACATAGGAACCACGCACTCTGCCTTCAGGATTGATAAGGCCTGCCTTAGGAGTGACTTATAGGTTTATATGTGTGTATGCATTTAGTGATATAGGTAACCTATATCACAGTAAGGGGTGCATGCACCACCTTACCCAGGCTGCAGTAGCAGACCTGTGGTGTCAGTTTGGATGGCCTTCCAGGGGTGGCATAATACATGCTGCAGCCCCTGGTAGGCCTCTGAGGTACCTATGCCCTTGTACATAGTATACCATATACTAGGGACTTATAAGGGCACTCCAGATTCCAATCAGTGATGTGCCTAAGGCACATGGAAACCATTTTAGAGAGGAAGCAGCTAGGCTGGGGTTCTGATTAGCAGGGCCCCAGCCAGACTAATGTCGAAAAACAGTGAAGCATCAGCAAAAAGTGGGGGTACCCATGTGAAGCAGATCCTACTCTCCTACACAACCCCCCAAACGTAGGGACATTAAACTAACCTTGCCCAGTTAAGTCTTCATGTTCTAAGTGGAAGTACCTAGAGAGTCCATCTGCATTGGCATGGTTACTCCCAGGTCTATGTTCCACTGTAAAGTCCATCCCCTGTAGGGAAATGGACCACCTAAGCAGTTTGGGGTTTTCACCCTTCATTTGTTTTAGCCATAAGAGGGGCTTATGGTCTGTCTGAACCAGGAAGTGGGTACCAAACAAGTATGGCCTCAACTTCTTCAGAGCCCAGACCACAGCAAAGGCCTCCTCTCTATGGCTGACCAACGTTTCTCTCTAGGGGTCAGCCTTCTGCTAATGAAAGCTACTGGCTGATCCTGACCTTCTTCATTCAATTGTGACAGTACAGCCCCTACCCCCAATTCAGATGCATCAGTTTGAACAATGAACTTCTTGGAGTAATCAGGACTCTGTAGAATGGGAGCAGTGCACATGGCCTGCTTCAGGTCATCAAATGCCTTTTGACAGCTAACTGTCCACTGAACCTTTTGGGGCATTTTCTTAGAAGTTAAGTCATTCAGGGGTGTCACTATTGATCCATACCCCTTGACAAATCTTCTATAGTACCCAGTCAGGCCTAAGAAGGCTCTCACCTGAGTCTGGGTAGTGGGAGCAGTCCAGTCCATGATGGTCTGGATCTTGCTCTGCAAAGGTTGAACCTGGCCTCCACCCACAAGGTGGCCCAGGTACACAACCTGACTCTGCCCTATCTGGCACTTAGTGGCCTTGATAGTCAGGCCTGCCTTTTGCAGGGCCTGTAAAACATTCCTGAGGTGGACCAGGTGATCCTCCCAGGTGGAGCTAAAGACAGCAATATCATCTAGATATGCTGCACTATAGGCATCCAGACCTGTGAGAACTGTATTCACCAACCTCTGGAAACTGGCAGGTGCATTCTTCAGACCAAAGGGCATCACCACAAATTGATAATGCCCACTAGGGGTTGAGAATGCTGTTTTGGGCTTTGCAGTATCAGCTAGTCTGATCTGCCAGTAGCCAGCTGTCAAGTCAAATGTGCTGAGATATTTGGCTGAGGCCAAAGTATCTATGAGCTCATCTGCCCTTGGTATTGGATGGGCATCAGTCCTAGTGACTGCATTGAGACCCCTGTAGTCCACACAAAACCTCATCTCTCTTTTTCCACCACTGGTGTGAGGTTTTGGCACAAGGACCACTGGACTAGCCCAAGGGCTATCTGAGGGTTCAATAACTCCCAACTCCAACATTTTCTGGACTTCAGTCCTGATACAGTCCCTGACATGGTCAGGTTGCCTATAAATCTTATTTTTAATAGGCAGACTGTCCCCAGTGTCCACTTCATGAGTGCACCAGGTGGTCTGACTGGGTGTCAGTGAAAACATGTGTCTAAACTGATTGAGCACCTATCTACAATCAGTTTGTTGCTGGGTAGTGAGGCTGCCTGCCAAGGCTACACCATCTACTGACCCATTGTCTCTTCCTCCTGCCCTTCATCAGTAGCCATGAGCAAGCCCATGTCTGCCCTGTCCACATACGGTTTTAACCTGTTGACATGGAGAACCCTGTGGGGACTCCTGGGTGTTCCTAGGTCTACTAAGTAGGTAACCTCACCCTTCTGCTCAACAATAGTGTGGGGTCCACTCCATTTGTCTTGGAGAGCTGCTGGGGCCACTGGCTCCAGCACCCACACCTTCTGTCCTGGCTGGTAAACAGTCAGAACAGCCTTTGGTCATGCCAGGCCTTTTGAAGTTCCTGGCTAGCCTCAAGGTTTTTGGTTGCCTTTTTCATATACTCAGCCATCCGGGAGCGGAGACCAAGTACATAGTCCACTATGTCTTGCTTTGGGGGCAGGAGAGGTAACTCCCATCCTTCCTTCACCAAGCACAGTGGACCCCTGACAGGGTGGCCAAACAGAAGTTCAAAAGGGCTGTAACCAACCCCCTTCTGAGGCACCTCCCTATATGTAAATAAAAGGCAGGGCAAGAGTATGTCCCATCTTCGCCTAAGCTTTTCTGGGAGCCCTTTAATCATGCCCTTCAAGGTTTTGTTGAATCTCTCAACTAAACCATTGCATTGTGGGTGATAGGGTGTGGTGAACTTATAAGTCACTCCACACTCCTTCCACATTGCTTTTAAGTACCCAGACATGAAGTTTGCACCCCTGTCTGATACTACCTCCTTAGGAAAGCCCACTCTTGAGAAAATTCCCAGGAGGGCCCTTGCCACCACAGGTGCTGTAGTGGTCCTGAGGGGAATAGCTTCTGGGTACCTGGTGGCATGATCCACTACCACCAGGATAAACCTGTGCCCAGAGGCTGTTTGGGGATCCATGGGACCAACAATGTCAATCCCTACCCTTTCAAAGGGCACCCCCACCACAGGTAGTGGTATCAGGGGGCCTTTGTAGTGCCACCTGCCTTGCCACTGGCCTGGCAGGTTACACAGGAGCGACAAAACTCCTTGGTGTCTTCAGACATGTGGGGCCAGTGAAAGTGAGGGACAATTCTGTCCCAAGTCTTGTTCTGGCCCAGGTGACCTGCCAAGGGAATATCATGGGCTAGGGTCAATAGGAAGCCCCTGAACTTCAGAGGTATAACCAACCTCCTGGTAGCACCAGGCTTGGGGTCTCTACTCTCTGAGTACAGGAGTCCATCATCCCAATACACTGTATGGGGACCACTAGCTTTCCCAGCAGCCTCAGCAGCAGCTTGCTGTCTGAGGGGTTCAAGGAGGGGCAGCTCTGCTGCTCCTGGCTCAGATCTGCCCTGGAAGGCCCCCTGTCCCCAAGAACTCAACCTGGTCAGGTTCAAGTTCCTCTGGGACAGTTCCTTCTTCAGGACTGAGATCATCCACCTCAAGGGACTGATCTTCTTCCTGAGCCAAGGGGAAGGCACTGCCTTAACCCTACTACTCCTCCTCTTGGAAGGCACTTGGTCCATTATTCCAGAATCCAAGGCCTGTTCAGTGCTAGACATTTTGGCTTGTGACCTGGTCACAGCAAACACATCTGCAGGGATCCCCAGCATTTCTGCATGGGTCCTGAGCTCTACTTCTGCCCAAGCAGAAGTCTCTAAGTCATTGCCAAGCAAGCATTCGACTGGTAGGTTTGCACTCACCACAACCTTCTTAAGGCCAGTTACCCCTCCCCAGGAGAAGTTAACAACTGCCAGAGTATGGTCTGTTTTGACGTTGCTAGCATTGGTCACTTGGTACATCTCACCAAGTATAACTTGCCCAGGATTCACAAGGTCTTGTGTCACCATTGTGACACTTGCCCCTGTGTCCCTAAATGCCAAAGCCTCTCGTCCATTGATTAAAGGCTGTTGTCTGTACTTGCCCAGATTACTGGGACTCACAGAGGAGGTCACATCCATGCCTCCATCACAGACTAACACAGCCTGAGTTAGTTCTCTGACTAGGTCAGAGCCCAACTCAGTACCCAGGGTGAACCCTACTAAACCCTTGGCTGGAGCACTCCCACCAACTGTAACTGTACTAGGGGAACAGGTGCCTTAGGGGCATTGGTGGGTGCTGGACTTGAGTCTTTGGACTTGGTGCAATCACTGGTCCAGTGGGTCTTTTGCTTACAGACCTTGCACCATGGTTTTCTTTGGCCTTTCCCTTTTGTAGACTGTGAATCCCCACCTGAAGAAGATTTTTGGGGGCCTGATGAAGACTTTTGATCTTTACCCTTCTCCCCACCCTTTTCAGAGTTCTTAGCATCTTGCTTCTTAGTGTCCCCACCTTGGTTCTGTACTTTCTGCTTCACCCTGGTTCTGACCCATTTGTCTGCCTTCTTTCCCAATTCTTGGGGAGAGGTCAGATAAGAGTCCACCAGGTATTGATGCAACAGCTGATTTTGACAGTTATTAAGACTCTGCTCCCTCATTATCAGATTGTACAATCCTGAGAAGTCACACACCTTACTGCCCATCAACCAACCTTCCAGAGCCTTGGCAGAACAATCCACATAGTCTACCCAGTCTTGAGTCTGTGCTTTTTGGGTATCTCTGAACTTCAACCTGTACTGTTCAGTGGTTAGGCCAAACCCATCAATAAGAGCACTCTTCAAGACCTTGTAATTATCAGCATCCTCCTCTCTAACAGTGAGGAGCTTATCTCTACCTTTGTCTGCAAAGGAGAGCCACAAGATTGCTGCCCACTGCTCCTGAGGGACCTTCTGTACTTTACAGGCCCTCTCTAGAGCAGTTATCCACTTGTGGATGTCATCCCCACTCTGGTAGGGAGGGACAATCTTGCTCAGGTTCCTATGGTCATAGGACCTTTCCCTATCTCTAGGGACATGGCTGCCACCATGGGACTCTAGTCCCAACTTTCTTTTCTCTCTAAAGAGATCTAGGGACTCCTGTCTAAGGCTACTTGCTTCCTTCTGAGTTCAAGCTGAGCTTCCTCATACTGAATCAGCCTCTTTCTCCTCTCATGAGAGGATTCCCTCCTATGAGATGAGACAGAGCTCCCTATTGAGGTGCCAGAGTGGTTAGACTCCTGAGAAGGAGATCTAGACTTTCTGGGCACACTCATAATCCTTCCTGGGGGACAAAGAGGGTATCATTCTGATCATCCTCTTCATCTTCCACAGGAGGGATTGGGTTATCCAGGTCAGGGTCATTGTCACCCTCCTGGCCAGTTTCAGAGGGGGCTGGGGGTATTGTTACCCCTGGCCCCTTCCTCTTCTTCTGCCCCACCCTCTGCTCCTACCCCTTCAGTCCCCAAGGGCTTACTGAGGTCATAAGCTACCAACAACTCTTTAAGGTGTTGGGTGGTGGGACTTTGGCCTGTCCTCAACTTCCTCAAGTTACATAATGCTCTCAATTCCAAGAATGGGAGTGTATCATACTTGGAGGGAAGAAGCCCAGTGGCTTCTGGCAAGGATTCTCTAGATCCTACCTTTAAAGACATTACTAGTGTGGTGTGGTGAATGCACTACCTACTCTAGTGTGGCCTACTAAACTCTCTTGAGTTGTAGAAAGGGTGTGCTGTCCCTTAACACACAACTCTAAGTTCAGTAGAACTTACTGTATTCTAAGCTTAAATTATATGTACCTTAGGTACCTTTAGTGGTTTTCAGTTGATCAATTCAATTGAGATTATCTGGTAAAACAATAGCAAGCTGGAATCCCACACGCTGCACACCAATGTGAGAAGTTGGCCTGGCATATGCTGTCCACTAATTATAGTGGGCACCTTGCACCAGTCCAAACAACCCTTATTGGAGATAGGTTAAAGACAACCTTATTGAAAGCTATCCTAGTGGTAGCTATGGAGAGCAGCCTTCAGGCTAAGTCTTGAAGGAATGTAAAGCAGCTTGTTTTACCAGTCTATAATCTCTTGAGTGACCAAATGAAAGAGCACCACACCAGGTATATATTCAAAATATATGTATTTATTGCTAAACACACCCCTCTAGTCTCTTTATGAGGCTAGAGTTCGAAGTACACAAGTTATAAGTTATTTAAACACAGTAATAGCACAAAAACACGTTTGGGCCCTAGGGCGTACTCAAACCATATACCAATAAAGTGGTATAAGAACCACGACTGAACTAGACACTAGGCCTAGAGCCTCTAGAAGTGCTTGGACCACAAGGAACCACCCAAGGTAGTGACACAGGGGACCCACGGGGGACGCGTGCAGTGTAAATACACAACCGCGATATGCCGTTAACGTCTATGGAGAAAGTCGCGATCAGGAAATTAAAGAAAAGGGACACTTAAAGGAGGACTTGGAGCAAACCCTTTGAGAACTAGGTCGTTCTAGAGTCTCTACCCACGGGAGCACCGGAGTACTCGTGTTACCTCACCCAGGGGAGCCGGGTGCATAGGTGCCTTTCGGGGTCGGGTTTCGTCGTCGATTTGAATGGCGATCTGCTGCAAAGTGCTGCTGGCGACCAAGTGGAAAGTGTCCGGGTGGATCCAAGAGTGGATCGGAGATCTGAAGAACCTGAAAGCAGAGGGGACAGAGTCTGGGTCACTAGCCAGTGACCAGGAAGGCGATGGACAGATGCCCACCGATGTCGAGTGCTTCAGGTGCGTTGACGGTCGTCTTGACTCTTCAGCCACGAGGTCCAGGAGGCGTTGTCGGCGACCAGGAGCAGGATTCGGGCTGGTACACGATGTCTGTCGAGTGCTGCGGTGTCGGCGACCGGATTGGACCCAACAAGCCTTGGCAACGGCAAGTCTCGGTGAAGATGAAGATCGTCGATGGTGCAGACCAGCAAGGTCTGAGGAACTCACCCAGCGAGGGTAAGTGAGGGCAGGCCTGGAGCAACCAGGGTGCCCAAGAAGAAAAGGATTGGCCTTCGTGAAGGGCTACTAGCCAACGGGCTAGCGACCGCGAAGGAGCCTCGAGACGTCGCACGTGGATCTGGCTCACAGGACACTCGTGGGGTGGAGGCCAGTGATCTTCGGTGCAGTTGGTGCTGGAGGCTAGGGCTACTCGGAGCCCAAAGCACGACTTCGTGGGAGACCCAGAAGAGGATGCACTTGCAAATGTGGTCGGTGTCCAGGGGTCACGGTCTCACGTTACCCACGATAGCTACGGGCCTCAGCTTTGCTGGGGACTCAGGGTAGCCTCGGGAAGTCTGAGAATCCACCTCTGGTGATGCGAAGACTTCGGCGTCCGACGGGAGCTTCAGAAATGCAGACCGGACAGATGCGTCTTTGGTGCCTGCCAAGCAGGGGAGTAACTCCTTGACCCCAAGGGAGATTCTTCTGTCCTCTAGTCTTGAGTAGAGCGTCGAAGGTCCAAGATTCTGTTTCAGAGTTTCGTCCAGGGATAATCTAAAGTCCTAAGGACTGGGTTCCTATACTTATACCAAGTTTAGGGGTTGGACTACTCTGTGGCCCCACCTATGGGTGGGTCAGGGCAGAGGGGTGGCTACACCCCTTTCCCTTTGTCCAGTTCGCGCCAAAGCAAGGGCTGCAAGCCCCTGATCCGGTTTGAACTGGGGTATGCACAGGGACACCAAATGTGCCCCCAGTGCAGGACTTCAAAGCACCCGAAAGTGCTCCCGCCCAGCCCCAATACACATTATCCTGTCTGGGGAGGTGGTCACACCTCCCTGGGACAGGAAACCTATTGTCCAGGCCTCCCCTGCCGGAGTTTCGTCCAGCAGCAGGAGGCCAGACTCGTGTCTGTGGCAGCAGCATCCATTTTGTGATGCCAGGGCTTTAGAAAGAAGTTACCGGGCAAGCCAGAGTTAACATGTCTTTCCCTCTAGAAGGGTGGAATGCTACCCCCGCCGCCAGAATTGGCAGGGGGTAGTATTCCAAGATGTTTGACACCAAACACGACATGTTTAGGTGCAGCCATTCCAAAGTTAGCATTTAACGCGAGGTTATAATGCGCTTAAGAGTATATGGTCAGGCTGCACTACAAACAGCATCAGAGAAGGGTCTCCGAACGCTGCAGAGGGGCCCTGCTCATGCAGGGGCACCCTCTCACATAGGAACCACGCACTCTGCCTTCAGGATTGATAAGGCCTGCCTTAGGAGTGACTTATAGGTTTATATGTGTGTATGCATTTAGTGATATAGGTAACCTATATCACAGTAAGGGGTGCATGCACCACCTTACCCAGGCTGCAGTAGCAGACCTGTGGTGTCAGTTTGGATGGCCTTCCAGGGGTGGCATAATACATGCTGCAGCCCCTGGTAGGCCTCTGAGGTACCTATGCCCTTGGTACATAGTATACCATATACTAGGGACTTATAAGGGCACTCCAGATTCCAATCAGTGATGTGCCTAAGGCACATGGAAACCATTTTAGAGAGGAAGCAGCTAGGCTGGGGTTCTGATTAGCAGGGCCCCAGCCAGACTAATGTCGAAAAACAGTGAAGCATCAGCAAAAAGTGGGGGTACCCATGTGAAGCAGATCCTACTCTCCTACAAGTGTTAAACTTCATTACTACATTGGCTGTATTGTGCAATTTGTTTTGCCTCAAACATGGTAAAATGAGTCCTTTGTAATCCAGTGTCTTGCATATACATATATACCCAAGGTTCCTTTTAGGCATATTGAGTTGCTCTTGCTTTGTTTATGTGAAGAAATTACGAGAAAGCCCACAAAACAATGAATTTTACAGATCAATGATTCTTTCCATAGTCACTCTGAAGATCTTGTATCCAACCCATTTTCCCTGCCTCCTCTCCTTCCCTGAGGTTTCTGAGGTGGCCTGTTAAGTGGCACCCAGCGCTTAGAAAAAGTAGTGCTAAATACAACATACATGAATAAAAAAATACTGTTGCAAAATTATAGCTATACGGGGGGCGCTAGGTGGCGCGTGACCAAGATGGCCGCACACCAGTGAGGCTCTTGCCGGCCGGGCGCTTCAACATACAATAATACCATCCTGAGTCATCCATCCCCTGACCACACCGGCTGAATTGTAAACCTTCTTACCTGGGGTTTTGTTGCAGCCTCTTCTCGACGCTCGGCACCGCCAGGGAGCTGTGAACTGCTGGGTTAGATTCCGGCCGCCGCTACCTGCTGCAACGTCTGGAGCGCTAACCCAGTACTCTCCCTCACTGGAGCCCGCGGCTCCGTAACAACACGAAGGCCGCGGCGCCGCCATCTTCAGCCTCCTTGGCGCGCACACCAAGGCCAGACCAGGTGCACCGCGCTCAGGGACTCCTGCTGAGCTACGAGGAGCTGGTGAATATACCCCGGCTGGTGACGGATTCGCCGGGTCTGAGCGGCCTGTCTGCGATTGACCGGCCCCCTTCCACGTAGCGGCCTAACCACGAGGCTGGGGTGCCTACGCCCAGCGGTAATCCAGAGCTTGCCGCCGCCTCGTTATCGCTGGAAGAGATCCTCACACGGAGCCCGACCCGCAACGTATGTGACCCCCCCACAAGGAGGTGAGGAGTCGGAGGGGGTTTGCGGGCGGGAGTGCCCGAACTGCCTGACTGTCCTTGCCCGCCAGGCCTGAGACAACGGCCTGCCTCAAGGGGGCGAACCACGCACATCACGCCCCGCCCCCAGCACTTGCGGCCATCAGGACGGACTTTAAAACCAGCGCACAACACCCCGGCTCCCCCGCAGCAGGGATTCCACAGCGGGAGAGCCTAACAAATTGAATTGTAAAGACCCGCTGGGTCGCGGGCACTCTGCGCATTCATAACGGCCTCGATATCGGACTGGGGGTCTAGCTTCAAGCCGCTACGAAGTACCACAGGGGGGTAGAGGAAGGATACCGCCACCACCCCCCCATGCCATCATTTGTGCCGGCCCCGCACAGGCATTGCCCCAGCGGCGCCCTGGATACGGGAGAGCCAATCCACCAGCTACCACCCGGGGAGACACGGTCTGTTGTGGACCCAGAGGCTCCCCCATACCAGCACTGTCACAGGCGAGGGCGCTATCAGTCCTCATTACGACCACCCGTCCACGCCGCTACACGCTGTACTGTGGCTGATCTTCTGCCTGCAATCGCCGTGGTGAGGCCTTGTGGTTCCCCACCTGCTGGACCGCATACCGCCAGGGACTCCAGCTTGGGACACTGCCCCTCACCTCTGCCTACATGATGGGTAGAACGGAAGGGAACCAAACAAAAATTCCCTTCGAAGCACGCAAAACTCCCCGGTCACAAACAGAGGAGCACCTAACAACCGAACCAACCGAATGCCAAGAGGACGACGTGAAAGCACTGATGACAATGAAAAGCAGCCTCACGTCTATTGACGCAAAAATTGATGCCATGAACATGCGAATGGACTCTGTAGTGCATAAGCTCGAGCAGCATGACCATCGCCTTGAGGAAGCGGAAAACAGAATCTCCGAACTAGAAGATGGCGCCACGAGCGGCAAGAAACAAATTTCGCAGATGGACAGGTTGCTCAAAGTCATAGCGGAAAAGAATGAAGACCTAGAGGCACGCTCGAGGAGGAACAATGTCCATATTATGGGCCTGGCCGAATCCACCAACACTGGGCGTATGGAGGACTTTATCGAGACATTGCTCACCGACTTATTTGGGACTGACGCCTTCTCCAGACACCTGGTGGTGGAAAGAGCTCACAGGTCCTTGGGTGTCCACCCCCCTCCGGGGGCACCTCCACGACCGGTAATATTCCGATTCCTCAACTACCGAGACAGGGATACAGTACTTCGCCTCGCAAGGGAGAAAAAGAAGGTGGAGTATGAAAATACAACCCTGTCATTCTATCCGGACTTTAAATGTACAAGACGCAAATTCACTAACGTCAAGAAGAAATTGCTAACCCTGAGCATACCCTACGCCATCTTTACCCAGCACGACTTCGTATCATACATTTGGGGAAGCAACATGTGTTCCTGAACCCGCAACAGGCCGAAGATTACCTTAAAACCTGCCGGGCGTCCTCTCCTGCCGCGACCTCCAACAGACACCGCTCCAGATCCATGTCCCCATTGTCGACACAAGACTGATCCAGTTTTCCCAGACGGCAGTGTTCAGTTCTGCACTCAGCCTCAGACGCCGGAAACTGCGCTCTTTACTGACTCCAGCCATCAATATATCCTTTTCAAATAAAACAGACAATGGCTAACTGAACTGTATCGCTCGGCCCCTGCCCTCCCCCGTTACCGGAGCCGGCCCGGCTAGGGCGTGGCGCCAGACGGGTGAGATTATGGGAGGGCACAGGCACGTCCCGGGCCCCTAGCTGCACCCACACGGGAGTACCCCTTTACTACCGTAACACTTCACTTTTCTTTAGTTTTTCACTGTTGCTATTGGGTGGGAACAAATGCCCGACAAGTTGGGGAAGTCGGAGTGGGTGGGGGGGAGGGTAGTTTGCCTTGCTGTTCTTTATGCCACAAGTATACTAGTCCATAATTCACAGTGCTCAGGACCGTACTCTAACTTAGGCCCCATTATTAGATTCTAATCCGACACCACCAATATGCAGTCTAACATACATTGTATGACCTGGAATATCCGGGGCTTAAATAACCCACGTAAAAAGAGACACATTTTAGGATACCTGGAGAGGCACCAGGTCCAGATCGCCCTCCTTCAGGAGACCCATCTCGACCCATCCACAGCTCCCAATTTTGCTACTAGATGGGCCACCCACCGCTGTTTTTCATCCTATTCCACCTATTCACGGGGGTCGCGATCCTTATTAAACGTACTACTCCCTTTACATTAAGTGGTACTTCCACGGACCCTCAGGGCCGCTACTGTTTGATGTGGGGACGCCTGGCCTCCCACGATATCACCATAGTCAACTGCTATGGGCCCAATGTGCACGACCCTACATTTCTCAACTCCCTCTGGGGCAAAATACTTTCCGTATGCTTTACCTATCTCCTCTGGGGTGGAGACTTCAATACAGCCATATTCCCAGTAATGGACAGATCCAACCCCACCACACTACATTATTCAGTCATGCAGAGACAGCTGGCAGACATTGTAGCAGAGAACTGTCTCCTTGATGCGTGGCAACATTTGCACCCAACAGTTAAGGAAGGTACACATTACTCAGCAGTCCGCTCCTCCTGGTCTCGCCTGGACTATTGGTTCGTGTCCATTGGTATGACCGGCTGGATAGACACAGTCACTCACATGGCTAAGACATTCTCCGATCACTCCCCAGTGGCAATGGTACTGAAACTTCCTGTAGACCCATCCCCCTACATCAGATGGCGGCTCAACCCACTACACCTCATAGACACAGTTTTCTGGACTGAACTCAAACTGGAAATTCAAGACTACTTTGAGCGCAATGTTGACTCCGTACCGAGCCTTACCACAGTCTGGGAGGCCTTCAAAGTGACAGTCCGAGGCTCTTTAATTGCTAAGGGTGGGGGCATTCTAAAAAATATTCGTAATGAGCTTAACCGGTTGGAAAAAGACATAAAAATACTAGAACGCCAAATAAGCGACAGGACCGGGGGGGACACGACCAGGTCTCAATTAAGGGACAAGCTCACGGACTATGCTACTACTGCCGAACGCGAATGCAAATTCCATGGCAAATACCATGTTGCCCGCGTATACGGGGAGGGCGATCGCCCAGGGAAGGTCCTGGCGAATCTGGTCAGACAGCCTAGATTTTCCAATCATGTAAAGGAAATCCACGACTCTGAGGGTGAAGTCCACCGACATACTTCCGGGCAGCTCCACACCTTCATGACATATTATAAATCTCTCTACACAACACATAGGGGGACGCCGCTTGACCTTCCCTCGTACTTTGAGGACACAGCCCTCGCGTGGCTAGGAGATACCCAGCGAGAGTTCCTCAGTGCCGAACTAGAACTAGACGAAATCACCACAGTAATTATGCAAATGAAATCAGGGCGTGCGCCGGGTTCGGACGGACTCCCCCTTGAATTTTACAAGACATTTCAGGTGCAACTGGCCCCCATACTGAAGGCAGTCTTCTACGAAGCCAGGGAGGAAGGCCGTCTCTCTCCCACCATGCGAGAGGCCCTGATCACATCCCTCCTCAAACCCGACAAACCTCCTACCCAATGTGAATCCTATCGCCCCCTTTCCCTCACAAATTGTGACACCAAAATTTTGGCGAAAGTCCTCTCCAACAGACTGAATTTGTTAATGGAAAGGCTGGTCCTACCGGATCAGTCCGGATTTGTCCCCAACAGAGCGACGTCCCATAACCTTCGGACCCTCTTTACAGTTCTACAAGACATTGACCCTGACAGTTGCGCAGTAGCCGTTTTCCTCGACGCCACTAAGGCGTTCGATTCTGTTGAGTGGGACTACCTCCTAGGTACCTTGCGCTACATGGGAATGCCCCCGGCGTTTCTTGGGTGGGTAGAACTGCTGTATCAGCAGCCCACGGCCACGGTCCTCCTCAATGGAGCACGATCCCCCAGTTTTGGCATCACCAGGGGTACGCGCCAAGGCTGCCCGCTATCCCCCATCCTTTTTGCATTGGCTATAGAGCCTCTTGCAGCGAAAATTAGGCAGCACCACAAAGACAGAGCGCTGATCTTCCCATCCAGGCAACTCATAATCTCGCTTTACGCGGATGATGTAACCCTCTATATCAAGAACCCACGGGAAAACCTAAACCCCGTATTACGTGAGGTCACGAAATTTGGAGCCATTTCAGGTATCAGCATCAACTGGACCAAGTCCGCAGTTTTCCCACTCACTGCCTCAACAACTACGTACCCCCTACACTACCCCCTTACGTGGCAGATCGAGGAAATTAAATATTTGGGTATCAGAGTTACCAGAAATAGAGAAGAATTAATACGGGCCAATTATGGAGTCGCACTAGACAAAGCTACTGAGTTGATCACGAGATGGTTATCGTTGCCCCTCTCCATGGCTGGGAGGATCTCCTTAGTGAAAATGGTACTATTGCCAAAGTTTCTTTATCTCTTACTAACATACCATACCATCCTGGCAAGCATTTCTTTAGCGCGCTCAAAACACAAGCCATACGTCTAGTTTGGGGTGGCAAACACGCCCGACTTGGCTTCGATACTCTGGTTTTGCCCTTCTCACGGGGGGGATATGAAGTCCCTAACTTTGAACTTTATTATTACTGTGCCCAAGCCCACTTCACCACATACTGGTTACACCCACCACCCTTTATGCCTCACTTAGCGGTGGAAGAAGGATATATGGCCCCCACTCCTCTTTCGGGTTTCCTGTACACCCCCTGCGGGGAACGAGAGCGCGACCCCACCACAGTGGCTTGCACCGTCGCAGCCTGGAAGAAAATCGCCGCTAGGCTCGAAGTGCCCATGCTATACTCTCCTAACATGCCACTGGTGTATCACCCTTCTCTTCAAGTCACGTACGAAAAACAATGTCGCTCTATTTTGGAGAAATTACACTTTACTACATGGGGGGACATGTATACAGGTGGAACATTCCGGTCTAGGGAACAGTTCTTTGGCGCAAACACACACACAACAATGGATATATTCATGCACGTAAGACTTGGGCAGAGTGTTAAAGCCACCACGCCTGCATTCCCCCTGGAGCCGCCCACACTGCCCCCACTTCACGCCCTGCTACAGACAGTACCTCCTCGGCATGTCACCTCGCTCATTTACCGTCACGCACAAAATGCACCTACCCCCCAGGCTCTGCAGGCCCGTCATGAGTGGGACAACGACCTAGAGAACCACATAACAGACGAACAGTGGGAATTCTGCTGTAAGCAGACGGAGGCTATAACAGCCAACAGCCGGTTGAGACTCATTCATTATAAATTCCTACACAGGCTATACTATACGCCGGCCAAGCTCCACAAATACAAGCTTCGGGAGGATGATAGATGTGCCAGATGTAGGGGCGAGGGAGCGGACTTTCTCCATCTAGCCTGGCTATGCCCGACCATCCAACAGTACTGGCTAAAAGTGTTTGCGGGTATGTCAAAAATGATAGATACGCCTCTACAAACCTCGCCAGACATTGCTCTACTAGGCTACACGCATAGTGTTGACACTGTGTATAAGAAGTTCTTTGCCCTAGGCCTCCTGATAGCTAAACGTAGGTTAGCATGCAGGTGGGGTAGGGGCAGGGCCCCTAAATTTAAAGAATGGATACATGATCTTACAACATGGCAGGAGCACTCGCTTACCTATGCTGAACTGCTCCCACTTACCTCCAGACCACGAGATATATGGGCCCCCCTCACATCCTATCTCCTCTCAACGGCAGATGATTCGACTGCTCTCCCGGGGGTGCGAGATCAGGTCGAGGCCCCGGAGGTTTCCCCCCCGCGGGATGGGAGCTGAGATGCTACTATTTCCACCTCCGCATTTTAGTGAGATATAGACACAGCGGCACTTAACCTATATAGGCAGCAGCAAAGGCCCCTGCAGTGATGGGCTTCTATGTCCCCGCCCAACCCCACTGTGATCCGAGATCTCTGAAGGTATTCCAGTCTCCTACTGTTGTTCTTTGTATGCACTGTATATGCTTTTTATTGTGAACATGGGCAATGTAGTTCAGAGCATTATTATTCGGACTTACAACGGCATGCAAGGTGGGGAGGGGGTTTCTTTTTAGTTCCTTAACAGAGATGTACCTCGTATACAGCAACTGTATCTATGACTGTTATTGAATGCATATCTCTGTATCATCGAGCTGTTTTATTTGCAATAAAGCCTTAAAAAAAAAACAACAACAAAAAACATTATAGCTATACATCTGATGGAATGCTCCTCTTTTAACTAGTAGAAAGAAATATAGCAAGCATGTACAATGCTTTATTAAATTGGCCCAAAAATGCAGTGAAAAATACAATTAGAAATCTTTTTTTTATTGAAAACTGAAAAAAAATTATGTTGAAGTGTTGGAAAATGGCCCTCTCTGAAGGGTCACCCTAAACTTTTTACCTTCCTCTTCTTCTTTTTCTGATAGTCTTTTTTCTGACTTTGGGACTCTGAACACTTTACCACTGCTAACCAGTGCTAATGTGCATGTGACTCTCCCTTAAACATGGTTACATTGGTGTATGCACAATGGCCATATTTAGTTTACTTGTAAGTCCCCCCTAAAGTGGTATACCATATACCTAGAGCCTGTAACCTAAATGCTACTAATGGACCTGCAGCACCGATTGTGCCACCCACAATAGTAGCCTTTCAAACCTCTCTCAGGCCTGCCATTGCAGGGCCTGTGTGTGCAGTTTCCTGCCACTTCGACATGGCATTTAAAATCCTTGGCCAAGCCTTAAACCCCCCTTTTACTACACAGAAGTCACCCCCTAAGATAGGCCCTAGGTAGCCCATAGGGCAGGGTGCTGTGTAAGTAAAAGGTTTGACATGTGCTGTTAAGTTCTGCATGTCCTGGTAGTGACAAACACCCACATTCGTTTTTCACTACTGTGAGGCCTACTCCGCTCATTGGTTAGCATTGGGAAATGCACTTTTAAGATGTAATTCCTGATCAGAAAGCAGTAGCTGCATCATGTTTTATATCTTTGGAATGGTAATGTTAAATCCTCTTTATTGGTAAAGTTGGATTTAACATTACTATTTTAGAAATACCACTTTTAGAAAGTTGGCACTTCTCTGCTTCTACTGCTGTATGTGCCTGCAGCCTGTCTTCAATACATGTCTGGGATGGGTGACAGCTACACTTTGTGCATTCCCTCTAGACAGGCACAAATACAGGAAGGGTAGGTGTGACAGAGAACTCATCTGCATTCTGATTGCTCTTCCTCGGCAGGAAGAAAGGGGTGAGCTGACACTTACACCTTAATAGGCAGTGTCCTGTTTCCCATATGTTAGACCTGGCACCATTGGCGTGGGTCTCCCTTCCATTTTTCGCTGTTGCCTCATGGGTTTTTGCTGGTTATAGATGCTTTGGGCACTGTGCCACTGCTATTCAGTGCCACAGTGCAAGTGCTCCCTATGGTAAATTGATGTATGGATTAGTGACTCCATGGTTGGTTGGTTTGGTTTACTTGTCAGACCCTAGTACAGAGCACTGAGTGTGCCCAGGGCTTGTAAACCAAATGCTGCTGGTGGGCTTGCAGCACTGATTGTGCCACCCACAGAAGCAGCCTGTAAAAGTGTGTCTCAGGCCTGCCATTGCAGAGCCTGTGTGCAGTCTGGTACTGCCATGTTGACTAGGCAAGTGCACCCACTTGCCAGTCCCTAAACCTTCCCTTTTCTTCATATCAGACACCCCTATGGTAGGCCCAAGGGCAGGGTGCATTGTAAGTATAAGGTAGGACATGCACTGGTGTGTGTGGCATGTCCTAATAGTGAATTACAGCCATTTTCGTTTTTCACTATTGCAAGGCTACCTGTTCCCCATAGGCCAGAATGGGCAGTTTGATTATTACATCTTATAATCCTAACTGACCCCGGGAACTAGGTAGAAATTCGAGTTTAGTATGCTTGAACTCAGAATGATAAAATACATCTTTTAGTGAAGTTGGTTTTAACATTCTGTGTTTGAAAATACCACTTTTAGAAAGTAGGTATTTTCTTGCCTAACTATCCAAGCCTGCCTCTGCTAGGTTGTGTATTCCATGTCTGGTTTGTGAGTGACAGTGACAGGGGCTGGGGGATTCCAGGAGACAGGGTGAGTCAGCACAGGGCGGAATAGAGAGATCTGCATGTAGATGGGTGGGAGGAGTTGCACCTGGGACCTGAATAGGGCTGTGCCTTCCCTCCACAATGCTGGCTCCACCTCCTGTGGTGAATCTGATGTCCCGGGCCTACACTGTGAAAGGAAAGAAGGAGTCTTGTCAACAAAGTGCTCCAGGACTGACCAGAACTGGTTTGGACTAGGCAAAGGCCTCTCTGCCTTCAGAAAACAAAGGGAAAATGAGTATAAAAGAGGGGACCCAAACCCCAGAACTTTAGATCACTTTGGGAAACAAGAAGAACCTTTGCTGAGGAGAGGAACCAGAGAGAGAGACTGCAGGAGGAGACTATCCCTATGCTGAGTGCTGTTTGGGGATTGGCCTGCAGTGGTTGCCTGACTGCCAAAGAAAGGAGAAAGGACTTTGTGCTACTTTTCAATTCAACTTGTAAAGGATCTCCAAGGGCTTGAGAGAGAGCTTGCCTCCTGCTGAAGTCTCAGGGACAACAGACTTCACCCACAAGCTCCCCAAGAGTTCTTTTGTGACGTGCCTGCTGTTGTGTTGGGCCTTCTGAGGGACTGCTTGTCGCAAGGAGCTGGAAGCGCGACTCACGAAGAAGAAGCGTGTCGCCGCCGCAGCCGCTGTCGTCGCATCGCTGAAGAAGGGTGTCGCCGCTGTCGCTTCGCAACGCAGAAGCGCCTCGCATTGCCGGAGAAGAGGATCGGCGTCGCATCAGACGCCGCCGCATCATCGGAGAAGCGTGTTGCTGCCGCAGCCGCTGTCGTCGCATCGCTGAAGAAGGGTGTCGCCGCTGCAGCTGTCGCATCGCATCGCCGAAGCGCCTCGCATCGCCGGAGAAGAGGATCGACGTCGCATCAGACGCTGCCGCATCATCGGGAAGCGTGTCGCAGGGCCTGTCGCGGCTCAGAAGAATCATTGAGTCGCCGCACGGCCGTTGGGCGTGCACGCATCGTGTCGCATCAACAAGAAGACGCCATCTTTGTTTCATTGCACCGGATCTTCATCGCATCACGGCGTTGCTGGTCGCATCGCCACGGAAGCGCAGTAAGAAACCGATGCATCACCTCCCCACGCCGAGAAGAACCGACGCATCCCCTACGCATCAGTAGGGACCCGACGCATCACCGTTCTTGCGTGTAAGGAACCGACGCATCACCTTCCCTGCAACACTTTCGTTGTATAGCGTTACGCATCCAAAGGTACATTGAACTCAAAGTGTCGCATTTACCATCTTAAGAGAACTGAGCTAATTCTACCATTTTTAAGTACAGTATTGTGGATTTTTGTCGTTTGTGGTCTTGTGTTAAGTCTATATAAAGAATACTTAATTTTGATATACAACCTGTGTGGTGTCCATCTGTAGTGTTGTCACTGGGTTACTGTATGTGTTCACAAATGCTTTACACACTGCCTCTGAAATAAGCTCGTGCCAAGCTATCAAGGGGGTGAGCAGGGGTTATTTTAGGAGTGTATCCCCCTTACCCTGACTAGACGCAAGGGTCCCTATTTGGACAAAGGTACCTACCTCTGCCAACTAGAGACCCCCAAATCTAACATTGGTGGTCAGCGGTGAGGATTCTGGACTTGCATTTGTGACTCATGTACAGTGATTGGTGAACACTACTAGTGAGTGCAGACCAAAACGCGTCCACATACTTTTGGTAGATTGTTTTTCCTGGGAGTTTCTATTTTTGCAAAGAACTGCCAAGTTTAACCACCATGGATAAAGCAGCATCCATAGCATCTGTTGATTTTGATTGGGAAGAGGAGTAACTAGAATGCTGCAATGTGAGACAGCTAAAGCACTTCTGCAGGAAATTTAAAGTTGCTATGACCGGTCTCATCAAGAAAGATAAGTTCCAAAGGGCGCTGAGGGCCTGGGTCGAAGCAAGGAATACCCCTGAGAATGAGGAGGGTGCTGAGAATGCAGATGAGCAGCTGGAGGGGCCATTGGGTCCAGAGGGTAGGAGAGCAACTTCCCCAGCAGGTAGCAGTGTTTCTGCCAAAGGCCTGTCCACAGAGGAGTTGGAGGACAGGGAGAGGAGTAGGATGCATGAGTTGGAGCTAGCCAAAATGAGTGGGCAGCTAGAAATTAAGAAATTGGCCCTGGAAGAAAAGAAGATGCAACTGGAGCATGAGAGAAGTTTGAGGGAGTTGGAATTGAAAGCGAGGAGCTTAGAGATTACTCCCTCTGGTGGCAGCACACCGTCCATGCCTGTAGAAGTAAGAGTGTATATCCCTAAAGATGTGGTAAAAGAGTTTTTCAAAAATGATGACATTGGGCAGTGGTTCAAGGCCTATGAGGTAGCCATGTCCTCCCACCAGGTCCCTGAGAAGGATTGGGGAGCGGGGTTGTGGGGGCGGTTCCTTAGTGAGGGGCGGGATACACTGTTAGACTTGCCCTCTGAAGTCCATAATTCTTATAGCCACATGAAAGATGCATTGATGTCCAGGTATGGGTTGACTCCTGAATTGTATAGGCAGAGGTTCAGGAATTGCAAGAAGATAGAGGGCAGTACCTGGGTAGAATATGTCACTTTTTTCTGCAGAGCACTGGATGGTTGGGTGAAGGGTAGCAAAGTAAATGATTTTGAGGCGCTCTTTGATTTAATTGCAAGGGAGCACTTGTCAAGTAATTGTTTTCCAGAGCTACTCCAGCACCTGATTGATAGTAGGCTGACTAACCCTAGGAAGCTTGCTGAGGAGGCGGACCACTGGGTGAGCACCCGGGTCCACAAGGGTCACGTGGGAGACTCCGCCAAAGGTGGGCAGGGTCCCCAGCAGAAGAGTGGGGGGACAAGGGTAAACAGAGGGAGTTCCAGAGAGGGCCCCAAAGTAATTCCCAAGGGAACCGAGGGAAAGGTTCCCAGCCTCCCCCTGAGAAGAAGCAAGGGGCCCGACAGGTAAACCTGTTCAAAGAGGGCCCCTGACCTGTTTTAAGTGTGGCCTAGTGGGTCACGGTTCATGGGATCCCCAATGTCCCCAGTTTGGGAAGACCGCACCCACTGGTGCAGCACCTCAGCAGTTGGCTAGTGTAGCCCTGGGGGAGGAGATGGGTGCCCAAGGTGGGTGGGGTCCCGCAGAGATGTCCCTTGTCTCTTTAGGAGACTGTGAGGTGGTCCCCAGGACCCAACTGCCTGATAACACTAAAAAGTACAGGCAGTGGGTGACCATCAATGGCCATAGAGTGGAGGCTCTTTGAGACACAGGAGCCAGTGTGACAGCTGTCAAGTGTCACCTGGTGTCTGAAGAGCAGGTTGTCCCCAATGCATTTTACCCAGTTGTTGCCGCTGATAACACAGAGAGCCACTGTAAGGTGGCTCAGGTTCCCTTTGAGTGGGGGGTCTCTGGTACTCTTCAAGTAGCTGTGAGGTCAGCCATGCCTGTTGACTGTTTGTTGGGGAACGATTTGGAGAGCTCACCTTGGGCTAAGGTGGAGCGAAGTGCTCATTTGGAGATGTTGGGTCTGCCTGACTGGGCGTGTGTGACCACACGGTCCATGGCAGCCAGTAAGGGTGCTCAAGAGGACCTGGAGCCTGAGAGGGAGGCCCAGGTCCCTGCCTTAAAGAGAAGAGGCAGGGGCGCGGGAAACCGGCCCCGAAGTTCCCACAGTCCAGGAGGAGGTAGACCCTGAGGGGGATGCCCTGGAGCCTACAGGGGAACAGGTAGCTGAACTGGGGGACCTGCCTGAGCTGACCCATTGACAGCTGGAAAGAGGACCCTCCAGGGAGGAGTTCTGTGAGGAGCAGAACAAGTGCCCTTCTCTTGTGGGTTTGCGGCAGCAGGCTGCAGACCAGGCAGCAGGTGATCAGTCTGGATCACATTGGATCTACTGGGAGAATGGTCTCCTGTATACTGAGCCTAAGGTTGCTGAGCCTGGGTCAGCCCGTGTGCTGGTGGTACCCCAGCGCTTCAGAGCCTTCCTACTGGGGCTGGCTCATGATGTGCCGTAGGCAGGACATTTGGGGCAGGACAATACCTTTGAGAGGCTTGTCACCCACTTTTATTGGCCCCAAATGCGCAGAAGTTCAGATACTCACTGCAGGACCTGTCAGACTTGCCAGGCAAGTGGAAAGAGTGGGAGGAAGCAAAAGGCTCCTCTTCAGCCATTCCCGGTGGTCAGCACCCCCTTTGAACGGGTGGGTATTGACATTGTGGGGCCACTGGACCCCAAGACAGCCATGGGCAACAGGTTCATCCTGGTCTTGGTGGACCATGCCACCCGGTACCCGGAAGCCATCCCTCTCAGGACAGTGACGGCCCCCGTGGTGGGACGGGCACTGATGGGAATTTTCTCCCGTGTGGGGTTCCCTAGAGAGGTGGTGTCTGACCGAGGTACAAACTTAATTTCCAAGTATATGAAGTCCCTGTGGCAGGAGTGTGGGGTAACTTATAAGTTCACCACTCCTTACCACCCCCAAGGAAATGAGTTGGTTGAGATATTCAACCGGACCCTAAAAGGCATGATTATGGGTCTTGAGGAACCTATGAGGCGTAAGTGGGACGTCCTCTTACCATGCCTGCTCTTTGCATACCGTGAGGTGCCACAGAAATCTCTAGGGTTTAGCCCCTTTGAGCTTCTCTATGGTCACCCAGTGAGAGGACCTCTGAGTCTGGTCAAGGAAGGCTGGGAGCAATCTCCCAGGAAACCTCCCCAGGATGTATATAGCTACATGCTGGCCTTCAGGAACCAGACTAGGCGTTTCAGGCAACTCGCTGAGGTGAATCTGGAAGTCAGCCAGGAGGAGATGAAGCGGTGGTACGACCAGAATGCCACTCTGGTAGAGCTTCAGCCTGGTCAGAAAGTGTGGGTCATGGCCCCAGTGGAGCCCTGTGCGCTCCAGGATAAGTGGACTGGACCATTTGAGGTGGTGGAGCGCAAGAGTCCTGTTACCTACTTGGTGGACTTGCGGTCTCCCAGGAACCCCTTACGGGTCCTGCATGTCAACTGCCTGAAGCCCCACTTGGAGAGGTCCGAAGTGGGCATGCTCTTAGCGACAGATGCTGGAATGGAGGAGGAGACTGAGCCTCTTCCTGACCTCCTGTCGGCGATAGAGCGAGATGGGTCAGTGGATGGTGTGAACCTCTCTTCCACCCTGACCCCTGAGCAACAGAATGACTGTCACCAGTTGCTGGGGCAGTTTTCTGATCTGTTCTCCCTGATTCCCAGTGTCACTGATTGGTGCGTCCATGATGTGGGCACTGGAGACAGTCCTCCTGTTAAGCACAAAACTTACAGACTGACTGACAGGGTCAGAGCTTGCATCAAGGAGGAGGTCTCCAAGATGCTTGCGTTAGGGGTGATTGAGTCCTCTAACAGTCCTTGGGCCAGCCCAGTGGTCTTGGTCCCAAAGGCTGCCGCACCGGGTGCCACGCCAGAACTCCGGTTCTGTGTGGACTACCGAGGGCTCAATTCAGTCACGAGGACTGACGCGCACCCCATCCCCAGAGCTGATGAGCTCATCGATCGGTTAGGGGCTGCCCGGTACCTCAGCACGTTTGATCTAACGTCTGGGTACTGGCAGATCGCCCTGACTGATGGGGCAAGAGAGAGGTCAGCATTCGCCACACCAGATGGGCACTACCAGTTCCGGGTTATGCCCTTTGGGATGAAGAATGCCCCTGCCACCTTTCAGAGGTTGGTCAACCAGGTGTTGGCTGGACTGGAAGAGTTCAGTGCCGCCTACCTGGATGACATTGCAGTGTTCAGCGCCAGTTGGGAAGAACATCTGCGCCACCTCTGGGAAGTGTTGATGGCGCTGCGGAGGGCAGGCCTCACGATCAAGGCGAGCAAGTGCCAGATCGGGCAGGGTTGCTGTGGTGTACTTGGGACACCAGGTTGGGAGCGGCCAGGTGGCGCCACTACAGCCCAAGATTGAGACCATCCTGGCTTGGGAGCCCCCCAAGACCCAGACAGAGGTGAGAGCCTTTTTAGGACTCACTGGGTATTACAGGAGGTTTGTCAAGGGGTATGGCACCATCGTTGCACCCTTGACAGAGCTGACTTCCAGGAAGCAGCCCAAGAAAGTGATTTGGTCTGACACCTGTCAGAAAGCTTTTGAGGCCCTGAAAACTGCCATGTGCATGGCGCCCGTGCTCCTGGCACCCAACTTCTCAAGAGAGTTTATCGTTCAAACAGACGCTTCAGAGCATGATGTGGGGGCTGTTTTATCACAGATAAATGAGGAGGGCCTAGATCAACCCGTAGCCTTCATCAGTAGGAGGTTACTTCCACGGGAACAGAGGTGGAGTGCGATTGAGCGTGAGGCATTTGCTGTGGTCTGGGCACTGAAGAAGCTGAGACCATACCTGTTTGGGACTCACTTCCAGGTACAGACAGACCACAGGCCCCTCAGATGGTTGATGCAGATGAGGGGTGAGAATCCAAAGCTGTTGAGGTGGTCCATTTCCCTACAGGGTATGGACTTCACGGTGGAACACTGCCCTGGTACAGAACACGCCAATGCTGATGGTCTGTCCAGATTTTTCCGCCTTAGTGATGAGAACTCCCAGGAGGTAGGGTAGTTCTCCCCACATTTCAGCTGGAGGGGACACGTGTTAGACCTGGCACCATTGACGTGGGTCTCCCTTCCATTTTTCGCTGTTGCCTCATGTGTTTTTGCTGGTTATAGATGCTTTGGGCACTGTGCCACTGCTATTCAGTGCCACAGTGCAAGTGCTCCCTATGGTAAATTGATGTATGGATTAGTGACTCCATGTTTGGCTTGGTTTGGTTCACTTGTCAGACCCTAGTACAGTGCACTGAGTTGTGCCCAGGGCTTGTAAACTCAAATGCTGCTGGTGGGCTTGCAGCACTGGTTGTGCCACCCACAGAAGCAGTCTGTAAAAGTGTGTCTCAGGCCTGCCATTGCAGAGCCTGTGTGCAGTCTGGTACTGCCATGTTGACTGGGCAAGTGCACCCACTTGCCAGTCCCTAAACCTTCCCTTTTCTTCCTATCAGACACCCCTATGGTAGGCCCAAGGGCAGGGTGCATTGTAAGTATAAGGTAGGACATGTGTGTGGCATGTCCGAATAGTGAATTACAGCCATTTTCGTTTTTCACTATTGGAAGGCTACCTGTTCCCCATAGGCCAGAATGGGCAGTTTGATTATTACATTTTATAATCCTAACTGACCGAGGGAACTAGGTAGAAATTCGAGTTTAGTATGCCTGAACTCAGAATGATAAAATACATCTTTTATTGAAGTTGGTTTTAACATTCTGTGTTTGAAAATACCACTTTTAGAAAGTAGGTATTTTCTTGCCTAACTATCCAAGCCTGCCTCTGCTAGGTTGTGTATTCCATGTCTGGATTTGTGAGTGACAGGGGCTGGGGGATTCCAGGAGACATGGTGAGTCAGCACAGGGCTGAATAGAGAGATCTGCATGTAGATGGGTGGGAGGAGTTGCACCTGGGACCTGAATAGGGCTGTGCCTTCCCTCCACAATGCTGGCTCCACCTGCTGTGGTGCGTCTGATGTCCCTGGCCTACACTGTGAAAGGAAAGAAGGAGTCTTGTCAACAAAGTGCTCCAGGACTGACCAGAACTAGGCAAAGGCCTCTCTGCCTTCAGAGAACAAAGGGAAAATGAGTATAAAAGAGGGGACCCAAACCCCAGAACTTTAGATCACTTTGGGAAACAAGAAGAACCTTTGCTGAGGAGAGGAACCAGAGAGAGAGACTGCAGGAGGAGACTATCCCTATGCTGAGTGCTGTTTGGGGGATTGGCCTGCAGTGGTTGCCTGACTGCCAAAGAAAGGAGAAAGGACTTTGTGCTACTTTTCAATTCAACTTGTAAAGGATCTCCAAGGGCTTGAGAGAGAGCTTGCCTCCTGCTGAAGTCTCAGGGACAACAGACTTCACCCACCAGCTCCCCAAGAGTTCTTTTGAAGTGCCTGCTGTTGTGTTGGGCCTTCTGAGGGACTGCGTGTCGCAAGGAGCTGGAAGCGCGACTCACGAAGAAGCGTGTCGCCGCAGCAGCCGCTGTCGTCGCATTGCTGAAGAAGGGTGTCGCCGCTGCAGCTGTCGCATCGCATCGCCGAAGCGCCTCGCATCGCCGGAGAAGAGGATCGACGTCGCATCAGACGCCGCCGCATCACCGGGAAGCGTATTGCAGGGCCTGTCGCGGCTCAGAAGAATCGTTGAGTCGCCGCACGGCCGTCGGGCATGCACGCATCGTGTCGCATCAAGAAGAAGACGCCATCTTTGTTTCATTGCACCGGATCTTCATCGCATCACGGCGTTGCTGGTCGCATCGCCACGGAAGCGCAGTAAGAAACTGACGCATCACCTCCCCACACCGAGAAGAACCGACGCATCCCCTACGCATCTGTAGGGACCCAACGCATCACCGTTCTTGCGTGTAAGGAACCGACGCATCACCTTCCCTGCAACACTTTCATTGTATAGCGTTACGCATCCAAAGGTACATTGAACTCAAAGTGTTGCATTTACCATCTTAAGAGAACTGAGCTAATTCTATCATTTTTAAGTACAGTATTGCGGATTTTTGTCGTTTGTAGTCTTCTGTTAAGTCTATATAAAGAATACTTATTTTTGATATACAACCTGTGTGGTGTCCATCTGTAGTGTTGTCACTGGGTTACTGTATGTGTTCACAAATGCTTTACACACTGCCTCTGAGATAAGCCTGTCTGCTCGTGCCAAGCAACCAAGGGGGTGAGCAGGGGTTATTTTAGGAGTGTATCCCCCTTACCCTGACTAGACGCAAGGGTCCCTATTTGGACAAAGGTACCTACCTCTGCCAACTAGAGACCCCCAAATCTAACACCATACAAAGGGCTGATTACCGCCTATTGATAGTCTGGAGCCAATGTTGGGAAGAAAGGGCCTGTGTGCACTTCTTTGAAGTCACCTCCACTTCAAAGGCACAACTGGGTATAAGTACTGGGGCTCTGACTCTACCAAGACAGTACACTACTGTACCTGTGACTAAAACTGGCATAAGTAAAGATTGCTGTGCTACAAGGATTGCCACTCAGCTTGACTGCTGCTGCTCTGGAAGAGCTGCTTTTCTGCTTTGCTGTGCTGCCTTGCTGCCTGCTGAGCGCTGCCCTGCTGAGGACAAGAACTGGACCCATCTCACTTGAACCCAGAGTGACTCCAAAGGCTTGCTGGCTTGCCCCCTGTTCTGAAGTCTCAGGGCCATCAAAGACTTCTTTCAACCCTGCAAAAGCACCTGGACTTTGCCATCTGTGAGTCCTGCCCTCCCAAGTGGTGCCAATCCAGTCTTGAGCCCTTGAAAGTGAGCTTCTGCTGTACAGAACCATCAAAATCGCCGCAGTGACGGCTTAGCGCTGATCGGAACCGATGCATTGGCCTTCGACGCAGACACAGATGCCAATTGATGACATCGCTTCGATGGACTGCGCAGCTCAATGTCGATGGACAGCGTGGCTCGATTACAACACACCACCTGCATCTTAACGGGGTTCGTCGACAAAGTCTTCATCGCCTGGGCGGGTCGGAACCGATACATCCAGTCTTCGACCTTTCCTTCATTCGAGTTACTTTTTAGCGGGACATGCATGAGTCCTGTAGCAAGCCTGCCCTCCATCGCTGTCGACCTGAACTTTGGATTTTCCCTAGTCCAGCCCGACCTCAATTAACCTCTTAGCGCTATTTGCTTCTAAGCACTACATTTTGAATAAATTCTTTAAAAATTCATTACCCCCGTTCTACTTATTGGATTTTTGTCGTTTTGGTCTTGTTTTACTAATAAAAATCTAACCTATTTTTCTAGCCCACTGTGGAGTATTTTTGTGGTGTTTTCATTGTGCTACTGTGTGTGTGTGTTGCACTAATACTTTACACTTTGCCTCGTTAAATAAGCCTGACTGCTCTGTGCAAAGCTACCAGAGGGTGAGCACAGGAAATATTTTAGAATGTAGCTAGCTTACCCTGACTAGAGTGGTCATTCCTTCTTAGTACAGGGTGCATACTCTGACAACCAGAATCCCCATTTCTAACATGAAGGTTTTGTCTTTATAATATTTTTTGGTATATACTTGAATGCATAGAATTACCAAAGTAAACCTTTTGCTATAATGCATATGTACATATAGTATACATTGGATTAATTATATCCGAAATAGTTGGTGAGAAAAGCGTTCTAACGGCCATAATTCCTTGCAAAATGAAACTTTTTAATTTTTACTAGGATTTATTTTTGCTAACCTTCACCTACCTGAACATCGCTTTGATTTCCTTTGTCTGTTTGAAGGAGACTGGCGGTTTTATCTTCTCTAATATTCACTATCCTTCAAAAACATTTTTTGACTTTAGTAATCTCAATTTCCAGGTTTCAGAGAAGCAGCTGAAGGACGCTGTGGCCCACGCTGTGGAAAGCAGCAAACTTTTGAGGGACCGGCATCAATGGAGCATGGACGGTAAGCTGACTGAAATAACTTTTCTAATTCCTGGCACGTCCCGCAGGAGATTTACTAAAGATTAGTCCATGATTTGTACAGGTGTGACGATGGTATTCACAATGAGAATTTTGGATAAAAGATGTTGTGGACATTTATACTCTCTTCATCTTTTCATGCTATTCTTGGAATGTTTAAAAATAGCATGATGGATATTTCTTAATTGTAACAATGCACTAATTGCAAACATATACTTGCTAACTGAATTTTCTGCAATGTATCACAAATGGCACATGGTTTATACTTAATCCGCTTTTTTCTGTTTGAAGTTAAGACTGCTTTGGCATCCTGCGTGCATTGGCTTGATCTTTGTTGATCACTCGAGGAGTATGTGTTTTTGTGCATTCTATGGACTGTGAACACTTTCTTCTCCCTTCTATAGTTGGTATTTGTGCACCACTTCTGCCTGTTTTATCATATTTCCTTCCATTGCCCTCAGTCTTGGAACTGCATGGGAAAACTTTACCAATGCCATCAAATTCAACATCAGGAGTTCGTTATTAATACCGAAATAACTGTCCTAACATATTACGAGTTACAGCTTCAGGTAAGACAGTGAGTAAGACATTGAGGCCCAGAAGTACTAACATTTTGTGTTGGGATTGCTTCACTTTTTGGATGTAGCACCGACTAGCACCGACGCAAAATGTATTTCTTGATTTACTAAGCAACACAAAATCCGATTTTCCTGGCTTTGATTTGCTTAGTAAAAAAAAGAAACGGAGCGCATAGCATTGTCTTGTGTTACCTTGCGTTGTTGATGCGTACCATGGGACGAGCATGGGTAGTCCTGTGCGCCCACCCATGGAATTTGACACACTCCCTGGTTTACTAAAGTCAGTAAACCTGGTTTGTGCCAAAATGGTGTGCCTAACAGAGAGAGGCGTAACCAGGAGAAATATCTTCATTTCGGAGGCACCTTTGACCGAGGATAAGTTTATCCTCTGTCCTCTGGTGGAAAACGAGGTTTTGGGGTTGATGGAGGCTGTGAAATCGGGATCACCTTTGGACCCGATCCCCCCTAAATTTCTCCAATTAGGGAAAAATCTAATTGCCCCTGTTCTTACCTCACTTATGAACCTGTCCTTCAGTACTGGTCTGGTTCCTAGCAGATGGAAACACGCTATGGTGGTCCCTCTGCTGAAGAAACCATCACTGGACCCCGCTATCCCTGAAAATTTAAGACCCATATCTCTTCTTCCTTATGTGGCAAAAATTGCAGAGAAACATCTGAATAGCCAACTGTCGAGGTTTTTAGAAGAGAGGCAGGTTCTTCATGACACCCAGGCCGGTTTTAGGCCAATGCATGGCACAGAGTCTGCTCTTCTTCTAGCAGCTGAAGTGCTGAGGACTGCAGCTGATGAAGGTAGAACAACTGCTCTGGTTTTGCTGGACTTGAGTGCCGCGTTCGACACGGTGTCCCACGGCCTCCTGCTGGAGAGGCTAGGAGAGGTCGGAGGTGTCACGTGGATGTGGCTGAAGAACTTTTTGGAGAACAGAACATCCATTCAAGTCCAGAGTTTGTCCTTTAAACCAGGGGGTGCCGCAGGGATCTGCGCTGAGCCCCACCCTATTCAATATATATATGCACCCGCTGGCAGATATTGTGATGAGACATGGAATCAAGTTGGTATCCTATGCTGACGACACTCAGCTAGCTGTGACCCTAGAACAACAAGAATCAGGAAGGGCTGCTGATTTCAAAACATGTCTGAGGGAGCTTATGGACTGGATGAGACTGAGTTGCCTCCAGCTGAATGCAGGGAAGACAGAGGTGTTGGTTGTGGGAAAACAGCCCTCTTTCTGGTCACAGCATTGGTGGCCTGAGGAACTGGGACCTTGCCCGGTGCCGAAAGCTAAGGTGAAAAATTTGGGGGTGGTTCGACGAAGCACTTTCCTTTACTCAGCAAATTTCTGCTGTGGCCGGAACCTGCTTTGGCATCCTGAAAATGCTGCGGAAGATTCTGGACCTTCTCCCCTGGATGCTAAAAGAACTATTGTACAGGCTTTGGTCACGTCTCGTCTTGACTACTGCAATGTTCTGTATCTAGGGGTGACTGCTAAAAATCTGAACATCTTGCAGAAGGTCCAAAATGCCGCAGCTAGGCTTATCCTGAATATTCCCAGGAGGGCCCCGGTAGGAGAAGCTTTAAAAACTACTCTGGCTCCCAATACAGGCTAGGAGTTACATTTAAGGCTCTCTGTTTCAGCCATAGGATCCTCAGGAAAAAAGGGCCGCGCTTTCTGACCCCCCTTCTGACGGTTTACCAACCTTCTCGGAATTTGAGATCTCTTGGCAGTATAAGAATGACTGTGCCTAAAGTGCGGAGGGCCAGGGTGGGTGGAAGATCTTTTGGTTTCCTGGCAGCTAAGGCCTGGAATAAGCTTCCTGTGGACTTGAGGATATCTGAGTCAGAACCTTGGTTCCGTAAGAAATTGAAAACCTGGCTCTTCCGTGATTCAGGGGGCGGTCGTCAATAACTCTGCTGCCTTCCTTGCTTAGAGGTTATGTAGGTACTCGATTAGTGTGGCATGGGTTTGGGGCTCTCAGTTGTCCTAGCGCGGGGACACTCCGTTGGGAGTAACCATTGCGCTTTACAAACTTCTTAATAATAATTAATAATAATTTCTCCTCGTTAGTTCCTTCTTCCAGTTTGCTTTATTCTGTAGCACACATAGAAAGAGGAATATGCCTCCAAGGATTGTTTTTGTGCAGGAAGGTATTGCTTCCTGCACCAAAACAATCCTGCCCATAGCACAGGTACCCTTGTGCCCTGGCACAAGGGTGCCTGTTTTGGCGCTTGGCTGCTTGAAGTCCGCCACTGCTAGGAGAGAGCGGAAATGCGCCATATCTTAGTAGATATGGCGATTTTCTGCTCCCTCCCTTTCACTCAACGCAGCACAGGAAGCTCCCTTGTTGTGTTGCGTGAAAGAATAGTAAATCTGTCCCAGAGTTTTCTTAAAACATTAGGCAAACTTGTGTTTTTGTCTTAGGATGAAAAATGTAGAATTATTCCCCTGGTGTTAAAACCGTATTTAGAGACCAGTGTCATTGAACGCATGTGATTGGTGAATAAAGACAGTGGGCAGTGTTGCTTTAAAATTGGATGGAAATTCTGCTTACCATATGCTATGTAAACATAGGCAAATAAATATGCAAATATAATGTATACTTTACTATCCACTAGTTCTCCAGTTTACTAATATTTGTATTTGTTTGTGAATTTTTTCAAATTTAACAAGTCTTTAATTCATGTACTGTTTGAATTCAGCATTACGTCTCCACAAAAAAAGCTCAAAAATTCACCAATCAATTTGCACAAAAACTGTAACTCCTTTAAAAATATGGTAATTTATTAATCAAGAATTTCATCACTCTTTCTATGCACAACCTACAACCTACTTGAATGATTACTACTAAGCAAGAGACTAAAATATGCTAAAATATATTTTGATCTGCTAGTGTTAATTTTTGTACCTGTATCATAATTAACAGTATAATTACATCTATGTATACTAACAAGAAACTCTTGTGCCAACCATAGGTGTTATGCGACTGGAACCCTGCTGGCATGGACAGTACCAGTGTGAAAACTGTATTGAGAAGAGTGTGGCTTATCTGTATGCACCTCGGAGAGCCCAGAGAGCAATGACCCGTTCCAGCAGTGACAGCAATTACAGCACTCGGTCACATTGTGGCAATAGTTCTGCAGCCTTGGATTTAAAGGCCCGAGTCCACAGTGTTGATGTACCCATTAACAGGCAGCCAAGTGAGATCTACGCCTCTTCACGTGCCATCTTGGATAACCCTTCCCCCATCTCCATTGAAGTATGTCACCTACCTCAGAGCTTGAAAAAGACACATGGACATGGCGACATCATCATCAAAAAACCAAAAGCAGCCAAACCCAAACCTCCTCCCAGAAAATATTTTAAGCAAGACTCTGTAGAAAATGGAGCTTGCGAAACAAAATGTGTAAAGGAAGATTTACCTGGGCAAGGCCATAGATGTCCTTCGTTAAGTATCCAGGTAAGAAATTTAGGAGCATGCATGTTAGAAATGGAATTCCTGATTGGGTGAGGTATGTACCCAGGCCAGGCAGGAACCACCACTCTAGTCAAGGTAAGCTAGATACACACTTAAAGATAACCTGTGCTCACCCTCTGGTCGCTTGGCACTGAGCAGTCAGGCTGATCTAAAGAGGCAATATGTAAAGTATTTGTGCAACACACACACACACAGTAACACAATGAAAACAGCACAAAAATACTCCACACAGGGTTAGAAAAATAAGCAATAATGGTGCTATATCCCTTGACAAATCTCCCATAGTACCCAGTGAGGCCAAAGAATGCTCTGACCTCAGTCTGGGGTTTGGGAGGCAGCCAGGCCATGATGGTTTCTATCTTGGCCTGAAGGGGTTGCACCTTCCCCTGCCCACCAGGTTTCCCAAGTACACCACAGACCCCTGCCTTATTTGGCACTTACTTGCCTTGAAAGTCAGGACTGCCTGTTGCAGACCTCAACCAATCAGCGCACACCGGCCGATTGATAACCATCTGGTCGCCTCTCACCACTCAGACCACCACTGCCATCATGTCTTCCATCCACCCTGGGGCACCCACTGATCCCTTCCCCCACAGCACAGTCTCTTCAACCTCGGAACCAACCCTATCAGCTCGGAACTCACCGGCATCATCACAGCAGCCTTCCTGGACAGATGGAAACACGCAGAGGTCAAACTCCTCCTAAAGAAACCCTCCGCCGACCCCAGCGATCTCAAAAATGTTCGATTTACCAGCTCCCCACACGGCCAAAGTACTTGAGAAAGTCCTCAACCAACAGATCACTGAATACCTGGAACCAAATACCTGGCACCTACTCTACACCTCACATTCAGGATTCCATGCCAACCACAGCACTGAGACTGCTCTGATCGCCACCACAGATGACATCAGAACTCTCCTCAGCTGCGGAGAAACTGTGGCCCTGATCCTCCTCAACCTCTCTGCTGCTTTCGACACTGTCTCCCACCACACCCTCATCGACAGACTCTACAACATCGGCATAGAGCAAAGCGCCCTTAAGTGGGTTGCCACTTTCCTTACAGAATGTACAAACAGCATCCGGCTTCCTACCTTCACCTCCAAACCCAAGGACATCATATGCAGCGTACCCCAAGGATCACCACTCAGCACCACCCTGTTTAACATGACCCCCATAGCTGACGTCGTCAGATCCCACCGTCTCAACATAATCTCCTATGGAGACGACACTCAACTAATCATCTCACTCACTGAGGACCCCTCCAATGCCAAAACACAGTTCTTCAACGCCATGACCAACATAACCAACTGGATGAGAGAAAACTGCCCCAAACTCAACTCCAACATGACAGAAGTACTAATCTTCGGAAATAACACTTCTGTCTGGACCACAGCTGGTGGCCAGCAGAACTCAGACCTACTCCCACACTAACAGACAATGCACACAACCTAGGCATCATCCGCAACATCAAACTGACCATGAAATGACAAGTCAACGTGGTCCCCTCCTCCTGCTTCCACTCCCTTCTCATGCTTCGCAGAATCTTCAGATGGATCCCAGTCAACAACAGATAGATCGTCACTCAGGCCCTCAACACCAGCCGCCTGGACTACGGCAATGCTCTCTACTCCAGCATCTCCACCCAGCACCTCAGCAGACTCCAAACCATACAGAACTCTGCAGCCAGACTCATCCTGGACCTCCCCAAATAGACCCACACCACCCCCCACCTCAGAAACCTCTACTGGCTCCCCATCCAGAAGAGATGCCAGTTCAAGATCCTCACACACACCTACAAATTTCTACACAATCAAGGATTGTCCTACATCAACCATCGACTGAACTTCCATCTCCCCACAAGACACCTGCGCTCCTCCTCACTTGCCTGCGTGCACCCCCAGCATCATTCACAGCCGCAGTAGGGGCCCTTCCTTCTCCTACATCGCTGCCCAGACCTAGAACGACCTACCACTCCACCATCTAACAGGACCCTCCCAGGCGAACTTCAGGAAGAAACTCAAGACCTGGCTTTTCAACTGAGACATGGCTACCTCCGCACCTAGATACCCCTAGGGGTAACAGTGCTGCGACATACAAATGATGATTTATCTATTGATTGTAGCACTTCCTGGAGGTGAAAAAGGTGGTCCTTCCAACTGCTACTGAAGACATCTATGTCATCCAGATAAGCAGCAAGGTGACAGGGGCGTTCTTTAATCCAGAGGGCATCACCCTAAACTGATAGTGGCCCCCTGGAGTGGAGAAGGCTGACCTCTCCTTTGCTCCCTCTGTTAGGGAGATCTGCCAGTACCCTAATGTAAGATCAAAGGTCCTTAAGTACTGGGCAGCCCCTAACCTGTCAATGAGCTCATCCACCCTGGGGATGGGATAAGCATCAGTCTTTGTCACAGAATTTAATCCACACAGAACCTCAGTTCAGGTGGGATGCCCTCTGGGACTGTTTTTGCTACCAGAAACACAAACTGGGCCTGGGGCTACTGGAGGGTTCTATCACCCCCAACGCCAGCATTTTGGACACTTGAGCCTTAATGCTGGATTTCACCTTATCTGACAACCTGAAAGACTTATTCTTAACACGTTGGTTGTTCCCTATGTCCACATCATGGGTACACAGGTGGGTAGTCCCAGGAATAAGGGAGAACAGAGAAGAGTATTGCCCCAACTTGGTGGCAGTCTCTCTGTTGTTCAGGAGTTATAGTGGGGGAAAGGATTAATCCTTCCACAGACCCATCCTTTTCCTTGAAGTCCAAGGGCTTGGGGAGAGGTTTACTCTCCTCTTTCTCGTCTCCATCAGTCACCAACAGCATGGTGAGCTCAGACCTCTCAAAGTGTAGTTTGAGGCGCTTGACATGCAGTACCCTGTGGGGTTGCCTAGGGTCTTGAGGTCCACCAGGTATGTGGCCACACCCTTTCTTTCAGTCACCTCATGTGGCCCATTCCAGCAGTCCTGGAGGGCCCTGGGCAACACTGGCTCCATTACCCACACTTTCTGACCAGGTTGAAATTCCACAGTGGTACAATTTTTGTCATACCACTCCTTCATGACTTTCTGGCTGGCTTCAAGGTTACTGGAAGCTTCCTTCCATAACTTAGCCATCTGGATTCTGAAGGTCAGCAAGTAGCTCACTACAACCTTGGGAATCTTCCTCGGAGCTTCCTCCCACCTTTCTTTCACCAGACTCAGAGGTCTTCTGACTGGGTGCCCATACAACAGTTAGAAGGGGCTGAAGCCCACTCGTCTCTGTGGCACCTCTCTGTAAGCAAACAACAGGCATGGTAAGTGGATATCCCACTTTTTCCTGAGGGCCTCAGGCAGGCCTCTGATCATGCCTTTTAGGGTCTTGTTGAACCGCCCATTGGTTTGTGGATGGTAAGGGTTGGAGAACCTGTACTTTACCCCACACTCCTTCCATATTGACAGCATATAAGCAGACATGAAGTTTGTGCCCCACATGAAGTTTGTGCCCCTGCCAGACACAACTTCCTTGAGGAACGCACTCAGGTACAAATCCCCATCAGGGCCTTTTCCACTGCAGGTGCAGTAGTAGTCCTCAGAGGTATTGCCTCTGGGTACCTAATGCCTAATGGCATGACCCATCAGAACCAGGATGAACCTGTTGTTCATCCACAGGCCCTACAATGTGGATGCCCAGTCTCTCAAGGGGTGTGCTAATGACAGGCAAAGGATTAAGGGTGGCTTTAAGCCTCTGTCCTGTCTTCCCGCTGGCCTGGCAAGTCACACAAGCCCTACAGAATGCATCTGAGGAATTATTGATCCTTGGCCAATAGAAGTAGGGGACAAGCCTTGCAAAGGTCTTGTCTTGGCTAGGTGTCCTGCCAGGGGAATCTCGTGTGCCAGCTCCAGAGGAAGGCCTTGTAGCATTGGGGGACCACCAGGGCCCTTGATCTCGCATGCCCAGGAGCCTTAGACTAACTGTACACTCCCAGTAAATGTGGTGACTACGAGAGGCATCACCTGCTGCTTGGGCTTCAGCCTGTTGCCTCATGCCCAGAAGTGATGGGCACTCCCTTTGTGCCCTCCAGAACTTCTCCTTGGTGGGTCCTCCTTCCACATGCCATCCAGCAACATCAGGCAGGTCACCAAGGGAAGCAATGTCCACCTCAGTGGACTCCGAGGCCGCCACCGCAGGTGCCCCATCCAACTTACTGGAGGTACATTCAGGGGCTAGTTTACCCCACCCTCTGCCTTTCCTCTTCTTAGCTGCTGGCAGGGCCATTGTTCCAGGCTCCAGCCCTTCTTGACTCCCTACCCGGGCAGCCATGGACCTTGTTGTTGCACAGATCCACTCAGGTAACCCTAACATCTCCACATAAGCCTTGAGCTCCACTTCCTTTCAGGTAGTGTGTTCCTGGTAATTACCTAACAAACAGTCCACAGGCATGGCAAGGCTCACTGCAACTTTCAGAAGACCTATAACCACCCCCCCATTCAAATGGAACCAGGGCCACAGGATAGTGACCCTCTCTGTTGTCAGCCACCACAACCTCGTGGAATGCATTAGGAATTACCTGCTCTGGGGAAACCAGATGACTCCTTTCCATAGTTATACTGACTCCTGTATCCCTCAGAGCCTCAATACCTTGCCCATTGATGGTGACCCATTGCCTATACTTTGTAGTATTTCAGGGCACATGGATCTTAGGAACCATCTCACTGTCACCCAGGAACACTAGGGTAGCCTCTGTAAACTCCCCCCTTTAATTCGGACAAACTCCTCCCGACAGCACTATACTAGCCAAACCTAGTATATTTCCTCCAGTAGGAAGTGGTGCTCCTTTTGGACTCTTGGGATCCCCTTTGTAGCGTCTATACTCGTAGCACTCATAGCACTTGATGTGCTTGGGCTGCTGACCTTTGTCCCGGTAAATTTTCTTCTAATAGCCAGATTGGGAATGCAAACCAGATCCTTTCTCCTGTGAGGTGTTTTAGGGTCCTTTAGAGAACTCGGGGCCACATGTACGATCGCTACATTTTGTGAATTCCTAATTGTGACTTTTTGCGACTCACAATTAGGAAGTTGCAAAATGCTATGTACAACAGTGTGTTTGACACTGTTTGCGATTCTTAGTGGCTCACAAATGGACCTGCCTCATCAATTGTCATGAGGCAAGTAGCAATTTGCGATCCATTGGGAATGGCCAACATCACAGGGATGGTGGTCTGCTGAGTCAGCAGACCATCATGTCTTTGATTGCTTTTTCAATAAAGCAATTGTTTTTTTGTTATGCAGGAAAACGGGATGCATTTCAAAAACAAAAATGAAAAGTTTTCTTTTCTTTTTTTAAGAGTAGGCAGTGGTCCATGAGACCACTGCCTGCTCTTAAAAACCTTTGGGCCCACATTCACAAAGGGGTAGGGGTCCCTTTGAGGACCCCTTCCCATTTGCGAATGGGTTACCACCAACTTGAAGTTGGTGGTAAACAGCAAACAATTTGCGACCGCATTCCATTTGCAAAACATTCATATATCCCCTTGCGACTCGCTTTTAGTAAGGGACGCCCTTAACATGCTCCTTCCTAATACTGACACGCAAACCCTATTTTGTGATTTGGTAATAGGTTACCGACCCGCAAAATAAGGTTAGTACATGTCAAAAGGCTATTTAGCGGTCACAAACGGCCCAATTCTGTTTGTGACCGCTAAAACCTTTTGTACATGTGACCCTCAGTCTTTTTATTTCCCCCTCCTTCTTCTGGTTGGAACCCTTATCACCCTTTTGGGAGCCCCCTCCTCCACCGATACCTTTTTGGACACTCTGGTGCTGACCCAAAGGGTCCACCTCCTCAGCAAGCTTCTTGGCATCATAAAGCTTGCTATCAACCAGATGTTGGCGCAGCTCTGGAATACAAGTATCAAGAATGTGCTCCTTCAAAAACAAGTTGTAGAACCATTCATAATCATTAACTTTGCTGCCCCTCACCCAGCTCTTCAGTGCCTTACCAGCATAATCCAGAAAATCCACCAATGTTTGTGTTGAGAGTTTGTGGCTAGCCCTGGACCATTGCCTGCACTTCTCAGGTATCAACCCAAACTTTCTGACTAAAATGGTTTCATGGCAGTGTAGTTAGTCTGGTCCCCCTCCCTAGTGTAAGGAGTGTGTCCCTCACCTCTGTGGTCATGTACCACCACAGACTACCCCCCAACCCCGTAACTCCTCTGGGACCCTGTGCACTTTCAAAGCCACTTCATAGGTTGCCTATCATTTATCTATGTCATCCCCCACACTGTAACTGGGCACCATATATTTTGGGATATGGAATCTAGACGCATGTGCAGACACTGCAGGTATGCTGCCACCAGTTATTGTTGTTGCATGACCCCACTTGGAGGGCTCTAATATCCAGGTCTCTGAGGCTTAGCTCATGGGCCATCTTCCTTTCCTCCATTGCTAGTCTCTTCTCCTCAAGAGCTTACTCCTTCTCAAGCTTAGCAAGGGGAAGGGTCTGGTTATTGTCCTTCTCCTTGTTGGCAAACTCTAGCCTTAGTTTACTCTCTTCCCTCCTGTCCACCACCTCCTCTGAGGACAGGCTCCTTGAAGACACACTGCTGCCTACTCTAGAGTAGACTGCCAGTCCTGGGAGGAAATTGCTCCCTCCTCTGCAGGCTGCATGTCCAGACCCTGTGTCGGGTCCTTCTCTGATCCTTCCTTAGACACAGATCCCACCTCATCCACTTCTCCTTCTGGGTGGGCACCTGCCCATGCGCTCAAGGCTTTATGAACATCTGCCTTCTTGGTACTTCCCTTGTGGAACACCCCTTTCTCCTGGCAAGAACCCCTTGAGCTGAGCCACTGTGTATGCTTCCAGGTTGACCAGTTCGAATAACACCTTGCCAGGTAGGACCACAGACGTTGCAGAGAAAAATGGAACTTGGGCAAAAGGATTTGGAAAAATCAAAAGATGTCAGAACAGGGAGAATTGAAAAAGGCTTGAATTGGTCTCAGTAGAGAGCTGTAGTGAACAATGAGTTACTATATGGTATTGCACAAACACAAGTCCTATCCTCACCGCTGATCAGCAATGTTAGAAATGGGATTCCTGCTTGGCTGAGGTATGCACTTAGGCCAGGCAGGAACCACCACTCTAGTCAGGGTAAGCTATATACACACTAAAAGATAACCTGTGTTCACTCTCTGGTAGCTTGGCACTGAGCAGTCAAGCCTACCTAAAGAAGCAATATGTAATGTATGTGTGCAACACACACACACACACAGTAACTCAATGAATACACCACAAACATACTTCACACAAGTCTAGTAAAATAGAGAATACTTATCTGAGCAAAATGAGACAAAAACGACAAAAATCCAATCAAGAGAAGCAGAGATCTGAATTTTTAAAGACTAAATGCAAAAATAGTGCTTAGAAGTCACTAGCGGTCATAAGGTTACTTGAGGTCGCGAGGGACCAGTACAAATCCAAAGTTCAGGCTGACTGCAATGGAGGGCAGGCCGTCTACAGTACCCACGCAAGGCCTGCTGAGAAAGTACCTTGAAAGGAGCAATGCGTTGACGCTGAGGGCACGATGCGTCAATGTTTTCCATGCCATTGATTCATTGTGTCATCATCGAGCTTCGCTGAAGTGAAGGCAATGCGTCGTTGTCGATCCGTGCAGAGCCTTGTCGTCGAGCCATGCTGCTGTAGAACCGCAGTCGTCGAACAGCCTCAGTGTCAAAGGGCGATGCGTAGGTTCTGACCAGCACAGTGGTGACGATGCATCGGTTTTGTAGCAAAACAGCTGCAGAACCCACTTCTGAGGCCCAGAACTTGGAGAGGGCACCTCAGGCTAGAGTGGAACTCACAGAAGGCAGAGTCCAGCAGCACCAGCAGGGTTGTAGGAAGTCTTTTGTGTCCCTGAGACTTTAGAAAACAGGAGGCAAGCCCTTGGAGTTCCCTTGGAGGGAAGGCAGAGTCCAACTCTCTGTCAGCAGGGTCTGGGTGCAGCCGGCAGCAGGGCAACAAGAAGAAAAGCAGTCCTTCAAGAAAAGCAGTCAAGTTGAGTCCTTTAAGCAGCACAGCAGCCCTTCTGACAGAGGTTCAGTTCAAAATCCAGAATTGCCTGATTTTAGCAGGGCTGAGACCCAGTACTAATACCCAAAAGTGCCTTTTGATGTAGGAGGTGACTTCAAAGCAGCTCTCTGAAGTGCACAAGGATCCCTTTCAACCCAGTCCTGTTGGCCAGGCTATCTGTGGGGGGGAGGGGGCGGGGGGTAAATCAGTGTTTTTTATTTGGACAGGACACTACCTATTGAAGTGTAAGTGCCAGCCCCTCCCATTCCTCCCTGCCCAGGAAGACCCATCAGAATGCAGATGAATGCAGATGGATGCTCAGAATTCAGATGAGCCTCGCCTACCTGTGTTTGTGGCTGTCTATAGGGAATGCACAACGCGTAGCTGTCACCCACCCCAGATGTGTATTGGAGACAGGTTGTCAGGCACATAGAGAAGTAAGTGCAGACAATTGTCTTCTTTCTAAAAGTGGCATTCCTAAAATAGTAATGTTAAATCCAACTTTACTGGTAAGGAGGATTTATCATTACCATTCCAAAGATATGAAACATGCAAAAGGTATTCCTCTCTGATCAGGAATTACAGCTTAAAAGTGTATTAAGGAATTCCCAATGCTGGCCTATGAGAGAGGTAGGCCTCACAGTAATGAAAAAAGAAATGTATGCTGTTTGTCACTACAAGGACATGCCAAACATACAAATACATGTCCTACCTTTTACTTACATGGCACCCTGCTCTTAGCGTTACTTAGGGCATACTTTAGGGGTGACTGTAGTAAAAGAGGCATTTAAGGCTTGGCAACTAGTTTTAATTGCTAAGTTGAAGTGGCAGTAAAATGCACACACAGGCACTGCAGTGGCAGGCCTGAGATAGGCTTGAAAGGCTACTTCTGCTGGTGGCACAATCAGTGCTTCAGCCCACTAGTAGCATTTGAAGTAAAGGACCTTGGTATGTGGCATACGACTTTACAAGGGACTTACCAGTACAACAAATATGCCAATCAGGTGTACACCAATGTCATCATATTTAGGGGAGAAGCACATACACTTCAGCACAGGTTAGCAGTGGTAAAGTGCTCAGAGTCCTAAGGCCAACAAAAAGAATCAGCAAAACGTGGAGACAAAAGGCAAAAATTCCAGGGGAAGACCACTCCAAGGATTCCAGGTCTAACAATGCATATATCATCAACCATGACACAACGACTGCCATATGGCATTGCTACAACTGTGCATAATTTTTCTACCACACACGCCATAAACCTTCTTTAAAAAGATCTGCAATGGTAGCAAAGCACTCTGCTAACTAAATGGGTATGATACGACAATAATTTTGTCACAATGTCATCTGACATAAATATCATCGCTTTAATATCGTTTACACTCGTAATAATAAAAGCTGTACATCCATTGGGGCGATATTGTAAATTATATTTATGACACAAACTTTGTGAGATGATATTTCTGACAGCAATATCATGACATACAACCGTCTAAATGACATCCTAAAATCCTACATAGACATCAATGATGTGATTGGTCAAATGGAATAGTGTGATTGTTTGAGATGGTTTGAGACTTTGCTTGGTAGTGTGAAGCAGAACATTACCTGATATGCCTGCATCAAATTCAGCAAGTTGCTATTAGTATTACCTGGAATCTTTTGTTTTCTTCAATAAGACCCTGAAATGAATCGACAATTGTAACATGAATTTGAGGATTTGTTTTGCAAACAATATTTTCCCAACTGGACATGATTTGGTCAAAAGACAACCAGCGAGGCTAAGTGGAACAAACAAGCAAAATCGATGGATTAAAGACATGTCCATCAATAGGAAGAGGAAACAGTCACACTTATATGCCTAGCATAAATGATTGTTTGTTTATCCATCTTTTATTATTGAAGTGTAGTTATATGAAACATGTATTGTAATTCAAACAGTCAGCACGCTGTAAATATTCCATGTTACTAAATTTACTATTTGATATAATTTGTTCCTCGCATGCCAAAAACCCTACTTTCTAACTAATACAAACTAAGTTAATACTGTTCACAAACTGCATTGCACGCTTCTATGTTCTATGAAGGTGGAACATGACTACACTATAGTATGGCCTTAACTACCCCATGCGTCATTTCTATTTAAACCTCTTTAGCTTAATCTTCCAAGGTCACACATTTTCTTGATAACTCCACAGTGTACCACTAGGCCCAAAAGACGAATGTGTGAAGACAGCCAGTGATACAATGTGAATAGTACAACCACGGCCAACCAAGTTATATGGCCCATTCGGCCTATTGTGTCAGGTCTCTTCCACCAATCTATGGCCAGGTCTGTGCACAAGGCAGATAGCAGGCAGACAACTGAGTACTGTCAGCTTACTACACAAGGAACTGGATTTGCACATTCACCTGTGAGTGGCTGGCCAGTGACCAGAGGACAGCATTATCACTACATTTTTTGATTTGGGAATTCCGAGGAGGGGTTCCCCTCCTCATTTCCAAACCCCACCAGACAGATAGGCCCCAATCACAGTGGGGGAGATAAACCGTTTTCCCCCTGTTAGATGGGAGGAGAGCGCATCTAAATAGGGTTGGGGCTAAGGAGCTGAAAACAGACCTGCCTGATGACAACTGGGTTCATTCGTCTTGCAACAGGGGCCCCAGAGTAATTGCTCAGTAAGACAAAGAGGAAGTGCTGCAAAATGAGGCAAGGGCTGCAAAAATAGCTAATTAGTTAGGATTGGGTGGTAGAATTTCTCCAATCACTGGCTAGTGTACAGGATAAATCTGGCACTTTAACTACCACCTTCTCAGAACATTCCTGGACATGGGGAGACTTCACTGGAAGTAGAAGATCCCGCTGAAAAAAGACTTCTGACTCCAAACTCCTGCTTCTTAATTCCTGACTCATACTGGGGGAATATGATATAATCAAGAACTTAAAGACTCCTGAATTCTGCTAGCACCCTTGTACTGAAACTCCCATTTGCTTACTTTAGGGACACAAAAAACAGAAGAACTCCTTATTCCAAGAGGGTCCAGCTGACCACAGGGGACGGGGCCCTTCAGGTGATATAGCTGGAGAGAGACGTGGTTCCTAGAAACCTACCATGAGACGCTAGGTGCTGCAGGACTGACCTGGAGGAACCTTCCCAGCACTTGGGAAAAGTTGGGATCTGTAAGTTTTTCCACCTCCAAAGAACCTTGACAAGGATACTGAGGCTTGCTGAGGGAGGCCGTACCCCCAGGCGAGCAAGAAAAACAGTTTTGTGCCTTTCAGAGATTTGTGCTGCACTTAGAATTAGTCTCCTAACATAGAAATCCTGGCAACAAAGGGGTATACATGTAGATTTTAAGGGAAACATGCTGATAGATCCTACCATATCTTCTAAGATATGATATAGCTCCTCCCCATCACAACAACAGCCACATTATATAGTAGCATACTTATGATGTCTCCGACTCTTAACAGTCACTAGTGCAGAAAGAGAGCTTCTGAATATTTTCACCTTCTGGTCAGCAAATATTTTGCCACTATCAATAATTTTTAAATAAATTTTTTATTTGTAAGGTGCACACTATATAATAAATTAACCCTAAGGTCCAAGACAATCAGAAAACTAACTATAAGGACACCAAAAGCAACTGCAAGAGTAATGTGATTACATCAGGGACATAAAGGTATAACTACTATCTGAAGCTTAAATTGCAAGGACATCATTCTAAAATTATTCTGGGAAAAGCAGTTCCAGAGCTTGAGACATAGGACTGAAAATCACCAATCTTCTATTCAGCAGAATTAAGTTTTTGTGGTCAAGCAAGTCTTATATTTCTAGACTGCAAAGTCTAAGTAGCAGTATAGGCAAAGGATGAGAAGATTTTTTCCAAATGTAGACCAGTTCTGCTCCTGGGATGCACTTTAAAGTGAGAGAGCAAAGTTTGAAAACATTACATTTGGTCATAGGAAGCCAATGTAAAAATCACATGCCTTTCAGAGATGCTGTAAAATATTCTCAAATTCAAAGCTAGATGTGCAGCAGAATTCTTAGCTTGCTGCAGGTGAGGCAAGCGGCTTGGTACATGGGAGGAACCAAAAGAGGTAACTTGGCAACATTAAGACTTACTAAAGGGAGCTGATGTGTGCCAGTAAGGCTAAAATTGTAAATTTTCAGATGATGGTAACTCAATTTGAACAGCAACTTAAAGGTATAGTTTTAGCAAGAGGCAGCAGATAGGGCATGTTTGACGCATCCTAAAATTTAAGTATCACATTTAGCTTCAACCATTTATTCTGTAGGCCATTTGAGCTCTCTGTTCATCTAGATGTTATTAATGTTGTTTTGTGTTTTTCATGTAGAGTCCAAGGTAGAACCCAATAGAGGCTATGGACACAACATATAAGATACTAGACTTTCCAGTGAGTGATGGAGGAGCAGGTTAAATTTGAAGGATGACTTCAGTTCCTGTATGTTCAACAGTGGTAATGAGTATCCATATTTTAAAGGATTACCATGTGTGAATAAATTTTCCTCTGAGCTGATGACATCAATGGAGATCATGCAGATCAATAAAACTATGAATGAGTTGAGTGCAAACCTTAAACCACCAGGGAAGAAACGTGAATAACTTAAGATCTGATATGAAGGTCACTAAGCCTCAGAATATATATCCTTTGTGCAGAATAGAGTTTTTTCAACAACTGATTGAATATCTGAGCTGGGTAACATAAGTATGACATCAAATTCATTTTCTCTTAGTGGTTTGAAGACAGCTTGGTGTACATTTTCATAAATGCCAATAATGAGTTCTTATGGATGCTGGGAAGGTTTTGCATTGTCATTTTCAAAAGTCAATTAGATGTTCTTCATCTCTCAAAGTGTTTTACCAATGATCAAGCTAAATGAACATTTGTCATCACAGATTATGGTTGGATTGAATACATCTGCTATCACATATATTCTACAAATATGGAAATACAGTTTCAGAACTTCAGGCACAAATTCAAGATGTTTTTTGTAGAGAAGATTACTTTACTTACTGGAGGGTCTCAACGTCTTGCTATGAGACATGGCACCTTAGATAAGAATAATTCTACCTTATATGTTTAAGGCCTCTGCAGGAGTTCAGTAGTTGGAAGTGGTTTTAGAATCTCTTTGTCAATGTGGTCTTGAAGATGTTAACAATAACACATAATTATAATTGTGTCTTTTAGATAAAATTGAGTGAATGATTGACTTGGTATTTGAGTTAAAACAACGGCTATGAGATCAAAGATATTCAAGAAGAGAGAATAACATTTGTCAGCAGTCTAATGTCCATGCTCTGGAGATAGATAGAAGATAGATATGTAGCGAAGGCTATGCAACAGGGAGGAATTTGTGGTAGGTTATATCCAGTCACAAAAAGGAGCTGATGGCTGGAAAAGTTGTCTTTATTGCAAATAAAGAGCATCTTTGCAAACGGATATCCTAAGTTAAAGGCAGTGAAATAGTTGACTTAATGATTTAGATACACACTGTGTTGACCTTAGAATTAACTGTAATGCATTCACCAAATCCCTATACACTCATTTTTCAAATAAGTGCAGAAAACATTGATAGTTCCACTAGTAGATTTTGAGACAGCAGGAAACACTGTTGATACTATGTATATAAAGGGACAAAGGGGAAATGCTGGCATTAAGGTAAGCCTGTAACTAGTGAGAACAGAGAATGAGCCCTAGTTAATTTTTGATTTTATAAGTGGTAGGAAAAAGAACGATAGGTTGGAATGCTACCCTGAGCAATTGACAGTGGTTAGACAAATTAAAAGCATTCTTTCCATCAAGTTTTATGTGTTTGATGTACCACCATAAGTGGCCAAGGATATGCCCAGATGTGGGTCCCTTGCTCACTGTGCCACTAGAACCAAGCACCACCTGACTAAAGAACACCAATAGGGTGAAACTAGTCTACGGTTGCTTTTGTTCCGGTTCAGAGAGGACCTGGTTTGGCAGTTTAGACTGGACTGTTCCTATTAGAGCAAGACCAAGACCGATTTGCATATGGCTTGCTCTAATCTGAGGTGGCATGTTGGGCAAATGAACAATGGGTTGTAATGCTACCCTGAGCAATTGTCAGTGGTCAGTCACAAATTGCAAGCATTCCTTCCATCAACTTTTGTGTTTTTGTTCTCTAAATCTCTGCCAGGGGAGCTGAGGCAGTAGCTTCCACAGACCTGGGAGGCCAGAGGGTCACCCACCAAGACTTTCAATGAGACTCTAATCTCCTTAGTAACACACAAATAGTGCTAATATTACTTATACATGCCTCTATTCCCTCACTCCTTTGGAGAACAAATCGCCAATTTAGCAACTACCCATACCAGAGTCATTCTAATAGGTGATTTCAACTACTGGGCTAATGACGTACTAGGGGGGCCACAGTCAGCTGAAATTACTGAACTAGTCAGCAACTTAAACTTCTCCCAGCACATATTCACGGCCACGCACAACAAAGGCCACACCCTAGATCAAATGTGGACCACTAATTTAGCAGTGTCCCATATATCTATCATGCCATGTATCTGGTCCGATCACCATCTAATTAAATTCAATTTAGAAAATTCCACCATCAGTAAACCCCCCACCAACATTGGAAGGGTGGCGAGGAAATGGAATCATACTGACAATAATGAATTCCTCGCCACTTTAACCAACACAGCCCCCAATCCTGAATCTGACATAAATAGCCATGAGAATGTGATCTCTACCTGGCTCTTGGAAGCCAGCGACAAACATGCTCCACTAAAGCATATTAGGCAATCCCGTCGGCTTGAGGCACAGAGATGGTTTAGCCAGGAATTAAAACTCTCTCTCCGCCAACTGGAAAGGAAATGGAGGCGGAATTACTTACAAAAAGACAAAACTACCTATCAATTAGCAATGAGGGAATAAAATATTTCAATGCTGAAGGCCAAAGCTACACACTTCTCCAGAATTTTAAATTCCAACAACAAAACTAAAGAAATCTTCACCATCATCGACGAACTGTCTAATCTTGACAGAGTCCTTAGTAAACCCATTCCGTCTCAGGCTCTCTGCGAATCCTTAAACAATTTTTTTATTGATAAGATAGTATCCATCAAAGCCAGTATTCCCACCCACTCCCGGCCGGTAAATTTTCCCTCTTCTGTAGGAAACCCTCACTCTTTTGACTCCTTTCCACCCATGGACACACAGACCCTCTGTGAACTGCTGTCAAAAATTAAATCAGGATCTCCTACGGATCACTGCCCTCCTCATGTTCTAAAAAATGCCTTAGTGGCCTTCCCGGACCCTGTGCTGGACCTTTTGAATAACTCTCTTTCTCAAGGCAAGGTCCCAAATGCTTTTAAAGAGGCCATAGTGGTCCCTCTTTTAAAGAAACCTGGAGCTGACCCCCAGACCTTGACAAATTACCGTCCGATTTCCTTGCTTCCGTACTTAGCAAAGGTTATAGAAGCCTACGTGGCGAACTGCCTATCCACCTTTCTGGAGGAATCTGGATTCCTCGATTCCCATCAAGCTGGTTTCCGGCCAGCCCATTCTACAGAAACAGTAATTCTAGCAGTTCTTGATTCTCTACGGGAAAAAGCTGACAGAGCCGTCCCCCAAGCCCTGGTGCTGCTGGACCTCTCGGCCGCTTTTGACATGGTCGACCATGACATATTGGTCGACCGTGTTAGAGAGGCAGGTCTTCGGGGTACAGTGCTCTCCTGGCTAATCTCCTTTCTGAAAGACCGCTCACAGGCAGTCCGAATCGGCCAATTCACAGCCCCTAAATTAGAAACCACCTGCGGGGTCCCACAGGGATCCTCGCTTTCCCCGCTCCTTTTTAACCTCTATTTGCTCCCATTAATAAAGTCTCTGAAAGAAAGGAATGTGGTCGCCTTCAATTATGCAGACGACCTGCAATTAATGTTCACTGTAGACAACTCTCTGCAGTCGATCTCTGATTTCCAATCCACTAGGCAATTTATCAGTCACTGGATGGACTGCAACCATCTCAAATTGAATCCTGGCAAGACTGAACTAGTCCTGACCGGCGGTGGTCTTAACCAGTGGGGCCCTCACTACTGGCCAAACGAACTAGGTCCCCCCCCCCCGACCCCTGCCCTATCAGTTAAAAGTCTGGGCGTTATCATCGACAATGACCTGTCCTTAAAAACACATGTCAACTCTGTGATCTCCGCATGCTTCTATCAGCTGCAAAAGATCAGGAAAATAAGAAGACTCCTCACCCAAGCAGCTTTGACTCAGGTGGTGATATCCCTGGTACTATGCCACCTCGACTTCGCCAATTCTATTTACCTCGGCATTCCACTTTACCTCTCAAAAGAACTTCAATTGATTCAAAATCAGGCTGCCAGACTGATCTGTGAACAACCTAGGTGGCAACGCGCTTCCCCCCCTTTTAAAGAAGCTGCACTGGCTTCCCATCCCCCAGCGCTGCGCTTTCAAAGTCGGCTGCTTGCTGTTCAAATCGCTGCATGGTCGGGCCTCTAAATTCATTGACAGCCTCATCTCCCGCTATACTCCTTCACGTAACCTGCGGTCAGCTCATCTTCAACTTCTGGTTGTCCCCTCCTTTAAACTCAAGCGCCAAGGGGGTTGTAGGTTCGCCATTCTAGCCCCTAAACTGTGGAACTCCATCCCCTTGGAAATCAGGTCTAGTCCCAACTTACTGAGTTTCAGAAAGTCTCTTAAAACTTGGCTGTTCACTCAGGCTTACTAACTTTTCCTCCGAGCTCGGTCCCTAGACAGCGCCATGAAACCAATCGGTGTACGAGCGCTTTACAAAACCCTTTAACATTAACATTTAACATTAACATAATATTGCTACTATTACTTACACATGTCTTGCAAATAATGTGGCACTCAACCTCACCCATTGTTGCTCAAAGCACACCCATACCCTACACAACAGCAATGTACTTCACAAATTAACAAATCTCTCCACACCATCCAAAACACCTTTGCATCACCAATCACAACTCTCCGATCTCCCAACACACCACACAAACCTGCCCGCCCATCTGACACCATAACTCACCATCCCACATTACTGCAACTATTAACCCATTGGATCACTAAGCTGACCCATGCCATACACAGAAATCATTACATTACGAATCATATTAGGAATGAATTGGATGGATCATAATAGAATATTAAGGTTTGGGGGTCAGGGTGTTCAAGAACACAACAGGGACCAGAAGGAGAGAGGAAAGAAACCCTCCAATAAGGAAGCCTAAATGATCAAGCACTTTGCATCAAGGATAGGGGTCTGCCGATTGGCCCTGAATGGAACACAAAGGGAACACAGTTTCAGGGAAGAATTCAGACCAGGGATTCGGAGCCAGGTAGAGCACTATTTATAACTGCAAAATGTTTTTAGTACCATAACCAAGCTAGACAATAAAGTTAATCCCTATACATAAGGACCTGAATAGCCCTCCCTATTGCTCCCCCAGCTGTAGGTTTAATTGAACAACGGCTACACAACAATAGCATCCAATTATACTGGTCTTCTACCACCATTGCATTCACTCAACCTACATATAGGAAATGACAATAACCAAACCACCACATCTGACTCAGGCTTAGATGGAAGACTAGAAAAACAGCATGACCACCGCAAAGTGTCTTGCAGAAAATACCCAAACAAGCACCGTATCAATACAAGTTTGGACTGCAGGCCCACCTCTTTTAAGGAATCTATCTGCAGGTAAACCCCAGTTCCCACTCAAATCCCTGATTACTCTTTGAGGCCAGGGCTTGTCCATGGATTTGTGTGACCCTTCTTGGCCAAATTCATTACACCCAGCAGGTTCTGCACTCAAGCCTTATAAATTGTGTGCTATATACAAACTGCATAACATTAATAATATTGGTACATTATTAACTACAGCAGACTCATGCATAACTTCAGCAGACCGCTGTATGACCACTCAGTGCAAAGGTTGTTCAGACGAAGTTGCTAAATGCAGGAAGCTGCCTTTTGTTGTCTATGTTTCGTGGTGTATTAATGAACGCAAACAGTGGTGTTCATAAAACCTTCATAGCACAGAACATGACACCTTATGATGAAACCACCAGCGATGCTCGTGCGCAATGACACTTCTGGAGACGGAAAAAATACACCCTCACCATACATTTCTGAGAATACCTTAAATGTATTCCTAGACATATATCGACGCCCTTGTTATCCAGCTGAAGTATATGTTGAAGAAGACGCGCATTTTCAATTCACTTTGTTACATCTTGAAGCAGAAAGAGACTACAACACGTGTGTGGGTTGTTGCAGGGAGGCCTGTGAAGGAAGGAACTCGATGTGGTTTTGCTGAAAGGAAGTCTGGTATGCTGCTCTGCACTTTTCACAACCATCTGAAGTGAAGTAGCTCACTTCTGTAGAAGAACCAGTTCCTTATATTTAAGGCACTGAGTAAACACAGGTGAACAAACATTAGGGGAGTACTGGTGCACCCTGGAAGCCTGGAGGAAGTGTGCACGGAATACCCAGCAGTTTGAAAAATAAACATTTAAAGGGGCATCCTCGGTGACAAACTCTGTGGTTCTCTCTAGGCCTTCTAGAACTACCAGTAAGCAAAATTAATATAATTAGATGTGGCAGGGTCGGTTTTCCCATTCACCAAAGGTCTGCAAAGCATAGAGACAATTTTAGTATTATCTATCTATCTATCTATCTATTCTTGATGAAGTACTACGCAAGTAAATGAAGAACACTGTGCACATCATGGCTGCCGGATGTACGGTGATTAGTGAAGAAGCATATCCTATATGCCATCGACACAGGTGCCCTCTGCCGTGCACTGTTCTTCCAGTTACATTGTGTAAGGCCTGTTTGAGATAACAACACATTATGACATGTCTGTTGCTTATACTGGCACCACAGAAATTCTTACACTTGCAGTAAATGTTACAGTACCATAAAATATAGTAAAGGCAGGGATGGCACAACACAACAAATAGAGGATATAAGAGTAGTGTTATGAAGCTTCCAGGCTGTGCCAGTGTTAACCACACACTTACCAAAGCGTGGACTTGAAAAGCAAGGATATCCTCAGGAAATGCGACTCCTCAGAGTCACACTAGTAAGAAGTAATTACCCCCCACCCCACAAACCCTGGCTGCTGCAGACCATTACTCACAGAACACAAGTAACCTCTACCACGCCGTGCTTGTTCAACTGTGACATGGCAGATAAAAATGAATCTATTTGAAACATATAAGGGATAATGTTCCCCCGCAATACACTATAAGGATATTGCAAGTTACTGAGGAGTTATGGAACTCTGAGGCGCGTAACTTCTTCATATGAAAGAACGAGCATGCTTGCAAACATGAAGAATAAAAATAAAATCTCCAGTGCAAAATTAAATACATTAAAAACCATGTCGATATTTGTTGCATACAGATAATACAGATATTACAAACAGTTCAATACAAGTCAGTTTTTTATTTTTTTTAAACTCTGCTCTTGGATCTGGCCCTTTTTGCAGGGTTATCCCCCAAATTTTTTGCCTTCTTCCTCCTATTTTCCTGACCCTCTTTCTGTTGGCTCTCTCCTCTAAAACATGGTATGATTGGTTTTCACTGTTTTGGCATATTTAATTTGCTTGTAAGTACCTTGTACAGTGGTATCCCATATATCCAGGGTCTGTAAATCAAATGCTACTAGTGAGCCTGCGGCACTGCTTGTGCTAACCACAGATGTAGCCTTTCAAACCTCTCTCAGGCCTGCCAGTGCAGAGCCTGCATGCACAGTTCACTGCCACTTTAACTTGGCATTTAAAAGTACTTGCCAAGCCGTAAACTCCCCTTTTTCTACATATAGGTCACCCCTAAGGGAGCGTGGCTAAGGCAGCCAACATGGCGGATGTGATCTGAGCAAGCTCCACCGATCGCTCCGCTTACCTGCAAATTCTCCTGCCGGGGACCCGCTGTCTAGACCTCAAACCGCACCCCAATGAACTCCGGTATAATTGCACTCCTTGGCTGAGTCATCAATGACGTGAACACTGCGTTAGTGCAATTGCAGATGCCATCAGAGTTTGAGGCATGGATTTGCCGCTCGAACGCTGGTATCAAGGTCACGAGGCACCCGCTTTCGAGGAAGAGGTGAGAGTTTGGCCACAACTGAAAGCGGCGTCCACCCGACTCAGGAAAAGATACTAGGTCTGCAGCAACTATGAAGTGGAGCTTGTGGGTGGAGTCGGGCACAGCTGCTCCGACTAAGCGGTAAGACATCAAGCCAGCTCCTCTGCTGTACCGAGCGGCATGCGTTCCTGTAGCCGGTGCTGCCTGTGACTCACCGCGGTCATGACACAGTACCTACTGCGGGGGAAGGAACACTCTGCACTGTATCACTCCGGCAGCTCCAAGAAGGCCCCTATCGCAAGCTCCTATCTCCCACCCATCAGGGATATTTGTGACGGCAGTTGGGGGCCGTGGAGCAGGGAGGTGATTGTTGTGATGTGCAGCAGGAGAGACACACCATGCCCTTGTGCTGCTGATCCGGTGTGCCTCCCTCCCCACACTGAATGAGGGAATACTTACAGGAGACTCTGTGCCCTTCGAATGCAACTCCTGCTGGGGCTCAAAACAATGCTTTTAAAACTGTGAGGGATACCTAAGGCCATTGATATTTACTCCACACTCGCAATGAGTCTGTGCTCAATAACACGGCTCACACGGGCACACTAATCACTGTGTTGACAACAAGGGAACTGCTTTTTCGTAATTGCAACACCATGCTCAGGTGCATTCATTGTAGGCAACTGCTGTAGAATCTAGAGGTAGAGTCAGATCACAACAATATTTAGAAATCCACTGGTTGGACCCCATCCGAGCGTGTCTGCTGCATGAACCTAGAGTATTGAAAACCACTCACACCGTCTTCCTACTTATCACTGTGACAGACCCCGGGGGCACTCGTAATACTGCACGCCTCGTTGAGGAAGCTGGAAGACAGAATGGGCCGCCGACGCACGATGACGCAGGGCACGCCTGCTCGTCCCCCACTCGGACATGACCAACCACAGGATGACTTGAACACTGACACAACGCCCCCTGACCTCATTCGAGGATAAACTGGAAGCTCGGAACGGTGCTGGAGTCCAAGAGGACCTCACTCGAGACCAAAATTGATGCTGTGATGCCGGATTTGACACTAATTCGTGCTGATCACCGCAAACTGGTAGAAAAAGCCCATCACGCTGAGCAGTCCAGATCAGAGATGCGACCTAAGACGAGCAAAATGGACACCTCGTTAGGTTCACTGACAGCTAGAATGGAAATACTGGAACGCAAAGTGGAGGATGCAGAAGGTCGGTCGTGCCGTAACAACGTACGTGTGGTGGGCCTGCCAGAGGGGACGGACGCAGTTGCTTACGTGGAGAACTGGATGAAACAATTGTTGCCTCAGGACGCTCTCTCACAATATTTCACAGTGGAGCGGGCCCACCGGGTCTGCCCATTGCCCCTTACTGGGGGCCAACCCCTGGCCATTCCTGTTTGGTGTGTTGCATTACAGAGACACTATTTTGAAAGAGTCCCGACAATTATCTGATATCAAAATAGGCAATGCACCCATAATCTTTTTCCCGGACTACACTATGGAAGTTCAACCTCAATGTAGCTCCTTCCTGGCAGTCAAACGTCGGTTGGGCGAACTTGAAATCAAATATGCACTTCTATTTCCAGCACGCTTGCGCACTATGGTCGAGGGAAAGTCCCACTTTTTCAACACCCCTGAAGATGTATGGGACTGGTTGGAATCTGCAGGCCACTCAACGTCCGGCAGATCAGAGCGTGCAGACACAACGATCCGGGGAGGAGCGAGGGGGCGTCGCCGCTACAGACTCTCTAAACAGAGGCGTCCATCCTTACACACAGTCCCTAATCTGGAGCAAATTATTCAGGAACGCCGACTGGTGTTGCAATCTGTGGTGTCACTGGGAGAGCAAGATAGGAATTCTGCACTGGACACAGTGTCTGTTCCCTGGCTCAGCAACGATGCGTCGTCAACTACATGCCCCTCCCAAACTGATTCACCTGAGCCCCCAGAAATAACTCCACAAATGTCTTGTGATATTATCTAATGCCAGTTGTGTCTCTTTCGCTTGCGCTGCAGGATTTACCTTATTGTCTCCGCAGCTTGCTTAGGCCTACGTATCCACCGGAACATGTGTCAGGTTTGTTGTTCCTTCCAGGTACGCATTGTGCACTTCTTTTTTTTTTTGATGGACACAAGATACTTTGTTATGCGCTCACCGCTGGTTGTATGCACAGAGGACATGGTCAGCAAATTATGTTTGTTGATAATCCAGGTTCCCGGGCATACCCTCCCGTTTAAGTGGGGCATGTGCCTATTGACCTACTTGCTCTCCCCCATTAGGTGGCTGTCTAACGCACCTCCACTGAGTGATCTAGTTCTTTGTTTGGGTGGGCACCTGTTGTGTTACTGTTCTATTGGTATTTACAATACAGTTTTACGTGTTATATGTGTTACATGATTTGGTGCGACTTTCATCCTTCAAACACTACTCCACACGCTCCCAGTCGCTGTTTCCTAATGTTCATGACCCTTCTCCCTATTTGGTGGGGCGATGACACTGGGGGGAAGAAACACTTGCTACAATACTTATGCTCACTATAGCATAATTACATGAAATGTGCGGGGCATGCATACTCCATCACGACGCTATGAAGTGTATGCTTATCTAAAGCGACACTCAGTGAACATTGCATTGTTACAGGAAACACACCTGACACATATAGAAAATACTAGACTACAAAGGAGATGGAGGGGACAGATGTATGCCACTGGATTCTATAGTTATGCCCGTGGGGCCCTCCTGTGGGTCCATTTGTCACAGAGGAATCAATTATAGACACCCAAGGCTGTTATGTATTGGTAAAGGGACAACTGGATGGCACCCTATACTGCTGGGATCTCTCTATGCACCAAACACGGACCAAGCCCCCTATCTAGATGCACTGACCCGCACCCTTTCGCAATGGGAGGGGATTCCGTGGCTGCTTGGAAGGGGGACTTTAATAGTGTGTTGGATACCACTCTTGATCGCTCCTACTCTCCGTTGCCGCATACACTTGCCACTACCAACGCTTGCACATTATCTAATTGGCTGCAACACTGCCATCTGGAAGATGCATGGTGCAGCTGCAACCCAATGTCGAGGGTCTACTCCTTTTACTCGGCTCCTCATCAACTGTTTGGCCGCATAGGTATATTGGCGGCTACCCACTCGCTGCTCCCATCTATCATGACAATAGACTATCTAGGACGCATGCACTCTGATCATAACCCTCAAATCCTACAGTTGCAATGGGAGTCTAACATTCCTCCTATTCCCACATGGAGGTTCCAGCCGGCACTTTTGGAGGACCACCTTTTTGGCCTTTGCTGGGTTCCATGATATTTGACTACTTCCGGCACAATTCGGGTATGGCTTCGTGTGGCCTGATCGAATGGGACGCCTTCAAGGTGACATTAAGGTGACACTGTCTAGGGTCACAGTGTAACTTGAGACGCGGACTTACCTGATACATCACTAACATAGAACGGAAGTTACAGGGGCTGGAAAATCAAACGGCTCAGGGGCTGGCCGAACCAGCCATATTGGCCAATACGAGCCGCGAACACATGACACTAATAGAATGACTTCGCTGTCTCAATTATACAGCACACTCAGCATGCACGCATGACAAGGCAGATAAATCCGAGCATCTACTGGCATGGCTGATTCAGCAAGAGCATCCCCACAAACCTATCACAGCGCTGCGCTCAAGGTCTGGACCCCTCCCTTATAAACAAGCTGCCATTCACGGCGAGCTCACCCATCACTACACTGCAATCGCAGACGGACTCAGATCCCGACAAGTACAGGATATTTCTCTCTGACTTACCCATGCCCACTATTACATGAGATACTCAGTTGGAACTGGACGGTTGGAACTGGACGAACTGCAAATTGTAACTGAAATTCACAACGGGATCAGAGCACTGGCTGCTGGCAAGACACTGGGTCCCGATGGGTTGCCCCCTGAACTCTACAAAGCTTATGCATCACAGCTTGCGCCACAGTTGCTGAAGATATATGATGAAGCCTTATCTTTGGGGACACTCTCAGAGTACCAGAGAGTGGCGTTGGTCATATCTGTGCCCAAACCCCACAAAAAGCCTGAACTCCTTAGCTCGTATCGCCCACTGAATACGGATTATAAAATATTAGCAAAAATACTTGTGGACCACTTAGCACCATTGGTACAAAGTTTGGTGCACCCAGACCAAAATGGGTTTGTCCCCACATGAAACACCTCCCTAAACCTGCACTGCTTTTTTATGGTCCTTAAATATGCCCCCACCGAGTGGCCTCGATCTGGGTGCTTAGTACTGGACCTTGAGAAAGCTTTTGATTCACTAGAATGGGGCTATCTGTTTGCAGCACTCACCCGGTATGGGATTGGCACGAAGTTCCTGAGGATGGTGAAACTACTATATACCAACCCACTCATTAGAGTTAAAACAGGTCCTCTACTGTCAGCGTCAGGGTTGCTCACTGTCGCCATTATTATTCTCGCTGGCCATCGAACCCTTGGCCCTAGCACCTCGTAAACAGGGAGCACAATGGGGCATTATCTTGGGCGATGGACCACATGTTGTCACCCTGTACGCTGACGACATGTTATTGTATTTGAGGGACATACAGGATGCCCCAGCTGTGATAAATGCTACCCTGACACAATTCGGAGACATGTCGGGACTGAGGATCAATTCGACAAAATCATGTGTGTTCCCTTTCCACCCGAATACGGGTAACCCCGAGCTGAGGATAGGGGATGCACAACTGAATTGGCAGCACCCCACATTCAAATATCTGGGCATACAAGTGTACCACAGCATGACAGATCTGTTTGAGGGCAACGTTTTGTGGGCAATCACTGTGCTGCAGGCGCAGATGACATTTTGGTGCACATTACCTCTAGCAGTCATGGGAAGGGTGGCTCTACTAAAAATAGTGGTCCTGCCCTGACTACTTTATTTCTTCACTAATCTACCCATATACATCCCGGCTACCTTTTTTCAGAAATTAAAAAACAGGTGAGAGGCTTCATTTGGGCAATTTGAGATGTAGGGTTGCCTTGGCAAAACTTTGAGCCCCCACCAGCACTGGTGGTCTAGCAGCCCCTCACTTTGAACATTATTATGTGGCTGTCCAAATCCAATGGACTGCACATTGGCTAGTGGGGTTACATTTATCAGACACGGCTACAACCATGCCGGAAAGGTCAGTATTAGACATTGCGCATTTATTTCACCCTTACACTAAGTTAAGCTCACCAGACTCGCTCCTCCTGGGAGTGGCGCACAGATGCTACCGCAGATGAATACACATTACAAAACAGACTCTCCCATATGCACCAGGACTGGCACTGTTGGGCACTCCTAGGACAGCAGGCTTGACAATGACAGTGGAACTAGAGGCATGGCATGCAGCAGGAATAAGTACCTTAGGCGACTTATACAGAGGGGGCGTGTTAGCACCTTTTGACATCCTAATGGAAGAGGATGGCTTAACTTGGGTCAGTTTTTACGCCACCAGTCACTAGTAGGCACATTATGGCAGCACTGGGGGGACATAAGATCGAACCTTTAACGCACCTCACCATCCAGTACTTGCAGGTGATGGAAGGGGGCAGGCATCTCACACGCTGGTTTGCTGACTCCATGCGCCATCACACTACCCCAGAACTTCTCACCCTGCGTCATTGATGGGAGACGGTCTTGACCCGCCCCTGTACTTATAGAGAATGCAGTGTGATATTGGAAGGTCCCTGTCACGTTTCATGTAAAGCCCGCTTTAAGCTTATACATTTTTACATGCTACACAGGGCCTACCTTACCCCTGCCAATATCAACAGATATTATCACACAACAAATGCTGCATGCCCCAGATGCTCATGTATCGACGCAGACCTCTTACATATGTAGTGGACCTGCCCATCAATACACACCTATCGGAATGCCATCACAAGGGCATTAACTATTTATACTGAGCGCCCCGACCTACATCATTGGGAGGTATTCTTGCTGGGCCTTTATTACAGGTCCAAAAGACACAAGGTGACCTCTCGTTTCCTGGACCTGGGATTTAGAGTCACCAAACGCCTCATCACAAAGAGATGGAAATCTCCTATACCCCAACGTTTGCTGCCTGGTGGCACTCTATAGACAACTGGGTGCAAGCTGAAAGTGTAGCCCTTCACAGAGAGGACACATTAGGGCTGCGGAAATACCCCATCTCCACTTACGGAGACTCCATTCTCCTAGCCTTGACTGCACACTAAGAGGCAGACAATGTACCGGAGCCCACTGACACGGTTGGTAACCGGTCGCATTGCATAACGGAGTAATTAGAACGTTCCATCACTGATCTTTCATTTCCACACTGATGGAGCAATCCCGACATTTGCTGGAACTCTATTGGATTGCACGTCACTCACATGTACCACGCATACTTTGAGTATGGCACTTGGGTTGATGCATGGATGTCTGTAGCCACTGAAAGCTGAGATGCACTAACTTATTGGTTGGTTCTTTCCTTTTCTCTCTTCTTTATTTCGTATGGTTATTGTTGACAGAAAAATAACGAACTGTATTGTATTTCCTATTTTTTTTTTTTCCTGTACATTGTCTGCACGGGGATTCCCTAGTAGGCCACGTCTTATGGAAAAGTGCTTGCTACCCAACATTTAGGTGTACACCCACTACACTATGCCTATGCTATGTTTTACTTCAAAATCCAAACCGTATATAACTTACTCAAAATAGACTTCTATATGTTCGGAGATACTCACATGATGCGATAATATTTGAGTTCATCACGGTATGTCTCTCATGATGTAACACGACGTTGGATACTTATATGTTTCTTGCACTACACACTTAAGACAAACTGGTTTTGAACAGTAATGAGATGTGGGCCGTAAAACTTATTTGCAATAAACAGATTAAAAAAAAAAAAAAATAGGTCACAACTAAGATAGGCCCTAGGTAGCCCTATGGACAGTGTGCTGTGCAATTAAAGGTAAGACGTGGCTAAATTGTCTGACATGACCTGGTAGTGACAAACAGCCTACTTGGTTTCTCACTACTGTGAGACCTACTCCTCTTAAATGCTAGCATTGGGAATTCCCTTATATATGTTTAAGTGGTAATTCCTGATCTGAAAGGAGGTGCCTTCCATGTTTGGTATGTTCAGAATGGTAGTGATAAATCCTGCTTACTGGTGTAATTGGATTTTACATTACTATTTTAGAAATGCCACTTTTAGTAAGTGTGCATTTCTCTCTGCTCTAGTGTTTTGCAGCCTGACTCCAATCCACGTCTATGGCAGAGTGACAGCTACACTTTGTGCATACTTTCCAGACAGCCACATCACCGGAAGGGCTGGGTTTGACAGGAGAGGCACCTGCATCCATCTGCATACTGTTAGGCGTCCTGGGCTGGGAGAGAGGGAGGTGGGTGCACTTACATTTGTATAGGCTGTGTCCTGCCCTCAAACAAAGGGCTGATTTACCGCCTACTGATGTCTGGAGCCAGGGCTGGGGTTGAAAGGGGGTGTTGTGCACTTCTTAGGTTTCTTCTGAAGTCATCTCTTGAACAAAGACATTTTGGAGTTAAGTACAAGGGCTCTGACCCCATAATTTTAGACACTGTGGGGACTTGTAACCAGATGCTGCTGGCTCTACATACTGCATCATAGGACTGCTGGGCTGCCAGGAGGACTGCCATTTTGGACTACTAACTTTGCTGTGCTAACCGGCTGCCTGCTAGGACTGCCACTCTGCCAAGTGACTCTGTGTGCAGGCCTACCTGCCTCCTGCCCCCATTAGTGCTCCCCAGTTGTTCTCCAGGGACTGGGTGGCTTGCTCCGTCCCTGTCATGACATAATTTCCTTGCCAGTATATGTTAACGAGTCCTTGGGAACAGCGCCTGTTAAGCGCTTCAACTTTGGTTGGACCAGCATGTGCTGAAGCACTTCACCTCTACTGCAGCAGTGCGTACTGAGCGCTACAACTTTTGCTGTACCAGGGCGTGCTGAAGCGCTTTGCCTTTTATGGTAACAGTGCCTGCCCCAATGTTTGGTGCTTTACTGAGCATTGCTTCATGCCCGGATTTCACGAGGAACAGCAGGAGTATTAGACTGCACATGAGTGAAGGGTGATGGCTGCAAGACATATACTGAGTACTTCACTTTCCTTTTCTCTGCCCGAATGTTGAATTGAGCCACATTCAATGGCAGACACTGGCCGCACCATTAATTTTAATTTTCCCACTTCAGCCTGCAAGAAGGTAGCGTAGCTGAGCAGGAAGAGGAGAGACAACCGCCACCTGCCACGCACTACAAATCTCAAACTCACTCTTGACCATTCACCCAGGGCATAGAGCGCTCACTCCATTCCTGGGTGAGTCGTGGAGCTCTGCATTGAGGTGTCCTGGTGTTTCAGACGTTGCTGCACTTTCTCGCTTCAACTGTCTGAGTCCCTGGCAAGACCTCAAAACACTGTGTAGAAGCACGCTAGTGCTTCCACCATTTACGTCACTTGGGCAGGTCACTCACCACGTGCTCTACAACAAAGGTGACCCTTTTGTCTTCAAACTGCCTGCCAAGTGCGTGCTAGCTAGTGCAGGAGCACAGCCTTACTTTGGGGACAGCGCATTAACCAGTGATGAGAAGTATTTTCATTGGAAATAAACGTTAGTCCCTCTAGCTTTAAGGACTGACCACAAATTACCTATTTTCCGTAATAGACCCACAGGTGCAGCTTTGCCCTACGTTTGGGGTCCTATTACCACCTACAGATGAGTAGGAGTGCAGGGGCGCTGCACCCTATGTATTTATGGGGATTTGTGGTGATTTATGTGTTTCACCTAACCTAGCCTGCTGCATTCCCTACCCGGATGCCATCAGGTGTGTCATTTTTGACAACTACATTGTCAGGATAGTGTGTGCTATGTCAGCAATTGCATAAGGTGCACAGTTATCATGCTTCCTGTATTTATGGTGACATATGATGTACTCGTGCTTAATGTGTGTATTTTCTAGTGGGTTACGTTTCACGCTCTGAATATCCACTGATAATGTGTTGTATGTCACTGATGATTATTGTATTACTCAGGATAACAAGTATCACCTTTTAGTAATTGTTTTATTTGCACAGTACTTATATTTTATGTTGTTTTGGTCTTTTGATATATCTACAATATAGACACATATTTTTATATATTCATGTGGTGTATTTATTGTGTCACTGCTGTGGGGGTGTTGCGCAACCGCTTTACACACTGCCTCTGGGGATAAGCCTGACTGCTATGTGCCAAGCTACCAGGGGGTGAGCACAGGTTATCTTTGGTGTGTAATTTACTTGCCCTGACTAGAGTGATTTCTGCCTGGCTTAGGTGCATACACTAGCCAACCAGATACTGCATTTCTAACAGCTGCAGTAGCTCAGAATTTGCAGAAATGTTAAATAAATTAATTTTATTCCAAGTCTCTGCCGAGATTCAAAGGCCCTCCTTAGACTGCCATTTCTCACGAGCGTTTACAAATACATTGGCTCCCTTATTTTGTCTGAAGATGGGTACCTAATAGCTAATAGATCTACGTGTTTTAGTCTCAATTAAATCATCGACTAAATCTAAACTTGCCATGATTCTTCTGGGATCTAATTCTGTTAGAAAGCGTCTTACACGAATAAACGACCATTGAATCAACATTTTTGAGTGTCTAATGGTGGGTTCAGCTTCAGTCCAATCCTTCCAGGTGTTCAAATTCAAAAAATCCAAAATGCTCCGATAGTCATTACTCTCCCATCTAGAAGCATTTTTTTTATCTATTAAAGGAAGGTGGCCAGTGTAAATATACATTAAGCGAGTTGCACCACTAATGGCGGGTATATCATATTGTTTGAACAATTGCTTGGTAGGGACCATTGTAAGATCGTATATCTGAACTTTTTGTGTGATTTAGTAAGGCATAGGAAATTATCTATCTTATATTCCTGTAAAATTAAATTTAAGAAAAAATTATCCATCCATTTTGAAACCTCTTGGGACTTTTAGATCGCGAAGAGCCGGGCCCCCATCTTTCACTTGTCTATATATAGTGCCTAACGCCAATCTAGCTGTTTTATTAGACCAAATAAAAGGGAGAACATTCCCTCTATCTCTATAAAAACTTCAACTGAAGGGCACAGGGGATCACAGCAAATATGTAACACAGCAGTAAAATCGACATACGAATCCATGAAATGCGTCCTTCTATTGATATTGGTAAGTTGACCCATCTAAAAAAAAAAAAGAGCCCTTATCTTACTGATCAAAGGAGAGTAGTTCAGTGCTTATAGATTATTAGTATTCTCTGTTGTGTGGATTCCTAAATAGCACTTCAGGTTAGAGTTAACAAGAGGGTGAAATTGAGAAGGTAAAGTGTCCAGCGTGCAATTACATAATAAAATCTCGTTTTTTAACCTATTAATCTTCTATCCACCCAAAGCTTGAAAATCTCGAAAAATATCAAAGTCCCTCTACTGATTCTCCAGACTTGGCTTTAAAAACAGAGCAGTATCATGAGCGTACAGTTTGATTTTAGTCATTCCACTTATTGGGGACTCCATGCTCCTGTCAGCTCTAGGGAGCTGATGTATTTATGAAAGCTTGTGAGAAATGGCAGTCTAAGGAGGGCCTTTGGATATTGGCAGAGAGTTGAATTAAGATTCATTTGTTTAACTTTTCCTTATTAAAGGGGGCAAATGTTTGCCATATGCAATATTATACGAAATGGCTGCTTTAAAGAACACTGGCTTTCCTGAATAAAATGAATCCTTAGATATCGGCTAGCTGTTTTAGGTGTTCAATGGAGGGCGAGGGTAACTGGACACATATTATCTGGAATTGTCTGAAAATAAAACAGTTTTGGGCCGACATACAGGAATACTGTTTACGTACATTAGAGATACATTTTTTAATTGATACACAGACAGCAGTTTTGGGCTACTCATCTGACGCTAATTTAAAATTGCTGCAGAAGAAGCAACTTTTTAAATCACTCTCATAGCAAGGTCTTTAATTCTGCAAAATTGGCGGTTGGAAGTCACCCCTACTTTTCAACATTGGTGGTCCAAAATACTAAAAATTAAGGGACTTGAATGCTGCTACACACTAAGGTCTGGTATATACAATAAATTTCAGGGTTTATGGAGCAAATTGGTATAGGTAGGGCTGTGGAGCGTTTTTTTCTAATATTGCAGACAATGTGCAATATTTTACATCTTTTTGTTAATTCAGAATAAGTTGCTGCTAATATTGAGATAATGTGCAACATTTGCTTCAATCTCTGTTGCACTTTACCACATTAATGTTGAAAGCTGAATATGTATAAGCTCTTTTCCTTCATTGTAATCTGTGATAAAAACTGGTTTTCTTTTCTTTATATTTCAAGATGAATTGATGGTTTGTATGAACTTTTCCAACAAGAAAAATTATTTTTAAAAAACAAAACAAATGTGCAGAAATATTCTAGCTTTTCTCTGTCTAAGGAGTGCAAAAAATAAACAGATTCTCTGCTTATCACTTTAAGCTACTAAAATAGAGCAGAAGAAAGAAAAGCAGCATTCCGTTTTTTATTGCTTTAAACAGCTGCTTCAATTATGCTACATGACCTCACCAACCTTTCACCTCGGCTGCTGGCTTTGGCAGTAGGCTTATAAAAAAGTAGAGACTGTGGTTCATACAGAGATTACAGAATTCCATGTATTATATTTCATTTTCTCCAAATGTCTATGATAGATCTATATTTTGGAGCCACTAGGCACAGGCGTTCTTCCATCAGAGAACTTCCGACCGTTTTGTATAATATGCAGATCTACAGACGTGCAATTAAATGAGGGAACTGGAGACCGGTTGTAAACTTGCAATGCATATTTTGTTTGAGAATTGCCTCCAATTTATGAGGAAGTTAGACAAATGTCAACGTGTTATTCTGGCTCCACAGAGGGGGTAGTAAAATGTTAAGAGCTCCATCGTGAAGCAGGCCTGGACATAAACTCTAAACGATTTAGACAGCCAGACCATTCCAACTAAACCAAATGTAAGACTGATGTCTGCTTTCAAATGAAATGAAGAAAAGTGCACGTGCTTAGAAAGTTTGCTGTAACGAGTGTGGTTCCTCACACATTTTGACAAGGCTGTACTTCCTGTTTATCTGGCAGGAAGCAGGAAACCTGCTCTTGAAGGGAAATGGACCTGCTATAAGCCACAGTGCATCTGCACCGTGCTCATTTGCAAGTGCTGGTGACCAGCCATCTGCAGCTTCAGCGGATCGAGGCGCGCGGGACGAGACAGCAGACGCAGGTATGTCAGCAGCAAAGAGCGGCAGCTTTTAAATGCACCCTCGCCTCCTTTGCTTCATTTAATGACCCGGTCTCCCTTTTTGGGGGTGCTGCGATGACCAGTGTGTAGGTGGAGCAACGATGGAAGAGCGAAAGGACGTTTTATAATCGTTTGAATGAATGGGATTTCCTCATGGAAGGAAAGTGGTTGTAAATAGTAAATCGTTCTGCTTTCTAGTAAAAACGCTTATAATCAATTACCTTACAACGCACTCTTCTCCACGCATGAAATGGTGCCTAGATGCCTAAAAAATGTTTAGTTTTCAAATGTTTTAAAAAGTTTTGTGATTCCAAATTCTTTAAGTAACGCAGCAAACAACAAATTAATTCTGGCTTGCACCTGTTTCTGCTAGAAAAGGTAAATAGCTCAATAATGTAAGCGTCTGATGTTGTGGTCTGAGAGAACCCTGTAGGCCACGGGTTTCAATCCCAACAGATCTAACTGAGCCTTTCATCCTTCCAAGGTCTATGCATTGAACCCAGTGAAAGGGACAGCAGTAGTCTCTGGAAACACATTACAAAAACTGCCAGGTTGGAGCTAATTTGCAAGAAGGTGGTATTTAGCAGTGTGTTACATAGTTATTTCTGTGATCAGTGAACCACTGTTCTTATTTTCAATGAGTAATCACTTTACATGTTTACATTTGTCCTATTGCATTTACAATATTTACAATATGTAATAGAGTGGTAAATAGGGTGTTAAAT